>CAMZMU010000027.1:90322810-90922810 GCA_947311845.1 Poa pratensis
CAGGACGCTACACGCGCTGTCGAGCTCGCCTACAAAGCCGCTGCCATGGCGTTCCCTGCTGACGAAGACCTGGAGCCCCTCGCGAGGCCCAAGAAGAAGAAGCAGCTGTTCTCTCAGGAGCAGGCCGCTACAAAGAAGGTGTCGCTGAGCACCAGCGATTCGGGGGCTGAGGGCTCGGGGGCTAGCGTCACCATAGGCGCTGGCTTACCTCCCAAATAGGAAAGCGCGCTCGTCGCCTTCCTTCGGGCAAATTCTGACATGTTCGCATGGACTCCGTCAGAAATGTCCGGCGTACCAAGGGAGGTGATCGAGCACCACTTAGCTGTGTGTCCAAACGCACGCCCCGTCAAGCAGAAGCACGGAAACAAGCCCCTGAGAAGCAAGCCTTCATCATCAAAGAAGTAGAAAAGCTAAAAGCAGCAGACATTATTCGAGAAGTTGCCCACCCCACCTGGGTCTCTAATGGCGTGGTTGTCCCAAAACCCAATGGGGGAGGCCGGCTCTGCATCGATTACACTGATGTAAATAAAGCCTGCCCCAAGGACCCATACCCCATGCCAAGGATTGATCAGATCGTGGACTCCACAGCCGGCTGTGATCTCCTCTGTTTTCTGGACGCCTTCTCAGGCTACCACCAGATCAAAATGGCTAAAGAGGACGAGGAGAAAACAGCGTTCCTCACCCCCTGTGGCGTGTATTGCTACACTTGCATGCCCTTCGGGTTGAAGAACGCCGGCGCCACCTTCCAGAGGCTCATGAGGATCGCCCTGGGGGCTCAGATGGGAAGAAATGCAGAGGCATATGTTGACGACATCGTAGTCAAGTCTCGCGAGGGAGACACTCTCTTGAAGGACCTCGAGGAGACCTTCGCCAGCCTGCGCAAGGTGAACATCAAGCTAAACCCCGCCAAGTGCGTCTTCGGGGTACCTTCAGGCAAACTCCTCGGGTTCCTCGTGTCCCATCGCGGCATAGAAGCAAACCCTGACAAGATCAAGGCCATAGAAGAAATGCAGCCACCTCGCCGCCTCAAGGACATGCAGCGCCTAGCTGGGTGCATGGCCAGCTTGGGCCGCTTCATCTCCAAGTTTGGCGAGAGGGCCCTGCCATTTTTCAAGATCATGAAGAAGTCCGGCACCTTCAAGTGGACTCCAGAGGCAGACAAGGCATTTGAGGACTTGAAGAAGTACTTGGCTAGCGCACCAGTTATGGTAGCCCCCAGGACGGGCGAGCATCTAAAGCTGTACCTTGCAGCCACTCCACAAACCGCAAGCGCCGTCCTGGTGGTCGAAAGAGAAGAGCCAGTCCTCCCCAAGAAAAGTGCTGCCACTCCAAGTCCAGAGCCTCCCGACAAGGAAAAAGTCCCTCCAGGCCCAGAGCCAGACCCACAGCCAGCTGTCGAGCCTACTAGGCACCCCTGCTGAGACTCCTCCACAAGGAAACCTCGCCAAAGGGCCTGAGGAGTCCCTCGAGGGAGCCAACGCGCGTCACCCTCCACAACCCTTGTCGAGCATCCAGTCTACTATGTCAGTACTGTGCTAAGAGATGCTCGCGAGCGGTACCCTACGCAGCAGAAGCTCCTTCTCGCCCTGCTCATCGCCTCCAGAAAGCTGCGCCACTACTTCCAGGGCCACCCTGTCACGGTGGTCACATCATTCCCTCTGGAGCAAATCCTGCGCAACCCCAACGCCACTGATCGCGTAGCAGGGTGGAACATCGAGCTGCAGCCTTTCAACTTGCGTTTTGACACCACAAGGGTCATCAAAGGAAGAGCACTGGCAGATTTTGTCGCCGAATGGACAGACCCAACTCCTGAAGAGCCTCCTGAAGCAGAAACTATACCGCCTGGAGATAACGCCAAGCCACTGGACCATGCACTTCGATGGAGCTTTCTCCTGCCGCAACGGAGGCGCTGGCGTTGTCCTGACCTCACCTAAAGGCGACAAGCTCCACTATGCCGTCCAGTTGTGTTTCACGATGGACAAGATCTCCAACAACATCGCTGAATATGAAGGCCTCCTCGCCGGGCTCAGAGCTGCCATTGCCCTCGGTGTCAAGCACCTACTCATCAAAGGCGACTCCCAGCTCCTGGTCAACTTCTCCAACAAGAGCTACACCCCTAAAGACAGCCATATGGCTGCCTACCTTGAAGAGGTCCGCAAGCTCGAGAAGCACTTCAGGGGCATGGAGCTCATGCACATCCCGCGCAAGGAGAACCAGGAAGCAGATGACATCGCCAAGCGCGCATCGCGAAGGGAGGCCCAGCCCGCAGGTGTCTTTGAAGAGAGGCTCTCCAAGGCGTCCATAAAGCAGCCGCTGCAAGCACCAGCTACAAGCACAGACGAAGTACTCCCACCACCTCCCACAGGTGGCGCACCCAACTGTGGCCCATCCTCAGGGGAGCGTCTGATGCTAACCATGGTGCACCAAGAAACAGGCTGGGTTGACGAGCTCAAGGACTACTTGCTAAAAGGAGTCCTTCCCGAGGAAGACGCAGAGGCAGAACGAGTCGCTCGACAAGCGAAATCCTATTACATCCTTGAGGGAGACCTATACCGCAAGCGCCCAAATGGCATTGCCCTCAAGTGTGTGCCTCCTGAGGAAGGACGCATGCTCCTCAGGGACATACACAGTGGAGAGTGCGGCCACCATTCCTGCGCGCGCACCCTCGCTGGCAAGGTCTTCAGGAGCGGTTTCTACTGGCCTCAAGTGCTTCAAGATGCCGTCACCATCGTTCGTCTTGCGATGCATGCCAGTTCCACGCCAAGCAAGTCCATCAGCCTGCACTGGGACTCCAGACCATCCCGCTCTCCTGGCCGTTCGCGGTCTGGGGGCTGGACATCTTGGGACCCTTCCCGAGATCGCAAGGGGGCTACCGCTTCCTCTTCGTGGCTGTTGACAAGTTCACCAAATGGGCAGAGGTTGAAGCGGTGCGCACCATCCCAGCCAGGGCAGCCGTGAAGTTCATCAGAGGCCTGGTCTGCCGCTTTGGTGTGCCAAACCGCATCATCACCGACAATGGCTCACAGTTCACCAGCGGCATCTTCAGGGCTTACTGCGAGAGCCTCGGCACCAAGCTCTGTTTCGCCTCGGTAGCTCACCCACAGAGCAATGGTCAAGCCGAGCGAGCAAATGCTGAGGTCCTCAAGGGCCTCAAGACGAGAAGTTTCAACCGCCTCAAGGGCTATGGCAAGGGCTGGATCGATGAGCTCCCCTCCGTGCTCTGGTCCATCCGCACGAACCCTACAAAGCCCACTGGTGAGACGCCATTCGCCCTGGTGTATGGAGCCGAAGCAGTCCTCCCCACAGAGATCAAGCACGGGTCCGCAAGGGTCCTTGCCTTCAATGAGGACAATCAAGAAGACCTCCACAACGACGACCTGCTGTTCCTCGACGGGTTGCGCCGCCGAGCCGCCCTCAGAGCGGCAAAGTACCAGCAAGACCTGCGACGCTACCACAGCCGCCACATACGTCCGCGCACTCTCGAGACAGGCGACCTTGTCCTCAGGAGGATCCTCTCCAGGGAAGGTCTCCACAAGCTCTCGCCCATGTGGGAAGGCCCCTACAGGGTCGCGCATGTCGCCAGACCTGGTGCGGTGCGCCTCGAGACGGAGGACGGCATCCCGGTCAAGAACCCTTGGAACATCGCGCATCTACGCAAGTTCTACCCGTGATCTCTATCACACCAGGCATTTTTTGTCTCTAGAGGAAAGCGCACAGCTTCACCTCCAAGCTTCACAAAAGCTTCTCTCTCTGAGGGCCAGTCCCTCTGAGCTCTTCCTGTAACGTGCCGCCGCAGGCCGTGAAGAGTCTCAGCCACTGAATGTGGTCCCCATGCCTCGACATGGAAACTTTATCTTGGCAAGCCCAAGTGTAACGAACCAATTCGTTTCCTAGTGAAACATTGCGCTGCGGCGCCGCTATGTAATATTTTGGGGGTGAGTTTTAGTTCTCATTACTCTGTGTTTTCATTCGCGCTCATATCTTTCCCCTTGCGCACCTCGCGAGCGGGGGCTGAGTACGGTGACTGTGCCTCGGGAGCATCCCAGCAGCACCGCAAAATCCAAAAGGATCCGAGCTCTAACACGTGAGCACGCTCTCACGCCTGTTACCTCACCAAAGAGCTCTGGCCCAGGGGCTTGCTCCCAAACCTGCCACCTCACCTAAGGACCTTTGGTACTTACTCTCCTCGCGAGGCACCCATGAGGAAACCTATAAGCGCGCATGAGTTTCTCTACCATGTTTTGCTTTGGTTCCGCCTCTAACCTACACAGGGAACAAGAGTCCCCCCAAGGCTCGTGGAGTCACGCTCCAGACCCAAAGAGGGAAGCACACCTTCAGGGAAATCAACGCCCTCCACGAGGCCAGAACCTCGCTAAGCTAAGTCCTGCGCTTACACCTCAGGCGTTGTGTTTTTCCTCTCACGAGCAACTTCCGTCCCTCGGGCGGGTATTTTCTCCTTCGCATTTCATGGACTGCTTGAGCGTCAAAGGGGAGCCCTCGAGCATCGCGACTCGAGAGCTCTTACCTCTCTAAGCCTTAAACACCCCCCGGCCTTGCTGAGTCATTGCTCTGGCATACCGTAGTGGCGGAGTCATAGCGCTAAGAGACGGGTCCTGACGACGTAAAGCGAAAAAGGCATGGAATAGGGATAAAATGCCCGTCGAGGGGCACACACACATTGCAGCACAATAAAGTGTTTTACAGACCATCACAAATGAAACAAAGTCTTTAAACAAAGATAACTTGCGCCTCAGGCGCGACTTGTGGCAGGAGCAGCTTAAGCAGAAGTCTTGGCGGCCTCATCCTCCTCAGCGTCACCTTCCTCCGCGCCTTCCTCCTCGACGTCTTCCTCCTCGCCAGAGGCCGGCTCTTCAGCGACCCTCTTGAAGCGGTTGACATAGTCGTTGATCTCCTCCCGCAGCGAGTTGAAGAGGCGCGTCTCGATCTGAGCATCCCCATGGGCTCGGTCACGGACTCGAAGTCGAAGCATGGATATAGGCGCTTGAGGTTGACGAAGACGCGCTCGACCGCCACCAGCAGGAGCTTGCGGCACTCCTCGTCGACAACATCGTCGAGTTCCGCCACAGGGCCCTCAAGGACGGAGAAGAGCTGGTCGAAGTAGGTCAGATACGTGGCGACGTCGGCGTTCCCGTGGACGGGGACGGCAGGAGCATCCACCCCCAGCTTCGCAGCAAGAGCGTTCCCGCGCGTCACCAAAGATCGGAACATACGCTCCCGCTGCTGCGTCAAGACCCGTGCCGCCACCGCGCTCTGCTCAGCCTCCTCGACCCTCTCCACAACAGGGGCCACCTGCGCATTCAGCTCCTGCATGTCTGCCATCAGGGCTGTGAGGTCCTGCTCCGAGCGCTCGAGGGCCTGTTCCGTGCGGAGATTAGCGTCCTTGGCGCGCTTCAGCGAGGATTTCAAGTTGGCGTTCCACTCCTCCAGCTGGCGAATGCGCTTGCCGAGCTCTCTGCGCTTTTTCTGGAAGCCGTCCTCCTGCTTCTTGAACTTCCCAGCATACTCCCGGGAGACGGCCTGTGTGACAGCAGTGCGGTACTCTTTTTGCTTGGTGAGGGCCTCCGCCTCCGCCTCCTTTTTCTTCTCGGCAAGCTTTGGTTGGCCTTCTCCACAAGCTCCCGGTGCCGCTCCACCTCCTTGTCGTGCTTGCCCATGGCCTCAGCCAAGCTGCTCTCGCGGGACTCCAAGGCCTCACGTCTCTGTTCATGTCTGTTTCCGCCTGCTCCAGTTTCTCCTCACGCTTGAGCACCTCAGCTTCGCGTGTCGTCATGGCCTGCTCGCGAGCCTCCAGCGACAGACGATGCTGCTCCAGAGACTTCCTCACCACCTCAGCTTCAGCAATTATCTTCTCCTCGCGGCTGGCCAGCTCCTTGCGCTGGTCGGCGAGGGAGGTCTCGATAGCCGCTCGGTGAGGCTGCAGCCTGGCGCTCCGCCACAGCCGCCTCCCGATCCTCTGCAGCCGCCTTGCGTTCCGCCTGGACCGGCGCCAAGGCCCTTGCGCCTCGCGCTCCGCGTTCTCGCGGATCTCCTGGGCCTGCCGCGTCGCCTCGTCGCGCTGCGCCTGAAGGCTTGGTCGTCAGGGCCACTCCGCCGCCTGACTTCGAAGAAGCGGGCCCAGTCAGCAGCAAGGGCGTCGTACCTCCTGCCAAGCTCCGCCTCTCAAGGGCAAGTTGGGTTTCTAGCCCGTCTAGGGTGCCCCTCACCAAACGGAGGGCAGCTTGGCGGCACGCGCTGCTCCGGCTCCGGTCGCTCAAGACCAAGGCCCAAGAGCCCTCACGTGGCGCAGCGTCCTCCACCCCAGCGCCAGCCTCTGGTGCTGAAAGCACAGTGCTTGGACCAGGGTCAACACGGGGCCCAGGAGCGGGCCCCCACCGTCTTGTGCGTCGTTGTTCTCCACGACGACCTCCTCGTGGGCCTCGGGGGCTGGCGAGGGAGGCCTAGCCACCAGTGGCTCAACCGCAGCCTCGCCTGCTGCGGCCTCAGAAGAAGTGGCCTCCCCCTCAGGCTCGGAATTTGGAGGGGGCGGCGGAGGAGTTCCCTCCTCCATCTCGACGTCGGCGCCTCCCGGCGCCTGTGTGCTGGTCCCCGCCGTCTCCACGGCGGGTGTCTCTGGGGGCTCCAGTGGAGCATCAGGGCGCGGCGGCGACGGAGCCTTCACCGCCTCCTCAATCTGACTCTCGGCAGGAGGTGGCGAGGCAGTTGCTTCTTCAAGGGGCGTCTCCCCCACAGGCCTCATGGCCTCGTCAACAGCCGGCCCTGTGGTGACTGTCACCACGGGCTCCTCAGTCTCTTCTCCAAGGGGCGCTGTAGGCCCCTCAACAACGGGCGTAGCGCGCGCCGCACGTCCGCAGCCTTGCGGAGTCGGCGGCGCTTCGCATGAACCAGACCCCTGATAATCAAGACAGTGAGATCCTCGAGAAAGGCAAGAACTCTCGATAAGCAAGAACGAGTCAAGAAGAAACAGTACTCACCCAGATGGCTTGGCGCGGGTGTCCACCCACACCTTGTTGGCAGAGCGCCACGGCCTGATGAGGCTCCAGCGCTGGGCTCCTCAGGGGCCGCCTCAGCTTTCCTCTTAAGAGGAGTGCTCTCCAGGCTTCTGGCGGCCCTGTCGTGGATGGCCTTGGTGCGGGGCTCGCACCGCTTTGCCGCGGCCTCCGGGCCGCTATCTTCTCCGTCTTCGTCTTCTTCTGTGGCCCGTCGTGACGGGGCCACCACAAAATCCTCGTCCACATCGGACGATATCTCCAGGATCTCCTCCTCAGGGGCCGCCTGCTTTGAAGAGCTCGCCTCCCCTGACGAGGGGTTGACTCCTCCTGTGGCGGCGTCAGCTTCGGCGTCTGAAGCAGCAGAGGACTCGCCAAACAAGTCTTCCTCCACCACAGGCGCCGCAGCCCCCTTCGCCTCTTCTCCCTCCAAGCCCTCTGGCGTGAACGTCGGCATCATCTCCAGAACTGCGAGGCGCTTCTTTGGAGTGAGCTGGTGGAGGGGCCTCAGGTGCTCAGTGCCCGGAACAGGGATCTCCGGGGCGATGAAGAGCGTGCCTAAGATGGAGGCGACGTCGTCTGGCGCGTGGGCGCTGAGGTGCAAGCGCATTGGATCTGCCGGGCCGGAGTACATCCACACCGGCTTCGTGTGCGCCTGGAGGGGAGCGATGCGCCGCCTCACGAAGTCCTCAGCGACCATCTGCCCCGTGAGGCCAGCCTCGCGGACGAGCTTCATGCGCGAGACCAAGTGGGCAATCTTCTGGTGCTGGAACTTCTCGCTGGACCAATTTGAGTTCTTCAGCGGCGGCGCCTCAGGCTCATCGAAGAAGGCATTCCGCTCCTTGGCGTCGACGAGAACCCACTTCTGGCGGAAGTCCTCCACCTTCTTCGTCACCCTCGTAACGGCCTTGTCGCCATCCCACGACATGGGGATGTAGACGGCGCCCATCCCGTCTGCGATGCGGAAGGACACGCACCCAGACCGCTCGCCGGGCGCCGTGTTGCGGAGCGCGTAGAAGCTCCGGAAGAAGGCCACGGAAGGCATCACTCCCAGATACGCCTCGCAGAGATAGGCGAAGATGGCGAGAATCAGGATGGAGTTCGGGTGGAGGTGCAGGAGCTGGATCTGATAGAAAGCCAGCACCTCCGCAAGGAAGGGAGAGAACGGCGGCACCAAGCCGGCGAACAGCGTGTGGACGAAAATGGGATACCACCCCGCCGCCAGCTTGCCGAAGCGCGCCGCCTTGACGCCGCTGGCGCCATGCTCATTATTCCTCCCGGCGACGAGGACCTTCAGCCTATCCAGCGCCTCCGCTGTGGAGACGCGAGTGCCGATGAGAGCCGGCGCAAGCTCCTCTCCCGCTGCGCTTCAGCGGAGGCCTCCACCATCACCGCCTTGCCCTTCTTGGGGCCCATGGCTCGCGAAGGAAGGGCGGCGGAAAAGCTCGGAGAAGAACGGAAATCGCCGGAGCAGTGGAGCACCGGAGGTGTATGCAAGAAGGAAAGGGCGTAAATGCAGCGTAACTGCTGCCGAACAGCCGCGGCAGCCTTTATATCACCTCAGGGCGGTTTCCGAGGCGTCGTGGGTCCCGCCACGACGCCCACCTCCTCCGGAGAAGCCGAGACGCACCAACCGCTCGCCACGTGTCTCGGGCCGGCCGGACACTTTGGGCCCATGACGCTTCGCCTGCGCCCCCTGGACCGCGTCGTGCCCGTCATGGGCCCGGGGGCTACTGTCAGCCCAGTAAGAACCAGGGTGTACTGGGCCAGGCCTCTATAACCCTCAACACTCGGCGAGTGAATCTCGCTAAGGACCAGGTCTGCAAGCCTGGGGAGCCCGCGGGGCAGAATCGCCTCGCGGAGGCCTGAGGAGGCAGCTAGGCCTGTGGAGCCTCTACTCCGCTCCCCTCTCCAAGGAAGCTTTCCCTGGGGAAGTCAACGCAGAATCCTCCACAGGGCGTTCCCGCCCACGCGAGGGTTCCTTCACTGTAAAGCAAGCTCTGCGGAGCGCACATGGCTTCCGCAGCGGCCGCAGAGTGACCGCGCCTCTGCGCAGGGTGACGACGGAGCTACAGTCCCACTTTGGTGATAAAGGAGTCAACAAAGCAGGGGCAACGGCGCAGACCACCAAGCTTTCCTCTTTGGTGATAAGGGAGCAGGCCGGCGCTACGCGCCAAACGCGACGTCACCGTGGGGACTCCCCCCGCTCCTCTGCGGCAGCAGCTGGCCGTCCTGGATGGACGGCGGCCTCTCTGCTGCGGCCTCAGCTTTTGTGCCCATGGACCGCGCTCATGGACGCCCAAGCAGCGGTGCACCGTGCTCCCGACCGTTGTCGCCATGTGGTAGCCCCTCCGCTGCACAAGGACAGGGAGGAGGCCCGGGGCGCCTATAAAAGGAGCTGGTGCACCACCCTAAGAAGGGGATCGATCACATTTTACTCCTAGTCTAGCTACTTGCGCGCAAGGGAGAAGAAGACAGTAGTTTCCCTCCCCTTGTACACGCCATTGCCACAACTGTGCCCTCGGCAAGCACGCTGTACTGTAACCTCTACAAGCAGCAATACAGACAGGCAGGACGTAGCGGTTTTTACCTCCACAAGAGGGCCGTGAACCTGGGTACGCGCCGTGTCTCTCTCTGCCGTGATGTCCCTCCTCAGGCACGACGAGCAGCGTCGCCGCGCCGGATGAGGGTTGATTGACGTCGTGTTCAGCCCCTTACACGAACTCTCTTCGCGAGTGTGACTGCCCCTGTTTCGTGGGAGTCATTCTCCGACAATCACTTGCTTGAAAATATTAAAAGAGTATCAAATATTATTTACCAAAAACAACATACTTAAATCCTATGAACAAAAGTTGTTCAAAACATTTTATTTTTAAACACCAATTTTTGTGGGGGCTCTACATTATAAAGGGAGCCTACCCAAATTATTTCAGAATTTTTGAATATTTGAAGTGCCCCAATTAAATACCTAAAGAGCTTCTGGTTTTAAAATAAAACAGAAAAAGGACTTAAGTGTAAATAGGAAAATCAGCCAGGGGGTTTTCTGCGAAACCCTCTTCTTCCTCCTGTAGCAGCAGTGCTGCGCATCGCCGTGTCGCCCGCACGACGACCTCGCCGCCTGGACCCCCCCTCTCTCCCACTCCTCTGCTCTCCTGCGCCTCTCCTCTGCGAAGAGGATAAGAAGAGCACCACCCCCGCTCCTCTGCTCTCCTGCTCTCTCTCTCCCTCTCCATGTCCCTCCTCCATGACCGAACCATCGCCGAGCTCGCCGAGCTCGCCGCCGGCAATAGAAGCCTCCCTTAGCAGATCGACGACCACCACCGTGTTCGCCGCGTCGTCCTCCCTCTTCACGCAGAAGGAATCGAAGAGAGGTGCCCGCAATCGCCGCCGCCATCAAGTTCTTCTCCGACCACCGAAGCATCTCCAGCGAGCCCGCGCCGCCGCTGTGGACCACCTCCGCCCACGCCGGTTGTTCACACGCGTCAAGGGTGAGCGTGCGGTCCTAATGGACATCTCCACCCTCCTCCTCTCCCTCTTTCTCGCCGTAGAGCACTAGCTTCGCCGTAGCCGTAGCACCACCGTCGCCGTAGCTCGACGTCGACGCCGTCCCCGGCGACCAGTTGGTCCGTGGCTCCACCCATAGGTTCCCCGGATCCTTGCGCGTCGAATGCACCCAGTAGTCCGTCCCCGCGCGTGCTCCTTCGCCGGAGCCGTGCTCGCCGCCGTCGCACGGTCACCGTGCCCAGCGCGCCGCGCCGTTCCCGCGTGTCTGCGAACGTGGCTGTGGGCCTCCGCGCTGACGTGGACTGCCAGCGTGGCCTTGGGCCCACAAGTCAGTGACCGTGGGTAGCCAACCCCGCGGTGAAAAACGTTCCGCTAGATTTTCTGAGAAATAAAATAAATAGACATATTTGGATATAAACTTCTAAAATCCATATCTTTTTGAATACTAATCCAAAAATAGCAAACAATATATCAAAATGATCAGGAGAAATAACTTCACCTCTTAACATCATTTTCATGTTGAATTAAACACTGGAAATAACTTTTCCTTGCACTTTAGTAAAAGGGCAGAATATAAATTGATGTTCTAAAATTCATAACTAATTAAATATTGAACCAAAAGTTACAAACAAGATACCAAAATGTTCAGAAGATTTAATCTAGTCTTTTGGTATACCTCACCTATCCAAATAAGTTAGTATATTTAATATTTTATTAAAATAAAGAAAATGGCAGAATATAAAATAAATTGGAAAAAATTCATATCTTTAAAAATAAGTATCCAAAAATTAAGTTTGACCTCTTAAAATGTTCAGCAAATGATAACCTTTATGTTCCACCTTGTTTCCAAACATGGATAATTATTTTGTAATGTTGTTTAAAAAAAAACTAACAAAGGGGCATATTTAAAAAGGATTTTATAAATTAATCCGTAATGATTTTTGGAGCAAATCTAATTTTGCTAGGTTCCTAGTGTTTCACTTTATCGAATCCTAACTTGGTGTAATATTTTGACTCACAGAAATTATATAGTGACCTAACTTTTGTCTGGAGTATTTCCCGTTTAAAGGGAGGTGCTTGTTGTTAACCTTCGCCCAAGGTAGTTTTGTGATCGATGTACCTAGCTTGCGTATAGGCGATAGACTACTGATCAATATAAGGCCCTCGTAAGTGTAAATCCTCGTTGTTGCTCGAACGATTAGATTGACGCTTACGGTTGGCTACCTGTCGGTGTGCCACTTGTGGTTTGGTTTGCTTATTGATTGTGGTGTTATTCTCATGTTTGCGACGCTAGACATAAACGCTACCGGAGTGGTCCTTGGAACGGAGTTATTGAGGAAGGAGAATTCGTTGAATCTGAAGATCAAGACCAAGTTCACTTTGCCGAGCAAGGCAAGCTATCCTCTGAGCTTGCATCTATATACATCTATTTTGTGTCTTTGTACTATGACGACCAATCTTACCCTGTGCGACCACATTTACCACATATGGGAAAAGGCGTAGTCATGTAGTTTGCTCTTATTAGTATGGGATACCTCATCGACGGAGATGACTCCGTTATGCATGAGGGGATGGTCCGAGGACCTACCCCCTGACCCGGGTCCTCACACAAGTTGGTGGGGAGGATAGAAGGTTCCACCATAAACCGCCGGACAAAACTATGAGTCCTCACACTTAGGGTTTCTGACGGGAAACTGGACTGGGTGTCGATGGAAAGTGTCATATGGGAAGGATCCTGTACTAGCATGAGCAAATGAGAGGCTATGGTCGGTGGCTCAACTTCGCATACACCTGGTATGGCGGGACGTGGCTGACACGATGAGTTACCGGATGGGTGTGGGAAAAGCGTGCTACCTCTGCAGAGGGTTAAAACTATTCGAATAGCCGAGTCCTCGGATATGGACAATTGGGAGACTGTCCTCTGACCATGTGCAAGTTTTGCAAAGTTTTGAGATTTGAAAATAAAATGGAGGTGTGTTGTATCAGCAACTCTACCGACGGGCTGGTATGAGGTTGCTGGAGAATGATTGGACCATGAGGGCTATGGTCGAGAAGTGAAAAGTTTTGTGTTTTGAAAGGTGGAAATGTTTTATGCAACTATGCCAACGGGCCGGCATGAGGTTGTGAGATTGAATGACCATGAAGGGTTATGGTCGAAAAAGGAGGAGTTTTGGAGAAGTAAACCAAATGGTGATTTTCCGGGAAAATGTTTATAAAAGAGACTTCTTACCTGGTTCAACAGGGATGTACTTTCGGGAAAAGTTTTAAAGAGACTTCTTACAAAGTCAGATTTAGGGAAAATTTCTAAAAGCCTTCTTTTCTTTTTCAAGAAAGATATAGAGATTTCAAAACAAGGTTTTAATAAACAAAAGTATATCCTTCTCTTTCAACAAGGATATAGAGTTTTCAAAGCAAACGAAGTTTTATTTAAACAATAAAAGAGTAGTGCATGCTCATTTCGGGGGTAGTTTGCGAGTACATTCAAATGTACTCATATTGGTTTCGTCCCTGGCTATTGTCTTAGCCAGATTTTGAAGAGAACAGTTCGAAGAAGAAGACTTCTATAACGTCAATGCGAACTAGGGCGCTTCCCAGTCAGCTGCCTGTAGGGTTAAGGCAAATGACTTGGGCTCCACGTTGTTTGGTGATTTCCGCTGCAAGTACCTGATGAAGTTATGGCTTCAATCAAGTAAGTAAATTTATTCGGTATTTATGGGTGTTCTATGATGCCAATTCGAGTTATGTGCAACAACAGACTGATCATGGGATTGTTGCAGGAAACATAACGAGTATCTCGGATAGTTAATCCGGGGTCCTCACAGACTTGGTATCAGAGCCATCCTGACTGTAACAGACCTTAGTTAGCATGGACGTTAGTTAGTAAAGAAATATTTGATTAAAAATCTATTAATACCAAAAATATATTTTCCAAGGAAGTCCAAAAATAACTTCCACTCTTCGTATCTTCTCAAATATTTCTGAGTCTCATCCCTCTATTTTAAGATTTTCCAAGGATTTCTCTACTCTCTCTTACCCGTTCAAAATACTTGACGATGAACCCAAGTGAGACCTGATTAGCTAGCACCTACAAGAAAAAGCTTCCATCTCAAATATTCAACATTCAGCATCAAGGTGATTGATCTGCAAATACCAAGATCGTCAGTATCAATAAAGCAAGAAACCTCGAAGACCTCAACTCAATATCGACAATTCCACTCAGTTACTACCTCGACAATCCCAAGTATTCCAGCTGAAGACTAAGGCGATAAAATGAAGACTTCAACAGCCCTGTTTCACCAAGGCCCATACGAGAGAATTATTTTGGAAAGAAAAATATTACTACCTAAAATTACTTGTATCTAAGGAAGCCTAAGTGTAGCTTCCACTCTTTTCACCTTCTCGAATTATTCTAAACCTTATCTCTTGTCTAAAGGTTTATCAAAAGTTTCCATCTGTTGTCTTACCTCCATTCAAACTTACATACTTGACGACACCCCAAACCAGACCTGGGTACTTAGCAACCCGAAGACTTCAACAGCAAGGCGATTTATATGCGAAGACCGATGATCCGTGCAACCTTCCGAAATCGCAGTAATTTCACCGCCAAAGTTTCCCACTTGGACAAGGTGAAGAAAACCTCGAGTACAAAGACCCATAGGATCAATAGGATAAGCTCGTTTTACTTGAGCAAAACCCATCTTCCACGGTATTAAACGTCTGTTGGTGCTAAAAGTGCCTTGATTGATCTTGCTTGTGTGTGCATTCATGTGTGTTGTTTTCCTTGTGTGTTTCACAAAACCCGCCTTGTCGGGAACCCAAAGTAACCACACTTTTATCTGTTGCTTTATTTTTGACTGTTGCAAAAACCTTTTTGCCTTGTTGGCCATAGATGTACTTTTTGTACCCTCTCAAAAGTTCGACTTAGAAAACCCTTCAGAAAATTTTCTCCTAGTAAGAGAAGCAAGGTATGGAATACTCTCTACCCCAAGACTTTGCGATCTTCTGCAAGACGGATACCTGCCTACATACGTCGTTTTGTACAACCACAGCAAGCCATCGAGAAAGATGAAGATTCAAGACCCGACGTTAGATGACACAAGTCGTGTCCCGTCGGACTAACAAAACAATATGAAAAACTAACATAACTAACATAATTTATCTAACTTTAAATCTCTCATCTAACCAAAATTTGCAAAGATACTAACTGCTTTTTCTAGACCAAGGAATAAGTGCCATAGGACGACTCAAAACTAGTTGGTACAAAGGAGACTTTAGGAGGATATAAGAGTGTTGAACTATGAGTTTATTACTCAAAAGGATCATGATGAAATCAAAATTTGTTGGATAATGTTGGTAATGTCAAACATTTGAGGTTTAGAATAGGAGTGAAAACTTGGAGTGGATCGATAATTAATTGGGTTTGGACAGATGATATATTTGATTAATACTCTGGGGCTAACCAGTTGTGGACCCCAACCATTGGTGGTTATCTGGAACTAGAAGACGTGACCCTTGATTTAAGGTTTAGAAATAAAGGTGAAAGTTATTGGATTTTTAGGAAGCACTTGCTGATAAAATGATGTTGGATTGGTTAGAAGCAAGTAAATTAAGAAGAATACTCCGGTGTTGGAATGTTTAGGGTGATCCCTAGCGCAAGTGACCTTGTACTAAATTCTTATGGGATTATAGGAAGTGGTCAAAATGAGTTAGCAAATGAATAGATCATTGTATGCAAGAAATAATTGGTGGAAGATAAGTGAATGTTTATCAGATTCGGGGAATCAATATGACGTGGTCTAGTAGCAAGACATTCTAGGTGACAGTAGTTTCAGAGCTTGTCACGCTCTGTTTGGATTATTCTTAGAAAGATCGTTTATCTTTAATTATGAGATCAAGGCCCAAGAGTGTTGAGATAAAATCTGAATTTGGTTGAAAGTGGGTCAATTCTTGATGATATGATCACATGATTGTTGGATGCTTTATTTAGCTTTGATGATATGATCGTGGGAAAATGACAACCTGAAGGAGTAAGGTAATATGAGATATGCCTATTTATGGAGAAATCAATCAAGAAATAATTGGTGGACCGCTACGATTTTTGTGGTAGAAGGTAATGGGAAGATTATGCCTTAAAGGTTTGATGGGTATCCGATAGATTGAACATAGTATGATAAAGAATTTATGCCCGAAGGAGATGATGGTGGATTAATAACTTTAGCTCGGGCAAAAGGCCGTGATTCAATTAACTAGTTGATAGTATTGGCCTTACCAGAGATGTTGGAATGGTATTTTGGAGACTCGAGAATTAGAGGCCTGTGTAAAGTTGGATGTTTTGGATTTTAGGTATAAAAAGTTGATATTCAGAGTATAGCACCCAACTCCCTTGAAAACTAACTTGAGCTCCTCAACCAGAAAGTTTTCCCGGAAACCCTAACTGTTCTGGTGCACTCTAACTGACTTGTGAAGACACCTGCGAAGCTTCGTGAAGACCCAGGACCAAAGAAGTCTTTCAGGACCAGCCTTTTTCCTGCCAAGCCGAAGGAAGAAAGGCGTGAAGAAGATCTACCGGAAGTCACTAAGAAGAATCAAACAACAGAAGCACCTGCTGTTGGCAACATCAACCACCAAGCAAGTTCAGACGCCTTTAGAAGTTTATAACATCCCTCTACTAACTAGAAACCAGAGAGAGTCAAGTACCTAGGCTTGACGCATCCTGAGAACAACGCGTCCCCACCTGCGACCCTCGTAAAGAGACAATATCAGGAAATGATATCTGCACCAACCCCAAACACAAGGCGCGACACCAAGACGAAAAATGTCAAGCTACCCAAGAAGAACAATGCCTCCAAGTCAACCCCAGCCGCAAGCTTCGGATGACCCTTCAAAACCCTTTTTAAGGGGGGAAGACCTGCAATAGGTATACCGGAACGTACTAATAATTAGCTCCTGGCACTTCAACCTTATAGTATCAGGAAACAGCCAACCAGGACTATCCATCAGCATCGATCGTCAAGTCAACCCCATCGTCAAGGAGCGGAACTCAACACAGAAGATTATCAACAGAGAAAGCCTCGCAACATCAATTAGTCAAGATCTCACATGGCGACCTCACTGAAGAAGCAACAACCTCGGAAGTATAGTCAGCCCAAAACCCGTGCCCTCGTACTCCCCTGTTACCACCGGGCAAATCTCGAGGACGAGATTTATTTTTAAGGGGGGAAGAGCTGTCACATCCCAAATTTGTAAACTAAGAAAAACTTAGTTTTACCAGACCCAAAATTCAGAACCAACAAAAACTTTTTTAAATATTTTACTGATGATTGTGTTTTCCATCCCATTGCTATGTTGAACCTAGTGTGACTTTGTGTTTAAATTGATTTGACTAGTAAATATAAGACCCAACCATAATAAAAATATATTTAACTTTGGTGATCATGTTATGACAAGAAAATATTCCATATATCTTTTCCATTCTTCTTTTGGCCAACTCCATTTCAAATGATACTTGGTTTGTCAACAACCAAAATCAATACCCATTATTTGAGAAAGTAAAAGTATTTCCAAAACTATGTGTTCCCAAAAATATGGAGATCTATATGCTATCTCCTACCTATCTTTTAGCCTTGATATTTTGCATTTGTATGCAACTCCCATTTTATAAACTTTGATTATCACTTCCTTTTAAAAAGAACACAAGTGGGAAATATATTACCCCACATAATTTGTCTTACCCAAACCCTTTTCAAAAATACCAAGGTGGAGTTGAGATAGTTCTAAACATCATCTTGTCATAATTAAGTGTGATCATTTTTATAAGATAGTATTGTTGACTATGGAAATGGTGGTGTGATTCATTCTTGGGTTTGAATTGTGAGGTCTTGATTGTGTTGTTGATCTTTTGTGTATGCCACTGTTGATCTTGTTGTGTTTGTTGCTTGTGAGGGTAATTCCTCAGTTGTGCTTAATACTAGAATAAGACACACTTGACAACAAATTTGGTATGTGACTTGAATAAAAACAAACCCTCTAGAAGTATTCACACCTAATTGAAATCCTAAATTAAGGGAAATGATCTTATTTAATTTCCCTCTATCTCTATTCCTCTATTTTATGAAAACAATTATATTTCCTTATTCTAGGAATGAGATGAAATAATAATCATTTCAACCCCATCTCACTCCCTCCTCAAGTAAACATACTTTTCAATTTTAAACAAAACTCTCAAAGTATTTAAGAAAAGGAAATTAAGATCATGATAAATAAATGGTCTTAATAAATTATTTTCCCCTACTTAACTCTCTATTTTCTTCAAGCAAATATTTTCTCTATGAAAATATAAAGTATTTGAAGTTGCCATATTTGTCAAGAAAGTTCCAAAAGTTCAAAACAATATTTTATCACTTGCTTGAAAATATTAAAAGAGTATCAAATATTATTTACCAAAAACAACATATTTAAATCCTATGAACAAAAGTTGTTCAAAACATTTTATTTTTAAACACCAATTTTTGTGGGGGCTCTACATTATAAAGGGAGCCTACCCAAATTATTTCAGAATTTTTGAAATATTTTAAGTGCCCCAATTAAATACCTAAAGAGCTTCTGGTTTTAAAATAAAACAGAAAAAGGACTTAAGTGTAAATAGGAAAATCAGCCAGGGGGTTTTCTGCGAAACCCTCTTCTTCCTCCTGTAGCAGCAGTGCTGCGCATCGCCGTGTCGCCCGCACGACGACCTCGCCGCCCGACCCCCCTCTCTCCCGCTCCTCTGCTCTCCTGCGCCTCTCCTCTGCGAAGAGGATAAGAAGAGCACCACCCCCGCTCCTCTGCTCTCCTGCTCTCTCTCTCCCTCTCCATGTCCCTCCTCCATGACCGAACCATCGCCGAGCTCGCCGAGATCGCCGCCGGCAATAGAAGCCTCCCTTAGCAGATCGACGACCACCACCGTGTTCGCCGCGTCGTCCTCCCTCTCTACGCAGAAGGAATCGAAGAGAGGTGCCCGCAATCGCCGCCGCCATCAAGTTCTTCTCCGACCACCGAAGCATCTCCGGCGAGCCCGCGCCGCCGCTGTGGACCACCTCCGCCCACGCCGGTTGTTCACACGCGTCAAGGGTGAGCATGCGGTCCTAATGGACATCTCCACCCTCCTCCTCTCCCTCTTTCTCGCCGTAGAGCACTAGCTTCGCCGTAGCCGTAGCACCACCGCCGCCGTAGCTCGACGTCGACGCCGTCCCCGGCGACCAGTTGGTCCGTGGCTCCACCCGTAGGTTCCCCGGATCCTTACGCATTGAATGCACCCAGTAGTCCGTCCCGCGCGCGCTCCTTCGCCGGAGCCGTGCTCGCCGCCGTCGCACGGTCACCGTGCCCAGCGCGCCGCGCCGTTCCAGCGTGTCTGCGAACGTGGCTGTGGGCCTCCGCGCTGACGTGGACTGCCAGCGTGGCCATGGGCCCACAAGTCAGTAACCGTGGGTAGCCAACCCCGCGGTGAAAAACGTTCCGCTAGATTTTCTGAGAAATAAAATAAATAGACAGATTTGGATATAAACTTCTAAAATCCATATCTTTTTGAATACTAATCCAAAAATAGCAAACAATATATCAAAATGATCAGGAGAAATAACTTCACCTCTTAACATCATTTTCATGTTGAATTAAACACTGGAAATAACTTTTCCTTGCACTTTAGTAAAAGGGCAGAATATAAATTGATTTTCTAAAATTCATAACTAATTAAATATTGAACCAAAAGTTACAAACAAGATACCAAAATGTTCAGAAGATTTAATCTAGTCTTTTGGTATACCTCACCTATCCAAATAAGTTAGTATATTTAATATTTTATTAAAATAAAGAAAATGGCAGAATATAAAACAAATTGGAAAAAATTCATATCTTTAAAAATAAGGATCCAAAAATTAAGTTTGACCTCTTAAAATGTTCAGCAAATGATAACCTTTATGTTCCACCTTGTTTCCAAACATGGATAATTATTTTGTAATGTTGTTTAAAAAAAACTAACAAAGGGGCATATTTAAAAAGGATTTTATAAATTAATCCGTAATGATTTTTGGAGCAAATCTAATTTTGCTAGGTTCCTAGTGTTTCACTTTATCGAATCCTAACTTGGTGTAATATTTTGACTCACAGAAATTATATAGTGACCTAACTTTTGTCTGGAGTATTTCCCGTTTAAAGGGAGGTGCTTGTTGTTAACCTTCGCCCAAGTAGTTTTGTGATCGATGTACCTAGCTTGCGTATAGGCGATAGACTACTGATCAATATAAGGCCCTCGTAAGTGTAAATCCTCGTTGTTGCTCGAACGATTAGATTGACGCTTACGGTTGGCTACCTGTCGGTGTGCCACTTGTGGTTTGGTTTGCTTATTGATTGTGGTGTTATTCTCATGTTTGCGACGCTAGACATAAACGCTACCGGAGTGGTCCTTGGAACGGAGTTATTGAGGAAGGAGAATTCGTTGAATCTGAAGATCAAGACCAAGTTCACTTTGCCGAGCAAGGCAAGCTATCCTCTGAGCTTGCATCTATATACATCTATTTTGGTTTATATGTTTTACTTATAAAAAGCATATGTTATTTATGTGGTGATTGCCACTAAAGTTATGAATTTGAAAACCCTTTTGTTTTCAAAATACAAGTATACTATTTTGACACCCTCTACGGAGATATTAGATGGAAATCTTTTTTCAAACTATAGGATGGGAAAAGTATTGTTTACTCCAAACTCCTTTGAAAATACTCGTGTGGTTGTGGAATACCGAGATGTCGGTGTGGAAATGGAGAAATGGTGAATGGAGATGTTTATGAAAAATGCACATTGTGTCTTTGTACTATGATGACCAATCTTACCCTGTGCGACCAAATTTACCACATATGGGAAAAGGCGTAGTCATGTAGTTTACTCTTATTAGTATGGGATACCTCATCGACGGAGATGACTCCGTTATGCATGAGGGGATGGTCCGAGGACCTACCCCCTGACCCGGGTCCTCACACAAGTTGGTGGGGAGGATAGAAGGTTCCACCATAAACCGCCGGACAAAACTATGAGTCCTCACACTTAGGGTTTCTGACGGGAAACTGGACTGGGTGTCGATGGAAAGTGTCATATGGGAAGGATCCTGTACTAGCATGAGCAAATGAGAGGCCATGGTCGGTGGCTCAACTTCGCATACACCTGGTATGGCGGGACGTGGCTGACACGATGAGTTACCGGATGGGTGTGGGAAAAGCGTGCTACCTCTGCAGAGGGTTAAAACTATTCGAATAGCCGAGTCCTCGGATATGGACAATTGGGAGACTGTCCTCTGACCATGTGCAAGTTTTGCAAAGTTTTGAGATTTGAAAATAAAATGGAGGTGTGTTGTATCAGCAACTCTACCGACGGGCTGGTATGAGGTTGCTGGAGAATGATTGGACCATGACGGGCTATGGTCGAGAAGTGAAAAGTTTTGTGTTTTGAAAGGTGGAAATGTTTTATGCAACTATGCCAACGGGCCGGCATGAGGTTGTGGGATTGAATGACCATGAGGGGTTATGGTCGAAAAAGGAGGAGTTTGGAGAAGTAAACCAAATGGTGATTTTCCGGGAAAATGTTTATAAAAGAGACTTCTTACCTGGTTCAACAGGGATGTACTTTCGGGAAAAGTTTTAAAGAGATTTTCTTACAAAGTCAGATTTAAAGGGAAAAGTTCTAAAAGCCTTCTTTTCTTTTTCAAGAAAGATATAGAGATTTCAAAACAAGGTTTTAATAAACAAAAGTATATCCTTCTCTTTCCAACAAGGATATAGAGTTTTCAAAGCCAACGAAGTTTTATTTAAACAATAAAAGAGTAGTGCATGCTCATTTCGGTGGTAGTTTGCGAGTACATTCAAATGTACTCATATTGGTTTCGTCCCTGGCTATTGTCTTAGCCAGATTTTGAAGAAGAACAGTTCGAAGAAGAAGACTTCTATAACGTCAATGCGAACTAGGGCGCTTCCCAGTCAGCTGCCTGTAGGGTTAAGGCAAATGACTTGGGCACCACGCTGTTTGGTGTTTTCCGCTGCAAGTACCTGTTGAAGTTATGGCTTCAATCAAGTAAGTAAATTTATTCGGTATTTATGGGTGTTCTATGATGCCAATTCGAGTTATGTGCAACAACAGACTGATCAGGGGATTGTTGCAGGAAACATAATGAGTATCTCGGATAGTTAATCCGGGGTCCTCACAACCACATACACTCATACATGGTGGCTTAGGCCACCGCCATCTTCTTTGTGAAGATTTGATCTTGTTGGAGCTTTATGGCCTTTTTGCCTATCCGTTGGTTTTTATGGAAAACACACTCAAATGATGCTTCTTAATGTTTTCTTTGTGTCTCTTACCAAGTTTGAGTGTGAAGTACCATTTCCAGTGACTTTGTGTTCCATCCCAGGCCTATCCCTTCTGAAAACTTGCTCCTCTTGCATCTTGCATGTTCAACAACAAAATCTGGCATTTTTGAGTTGGTGGGGCTGGAAACTCCGGTCCTTTGGGCCGGAATATCCGGTCGGACTGAAGTTTCCACCCTAAACCCGGAATCTCTGGCTTAGGCCGGAGACTCCGGTGTTTAGGCCGGAAACTCCGGTCTGGGCAATTCTCGCAGGGGTCCAAAAGGGGATCGGGGTGGGAGTTGACTTCACAACTCCCACACACCCCCGACCCCCAACCTCTCCCCTGCAGCCGCCGCCGCCTCGAAGTGCCGCTCCGGCTGCTCCCCGCCGCCGGAATCCGCCGTGCCTCCGGCCTACTCCTCCTCACCAACACAGGGGACCTTCCTCTCCTTCGTTTGGGCTGCACCATGGACAAAAAGGGTACCTCCTCTCTCTCCTTAGGTTTTTCACCTCGATCTAAGTTTGGAGAGTAGTTCCCCTAGTTTTTCATGGTGTAGAATCTTCTAGATGGCAAGGTGTATCCCAGATTTAACCCTAGAATTCTCAGCACAAAGTTTCTTGAACTAAATCGAGGTTCCCCATCTCAGGGCCGGAGACTCCGGTCTTCCAGGCCGAAAACTCCGGTCAGGGCCGGAATCTCCGCCCCCTGAGGCCGGAAACTCCGGTGTAGATCAGACATTTTGTGCCCAGAATTCTTTGGTTACTTCTTCTTTGGTTTCTGGACATGCAAGCTTATCCCCATGCTTTTCTCCTATTCTGTTATTCACAGGTGTGCAGAGGACAAAGTCTTCCATGAAACATCCTGAAAAATCACCAAGAAAAGTCATCCGTGCTCAAACAAGGGACAAGCTTCTTTTTGACAGCAGCGCTGGCCGTCTGAGACAGCAGAGTACCATAGATGAAGAAGCCACGAGACATGCTTCCCTAGGTGGGTTTGATAATGAAGAAGAGGCCGAGAGAGCTCATTTCGACTCCTTGACCACTGTTTTGGGCATGGGGAAGATCGAGTTTCGTCGATGAGATCTCAGCAGTTCTATGACTTGCCATCCAACACCGATGATCCTAGGTTTCCAAGGAGAGAGCAGCAGCTGATCATGAATGAGATATATGCCCGCATTGAGAAGCATATGGTGTGTGAGCAAAAGGTGTTGAGCCTTGAGAGCTTGGACAAGAAACCTTATTTTCAAGAGGCCGTGTGGATTGCTCGGAAGCTTGGACTTGAGAGGCTCATCTCCCATGTTCATGAAGATTATGATATTCAGCTTGTGCATCAGTTCTTTGCCACAGTGGTTTTTGATAATGATGAAGATATCACCATGACTTGGATGACCGGTTCTCAAAAGTGCACCTCTAACTTTGTGGAGTTTGGAAGATGTTTGGGATACAAGTTCAAGGGTGCCACTACTTGTGTTGGGAAGAGGATGCATGTGGACGGGGTAGCTTACAACAAACGCCGCTTGCGCCCTTTATATTCAGTTGCATCATCCATTGGCACCAATCAAGACCTCCTCCCCACCTTCAACATTTTCCTTCGCATGGTTCGGCTCAATCTTGCTCCTCAAGCCGGAAATGTGGATGCCATTCGAGGAGGGCTTGTCAATCTCTTATACCATGCTTACAAGGTGCTCCAAGCCGGTCCGGATTGTGAAGGCCAAGAAGTTGATGTCATGGATTTCATCAAGTGTGAATTACTTTGGGCCATTTTTGAGCACAAGAACCCTCTCTATGCACCTTATGTGATGAAGCTCATCCTCTCCAAGGTCTCCAACATCGATACCTCTCGCCTCACCAAGCATGCCAAGGGGACTCTCCACCAACTTAGCAAGCACACCAAGCAACCGTCTTCCTCTCGTGCACCTCCTCCGCAATCTAGTAGTGAGGAAGCGGAGACCGAGGCCCCAATGCCTAGAAGGAGAAGCAAGAATGCCGACCCTCCCTCATATCTTCAAGGAAGGGCTCAAGTGAACTCGGAAGTGAGTAAACTCTCTTGGTGGAAGAGAAAGTTGCTTTGCATGGATGTTGCACTTCACAAGGAGAACCATGCCTCATATGTGAGAGAGAAGCATATCATTGACAACCAACAAATCATGATCAAGGAGTTGCGCAAGCTCAACAATGGTAGTATCACTCCTCCTCCGGAAGAAGATGAAGATGGCAATCCTATTATCTCCTCCTCGTCGGCCGAGACTATCCCTCTTGAGAAATGGAACGAAGACGTCTTTCCTTGGTCGGATTATGCGGATGTGACTTCATTGCCCTCCACTTCTCGCAACACCGGCAAGGCTCCCATGAACCTTTCCGATGAGGACTACAATCAAGAAGGGAAGGTGATGATGACATGGAAGAAAGCTCCGGGTGATCTCCATGGGTTTCGTGTAGTTATGCTCTTTTCCCTTTTTGGCGTCTCGATGCCAAAGGGGGAGAAGTAGTTCTATTAGGTTCTCTCCGGGATTTGCATGGGTTGGACACAAGCATGTGCTTTTATCATTTTATTGCGCTTGTGTCTCTTTTGTGTTATTTGGAACTTATTTGCATCTTGTGTTGTGAACTATGTGAGTGTAAGACATATGGATTTCTATTATGTATGGTTGAACCTACATTATTGTGCTATGGTTATATGGATGTTTTATCTACATTTATATGCACAAGGTATGGTTTTTATCTCTAGGCTCAACCTACTTTGTGATATGTCTTGTTTATGAAATGTTTCGTTTACATATCATGTCGCCTTGTTGTGGAACTTGTTTCTCTATATGTGTGCATTTGCATTCCAAAGCAAATGAGTTATATGCACACATCTAGGGGGAGCTTTTCCTTTTGTTAAACATGATAGTATGGTGAACGTTATTGCAAATCCGTGTGTTGTCATTTAACACCAAAAAGGGGGAGATTGAAAGGACATTTTGTGATCATCTTAGTTTTGTGTTATATGCACACATCTTAGTTTTGTGTGTTAGTTAACAACACTCAGGATGTCTAATCTGGTGCTAAGTGATGCAGGTTTTATTGTATACAACATGTGCATCAACACCAAAAAGGAAAAGAGTTTCTGGAGCATTTTAGGCCGGAGTTTCCGGCCTCCATGACCGGAGTTTCCGGTCCCTGGACTTGTCCTCGAAGAAACAGCAAAGCTGCTGAAGTGTTGCTCAGCCCCTGGTGTGGGGCGGAGTTTCCAGTCCTCAGGACCGGAGTTTCCACCCCTGGCCAAACATTCCGGCCCCAGGGCACCGGAGTCTTTGCCCAAGTCTCTGCTGCTGATTTGTTGCTCAGCCCCTGGTGTGGGGCGGAGTTTCCGGTCCTCACGGCTGGAGTTTCCCCCTGGCCAAACATTCCGGCCCCAGTACACCGGAGTTTTGGCCCAAGTCTCAGATGTGAAGAAGTTGCTCAGCTCCTGGTGTGGGGCGGAGTTTCCGGCCCCTGCAGGCTAGAGTTTCTGCCCAAGGCCGGAGTTTCCGGTCACTAGGACCGGAAACTCCGGTGTGATTCTTCTCTGCAACGGCTACTTTTCTGGGAGGGGTATATATACCCCTCCATCTACCTCCAGCCAGTGAGCTCGCCCAGAATTCAAGATCCCCATTGTTGCAAGCTCAAGAATCACTAGATCTCCCAATCCATCCACCCAAACTTGTTGATCTTTGGAGGATTGAAGGAGAAGGCCCCGATCTACATCTTCACCGAGCCGTTTGTCATTTCCCCCTCATTCACTTGAGGGACCATTAGCTAGGGTTTCCACTAGGAAAACCTAGCCCTGTTGTACTCACTTGATTGTCTTTGTGACAGATTGTAGCTGTTTGGGAGCCCCCAATCCTTTGTGGGTTGTGCCTCAAATCGTTGTTGTAAAGGCTCCGGACTCCGCCTCGAAGGTTTCCGATAGTTGAAGTGAACCAAACCTTTGTGGTGCGGTTCACCGGAGAAGAGGGTGAGGCCTTTGTGGCCGTTGAACCATTGTGTTCTCCAACGAGACGTACTCCCCTAAAAAGGAGGAACTCGGGATTACATCTGTGTCTCCGCGTGCTTTGACTTCGGTTACCTCTATCCTTGTTTACCGCCTTATTATATCGTGCTTAGTTGCTAGCTTGTCATATAGGTAAATTCACCGTAGTTGCATATCTAGAGAATTTACCTTTTGTGTCAAGCTTAAATTGAAAAAGACTAAAATTGGAGTAGCACCTATTCACCCCCCCTCTAGGTGTCATACCGATCCTTTCAACTGACAAATGTCCATATCCTTCGCTTCATTCAAATCAAGGTTTTTCACCCATGTTGCCTCTCTTGCTACCCGTACAGATGTTCCGGGGCAGATTACTTTCATGCACATTATCAGCATAAAGATCTGCAGGGCTAAGTCATCGCTCTCCTCATCTTCCACCTTACTTCGAAGCAGTGTCCATAGTTGATCTATGTTGATATGCTCATTCCTCCTATATCCAAGATCTTTCTTCAATTTAAATAAATCCTCGTCGTTGCCAGTTTCTGAAGGTCTGGGAGCTGTTTTGGTGCCATGAGGTAGCCCGAACAATTTATGGATTGCGTCAGCAGTTAGCTGTATAACTTTGTTTGGTACACCAAGGTCAATTGTCATTGTTTCTGGATCTATTTTCCCATAAGGAAGTAGGCTAGGCGACGATCAATGTTATTTTTCACTTTTCCATCCAGCATTGGTCCGAAACCTGCTCTTCGAAGTCTGTCTGTATGGCGAGTCTTCAACAATGCTGCGCATTTGTAGAACTCTGTTAGTGAGCACCTCATAAGTAATTGAGCCTTTTTCTTCAATTTTTTTGATCCTTTAGGCCTTTGAGAAACCTTCTTCTTCTTTTTCTGTGTAGACTCACTGCTTTTTGATCCTTTAGACCTCTGAGAAACCTTCTTCTTCTTTTTCTGTGTAGCCTCACCGTTTTTTGTCCTTGGCCTTCCCATCTTCTGCAAAAATAAATAAATATATGTATCAGTATTTAAGTCATAAACAAGCATCACTACACTACATGTTTAATGAACCCAACTACAAATTTAGGTAGTCACCTTCAAACTGTGATTGTCTTCCTCAATTTTTTCACTGTCCTCATCACTGCTATCTTCTTGTTGACTACTGGCATCCTCATCGTCTTCTATGTCTTCCTCTATCTCTTCATAGTTGCCATCACTACTGTCTTCTGCTTGACTACTGGCATCCTCTTCATCCTCTGTTACCTCCTCTGCACCATTATTCTTGTTGTCAGCAATTTGTAATCTGAGACTTTTGCGTATTCCCACGCATCTTGCTGTAGCAGAGTATTGTTGGGCTCCTTTTTTTCTTTCTTGCCCTGCAGTCCTTTTTCCCCCTTTATATTTCCTGTGTTCAACAGATGTTTCTTGCTCTGGTTCAGAGGCCTTCCTTTTCCTTTCCCTTGCCATCATCAGTGCATGTTGTTCCTTTTTCAGTCTTACTGAGTCTTCATAATTCTCTGGAGGTATAACAGCTAGTGGCTCCACTACTTGTATTGTATTGTTGTCTGAATAGTTCTGCAATCTAAACGTTGAAGAGAAGTTTCCTTCTTCATCGTATATCAATACGTGCCCAGAATCCATGAACCACTTGTTGTTTTGAAGTTTTAATATACTCCCAGCAATAGTATTGCTCTGTAAAATTTAAAGTGCAATTATTAAAACATCGAAACCTCAACGATAAAGTATGATATGAGTGGTGTACAACCCACCAGTAAACTGAAGTAAAAAAATTGTAGTTCATACAAACTCTTGCATTACTAATGTACATGAAATGCGTGGAACGGAACTTCCTACCATTTCTTTCTATTACTCATGTGTATAATAAATGGACGAAAATTCACAGCATATCAGTGCTTGTTATCTTTCTTTTTTTTCTTGGGAGATACTAATACTATATATCTATAAAGAAACTAACCTCCGAATCGAGACTCCTGCGAATTATTGTGTAGCTCCTCTTCGATTGTCCGTTGATTTGATTCCGGCCGGAGATGCTGTGGATGGTGGATTTCAAAATGTATGGACGGCCTTGCTGGAAATTTCCAGCTCGGTGATGGTGTCCCAAGAAGGCGATGCGGTGAGATCGGCACGGCTGCGCGGTGCTGCTCTGTCCGCTCCGGTCGACGGCACGGCTGTGACCTCTCCGTTCGGCGGCTAGATCGGAACGGGTGCGCGGAGCAGTTCAGCGCGCTCCGGTCGGCGGTGCGGCTCTGACCGCTCCGTTCGCCGGCGAGATCGGCACGGCTTCGCGGCGCGGACCTGTCCTGTCCGGTCGGCGCCACGGCTGTGTCCGCTGGTCGGCGGTGGTTCTCTTTCCGGGGAGCTCAACGGAGTCTCCGCTAGTGCTAGATCTCAGACTGTTGTGTTGCGTGGCGAGTGGCGTGTTTGTTGGTGGTGGTGGATGACAGATTTTAAAATGAGAAGGGGATTTCTTTTGGGCAAATTAAGCATGTACATGTTTTATCCCGTGTACATCCACGTTATGAGGCTTGTACATTTTGTTGGTCGGAGGGTTGTGTCTCCTGTGGTTAAATTTTAGTTCTATGTAGTTTAAAAGCCTCTGGTTGTACTTCTTGGTATTGACAAGGTTGTACAAGCGTAGAACGTACAGCGATGAACATTCTGGAAGTACATGCTTAGGGTGTAAGCATGTACGTGTTTTTATGCATTGTACGACCGCACTGTGGGCCATGTTCACTTTCTTATTCTTAGTGTGTTGAATCTGTGTGCAATCGGTTGTACATTCTAGTCGTGCTTAGTTTAGGAGTTTGATTGAACATGTGGGCAATGACATGGTATACACGCATCGAAAACGATGAAACTTGAATCTGATTCCATAGAACGTACGCTCAATTTTGTATACACTTTTACTAAAGTACATGTAACTGTTAACGATGAAACCATGTTACAGTTCATGACCGAGGCGTTCATTTTTATATACACTTTTAGAAAAGTACATACAACTGTTGTGCTATACCATCCTCTTTAGATAGGATGTACATGTCGATTATTTCGACATAATCCTTTCCTATTTCGTGGGTTGTACAAGCCTTGCACAAAGATAAGTACAAGATTGCTGTTTTCCGTTGTACTGTTAGACATCACCATGGAGTACGTTAAGTAAATTTGTTGTGTACACTCGATTCTTCGTGTACTGATTATTATAAAATAAATCTTTAAGGGGTCCCCACATTCTGCACTTCTCTGCAACCGCTCTCCCGCTGCCGTTCCGAATTCCTATGGCACTTGTTTATCACCCCACTACCGCACTCCCCCCCACTATGCGTCGGAGAAACCCACGATCCTACAGTAACTTCCCTCCTTCAAATATTGCGCTGCGCCAAGTTGTGTCCCTCGCAGTTCTCCATTTCTTTCTTCCTCATCCACGGGCAATCCCTCTTTTGTTCCGCATTGAGCATCGTCCGTGCGCCATGGAGCCCGGTGGTTCTAGCAATTCAAGGCACCTTGTTTCTGAGATTGCCTCTGGTCCTCTGGATGAGATAACTTCGAACTCTGACCTCCTGACCATCGCAAGGCTAGTGCGTGGTATTCCTGGTATGTGGAATGCTATCGATGCTGATCCAAAGTTTCCTTTTAGTTCCCCATGACTCCTTCACTCCGACCCCGTTGTTTTTCCTGATGACCGCACTGAAGAGGTTATTTCCATTCCATATTTTTTTTTCCATTTGTGGTGATTGTTTTTCTTTGTTTTTCCTGATGCTGATCCAAAGTCTGTACTAACTCTTCCAGGGCATAAACGCGAAGCTGATGCGGTTGGATTTGCCATCCGCAGATGCTTTTGTGCCATGTGTCGCTGGTGGCCATGGACTTAAGCACTGGGCTGGTGCCAATGGAGAATGGGTTACACTTGTCTAGGACCATGCTCGTCGGTATCTTCTGAACGTCTACTCTAACGAGTAGATTGAAGTTCCTTCTGTGCAGAACGTAGGGATTTTCTACCACCATAGCCCATTTCATTTCCAGCATGACATGGCGCACATCCGGTTGAACAAGATCCAGATTGCCTCTCCCCCTCAGTTCGTAGGAAACAGGTGGAGATATGATCTTATAGCAGTGTTTGATAAGTTCATTGCTATTATGCGTGGTGGGAGGGATGTGAACTGGAGGGTCCTTCGAAATGATTATCTCGCTCCATCGAGGTATGTTGATGCAGTTCTGGATGTTGAGAGAGTCTATGCAGTTACTGCTCCCAGAGGTGATGTTCTTCTTTGGGAACCAACTGTTTGGGGTGAGTTTACTCATATTCGGAATGTTTGTTTCGCAATTTTTCTTTCAATCTGTTTGTGAAAATTTTATTTGTTTGATGGGTTATATACTTGTTGTTGTTGTAATGCTTGTAAGGATGAATTCTGGTGTAAAATTTAAAACTGTTCTTTTACTGTAGTTCAGATTCAGTCTATATGTTTCTCATGTATAGAAGTACTTCAGTACATATTGTCTTGCCGTGGAATTTGGTTGTGGTACATTATATAGCTAAGTAGTGGTACATGTATCATCTAAACAGCCATAATTAGTATCCATGTTATGATTTATAGGGATTTCAATGCAAAACATCATGTAGACTTTATGTATAGAAAAAATACAGAGTAAATTAGTTCGCAGCAGAATGTGGATGTATGTACAATATCCAAATAAGCAGTAGAACAGTTGATAACTAAACGTAGAAACAAAAGTAGTAAATAGCAGCATTGATTTTATTAAAGATTTGTTTAGTAACAATCCAGATTTCAAAAAGGATTTACAAAAACTGCTATATACTTTTGTTTTCTCTGTATGTAGAAAATGAAATGTTTTATCTTAGTTTGTGTTTTTAAAAAGACCGTGCATTTATGATCACATTTTTTCTTAATGCGAATAATCTGAAACAGGCGCTCAAGCTGGTCCACGGGTCATTCTTGCTCCTGTGATTGAGGATCCACCTGGTGGCCTGGCAGGTGGTGGTGAAGATCAGAATGATTCCCGTTGCTGGTTCCTTGCCGTTGCGCCTTCTGGCAATATTGTCTGGGTTCATACCAGGGGTGAACGAGTCAGCCAAGGTGCAACGATGAATCAAATGGGAAGGGACCTCTTGACCTATCCTTCGCTGTGTTGCCATGTGTACTCCAGGGAAGGAATTGTCATTGACCCTGCCACAGCAGTCTGGTCCAGACAGGAGGAACTGGAAGGAGGCTCTTTGTTTGTTGGCATCAACTATCCAATCTTTCTTCATGCTCCTGCTGTAGCTGTAGGAGTCAATGGTGCTGCCCAGGAACTATAGGTTTTCAAGCCAAACTGTGTGTTTGCTTCTCACTGGCGGAGCAACTAGTTTCCTCAACCATCACCTGACTGGTGCCGCCTAGAAGTTAGTGGTGGACCTACTATAGGATCAAGTTTCAACTATGTTGCACCAAATTGGGGTGTAGTTGTTGAGGCGCCAATGTGGTTTGTGCCTGTTCTGCCTCAGGGATGGTGGGGATGGGGCAACCAGGATTAAAGGATCATGTGTGTCGTAGCAGCATCAGTAGCGTGTCCGTGATGCTTTCTTTCCTTAGTTTCTCTTAGCCTAAAGATTGTTGTATTATGTTCTATCATGTCCTATCGACTTTTATCTTTGTAGTTGTTGTTTTTATTGTCGGTGTTGTAAGACCATGTCTTAAGTTTTATGTTGTAAAGTGGACCAATTTCTTATTTCCAGCTTATATCTTGTCCAATAGTTCATTGCGTGGTTTATTATGTCTTAAATTTTGTGTTGTATTATTTTGTACTTTTGTTCATTCGGTTGTTGTACATAGAGCACAGGGTGTGTGCAAATGTACACGATAGACAACGTTGATGTACGTGTAACAGGATTGTACGTGATATCTATTGCATGAAGTACATAGTTGATTTTAACAAACCATTAAGTACATGTTCACGTTTGTTGTTGTACACTTCATATAAAGTAATTACAAGCTTTGATGGGTGAACAAGTTTTACAAAGGTTAACAATAAGAAGTACAAAGGTGGGCAATTATAATTTTGGTATCTGTTGTTTTGTTTTTACTAAAAAACCGTAACGTCCACCAACTCACCTACCTCATTTACTGCACCTAAGCATTTACCACAGCTTGTTCTATATCTTTCGTTATAGATCTAGATCTCCCTCCCCATATTCTTCACTTCTCTTCTCTTCTCATTCCAAGTGACTGTTTTCCCGATTAAACCACGTGATTATTTCGCAGAGAGAAGGAGAAGTTCTCCATACCCTGCCATCAAGGTTTGTACTTACTTCGACATCACTACCGGATTTGTGTCAGCTCTTGTCTTTCCAATCTTCAGTGATGGATTTGAATTTGTTTTAGATATCAGCTATCCAGCTCTTGTTACATAAGATTTCTAGCATCATTTATCGTTGCATGGATTTGAATTTGTTTCTTCATATTGTTTGAGTTTTAGATGAAGTGTAAAACTTGTGGCAATCCCGCTGAAGCTTGCAAAAACAACAGGACGAAGGTCGTATTGAGTTGCTTCCTCCATCTTCGAAGCAAGTTTGAACTTTACACGGTTTGTGCTTCTAGCTATTTATTTTTTTAACACTGAGTTATGGTCGGTTTGTTGTGGTTTCTATCTAATTCTGTGGTTTACTTCTTTATTTTGTTGATAGAATGTGCCCTGTTTCATGAGGTTCATAATGAAGCATGCGTTGTTCAATCATATGTCAGTCAAAACTACTGACAATCAGTCATACGTCTTTGATCTGCGCAAGGAAAAATGGAAGACTAGGATCCACGGTGTTCAGTATAACAAGTTCTTAGAAGACTATAATATGCAGCCTTCTGACATTATCTCACTGGAGTGGCCAGCTCAACAGAATAGGATTCAAGGTTTTCTTGTCTTGCATCCTCGAGACAAGAATGGTTTTCCAAAAGAAAGAGTTCCCCAAGGTATAGGTGAGTTGTGTGTCTTTTCTTCTTAATTATTGTCATTACTTATATATGTTTGTATTCAAACAGAAATGTATGCATTTGCGGCGTCAGCGTCAGCTTTTGTTATGTCTAGGGGTGTGAACCCGAACCCAATTGAGGTTGCTCGGATCAACCATGCTGTTCTTATGCAAGGGATTGGAAAGGGTGTAGTTTTCATCCACAGGTTGACTATAACAGATCTAAGCCTCACAGGATTGGTATGCACTTGTTGCTCCATTTTGTTACCCCATTTGGGAAATATCAGTTTTACCGGTTTATCTTTACACTCTTACAATGTTTGTTCTTTGATTATTTTTTCAGCGCATTCCAAAGCGCCTAGTTCCAGTGTTAGAAGTGCCCCCACAAGGGAGTGCCGAGCTTGTGTTTGTTGCTGAAGGATATACTACTGATGCACATTATATCACAGATCACGACGGGAGGTTACGTTTCACGGACGGCTGGAACAAGTTTGCTACTGACTGCAGACTGAATGCTGAAAATATGCTGCTCGTCTTGTTCCATGACAACAATGGCACATTGAACATAATGTTTGATGTCGTCAGCAACTGATTGCAGTCTTGGAGGGCTTCCATCTTAGATGATATGTTTTCCCCCTATAATTGTGTTATGGGTAACTTTGCGTGTTTTTCAGACTTGTTTTGTGACATGAGCCCTAAAAAAGTTGTTTGGATGATTGTATTGAGAAGTTATATGTGTTTTTCGTTGGTCTATATATATGATGTCTGTATTTTTTCGCATAATTTTGATGATATGGTGGCAGTATTATACTTTGCCATCCTTGTAGTACATTTTAACAGTCGTTCATTGTACACCCTATATGTTTGTACATGGAAGTGTGATATCCATGTATTGTTGTACAAGAGTGACGACGGTGTAGTACATCATAGCATTTCGTTATTGTGCATTGATCACAGGGTGTGGCAATGTACACGATAGCCAACGTTTATGTACGTGTAACAGGATTGTACATGATATATATTGTATGAAGTACATAGTTGATTGTACCAAACCTTTAAGTTCATGTTTGTGATTGTTGTTGTACACGACAGATAAAAGGAAGTATAATTCTATGGTTTGTAGAGGCGGTTATTCTTAATTCTTGATTTATTTATTTCAATATCGCGATATTAGATCGTGGCCGCGCTCAGCGGTCTATAGATCGTGGTCGTGTAGATCGTGACCCTTTTTCAGTTCCAGTTTCCCTCATCTCTTTCTAACTGCTCCATCTACACGGCTACACCTCTATTATCATCCTCTCCCTCTTCTTCCTCGAAATAATCGTTCCCCGCCCTTCCTGTCCATAGCTTTGTTTCTCTGAGCCCCGTCAATGGAGAAAGGGGAAAGCATCAAGCGGAGCAAGCAGAGCTCCACCGTTGGTGTTCTTGCATCTGGTCCTTTGGAAAACATTACCTCTAGGACTGACCTTCTCACATGCTGTCGCATTGCGCGTGGAGTCCCTGAAGTGCGCCGTGCAATTGTAGATGGCCCGAGTCTTTCCTTCGGGTCTCCTTGTTTGTTGCACCTGGAGTCCCCCCAATACTGGGGCGGTCCTGAACTACACAATTCCGAGGTATTTCATTTGTTTCGTCGTTGGTCACTCATCCACTGCATTGTAGTCTAGTGTAGGAGTTTCTATTAGAGTTTTTTTTAACTCTATCCAACCCTATGGTTTTTTTGTTATTGTTTTCATCTTATTTCATGCTGTTCATCATCTTCTTATTTATGCTTTGGTAGGGAATTGATGCTTCTCTCTTGCAATTGGATGGTCCCACGGTAAAAGCCTTTGTTCGAGTCAGAACTGACGGCCGCGGAAACAAGCACTGGGTTGGCGGTAATGGTCCATGGATTGCATTTGTCCGTGATGGTGCTAGATGGACTCTGTTCAATGTTTACACCAGAGAGGAGATTGAAATACCAAGTGTTTGTGATGTTGGGATTCATCCTGACAGTCCATTTTCGTTTCACTGCAACTTGATGAGTCTGGAACTTAAGAAGATCCAGATAGCCACAAAGCCATACATCGCTGGAGATGGTGTCTGGCGTTATTTCCTCATAGCAGTGTTTGATAAGATGATTGCTATCATGCTTGGTGGAGTTGATCCTCACTGGAGGATACCGAGTAACGATTCTGTTGTACCGTCAACATACGTTGATGCTATTCAGGACTTGCAGCAGAGGATCTACGCGGTCACAGAACCGCAAGGGGATGTATTCGTGTGGGACCCGCTCGAATGGGGTTAGTTCTATTCTTTTTTATACTTCTGAAATGTTTATTAGTCCCATTGAAAAAAGTTTAATTATGTTTGTTTGGTTAATCCTAAGATCGACGGCTTGTTTTATGCTTTCCATAGTTTCACATGGTGTCTTCTTATTACATCTTTTGATTGTTTGGACAGTCATATTCCGTAATTCACATTGGGTTACACACTATTTTATCAAAGTTAGCAATAATTAAGAGTTCTATTATTGCTATTTCATTTTTATTCTTGCAAGTAGTTATGTTAGTGTCTTACTGAAATTCCTTATATTTTAGGTGCCAGGGCAGCACCTCGTGTCATTCGAGCTCCAGTCGTTGATGATTTCTTAGGTATCGAACCAGTGTGGGGTGATTTCGGTGCTTTTGGATCAAATCGGTGGTTTCTTGCTTGCGGACTTAGAGCAACAATGTTGTGTGGATTCATACATGGGACAGGCTGTTAGTGATGGAGCCCTGGTGAACCATATGAGTAGAGAGCTTCACACTTTCCCCTTCCTGCGTTGCTTTATTTATGCCAGGAATGCCGACCTTGTAGACCCTGTGAAACCCGACTGGGTAAGGCAAGATCATCTGATGGGGACCTCTCTATTTGTTGGGATGAACTATCCTTTTTTCATTGATGTTCCTCAGCCAGCTGCTGGAAATGCTAGAGCGGCGTTGCCGGTATTCAGGCCAAACTGCGTGTTTGCTTCACACTCGTGCTGCACCCAGAATCCACTTCCAGGTGCTGATTGGTGCCGTTTGCCTGTCAATCATGCCCCTGCCATTGGTTCCTCTCTGTTTTTTCCTGGTCTTGGTTGGGGAGAATCCTATGAGGCGCCGATGTGGTTTGTGCCTACTCTACGGAACGACTGAGGATGACATTGCTGTCAGGCTGACAGGCTTATGCGTTTGAAGAAGTCAAGATGATTACGTGGTTTTCATGTATCGGGTTGTGATTTTCAGTTTCCAAAAGTTCAGTGTAGGTTCAGATTATTGTTGTATTTAACATCACGATGTTTGATTGTATAGGTAGTACATTAAAATTTTGATTGTGTTATCAGTGATCTCTTATCATCTTATTTGTTGCAATGTTGTCATGAGGGTGATGTACAAAACAGGCTGTCCAGGCCATATATTTCGTACGATGGCTGTTCGTTGTCCAGGCCATATATTTCGTACGATGGCTGTTCGTTGTCTACTGGAGTTTTTGTACATCACCATAAGGACAGATGTACGTGATTTAATACTTGAATGTACAACATTGAATTATTAGTTGTACATGATTTAGTTTTATCGAGGTACGCTGAAATGTAATGTGGACATGCGAGCATTGATTACTTGTAAGTGGCGAAGTACAAAAAAATGTAGCCATACTTCGCATCTGATAGACGTACGTTCCTCCCTGTAGTGTTCGAACTTCACTGTAAGGACATGTTGTACGTGATTTCAATCTAGAGTGTACAATAGTGAATTAATAGTTGTACATGATTTAGTTATATGGAGGTCCGCTTAAATGTAATGTGGACACGCGAGTATTGGTTGTTTTTTTGTACTTTTTCCATGATTTACATCTCATAGGCGTACTTTTAAACCCAGCTGTTACGTGACATCAACAGTGAATCATTAGATGTGCATGGTTCTTGTATCGGTAGTGTGGGTGTTTCAGCATAGCACATATCATTGCACACCATGTGGCATAAACGTAGTACAAAGATAACAAGTTATGGGAGCACACTATTTCAGGAAGTGTTGAATGTATTTATTGTTTGGAAATTTACCTTTCAAAATTTGTGTCGTAGCAGTACAATTCTTTAACCGAGACATCAGGCAAAAATCACCATCGAAATGCTACTACAATTTTATAAGACATTGTAATGGCACGACGGACAATCACGCTTGTACGATGTGAAGTAAGATATCAATAAGACATCTGCTAATATTTTGACATCCGCTAATATTATTTTCCAAACAATCAAATGTTCCTAAATTATACACAACATATTACATGCATTTAATGTTAAACGTCCTGCGTAAGTTTGTACAATTCCGTGCATATATTGTTGCATGCGTATCCTTGGTCTGTTTCTTTAGGTTTGTTCTATGTCCCAGGTTCTTTACTCACTTTATCTGAATCAGCTATTCCTGTTGCTCCACCGCCACTTCAGATTTTGGTTGGCATGCAAAATATAGTGTGGATATTGTTAGTTCATAATATGTTATATAATCACAAGGACAGATGCATAATTTTGCAGCCATGAAAATGAAAAAAATGAACTAAGAAATGGTAGTTCTTGTGACTGTACTTTGCTGGAGGAGCGAATTGTTGAATCTCCTCAGGCAACCTTGCCAAGTTTGTTTCGCTGAACAACACGACGTACAAGTTCTCTGCCCTCCAATCATCTATATGGGGCTGCAAGGACACATAAACCGTGTGTTAGAATCTTTGATGTAGTTTCACAGCAGATAATTTTGAATAGAGCTCGCTCACATCATTTTCCACTATTTGTTTATACTTCGTCTTGTTCTCAGGTCTTTCGTACAACATATTTTCTCCATCGAAATAGTTAGCATAACGCAGCATGTAGAAGCCACACTCGTTGTAACCTTGGGTAGGGACTGGTATCCTTCTTTTCTTCTTTGCTAAGAGAACCCAGTCTGGTTGGTCGCTTGCATTGTATGCAGCATTACCGTACCTGCGCCTCAGAACTACTTCCATTCTCTTCATCTGCGTTAGTGCAAATTAAGCCCATTACATCTTCTTGCTTCAACGAAGCAATAAATACTGCAGTGGCAAGAAGTTAAGGTATACGTGTGAATTAAGTACTTACAATTGTCGTGAGTTCGTAATTGAAGGACTCGAATGTCCGAGCTTCCCCTCTCAGGTATTTCCTTGAGTCAATAACCTGAACTAACTTCTTATATCGGTTCATTATGTACAGGCAGAAATGACCACATTTGAAAAACGGCAGCAGTATCTGTTTTGATTGAATAAATAGTTGTAAGTCATAACGTATTGTGTTATTGATCTGTAACCAAAACAATGCCGGCATAATTATTATGGAACCAAGCTTACCAATTTTGCTGTAAGCAGATTTCCTGCTCCTCTTGTGTACGGTTCAAACAGCTTCATTGCTTTGTCTATATCAAAATTCTCTAGCATTTGCTCATCCGTTTTGTATTGACGGTTTTTGATTTCTAGCTTCTGTCTGTCCAATTCTCCGTCGGCTAGGTCGAAATTACACACTTGAAGCACATCCTACGGTGAGAAGTTTCAAAGAAATGAAATCTCAGTAATGTTTACAAATCATCATGAATATGAAGTGCGGTTTGTATGTTACCAGGCAATGAGATCTTACCGATATAAACCCAGGTGCCAGCATCACTCGTTGGCCGTTCCTATGTTGTGGATGACACTTGTTCCAAACATCGATGATATAGTCACTGGGTTGCCCTTTTATGCGTCCTCCAGGGGAGAACATTTCATGAATATTTGCTTCAGTTATCTGATGCGTCAGATCAGATTCAGGAAAATGAATAAATTTTCCTTCGAAGAAAACAACACTGCAAAACGTTGAGTAATGTTAGGGTACATAGCACACAACTAGGAGTGGAGATTGTAAGGCAGTATATACTTTTCGTACTACTCACTCTTTATATTTTTCTCCTCCCTTCAAGATTTCATCCATCACCTTCTTTGCTAGATCGAGATGCTTGAAATATAGTGGTCGATATTCATCGACCTCTTCGCACACCCTACTGGCAGGTGCACGTGGCCTTACCCCCGACAGTATGTCCGCTGAGTCAATCAATCTCCTCCTTCTAGGCTTTGGTGGAGTAGGCGAGTCATCTGATAAGTGAATCAATCTCCTCCTTCTAGGCTTTGGTGGAGTAGGCGAGCCATCTGATAAGTCAATCAATCTCCTCCTAGGCTTTGGTGGAGTAGGCGAGCTATCTGATACTTGCTGCAGAGCACTGTATCGATCAGGTGGTACTACGTAGCCGGGAGGGTTCAGTTGACCTGTCAACACTGCGTAAGGAGGAGCAGGCATCAGTTGCAATGTTGGGGTCTTAGCTGGGGTTGTCTCTTTTTTATCTGGTTTCTTCGGTTCTTCATTCTCCACCACATATTGCTCGAATTCAATACGGCATTTGCTGTTTCTTCTCATATACTCAAGGCTGCATTTCTCCTGCTGGCTGGTATCTCCTGGCCTATGTTGTTTATCTTCTTCATCGTCATTGACATCAATAATTACAACATCTTCCAAGTTTCTTTTATTGTGGAAGGCAGACGGGCTGTCTTTGATCGTGTCCAGTATAATTACTTGGTTTAGGGTTTGGTCCATCTTTATTGGCACCAGATCTGGTATGAAGTCTACTTCTAGCACCATATAGAATTTGCCATAAACACTGGGCAAGTGGTCTACAGAAATGAAAATTGATATTAAGGGATCCAAATATATTTCAAGATATAAATCGATAATAGCATGCTTCCTAGTACAAGTGTAGCTTACTTGGAAGTACGTGACTTTCGCATACCAGGTGTAGAAACAGAACGAAGCAGGAAATTAGGTTACTTACAACTTCACTAGAGTCTAATGTTTACATATATGGTAGTACATCTGAAGCTGTACACTGATTTTTCTCTTAGTTCAGAATCCTCTTATATGTATGTACACTATATGCTTAAGTACTAGTATACATGGCAGAGGTTGTACGTAAGTTTTTACATGCGAATCAGCGAAACTGTAAAACATTGTTGTCGTGGTGGTGTCACGGCAGATGCCATAGGATGGCTTAAGTTGGGGGCTCGCTAGGACATTGGGGGATCCGGGGAGGGTGTGCGCGCTAAGAAGCACGCATGAAGAACAACGAAGAACACGCGAGAAAAAGCAAGAACGAGCAAAACGAAGAAGAACCAAAGCACAACAAGATGTACCCTGCTTCGGGGCCCTCTTGTGGAGGTAACACCCCTACTACAGCACTAGCCTACTCTCTTTATATCTCAATATGACAAGTACAAAGTGCTCCTCGAGCTGTATGAAGCAATAATGGTGAGAGCTCTAGGAGGAAGATGGAGCAAGGGGGGAAATGAGGCTTCTTCTTCGCCGTCCCTCGCCCTGGAGGATGTGCTGGTCTATTTATACACTAACTGGATTACCCTTCTACCCCTGGCAGGAGATGATAATGGCATGGACAAGAGGAACAGGACAAGCTCTGGCTACTGTCACTCAGTCCAGTTCATTGTCAGTCCAACGACAGGTCTATCTTTTCCTCTTTGAGCTTAAGCCAGCGTAGCCCACCGGAGCCTAGGCCACCACCCTTTCCCGAATTAGCCGAGTCAGCGCCTAGGGCCTAGCGACCCGGAAAACCCATGGCTCGACCTGGCTGTCTTCTGAGCCTCGGGCAGGAGGCCTGCATAACCCGTGAACTTACTGACATTACTTGGCCTTTGTGCAAAATCCGACATTGCAGTAAGTTTAACGTTTAGACGAGAACGTTGCCGGAGTCTACGAGGAAGGGGAGTACTTTGATCAGCAAGAGCCAGATCCCGAGAACTTTGCTGAGCAAGGCAAGCTACTTCACTGAGCTTGCATTTATATACCTCTATTTTAGTCTCAAGAGTTATTCAAAGGAATCAATGAGTTGTGGAAAACCCTTTTTACAAATACATGAAAACTATTTTGCCACCTTATGTAGAAGTATAAGGTAGTTATTTAAAACTATAGGATGGGAAAAACCATGTTTCTCAAAACTCCTTTGAAAGTACTTGGTGAAGATGATATGCCGAAAGGTCGGTGTTCAGTTGGAAAATGGTGGTGTTGATTTGAGAAAAATGCACATTGTGTCCTAGTACTATGACGACCAACCAATACCCTGTGCGACCACATCTACCCCCATATGGGGCGGGGCATAGTCATATAATTTGCTCGTGTTAGTACTGGATGCCTCAATAACGAGGATGACCTCGTTCCATGAGGGGATGGTCTGAGGACCTACCCCCTGACCCGGGTCCTCTAAAGCGAAGAACGCCTAAGGGCTGTTGAGATTGAACCGGAGATAGAGGATTTGTAGGGCCATTAAAATTCGCCGGGCAGAACTACGAGTCCTCACACTTAGTTTCTGAGGATTTAAGTGTTGACGGAAAGTATCGTAGCGGCAGGATCCTATACTAGCATGAGCAAAGGACAGGCTATGGCCGGGAACTCAACTTCGCCTACCCTTGGTATGGCGGGACGTGGCTGACACGATGAGTGACCGGATGGGTGTGGGAAAAGCGTGCTACCTCTGCAGAGTGTAAAACTATTCGAATAGCCGAGTCCTCGGATATGGACAGTTGGAAGGCTGTCCTAAGACCATGTGCAAGTTTTATAAAATCTGGAGTTTTGAAAAGGGAAGTGAAGTGGCAAAAGGTTGCAGACCTGTACCAATGAGTGGTACGAGGTTGTAAGGGAATTGGACCATAAGTGAGTTATGGTCGGGAAAAGGGGGAATTTCGGAAAAGTACTCAAAGTGGTGATTTCTTAAAGGATGGTTATAAACTTCTTCGTATCTTCTTCAGAAAGGTTTTGGAGGCATTGAAGTAAATAAAAGTTTTACAAAATAAAAATTTAAACTTAGAGCTTACTCAAGTTGGGGTAGTTTGCGAGTACAATCAAATGTACTCATATTGGTTTCGTCCCTGGTTATTGTCTTAGCCAGATTTTGAGGAGACCTTCGTGGAGGAGGAGTTTGGCAACGTCTATGCGAACTAAGATCTTCATAAGTCAGCTGCCTGTCGGGTGTTGATAGAATGGTTTAGCCCTACTACCGTAGCTTCCGCTGAATAAAGATGATTGGCCCTTGAAGGCACCTATGTATAATTAGGCCTGGATGGCCAGGTTTGTAAGACTTTAAACTCGGTACTGTATGGATGTAAACTTTGATATTCGGTTCGGATTATGTGCAACGACAGACTGATCACGGGATCGTTGCGTTAAGCATAATCGGGTATTTCGGACGGTTAGTCCGGGGTCCCCCACAGTAATGCTAGCCGAACCACAGGCGGTCATAACCTTCGGGTCACTGCCCGGGATAGTTTGTTTCCGAAGGTGGAAATACTTTGCCCAGGTTTCCACAGTCGGCCAGAGACCGAGATATCCCTCGATAAAGGAGGAAAAAGCCGACAGGGAGACAAAGGCGTTAGCCGGAAGGTGGTGAGGCTGCAGGCCGAAGAAGTCTAGGAATCTCCGGAAGAAGTCACTCGCCGGGAGTCCGAATCCGCGCTCGAAGTGCGCTAGAAATACAACGCGTTCACCCGGTTGGATGACCGGTTCGAGTTCCTTCCCCGGTTTTCGGCATATAACTTTGGGTGTTATACGCCGGGTGCTCAGCAGCCATTCCAGGTCGTCTTTTGTAACATCGGAACCCTCCCAACTACCAGGGGCAACTTCGGCATATCCGAATCAGTCCTGCAAGAAATCGGAGATAGCCGAGTTAGGAAATTCGGAATCTCTAAGTCCAGAAGAAGTCGGACAATGGCATAACCGAATCAGATGTAAAGCAATTCGATAGAAGTTATCTCGATTTAAGTTGTCTAGTTACAGCGGAAAAGTAATTCGGCTAGTAGCTACAAACACATTTTCGTGAGAATCTAGGGTTATGCAAGATCTACCGCAGCAGTAAAATAGAGGGAAATCCCGAGTAAAAAATATGGTGGAACTGCTCAAGCGGTGGCAAGCCAAACTAGGGCAATCTAGTGCAAAACCTGGAAAGGAGATCTAGGGAATGCGCTGAGGCGTGACAATCGACTCGTGCGCGAGTGAATCTACAAGAAACAGGCGCAAGTTCCCAGCGGAATATGAACTTGCTCGAGGTCGCGATGGCCGGAAGAAAAGGAACTTACGGTCGTGATGCGGCGAGGAAGAGGCCTGGTGAAGAAACGGCGGCGCAGGGCGCGGTGCGCGGCTCTGGTGTGAGGTCTCCGGGGTGGTTGACGTCTCCGGCGCGGCAAGATCGCAAGGGCGAGGTCGCAGCGGCGGCAATGGCGTAGATGGAGGTTTCAGAGTGGAGAGTGCGAGGAGGAAGAAGAGAAACCCTCTACTCCCCTATTTATAGCCGCTCGCTGGTAACTAGCGCACTACCGCGCGGTTTTCGGGGCGTGGCCGGATCAAGTGTTGTGGTGACCCCGGACTAGCTGTCCGAAATACCCTTGTGCCTACAACATCAGCGATCCCATGATCAGTCTGTCGCTGAGCACAATCAAACTGGTATCAAAAGAACATCCAAAAATACCGAATAAAACTTACTTACTTGATTGAAGTCATAACTTCAACAGATACTTGCATCGGAAATCCTCAAAACAGCGTGGAGCCCCAGTCATTAGCCATAACCCCACAAGCAGCTGACTGGGAAGCGCCCTAGTTCGCATTGACGTCGGCGATCTCTCGGTCTTCAGCATACTTCTTCTTGAACTCTGGACATGGGAATATCCAGGGACACAGCCATGAGTACATTTATGTACTCGCAAAACTACCCCCGACATGAGCATGCAATAGCATCATTTTTATTATAACAAAACCCTTTATTTTGAGAAGACATATATATATTTTTGTTGAAAAGAAAAGAAGGCTTTTAGAACTTTTTCCCATAAACCTATCTTTGTAAGAATTCTCTTTTAAAACTTTTTCCCGAAAATCCATCTTTGTTGAAGAAGGTAAGAAGTTTCTTTTACAAACATTTTCCCGGAAAATCACCATTTGTTTATTTCTCCAAAACTCCTCCTTTTCTGGCCAAAACCATTTCCGGTCAAATCATTTTTCCAACAACCTTATACCAACCCTTTGGTATAGTTGCATAAAACCTTTCCCACTTTCAGGACACAAAACTTTGCACTTCTCGATCATAGCCCCTCAGGGTCCTCCTCTTTTCCAGCAACCTCGTACCAACTCATCGGTATAGTTCACATATACAACATCTCCATTTTCCTTTCAAATCTTAAAACATTTCCAAAACTTGCACATAGGACCGAGCAGTTCTTTCCAGCTGTCCATATCCGAGGACTCGGCTATTCGAATAGTTTTACCCTCTGCAGAGGTAGCACGCTTTTCCACACCCATCCGGTAACTCATCGTGTCAGCCACGTCCCGCCATACAAGGTGTATGCGAAGTTGAGTCACCGACCATAGCCTGTCCTTTGCTCATGCTAGTATAGGACCCTACCGCTACGAAACATCCCATCGACACTTAAATCCATCGCGTAGGAAACTAAGTGTGAGGACTCGTAGTTCTGCCCGGCGAATTTAATGGCCCTACAAATCCTCTATCTCCAATTCATATCAGCCCTCAGGCGTTGCCCTCAGGCGTTCTTCTCTTTAGAGGACCCGGGTCAGGGGGTAGGTCCTCAGACCATCCCCTCATGGAACGGGGTCATCCCCATTGTCGAGGCATCCAGTACTAATATGAGCAAATTATATGACTACGCCCGTTCCTGTATATGGGTAAATGTGGTCGCACAGATTATTGGCTGTTCTGTAAGTACAAGGACATAATGTGCATTTTTCACCAACATCACCCTTTTCCCATTTCTCCACTTCAATACCGACATCTCAGCATTCCATAACCACACAAGTATTTTCAAAGGAGTTTTGAATAAACAACCTTGTTTTTCCCATCCTATAGTTTTATACAATCTACCTAATAGTTCTACATAGGGTGGCAAAATAATTTCCATATACTTTTTGAAAAGGTTTTATAAATCTTTGCTTTGAAAGTAAAACATGTTATCAAAGTAGATGCGTATGTATTTAGGTGCAAGCTCAGGGAGTAGCTTGCCTGATTTCACCATGATGTTCCTGGACTTCTCCTCATTGATCAAAGAAATAAACTCTCCTCTTTCTCCGATAAATCCTCTCCAAATACCACTCCGGTAGCGTTCATATCTAGCGTCGCAAACATGAAAATAAAATAACACACAATAAGCAAACCATACCACCAGTGATCTACAAACAAGTCATCAAACAACAAACATATTACTAATTTAATCAAGCAACAAACTAAGATCTACATTTACGAGGGCATTATACTAATCAGGAGTATGACACCATACACATGCCAACAAGAGGGCACAAAGACATCCTCAACTAGAGGTACTCGACAACCACTTTCCTCTGATCAGGAAATACTTCAGACAAAAGTTAAACTACCAAATAATCTTGGTAATTCAAAATATCTCACCAGGTTAAGGTGGAGACACTAACAAGATATTTAAGCTAGTACTCAACTCAAGACCACCAAGTTGAACAAGCAAGGCAATTATATTACTCACACCAAAAACTATAACATCAAGATAAAACAAGCAATACATACCATTATTAAACTATTCAATCAAGCCTCACAACAACTTGCAAACATCACCCCTAGCTACTGCACACACAAAGCAACACCATTTGGATTCAATTTAATTTAATTAGCCAATATTTAATTGTGTCACAAATATGGCAGAAACTAGGGTTTCATGTTTAATTGCATATCTTGAGTTTTGTTGATCACAAAAATATGAACTAAATTTCTACAGAAAGCTACTGATGTGTAGAAGACAACCCAATTGGATTTAATTCATTTAGAGTTATTAAACTCCCTACATAAGTGATTTAATCCAGTACTTTATTATTCAATGTTTATGCTACAAATCAATTTAAGGTTATTCAAAAAATTAAATCCTTTTAGGGGTATCTAACCTTGATTATTTGTGATCTAACAAAATTGGTCCTAACTCATTTGGATTAACCATTATTTTTCTATAATTGTTTTATTCCAGAAGGGGCTTTTAAAATTTACTTTAATGCCAATTAATTAATAAGGATTGATTAATTCTACAAAAATTAGGGGAGCTAAGTAATGTCAATACTAAGCTAACAAAATTGGTTTCATGTCATTTGGACTAATATAACTTCAGAAACAAATGATTTGGTGTTTTAAACCTTCTGTGACATTTTAAATATTGTATTTTTAATATTAATCCAAATGGGATGAAACTAGTTTAGTTGCACAGAGAATTTCTTAAGCTTTCCATAGCATGTTCATTTGATTTATTTGGACTTATATTTTGTGAGATATTGAATTAGCAAATGAGGTCCAGTACTGTGATTTTCTGGGTTTTGAATTTAAATAGAAAAAGATGAAACGGTATGCAACCGTTGGATCGAGATCCAATGGCTGAGGATGGACGCGCCGGCGGAGACCTCTATCAGGCGGTGCCGCCGTGCTGAGATGGTGGTGGACGGGACTGTGGCTCACCTAGAGCTCGGGGGACGGCGGAGAGGGCGGAGGAGAGTGCGGGCAGCGCGGGAGGTCGATGGCGACGACGGCACGGCTTGGGGAAGTCCGGGATGGCGATGAGGAGCTCGGCAGCTACTCCGGTCACGGCTCCTCGACGGCGAGCTTCTTCGCGCGTCCCTGAGCACCGAAGAAAGAAGAGGGATGGGTGGTGAGCTTCGGGAAGCAAAGCAGAGGGCAGAAGGAGCAGGGAGGTGGAGCGGAGTGGGGAGGGAGAGGCTCGGGCACGGGGATTTATAGGAGCGGAGGTGGTGCACGGTGGCCTCTGTCCAGGGAGAGGCTCGAGCTCAATCGAGCGCGCCTAGGCGGTCAAGGGGAGGTAGGGGAGCGGCTGGGCGGTGCCGTGCTTGCCGGGGAGCTGCGGGGACAGCGAATCGACCGGCGGCGGCGGGCTCTGACTGCGTGGTCGGGGGGAGCTGGGGACAGCAGGGGAGAGGGAGCGAGGTCACGGAGGAGAGGGGTGGAGAGTGGAGCGTGGCTCTCCTCGCGGAGCAGAAGAGGGGAGGGGCCTGGGCGGCGCGAAGCGGCGGGGACACGGCTGCGGGGAGCACGGCGCCGTGCCGCGCGGGAGGACGATGACGATGATGATTTTGCAAAGAGGCCCCTGGCAAATTCTTTTCCATCACAAACCAGTCCTTTTCCATTTCTTTTTTTAAACCAGAAGCTTTTAGGGGATATTTATTTGAGGTACCCAAACATTTTATAAAAATTTGAGAAAATTCAGGCAGCCTCCCATATACATGTGGAAGCTCCACAAAAATTGGTATTTGAAAATAAAATGTTTTGAAACATTTTTGTCCATAGGGTTTTAATATTGTATTTTTAGTAAATACTATTTGTTATTCCTTTAATATTTTTAAAACAAGTAACAAATATTGTTTTGAACTCTTGGAACTTTCTTGACAAATATGGTAGCTTCAAATAACCTATATTGGTATAGAGAAAGTATTTGTTTTGAAGGGAAATAGAGAATTACGGAGGGAAATAATTTATTAAGGTCATTTTTAATTCATGACCTTAATTTCCTTTTGTTGAAAAATTTGAGGGGGAAAAGTGTAGGAATAAAGTAAGAGTGATCATAACATCACTCCACTGAATTTTGTTTGAATAAAAGATTAATGTCTTACTTAGAGAAATTGTGTGACACTTGTCACCTGTTTTTATGTGTTGGTTCTTTCCATTTTATGCCTCTTCTTTTCTTTTCTCCAAGTTTTTAATTAGAGCAAACACATTACAAGTAACAATACACAAACAATATTAACACCACAATCAAGATCACACAAATCAAACCACATGAATTTGTCACACCACCATTTCCATAATTAGCAATACTATCTTGTAAATATTATCGCACTTAATTATGACAAGATGAAGTTTTAGGAAATGGATCAACTCATAACTGAATAGTTTTCAAAAAGGTTTGAGAATGGAAATATGTGGGGTAATATATTTCCCACCAGAGTTATTTTCAAATGGAGTGGAAACATAGGAGTTTCTAAAAATAGGAATTGTAAAATATCAAGGTTGAAGAATATATAGGAGGCAACATATGAATCTCCATATTTTTGGAAACACATAACTTTGGAAATACTTTGACTGTCTCAATTAAGGGTATTTTATTTGTTGCTAAAATCAAATCATTGAAATGGACCTTGGCCAAAATAAGAATGTAAAAGATATAGGGGATATATTCTGGTCATAACATGATCACCAAGGTTAAACATATTTTTCCTTAGGTTAATATTTACTAGTCAACCAACTTAAACAACAAGTCACACAAGATCAAACTGAGAAATGGGAAGGAAATAAAATCAACATACCTAATTACAACCAAAGTTTTTGTTGGCCCTCATTTTTGGGTTATTATTTCTTGTTTATAAATTTGGGATGTTACATGTGTGCCATGAAACTCCGTGGTCGCAGCTGTGGCCGTATATTTCAAACATATGGTGGGTCACAGAATTGGAAGCGGTTGTGAGGATCGAGTGTGCCGGTCAGCGAAGAAACCGAGGAGACGCGGTCATTGAGTCAAACACACTCAAATACCAGGTGGACCCGGATGGCGTGCTGACAATGACGTGTCAGATCAGAGACCCGGATTACGAGGCTTTGCGCAGAGATTCTCAGCCAGGTGTCCCAGGAAATCCTGAGACAAAATTATTCGATATGGGATTCGATTAAGGGCGTTTGTTTTTAACCTGCTACGGCCCTCCATCCGAGGCTGTAGGACCGCACCAGCTTCGGGACTACTGTCGGGGGATTGCCCCCGGGTAGGGCAAAGAGGTGGTGTCGGGAGATATAAAGTGGAAAGGAAAGTCAATCCGGGTCTCACAAACCGGATCATGTTTAAATGCAGGGAGAGGCCAAAGGGCATCCGGCAAAATATAGCCGGATCAGAGGAAAGAATCCGGCTTAGCATAGCCAGGATGGCCTGGAAGGATCCGCTCAAGCAACACAAGGTGGTTTCAAATTAATTGAATTAATCTTTATTTAATTGTTTTCAAACTAAGGCAGAAACTAGTTGTACACCAATTAATTCACCATTTAATCTATGTTTGTCACAAAAATTCAAACTAAATTTCTATGGATAGCTACTGATGTGTAGAAGATCACCCAATTGGATTGGGGTCATTTGGAGTTACCAAACTCCCTACACATTTGTTTTAGTTCAGAAGGTTTTCAAACAAGTTTTATCTACCAAACAAATTAGGTTGCTCCAAAAATTAAATCCTTTTAGGGGCAACTAACTTTGGCTACAAGTGATCTAACAAAATTGGTTTGAGCTTAATTGGACCTGCTGATAAATCACACTAATTGGTTTAGTGCAGAAGGGTGCACTGAAGTTCAACCAAATGCTAAGGAGTTTACACTACTCAATTAATTCTACCAAAATTTGGTGAGCTAAAGGATCCTAATACAAAGCTACCAAAATTGGTTTCAAGTCATTTGGATTGACATAACTCAAGAAACAAATGGTTTGGTGTTTTAAACCTTCTGGAGCATTTTTATTAATGTATTTTTACTATTTAATTAAATGAGATGAGACCACTTTGGTGAGTTAAGGAATTTTGTAAGATTTCCAGAACAGTTGAGTTTGATTTATTTGGGTTCCTAGAACTCGAGTTGTTGAATTTCAAAACTTGGTCCAGTACTGAATTCAAAAAAGATTTAAATTCGAAAATACTGGATAAAGGTGAGATCCCTGACGGGTGGGGTCCACTCGTCAGCGACTCAGTGGAAAACGGTTCGCGCGTGGTTTAAGTTTAAAACGCTGACGGGTGGGGTCCACCAGTCAGTGTCTAATCTAAACGAAAGGGTAAGCTGCCGTTGGATCTAGATCCAACGGCTCACAGAGGCCGCGAACGGCGACGACCATAAACGGGCGGCGCCGCCGCGCCGGGGATGGTGGCGAGCATGGATAGCTCACCTAGGGGCCTCGGGTGGTGGCGGAGATGACGGGAATCGACGGCGGAGGGAGTGGGGAAGCTCTGGGACAAGTTGCGCGTGCTGGGACGGCTCCAATCGACGGCGGCGTGATCAGCTCCTCCTCCGCGGCCGTGGTTCAACTCCGGCGAGTCCTCCGCGGCTCTGCTGTGCATGAAACACGGGCAAAACGCGGCGGGTGAGCTAAGGTTCAATGGAGATGCGAATAGGGTGCAAAGAAAAGAGGGGGAGAGAGTGGCACGGCTCGGCCGTGACCGTCGCCCACCTTCTGCTCCGGCGACGTGCAGAGCACGGGCAAGGGCAGCAGCGCTTCCGCGGCGGCGAATCCGCCCTCCTGGCGATGCACTGGGGTGAGTGGAGTGGTGTGATGGCCGTGAGGGAGTGTGGAGAAATGGCGAGGCTCGGGTGGCCTTTTATGGGTGAGCTCGGGCTCGTCGTGGACGCCGTGCAGGAATGGGGCTGGGGAGTGGGAGAGTGCGGCATTGGTGGCGCTTTTGTGCGAGTACGGAGTGGTGCGGTGGCAAGCGGGGAGAGGGTGCGGCGGTGTTGCTCGCTGACCCTGGCAGGGGTAGCGTCGCGAGCGCGCTCTGGCCGCGGCGTGGCGAGGGTGCACGCAAGGGGGAGAGTGCTCTGCGGCGCTCGGGTCACTTCGAGCAGGGGCAGAGGGGAGAGGTGGTGTGTCGGGCAGAGCGTGGCGTCGCATCGCTGCCTCCTCTGCTTCCTCCACAGAGCGACCACGGACGGCAGCGCGTGGCATCGCGTCGCGGACGGTGGGCATGCCAGCGAGCTTGGCAGCGCTTGAGTCACGTCGACCAGAGGCAGAGGGAAGAGGGTGGTGTGGCGGGCACGGCGCGGCGTCGCCTCTGCGTCGCGTCCTTGCTCACCACGGGGACAACCCGTGCGGCAGTGCACCACGGGCGGCATCGGCGTGGCGCACGCCACACTCCATCTCCAGGTCAACGAGCTTGCTTCCTTCGCAATCATTCACGTGTGTGAGGTGAGAGGAAGGAGTGGGAGCTACTGGAGTGATCGATTTCACCGAATCGAGTTCGAATTTTTGGATTGAATTCAGTTCAGAGTTGAACATGGTGGTGATCACCATGTGCTCGATCAAATACCCGAACCAAGTTCAAATTTGAATTTTTGAAAATTGTTTTCATAGTTTGCTTCCAAATATTTTTCCAAGGTTTGTGGTACCACTGGATAATTTAATTTGGAAGTGTAGCTTGGTGATTTTGATGGTTTTCCAAAGTTAAAGAAACATTTGGAATTTTGAAAATAGAATTTTGGATATTTGAAATAAAGAAGGAGAGGAAAGTATTAAGGATGAAAATGAGAGGGTTCACTTCTCTCCACTGAATTTTTGTTTGGAATAATTTTTGAATCCACACTTGTGGTTTTAGTGTGACACTTGTCACATTAGTTTTATTGTTTCTATTATTTGTTTTATTTCTTTTCTTTTTCTTTTTTCTTTTCTCCAAGTTTTTTTATTTATAGCAAGCAACACTTCAAGCAAGCATAATCAAACAAACACACCTCAAATAACAAAAGTTTTTGTTGGCCCACAAATTTTGACTAATAAAGCTGGGTTACAATTTTGGGATGTTACAGATCCTTCCCCCCTTACAATAAATCTCGTCCCGAGATTGGCTGGGCTTAGGTGCTAAAGAGGTGGGGATATTCGCTCCTAAGATAGTCCTCACGTTCCCAGGTTGCTTCCTCTTCGGAGTGGTTAGTCCACTGGACTTTATAAAACTTGATCTTGTTCCTCCGGGTGAGACGAATATCTTCGTCGAGAATTTTGAATGGTCTCTCACGATAAGTCAGATCATGGTTCAGGTCGATGGAGTGGTGGTCAATGTTCTTGAAAACGTCTGGCTGGTCAGGAACTTCAAGACACTTCCGGAGCAGAGAGATGTGGAAGACATCATGAAATTCCGATAATTCTGGGGGTAACTCTAGCTGATAGGCTACCTCTCCGCGACGGGCAAGAATCTTGAAAGGTCCAATATATCTGGGTGCCAACTTTCCTTTGACATGGAAACGTTGCATTCCTTTAAGTGGTGTCACCCGAAGATAGACAAAATCTCCAGGTTGAAAGGTGACGTCACGACGCTTGGGATCAGCATAACTTTTCTGACGGGATTGGGCCGTTTTGAGACGCTCACGGATAAGTTGGACTTGCTCCTCGGCTTCACGGAGGGTGTCTGGTCCAAACACTTTTCCTTCTCTGGTCTCGGACCAGTTCAAGGGTGTACGACACTTCTTGCCGTAAAGTGCTTCAAATGGGGCCATTTGCAGACTGGACTGATAACTATTGTTATAGGAAAACTCTGCAAACGGAAGGCAATCTTCCCATTTAGAGCCATAGGCTAGGACACATGCACGAAGCATATCTTCCAGAATCTGGTTTACTCGCTCGGTCTGTCCTCCAGTCTGGGGGTGATAGGCTGTGCTGAATGCTAAGTGGGTTCCGAGGGCTTCATGAAGAGCTTTCCAGAACCGCGAGGTAAACTGCGTGCCTCTGTCAGATACAATTCTCTTAGGCACTCCGTGCAGGCTTACTATCCAGGACATATACAAGTCTGCTAGCTGGGCTCCGGTGAGAGTGGTCTTGACGGGGATAAAATGGGCAACTTTGGTCAGCCGATCAATGATGACCCAGATTGAGTCATGGCCTCGGTTTGACCTGGGAAGTCCGGTGATAAAATCCATTCCGATTTCATCCCATTTCCACTCGGGGGTCTTAAGGGGTTGGAGCAATCCTGCAGGGCGCTGGTGCTCTGCTTTGACTCGCTGACAGACATCACACTTGGCCACGAAAGAACCAATCTCTCGCTTCATTCCATGCCACCAAAACTTCTCACGAAGATCTTGGTACATCTTGGTGCCTCGGGGTGGATCGAGTATGGGGTATTGTGGGCTTCTTTTACGATCAGACCCTTGAGTTCCTTATCATCGGGCACACATAGGCGTCCTTTGAATCTTAGAACTCCTTCAGCATCAATGGCAAAACCAGGTGCTTTGTCAAGGGGTATCTTCTTTTTAATTCCTTCAATACTCTCATGACCCTTCCGGGCTTCTTTGATTTGGTCCATCAGGGTTGGGGCTAACTCCAGGTTGGCAAGATATCCATGGCTAACCAATTCAAGTCCGAAATCTTCGAACTCCTTAAACAAGGCTGGTTGCTCTGCTTGGATTAGGGTATTCAGAGTGCATGGCTTCCGGCTCAAGGCATCGGCAACTACATTGGCTTTTCCGGGATGGTAATGAATTCCGACATCATAGTCCTTGATCAATTCCATCCACCTTCTCTGCCTCAGATTCAACTCCTTCTGAGTGAAAATGTACTTCAAACTTTTGTGATCTGTGTAGACCTCACAGCGATGACCCACAAGATAGGGTCGCCATTTTTTCAAAGCAAAAACCACAGCTGCTAACTCCAGGTCATGGGTTGGGTAATTCTCTTCATGCGGTCGCAATTGTCGAGACAGGTACGACACAACTTTCCCTTCTTGCATCAGAACGCAACCAAGTCCGAGACGTGAAGCATCACAATACACGTCGAAACTCTTGGTGACGTCTGGCATGATTATGATTGGGGCTGAAGTCAGTCTCTTCTTCAGTTCTTGAAAACTATCTTCACACTTCTGGGTCCATTCAAACTTCTTATCTTTCTTCAACAACTGGGTCATGGGTTTGGCTATACTGGAGAATCCTTCAACGAACTTGCGGTAATAACCTGCTAGTCCGAGAAAACTTCGGATTTCCGTTACACTGGTGGGGGATTTCCAGTCTAGAATGGCTTTGATTTTCTCGGGGTCAACAGAGATTCCTCCTGCGGACACAACATGTCCGAGGAATGCCACTTCACTTAGCCAAAACTCACACTTGCTAAGTTTGGCATACAGTTGGTGTTCTCTGAGGGTCTCCAAAACTAGACGCAGATGTTCAGCATGCTCTTCTTCGGTCTTGGAGTAGATAAGGATATCATCAATGAAGACAACCACGAACTTGTCGAGGTAATCCATGAAGATCTTATTCATGAGATTCATGAAATAAGCAGGGGCATTGGTCAAGCCAAAGGACATAACGGTGCATTCAAACAATCCGTATCGGGTGGTGAAGGCGGTCTTGGGAATGTCAGACTCTCGAATCTTCAACTGGTGATAACCTGTCCGAAGATCGATCTTGGAAAAGACTCGGGCTCCGTTCATCTGATCGAACAGATCCTCGATCTTGGGAAGGGGGTACTTGTTCTTGATGGTTACATCATTGAGCTTACGATAATCCACACACAGGCGTGTGGTACCGTCTCTTTTGTCCACGAAGATGATGGGTGATCCCCAAGGTGAAGCGCTTGGGCGAATCAGACCTTTGCTGAGCTGATCAGCTAACTGCTTCTTCAATTCCATCAGTTCTTTTGGATTCATCCGGTAGGGTCTCTGGGATATAGGGGCTGTTCCAGGGATAAGTTCAATCACGAACTCAATATCCCGGTCTGGTGGCATACCAGGCAATTCCTCCGGGAAAACATCCTTAAATAGATGGACCACACGGATCTCATCTAGAGTTGGTCGGGCTATGCCTTCATGGCATCTGGGTTGGGATTTGTTGGCTTGTGAAGCATACTCCACTTCGGTTCCCTGGTCTGTGGTGAGGGATACTGCTCTTCTGGCGCAGTCGATACGACCATGATACTTTGCTAACCAATTCATACCCAGAATGACATCTATGCCTTGGGTTCCTAAGATGATTAGGTTGACTGGGAAATTTTCTCCTCCGATCTCTATGGGGGTATTGGGACAGAACCTCCGGGTTTCTAGAGTGGAACCAGGGATTTGTATTCTCATGTGCTTAGGTAAGAACTCTTCTACCAAACCTCCCTTAGAGACAAACTCTTCGGTAACAAAGGAATGGGTAGCACCAGAATCAAACAGAACAGTTGCAGGTACTGAGTTGACAAGGAACGTACCCAGCACAACATCTGGCGCTTCCTGGGCTTCGGCAGCATCAATGTGGTTGAGGCGGCCTCTGGCAACAGCAGCATTGCCACGGGGTGCAGCATTCATGCCATTTCCATTTCCATTACGGCCTTGTCCAGGATTAGGTGCAGGTGCATTGGGGCGCGGAGCATTCCTCTTGGGATTGGGGCAGTCTCGGGAGTAGTGACCCTTGTTGCCGCATTCAAAGCAGACAACACTGGTAATAGGGGTAAAAGTGCTGGTGTTTCCTCCAGGACGATTGTTGCCATTGGGGTGGTAGTTGTTGTTGGTGTTTGGGCGGGGGACTGTGGGGACCCCGGACTAGCTGTCCGAAATACCCGATTATGCTTAACACAACGATCCCGTGATCAGTCTGTCGTTGCACATAATCCGAATTGGATACCAAAGTTTACATCCATTACAGTACCGAATAAAAGTCTTCCATAAATGGTCATTTAGACCAAGTTCTTACATAGGTGCCTTCATGGGCCAAACCAAAATATATCAGCGGAAGCTACGGCGTAGTAGACATCATATTCTAATGATGACAACCCGACAGGCAGCTGACTTGTGGAGATCCTTAGTTGGCGTAGAAGTCGCCATATTCCTGCTCGGCGTAGTGCTCCTCCTTGTAGTCCTCGTAGTCTGGCTAGGACAATAGCCAGGGACGAAACCAATATGAGTACATTTGAATGTACTCGCAAACTACCCCAACATGAGTATGCACTCTTATTTGTTTTAAAACAGCTCTATATCTTTATTGAAAAAGGTAAGAAGAGTTTTATAACCATCTTTGAAAGAAGTCACCATTTCATTTTGTTTCTCAAAAACTCCTCCTTTTATGACCATGGCTCACCATAGTCCATTTATTCCCACAACTCCTACCACTTCATTTGGTATAGATGTGTAACCCCATCACCATTTCAATTTCTTTTAAACTTAAAAGCTTTTTCCAAAAACTTGCACATGGTCAAAGTAGGGTCTCCCAGCTGTCCATATCCGAGGACTCGGCTATTCGAATAGTTTTAACCCTCTGCAGAGGTAGCACGCTTTTATCCCACATCCATCCGGCAGCTCATCGTGTCCGCCACGTCTCGCCATACAGGTGTATGCGAAGTAAGCCGCCGACCATAGCCTGTCCTTTGCTCATGCTAGTATAGGATCCTACCGCTACGAAATTATCATCCTTTCCATCGACACCCAGTCCAGATTCCCCGTCGGGAAACCTAAGTGTGAGGACTCGTAGTTCTGCCCGGCGAGCGAACCCTTCAATCCCCCATCCTCAGATGCCAGGACCCAGGTCAGGGGGTAGGTCGCCATGACCATCCCCTCATGGAACGAGGTCATCCTCGTTGTTGAGGAGTCCCATACTAATATGAGCAAATTATATGACTACGCCTGTTTCCCATATGTGGTGGAGGTGGTCGCACAGGGTATTGGATGGTTGACGTAAGTACAAGGACACACTGTGCATTTTTCATAAACATCACCACTTTTCCACTTTTCCAACACAACACCGACATCTCGGCATTCCATAAACTCACAAGACATTTCAAAGGAGTTTTGAATAAACAACATTGTTTTCCCATCCTAAAGTTTTACATAAACTACTACATAGGGTGGCAAAATAATATCCATATACTTTTGAAATGAGTTTTATAAATCTTGCTTTGAGAGTAAAACATGTTATGAAAGTAGATGCATATGTTGGTAGTGCAAGCTCAGGGAATAGCTTGCCTTGCTTGGCAAAGTGATCTTGCTCTTGTTCTTCAACTTCAGCAAACTCTCCTTCCTCGATATATCCGACAACGTTCTCGTCTAATTAATAAACAAACAATGCAACCAATCACTAAGCTATACAAGCAATCATCTCAACACAACAATCATAAACATCACAATTAGCTACTGCACACACAAACCACACAATTTGGTTTTCAAATAAATTGAATTAAACATTATTTAATTAAGTCCAAATTATGGCAGAAACTAGTTATTCATGTTTAATTCCACAACTTGAGTTCTGTTGGTCACAAAAATACAAACTAAAATTCTATGGAAAGCCACTGATGTGTAGAATACAACCCAATTTGAATTGGATCATTTGGAGTTACCAAACTCCCTACACATTGGATTGAATCCAGTAGCTTAATAATCAAGTTTTGGCTACCATTTAAATTCTATTGCTCCAAAAATTAAACCCATTTAGGGGTAACTAAACATGGCTATATGTGAGCTAACAAAATTGGTCCTAACTCATTTGGGTCAACCAATGAACATATTTGTTTGTTTTAGTCCAGAAGGGTTTATCTTAAAGTCAACAATTAATACTGCTTAATTAATTCTACCAAAATTAGGGGAGCTAATACCAGGCAGTACTAAGCTAGCAAAATTGGTTTGGAATTATTTGGACTAACAGAGTATCAGAAACAAACAAGTTTAGATTTTAAACCTTCTGTGGCATTTTCAATAATACTTTTTAACTATTTAATTAAATGGCATGAGACCAATTGTGTTGGTTAAAAAATTTCATAAGCTTTCCAGAACAATTGAGTTTGATTTATTTGGATTCCTAAATCTTTAGATATTGATTTTCTAAGTTGGGTCCAGTATTGAAATTTCCAGAGAAACTGAATTCGAAAATCTAATTGCTCTGGATAATGTGGAGAAATCTGACGGGCGGGGCCCATCCGTCGGTGACTCAGCGCACGCGGAAAAATTAATAAAACCCTGACGAGCGGGGCCCGCTCGTCGGTCTCTCTCTCTCTCTTATAACCGAAACGGTAAGCTACCGTTGGATCGCGATCCAACGGCTGCCGTGCGACGCAGCGACGGCGACCACAGAGGGGTGGTGCTGCGGCTCCGGCGACGACGCGGAGGACGGGCGGCTTACCTAGGGGGCTCGGGAGACGGCGGAGATGACGCAGAACGACGGCGGCGGCTCCGGGAGAACTCCTGGCTGAGTGGTGCGTGCTGGGACGGGCTGGTTTGGCGGCGGCGAGCTCCTTCTCCTCCACGGCCGTGCACGGCTCCGGCGAACTGGCTGCGTTGATCCTGTGCACGAAACGTCGAGGAAACACGGCGGGTGAGTGCGAGGTTAATGGTGAGGCAGTTGAGGGCCAGAGGGGAGGAGAAGAGAGGCTAGCACGGTGGCGGCCGTGTCGTCGTCTACCTCGAGCACGACGGACCTGCAGGGGCTCGGGCAGCAGCTGCGGCTGCAGCTGGAGCTTGGCAGCAGCGGCTCCGCCCTCCTGGCGGTGTACGGGGGAGTGGGGAGAGCAAGGGAGGCAGTGGTGGTGTGGTTTGAGCACGGGTTGGGCAGGGGTATATATCGGCGAGCACGGGTCCATGGTGGACGCGGTGCGGGAGAGGTGCAGGGCGTGCAGGGGCGCGTCGTAGGGGCGGCTACAACGATCGAGGTGCTCAGGGGTAGCCGTGGTGTGTGGCGGCGAGCTGGGCGTCGCCAATTTTGGGACGGGGCTCGGAGCAAATGGACGGTGCGGCGTGCACCGGCACGGCCGTCTCGGGCGGGCGCGGCCATGGCGTGGCGCACGGCGGCAACGGGGGTCCCTCCTGGGCGGGAGGTGAGAGCAGAGGAGAGCAAGGTGAAGCGAGGGAGTGAGAGGGGCCAGGGAGTGGATAACCGAGGCGATGCCACGCACGGCAGCCATGCCGACCATGGCGCGGCCGCGCCGGGCTCGGTCCCCTCTGAAGCTCCGCTCCTTTCCCGACCCTCCTCTTCCAAATTTCCGCGCGCAACAGGTTCTGTGGTGCACGGGAGAGGATTTGGGTGAGTCAATTGGTCGAATTAACAGCGAATTCGATCAATTGATCTCCGGGTTGAAGAATTTGAGGAAGAACACGAGCAGTGCAAGCAAGGTGTTCGACGAAATGTTTCAACGAAATTTTATTTTTATTTTCTGGATTTTATTTCCACAAGTGGATCCATATATCCAAATGTAGTTTTGTGGTGCAGTGGTATAATTTAATTGACAAATGTTGCACCACAACTTTGTAATTTGAATTTATTAAAGAAAAGAATTGAAATTTTAAATTTAGATTTTTGGAAATATATTTTGAGAGGGAAAGGATATAGAATAAAAATAAGAGTGATTAAATATCACTCTCCTGACTTTTATTTAAACACAAAAAAATAATTCTCCCACTTTGAGAAATTTAATGTGACACTTGTCACCTGATTTTATGTGTGGTTCTTGTTGATTTTGTTTCTTTTATTTTCTTCATGTCAATCTTTAGAGCAAGCAACACACATTTAGCAAGAAGAAACAACACAAGCAACAATAGGAGATCAATACATATAATTAAGTAAAAGTTTTTTGTTGGCTCTCTTTTCTGGAACTAATAATACTGATTGATAATTTTGGGATGTTACAATCCTTCCCCCCTTAGAATAAATCTCGTCCCGAGATTTGCTAGGCCTGGGTACTAAAGAGGTCTGGAAATTCGCTTCGAAGATAATCTTCGCGTTCCCAAGTTGCTTCTTCTTCAGAGTGGTTAGTCCACTGAACTTTGTAAAACTTGATCGCACGTCTTCGGGTAACACGAACATCTTCTTCGAGAATTTTGAGAGGTCTCTCACGATAAGTCAGGTCTTGGTTCAGGTCGATGGAGAGGTGGTCGATGTTTTTGAAAACATCAGGCTGGTCAGGAACTTCAGACACTTCCGGAGCAAGGAAATGTGGAAGACATCATGATAATCTCCTAACTCCTGGGGTAACTCCAGCTGATAGGATACTTCTCCTCGACGAGCAATGACCTTGAAGGGTCCAATATACCTTGGCGCTAACTTTCCTTTGACATGGAAACGCTGCATTCCTTTAGGGGTGTCACTCGGAGATAAACATGATCTCCGACACTGAAAGTGAGGTCACGACGCTTGGTGTCAGCATAACTCTTCTGACGGGATTGGGCAGTTTTGAGTCGTTCACGAATAAGCTGAACTTGCTCTTCAGCTTCACGGAGGGTATCTGGTCCGAACAATTTGCCTTCTCCTGTATCGGACCAATTCAGGGGTGTACGACACTTCTTGCCGTAAAGGGCTTCAAAAGGGGCCATTTGCAGACTGGACTGATAACTGTTGTTGTACGAGAATTCTGCAAACGGAAGGCAATCTTCCCACTTGGAACCATAGGATAGAACACATGCACGAAGCATGTCCTCCAATATCTGGTTCACTCGCTCAGTTTGGCCATCGGTCTGGGGATGATAAGCGGTGCTAAACGCTAGCTTGGTTCCGAGGGCTTCATGAAGGGATTTCCAGAATCTTGAGGTGAATTGCGTGCCTCTATCAGATACAATCTTCTTAGGCACACCATGCAGGCTCACTATTCTGGAAATATACAAGTCGGCCAACTGATGTCCCCGATAGGTGGTGTTGACAGGGATGAAATGGGCAACCTTGGTCAGTCGATCAACGATGACCCAGATTGAATCATGGCCTCGGTTGGATCTTGGAAGTCCGGTAATAAAATCCATTCCAATCTCATCCCACTTCCACTCGGGAATTTTCAAAGGTTGAAGCAATCCAGCGGGTCGCTGATGTTCAGCCTTAACTCGCTGGCAGATGTCACACTTGGCTACGAATGAACCAATCTCTCGCTTCATTCCATGCCACCAAAATCTTCCTCGAAGGTCTTGGTACATTTTGGTTCCGCCGGGGTGGATTGAGTAAGGGGTCTCATGGGCCTCCTTCAGGATTAACTCCTTAAGTTCCGTGACATTGGGCACACAGATACGGTCATTGAATTTCAGCACTCCCTCAGCATCTTCGGTAAAACCGGGTGCTTTGCCGAGGGAAATCTTTTTCCTAATTCCCTCTATGCTTTCATGACCTTTTTGGGCTTCTTTGATTTGATCCATCAGGGTTGGGGTTAACTCTAAATTGGCGAGATAACCATGGCTAACAAGCTCTAGTCCAAAATCTTGGAACTCTTCGAACAAGGCTGGCTGTTCGGCTTGGATCAGGCATTCAGGGTGCAAGGTTTGCGACTAAGGGCATCGGCAACTACATTAGCCTTTCCGGGTGATAATGGATTCCAATATCATAATCCTTGATTAATTCCATCCATCTCCTCTGTCGCAGGTTCAGATCTTTCTGGGTGAAAATATACTTCAAGCTTTTGTGATCGTATAAACCTCACAGCGATGTCCCGCAAGATAGGGACGCCACTTCTTAAGAGCAAAGACCACAGCAGCTAACTCCAAGTCATGGGTTGGGTAATTCTCTTCATGCGGTCGCAACTGCCGGGACAGGTACGACACAACTTTGCCTTCTTGCATCAGAACGCAACCAAGTCCGAGGCGTGATGCATCGCAATACACGTCGAAACTCTGGGTGACGTCTGGCATGATCAGGATTGGGGCTGAGGTTAGTTTCTTCTTCAGTTCTTGGAAACTATCCTCACACTTCTGAGTCCATTCAAATTTCTTGTCCTTCTTCAACAGTTGGGTCAGAGGTTTGGCTATACTGGAAAATCCTTCAACAAACTTGCGGTAATAACCGGCAAGTCCGAGAAAGCTTCGGATTTCAAAAACATTGGTTGGGGATAACCAGTCAAGAATGGCTTGTATCTTCTCAGGGTCAACAGAAATTCCTCCAGCGGATACAATATGTCCAAGAAATGCCACTTCACTGAGCCAAAACTCACACTTGCTAAGCTTGGCATACAGCTGGTGCTCTTGGAGGGTCTCCAAAACTAGACGCAGGTGTTCAGCATGTTCTTCTTCGGTCTTGGAATAAATAAGGATGTCATCAAGGAAAACTACCACGAACTTGTCGAGGTACTCCATGAAAATCTTGTTCATGAGATTCATGAAATAGGCTGGGGCATTGGTCAGACCAAAGGACATCACGGTGTATTCAAACAAACCGTAACGGTGGTGAAGGCGGTCTTGGGAATGTCTGTCTCTCGGATCTTCAACTGATGGTAACCTGTCCGAAGATCGATCTTTGAAAAGACTCGGGCTCCGTTCATTTGATCGAACAGATCCTCGATCTTGGGAAGAGGGTACTTGTTTTTAATGGTCACGTCATTCAGCTTGCGATAATCCACACACAGGCGTGTGGTACCGTCTCTCTTGTCCACAAAAATAATGGGTGATCCCCATGGTGAAGCACTTGGGCGACAAGACCTTTGCTTAGCATATCAGCCAACTGCTTCTTCAACTCCACCAGTTCTTCCGGATTCATCCGATAAGGCTTTTGGGATATGGGGGATGTTCCTGGGATAAGCTCAATTATGAACTCAATATCCCTGTCTGGCGGCATACCAGGCAATTCTTCTGGGAAAACATCCTTGAACAGATGAACAACACGGATCTCATCTAGGGCGGGTCGAGCTATGCTCTCATGGCATCCGGGTCGGTCTGGCTGGTCTCAGATGCATACTCCACTTCAACTCCATCATCAGAAGTGAGAGAAACAGCTCTTCGGGCACAGTCAATACGACCGTGATACTTGGCTAACCAATCCATTCCAAGAATAACATCTATGCCTTGGTTTCCTAAGATAATTAGGTCGGCTGCAAACCTTCCTCCTCCAATTTCTATGGGGGTTTCGGAACACATCTGGTTGGTTTTGGCTAACAGTCCTGGGGTTTGTACCAACATTGGTTTGGGTAAAAGACTCCCGACTAAACCTCCCTTAGAAACAAACTCTTTGGTAATAAACGAATGGGTAGCACCAGAATCAAACAGAACAGTTGCAGGTACTGAGTTGACAAGAAACGTACCCAGCACAACATCTGGCGCTTCTTCAGCCTCTTCAGCATTGATGTGGTGCAGACGGCCTCTGACAACAGCAGCATTCCCGCGGGGTGCGGCATTCTTGCCATTACCATTTCCATTGCGGCCTTGACCATTGTTCGGTGCAGGTGCATTGGGGCGCTGGACATTCCTCTTAGGATTGGGGCATTCCTGGAGTAGTGTCCTTTGTTGCCACATTCAAAGCAGACAACATTGGTTGGGGTTGAAGTTGTTGAAGTTTCCTCTGGGACGGTTATTGTCATTGGGGCGGTTGAAGTTGTTCGGGCGGTTAGGGAAATTGGGGCGTGGAGCTTGGGGTGGACGATAGGCAGGCCTGGGGTTCTGCTGAAAGATACGAGGTTTCTGGCTGCTCGAACCTTCCTGAGCATTCATCCTCCTCTTGCGACCTTCATACATAGACTTGCGCTTGGTCTCCAGCTGGATGGCTTTGTCCACAAGTGACTCCAGATCACGGAAGTCATGGATAACCAAAGCACACTGCAGTTCATCATGCAGCCCACTCATGAAACGCTCCATCTTCTTCTCTCTTGTCGGTGTCATCAGGGCATACCGAGATAAGTCGGTAAACTCGTCAAGATAACCGACACATCTCTACTTCCCTGCCTCAGCTTGCGGAATTCATCCTTCTTCCTATCAATGAGTCCACCAGGAATATGCTTCTTGCGGAACTTCTCCTGGAACTCAGCCCAGTTGATGACATGGTCAGCTGCTGGAGAGCCTTGGTAGCTTCCCACCAAGCTCTTGCAGGTCCAGCGAGATAGTGGGTTGCATATAGCACCTTTTCATTTCTCCTACAGCAGCAACTTCCAGATTGTTCGATGGTGCGAAGCCAATCATCGGCTTCCAGTGGGTGAAGTCCCTTGGAGTAGGTGGGTGGGTTGGTTTCTGGAAATCGCCTAAGGTGGATCGCTGGTTCTCATTGCCATTGTCATTACCACCATTGTTGTTGTTGTTGTTATTATTGTTGTTGTTGTAAGCAGCTGCAAGTTGTTGTAGGGCAGTGAGATGAGCCTGGCGCTCCTGCCGGGCATTTTCACGTTCCTCCATGATAAGCGCGAGAAGTTGGGCGGGGGTTGGGTCCGGTGGTGGTGGTGCTGATCCTGATCCTCCGTATTGTCGCGACGGGGCGGCATCCTGAAGCACACCGGGTATAAGAGACAAGGCAAGAAAAGTTCGACTAAGGGAAAAGATGATCTCTCAAGTGGTTGATTAATTCTAAGATTTATATGAAAATAGTTCACACGGATTTAACAAGACAAACATACTTATTTTCACAAACAACACATCAAGGAGTTCACATCAACACAAGCTTACAACCTCAAGCTTACAACATCACCTTACATCTAGGATACATAACATCTGGTTTCCAAAAGAACCACTACTACTACTCGACTAGCTATAGGGGGTCAACCTAATCCTGCGGTAGTGATCAAGTCACTCTCCTACTGAGGTGGAACCTCCAGCTCTAACACGTCAGCATCTGACTGGTAGGCTGGCTCCTCGGGATCCTCCTCCTCGTCCTCGAGAACTGGCTCGAGTGGCTCCTCCTCCTCGTCAACTAACTCCTCCTCATCATCCTCCTCCTCACAGTCCATCTCCTCCACGAAGTCATCATCGTCACTGAGGAAAGCGTTGTTCTCCTTGCGGAGATCCTCGCCCTCCTCCTCCATCTCGTCAGTATGGTGCTCTAGATCCTCAATCAGCTGGTCCTGCTCTGCCACCTTCTTGCGGAGCTTCACGATAGTCTCCTCAGCTGGGCCCTCTTCCGAGAAGAGCGACCTTCTCCTCATCAGCTTCTCCTCACTCTCGCGAAGCTCAACGAGCGACTCGCGGTCAAAGGAAGCTGAATCCTAGTGCGCAACAGATCATCCTGAGTGCACTGAAGTAAGATCTCCATGTCCATGATGTAGCTCCCAAACATCGGGTGGTAAGGTGAAGGAGTAGGGTGTCCATCGCAGTTGCGCCTCCCGTAGAACCGGAAACGGGAGTCTACTAACTCCGCCTTGTGCTCCTCACAAAGTCGGGCTAGCATCCTCTGTGTAGCAGTACAGAGACCATCAACCCAGGTGGCCTCCTTGGTGGTGAAGACGAGCGTCCGGGAACTGGGAGACTTGATGTTCCTGCGAACTGACGACCTGATGAGCCAGCTCAGCCTTCCGACACCGTGAACATCAATCTGAGCTCCCTCAAACTCTGGAGCGGGGCGACCTAACAGCTTGGTCAACTCGAACAAGTCCCTCTCAAACGTCAGCTTGCTGTCCTTCTCCAGCTGAACGAACTCGGTCCAGTGGAGTGCCATCTACAATTTTTAAGCAAAATTTTAAGTTAGTTAGGTGAGTGTATCAAAATTTTAATGTAGTGGGCAACAAGTGAGTCAAATTTTAACTTAATGAGAGGTGTACAAAATTTTAGGGATACCAAGGAAAATGTAATATTTAATGGAGTAAAATTTTGCATAAGTAAGAGGATTGGAGATAAGCAGTTTTCAAAAATACTTCATTCCTTTCTTCTTTAGAAATTCATCTTTTGTAACATTTGACAAACGACCATGCTAACTAAGGTTTCCTAAAGTCAGGATGGCTCTGATACCAAGTCTGTGGGGACCCCGGACTAGCTGTCCGAAATACCCGATTATGCTTAACACAACGATCCCGTGATCAGTCTGTCGTTGCACATAATCCGAATTGGATACCAAAGTTTACATCCATTACAGTACCGAATAAAAGTCTTCCATAAATGGTCATTTAGACCAAGTTCTTACATAGGTGCCTTCATGGGCCAAACCAAAATATATCAGCGGAAGCTACGGCGTAGTAGACATCATATTCTAATGATGACAACCCGACAGGCAGCTGACTTGTGGAGATCCTTAGTTGGCGTAGAAGTCGCCATATTCCTGCTCGGCGTAGTGCTCCTCCTTGTAGTCCTCGTAGTCTGGCTAGGACAATAGCCAGGGACGAAACCAATATGAGTACATTTGAATGTACTCGCAAACTACCCCAACATGAGTATGCACTCTTATTTGTTTTAAAACAGCTCTATATCTTTATTGAAAAAGGTAAGAAGAGTTTTATAACCATCTTTGAAAGAAGTCACCATTTCATTTTGTTTCTCAAAAACTCCTCCTTTTCATGACCATGGCTCACCATAGTCCATTTATTCCCACAACTCCTACCACTTCATTTGGTATAGATGTGTAACCCCATCACCATTTCAATTTCTTTTAAACTTAAAAGCTTTTCCAAAAACTTGCACATGGTCAAAGTAGGGTCTCCCAGCTGTCCATATCCGAGGACTCGGCTATTCGAATAGTTTTAACCCTCTGCAGAGGTAGCACGCTTTTATCCCACATCCATCCGGCAGCTCATCGTGTCCGCCACGTCTCGCCATACAGGTGTATGCGAAGTAAGCCGCCGACCATAGCCTGTCCTTTGCTCATGCTAGTATAGGATCCTACCGCTACGAAATTATCATCCTTTCCATCGACACCCAGTCCAGATTCCCCGTCGGGAAACCTAAGTGTGAGGACTCGTAGTTCTGCCCGGCGAGCGAACCCTTCAATCCCCCATCCTCAGATGCCAGGACCCAGGTCAGGGGGTAGGTCGCCATGACCATCCCCTCATGGAACGAGGTCATCCTCGTTGTTGAGGAGTCCCATACTAATATGAGCAAATTATATGACTACGCCTGTTTCCCATATGTGGTGGAGGTGGTCGCACAGGGTATTGGATGGTTGACGTAAGTACAAGGACACACTGTGCATTTTTCATAAACATCACCACTTTTCCACTTTTCCAACACAACACCGACATCTCGGCATTCCATAAACTCACAAGACATTTCAAAGGAGTTTTGAATAAACAACATTGTTTTCCCATCCTAAAGTTTTACATAAACTACTACATAGGGTGGCAAAATAATATCCATATACTTTTGAAATGAGTTTTATAAATCTTGCTTTGAGAGTAAAACATGTTATGAAAGTAGATGCATATGTTGGTAGTGCAAGCTCAGGGAATAGCTTGCCTTGCTTGGCAAAGTGATCTTGCTCTTGTTCTTCAACTTCAGCAAACTCTCCTTCCTCGATATATCCGACAACGTTCTCGTCTAATTAATAAACAAACAATGCAACCAATCACTAAGCTATACAAGCAATCATCTCAACACAACAATCATAAACATCACAATTAGCTACTGCACACACAAACCACACAATTTGGTTTTCAAATAAATTGAATTAAACATTATTTAATTAAGTCCAAATTATGGCAGAAACTAGTTATTCATGTTTAATTCCACAACTTGAGTTCTGTTGGTCACAAAAATACAAACTAAAATTCTATGGAAAGCCACTGATGTGTAGAATACAACCCAATTTGAATTGGATCATTTGGAGTTACCAAACTCCCTACACATTGGATTGAATCCAGTAGCTTAATAATCAAGTTTTAGCTACCATTTAAATTCTATTGTTCCAAAAATTAAACCCTTTTAGGGGTAACTAAACATGGCTATATGTGAGCTAACAAAATTGGTCCTAACTCATTTGGGTCAACCAATGAACATATTTGTTTGTTTTAGTCCAGAAGGGTTTATCTTAAAGTCAACAATTAATACTGCTTAATTAATTCTACCAAAATTAGGGGAGCTAATACCAGGCAGTACTAAGCTAGCAAAATTGGTTTGGAATTATTTGGACTAACAGAGTATCAGAAACAAACAAGTTTAGATTTTAAACCTTCTGTGGCATTTTCAATAATACTTTTTAACTATTTAATTAAATGGCATGAGACCAATTGTGTTGGTTAAAAATTTCATAAGCTTTCCAGAACAATTGAGTTTGATTTATTTGGATTCCTAAATCTTTAGATATTGATTTTCTAAGTTGGGTCCAGTATTGAAATTTCCAGAGAAACTGAATTCGAAAATCTAATTGCTCTGGATAATGTGGAGAAATCTGACGGGCGGGGCCCATCCGTCGGTGACTCAGCGCACGCGGAAAAATTAATAAAACCCTGACGAGCGGGGCCCGCTCGTCGGTCTCTCTCTCTCTCTTATAACCGAAACGGTAAGCTACCGTTGGATCGCGATCCAACGGCTGCCGTGCGACGCAGCGACGGCGACCACAGAGGGGTGGTGCTGCGGCTCCGGCGACGACGCGGAGGACGGGCGGCTTACCTAGGGGGCTCGGGAGACGGCGGAGATGACGCAGAACGACGGCGGCGGCTCCGGGAGAACTCCTGGCTGAGTGGTGCGTGCTGGGACGGGCTGGTTTGGCGGCGGCGAGCTCCTTCTCCTCCACGGCCGTGCACGGCTCCGGCGAACTGGCTGCGTTGATCCTGTGCACGAAACGTCGAGGAAACACGGCGGGTGAGTGCGAGGTTAATGGTGAGGCAGTTGAGGGCCAGAGGGGAGGAGAAGAGAGGCTAGCACGGTGGCGGCCGTGTCGTCGTCTACCTCGAGCACGACGGACCTGCAGGGGCTCGGGCAGCAGCTGCGGCTGCAGCTGGAGCTTGGCAGCAGCGGCTCCGCCCTCCTGGCGGTGTACGGGGGAGTGGGGAGAGCAAGGGAGGCAGTGGTGGTGTGGTTTGAGCACGGGTTGGGCAGGGGTATATATCGGCGAGCACGGGTCCATGGTGGACGCGGTGCGGGAGAGGTGCAGGGCGTGCAGGGGCGCGTCGTAGGGGCGGCTACAACGATCGAGGTGCTCAGGGGTAGCCGTGGTGTGTGGCGGCGAGCTGGGCGTCGCCAATTTTGGGACGGGGCTCGGAGCAAATGGACGGTGCGGCGTGCACCGGCACGGCCGTCTCGGGCGGGCGCGGCCATGGCGTGGCGCACGGCGGCAACGGGGGTCCCTCCTGGGCGGGAGGTGAGAGCAGAGGAGAGCAAGGTGAAGCGAGGGAGTGAGAGGGGCCAGGGAGTGGATAACCGAGGCGATGCCACGCACGGCAGCCATGCCGACCATGGCGCGGCCGCGCCGGGCTCGGTCCCCTCTGAAGCTCCGCTCCTTTCCCGACCCTCCTCTTCCAAATTTCCGCGCGCAACAGGTTCTGTGGTGCACGGGAGAGGATTTGGGTGAGTCAATTGGTCGAATTAACAGCGAATTCGATCAATTGATCTCCGGGTTGAAGAATTTGAGGAAGAACACGAGCAGTGCAAGCAAGGTGTTCGACGAAATGTTTCAACGAAATTTTATTTTTATTTTCTGGATTTTATTTCCACAAGTGGATCCATATATCCAAATGTAGTTTTGTGGTGCAGTGGTATAATTTAATTGACAAATGTTGCACCACAACTTTGTAATTTGAATTTATTAAAGAAAAGAATTGAAATTTTAAATTTAGATTTTTGGAAATATATTTTGAGAGGGAAAGGATATAGAATAAAAATAAGAGTGATTAAATATCACTCTCCTGACTTTTATTTAAACACAAAAAAATAATTCTCCCACTTTGAGAAATTTAATGTGACACTTGTCACCTGATTTTATGTGTGGTTCTTGTTGATTTTGTTTCTTTTATTTTCTTCATGTCAATCTTTAGAGCAAGCAACACACATTTAGCAAGAAGAAACAACACAAGCAACAATAGGAGATCAATACATATAATTAAGTAAAAGTTTTTTGTTGGCTCTCTTTTCTGGAACTAATAATACTGATTGATAATTTTGGGATGTTACAGGGACATTGTTGTTGTTGTTGGGACGGTAGGGATAGTTGGGACGTGGAGCTGGGGGTGGTCGATAAACTGGCTTGGGTGCTGGCTGGAAGGTGCGGGGTTTCTGGCTGCTGGAACCTTCTTGAATATTCATCCTTCTCTTGCGGCCTTCAAACATGGATTTGCGCTTGGTCTCCAGCTGAATGGCCTTGTCCACAAGTGACTCCAGATCACGGAAGTCTTGGACAACCAAGGCACATTGCATCTCATCATGGAGTCCATTCAGAAAGCGCTCCATCTTCTTCTTTTCCGTGTTGGTATCTTCAGGAGCATACCGAGCAAGATCGGTAAACTCATCCAGATAACCGACCACATCTTTGCCTCCCTGCCTGAGCTTACGGAACTCATCCTTCTTCCTCTCGATAAGACCGCTAGAGATGAACTTCTTGCGGAATTTGTCCTTGAACTCCTCCCAGGTAATGACATGACCCGCGTGCTGGAGGGTCTTGGTAGTTTCCCACCAAGCTCTTGCAGGTCCAGCAAGGTAGTGGGTGGCATACAGGACCTTCTCATTCTCTCCCACCGAGGCAACCTCCAGGTCATTCTCGATAGTGCGCAACCAGTCATCTGCTTCCAAGGGGTGAAGTCCCTTGGAGTAGGTAGGCGGTGTGGTCTTCTGGAAGTGACTCAAGGTAGAGCGCTGGTTTCCACCCTCGTCGCCATTACCATTGCCACCATTGTGGTTCTGGTTGGCGTGGGCAGCAGCAAGTTGCTGCAGGGCGGCGAGATGAGCTTGACGCTCTTCCCGGGCGGCTTGGCGATCTTCCATGATGATCGCAAGCAGTTGGGCAGCGGTTGGTTCCGGCGGTGGTGGTGGTGGAGTCGCGTGCTGGTTGTGGCGAGTGTTCGTCATCCTGGAATAGATAAGATATAAGAGGCAAGGCAAAAAAAAGCTTTGGCTAACGAAGAAGTCACAAAGGGGGTGGTTGATGAAACACTAGTCAAACAAGACCATCACATTTATTCAACACAATCATCACATCAAGGAGTTCACACATCAAGCTTACAACATCCTACTACACCTAATGTACATACTACATGGTTTCCATAGGAACCATCACATAAACTCTACTCGCATAAGGGTCGACACAGTCCTAAGGTAGTGCTCTCGTCGCTCAACTACTGAGGTGGAACCTCAGGCTCGACGATCTCAACGTCTGAGTCGTAGGGTGGCTCCTCGGGATCCTCCTCCTCGAGAACTGGCTCAGACGGCTCCTCCTCCTCGTCAACTAACTCCTCCTCATCGTCCTCCTCCTCGTAATCCATCTCCTCGAGGTAGTCCTCATCATCGCTGATGAAGGCACTGTTCTCCTTGCGGAGATCCTCGCCCTCCTCCTCCATCTCGTTTGCCTGCTGCTCCATCTCGTCTATCATCTCGTTCTGCTCCGCTACCTTCTTGTGGAGCCTGACGATAGTCCTCCTCTGACGGGCCAGCTTCAGGCGGAGATTGTCATTCTCCCACTTCAGCTGGGTCTCACGGACTCGGGCATCGTCGAGGGAGCTGCGCTGGAAGTGGACCTTGAGTCTAGCATCGCGCAGGTTCTCCTGGGTGTCGTGAAGTAGCACCTCCATGTCGGTGATGTACTCGCCGAAGAGAGTGTGCTGCGCGGGGTAGGTGGGGTTTCCCTCATCGTCACGCCTCCCGAAGTACTGGAAACGAGTGCCAACCAGCTCGTCCTTGTGCTCCTCACAAAGGCGGGCTAGTAGCCTCTGCATAACTCGGGTCAGACCATCAACCCAAGTAGTGTCCATCGTGGAGTAGACCAAGTCCTTGGAGCGGGGTGGCTGAACCCTGCCTCGGACGGACGACTTGATGAGCCAGGACAGGTTCCCATTACCGAGGGAATCGACCTGAGTTCCCTCAAACTCTGGAACAGGGCGTCCCAAAGTCTGGCTCAACTCGTACAGGTCCTGCTCGAACATCAGCAGGCCGTCCTTCCTAACTTGGACGAACTCGGTGACGTTGGGTGCCATCTACAAGTTTAAGCAAAATTTTAAGTTAGTTAAGTGACATGAGTGCAAAATGTAAACTTAATGGAGTGGCAAGTGTGCAAAATTTTAAGGGTTCAGGAAAAGACAACTCTTAATGAGTATAAGGTTTTTACATAAATGGAAAGGTTGGGGGAGATAAGAAATTTTCGAAAATACTCCACTTCCTTGTTTTAGAAATTAACTTTTTGTAACTCCTGGCTAACGCCCATGTTAACTAAGGTCTCCTAAAGTCAGGATGGCTCTGATACCATCTCTGGGGGACCCCGGACTAACCGTCCGAAATACCCGATTATGCTTAACGCAACGATCCCGTGATCAGTCTGTCGTTGCACATAATCCGAACCGAATATCAAAGTTTACATCCATACAGTACCGAGTTTAAAGTCTTACAAACCTGGCCATCCAGGCCTAATTATACATAGGTGCCTTCAAGGGCCAATCATCTTTATTCAGCGGAAGCTACGGTAGTAGGGCTAAACCATTCTATCAACACCCGACAGGCAGCTGACTTATGAAGATCTTAGTTCGCATAGACGTCGCCAAGCTCCTCCTCCACGAAGGTCTCCTCGAAATCTGGCTAAGACAATAGCCAGGGACGAAACCAATATGAGTACATTTGATTGTACTCGCAAACTACCCCAACTTGAGTAAGCTCTAAGTTTAAATTTTTATTTTGTAAAACTTTTATTTACTTCAACACCTCCAAAACCTTTCTGAAGAAGATACGAAGAAGTTTATAACCATCCTTTAAGAAATCACCACTTTGAGTACTTTTCCGAAATTCCCCCTTTTCCCGACCATAACTCACTTATGGTCCAATTCCCTTACAACCTCGTACCACTCATTGGTACAGGTCTGCAACCTTTTTCCACATCACTTCCCTTTTCAAAACTCCAGATTTTATAAAACTTGCACATGGTCGTAGGACAGCCTTCCAACTGTCCATATCCGAGGACTCGGCTATTCGAATAGTTTTACACTCTGCAGAGGTAGCACGCTTTTCCCACACCCATCCGGTCACTCATCGTGTCAGCCACGTCCCGCCATACCAAGGGTAGGCGAAGTTGAGTTCCCGGCCATAGCCTGTCCTTTGCTCATGCTAGTATAGGATCCTGCCGCTACGATACTTTCCGTCAACACTTAAATCCTCAGAAACTAAGTGTGAGGACTCGTAGTTCTGCCCGGCGAATTTTAATGGCCCTACAAATCCTCTATCTCCGGTTCAATCTCAACAGCCCTTAGGTGTTCTTCACTTTAGAGGACCCGGGTCAGGGGGTAGGTCCTCAGACCATCCCCTCATGGAACGAGGTCATCCTCGTTATTGAGGCATCCAGTACTAACACGAGCAAATTATATGACTATGCCCCGCCCCATATGGGGGTAGATGTGGTCGCACAGGGTATTGGTTGGTCGTCATAGTACTAGGACACAATGTGCATTTTTCTCAAATCAACACCACCATTTTCCAACTGAACACCGACCTTTCGGCATCTCATCTTCACCAAGTACTTTCAAAGGAGTTTTGAGAAACATGGTTTTTCCCATCCTATAGTTTTAAATAACTACCTTATACTTCTACATAAGGTGGCAAAATAGTTTTCATGTATTTGTAAAAAGGGTTTTCCACAACTCATTGATTCCTTTGAATAACTCTTGAGACTAAAATAGAGGTATATAAATGCAAGCTCAGTGAAGTAGCTTGCCTTGCTCAGCAAAGTTCTCGGGATCTGGCTCTTGCTGATCAAAGTACTCCCTTCCTCGTAGACTCCGGCAACGTTCTCGCCTAAACGTTAAACAAGCAAAACAAACAATCACTACACTAACTCAAGCATCAGCACAACATTACAAAGGCTACACATTGCTACTGCACACATCAAGCAACACAAGGTGGTTTCAAATTAATTGAATTAATCTTTATTTAATTGTTTTCAAACTAAGGCAGAAACTAGTTGTACACCAATTAATTCACCATTTAATCTATGTTTGTCACAAAAATTCAAACTAAATTTCTATGGATAGCTACTGATGTGTAGAAGATCACCCAATTGGATTGGGGTCATTTGGAGTTACCAAACTCCCTACACATTTGTTTTAGTTCAGAAGGTTTTCAAACAAGTTTTATCTACCAAACAAATTAGGTTGCTCCAAAAATTAAATCCTTTTAGGGGCAACTAACTTTGGCTACAAGTGATCTAACAAAATTGGTTTGAGCTTAATTGGACCTACTGATAAATCACACTAATTGGTTTAGTGCAGAAGGGTGCACTGAAGTTCAACCAAAGGCTAAGGAGTTTACACTACTCAATTAATTCTACCAAAATTTGGTGAGCTAAAGGATCCTAATACAAAGCTACCAAAATTGGTTTCAAGTCATTTGGATTGACATAACTCCAAAAACAAATGGTTTGGTGTTTTAAACCTTCTGGAGCATTTTTATTAATGTATTTTCACTATTTAATTAAATGAGATGAGACCACTTTGGTGAGTTAAGGAATTTTGTAAGATTTCCAGAATAGTTGAGTTTGATTTATTTGGGTTCCTAGAACTCGAGTTGTTGAATTTCAAAACTTGGTCCAGTACTGAATTCAGAAAAGATTTAAATTCGAAAATACTGGATAAAGGTGAGATCCCTGACGGGTGGGGTCCACTCGTCAGCGACTCAGTGGAAAACGGTTCGCGCGGTTTAAGTTTAAAACGCTGACGGGTGGGGTCCACCAGTCAGTGTCTAATCTAAACGAAAGGGTAAGCTGCCGTTGGATCTAGATCCAACGGCTCACAGAGGCCGCGAACGGCGACGACCATAAACGGGCGGCGCCGCCGCGCCGGCGACGGTGGCGAGCATGGATAGCTCACCTAGGGGCCTCGGGTGGTGGTGGAGATGACGGGAATCGACGGCGGAGGGAGTGGGGAAGCTCTGGGACAAGTTGCGCGTGCTGGGACGGCTCCAATCGACGGCGGCGTGATCAGCTCCTCCGCGGCCGTGGTTCAACTCCGGCGAGTCCTCCGCGGCTCTGCTGTGCATGAAACACGGGCAAAACGCGGCGGGTGAGCTAAGGTTCAATGGAGATGCGAATAGGGTGCAAAGAAAAGAGGGGGAGAGAGTGGCACGGCTCGGCCGTGACCGTCGCCCACCTTCTGCTCCGGCGACGTGCAGAGCACGGGCAAGGGCAGCAGCGCTTCCGCGGCGGCGAATCCGCCCTCCTGGCGATGCACTGGGGTGAGTGGAGTGGTGTGATGGCTGTGAGGGAGTGTGGAGAAATGGCGAGGCTCGGGTGGCCTTTTATGGGCGAGCTCGGGCTCGTTGTGGACGCCGTGCAGGAATGGGGCTGGGGAGTGGGAGAGTGCGGCATTGGTGGCGCTTTTGTGCGAGTACGGAGTGGTGCGGTGGCAAGCGGGGAGAGGGTGCGGCGGTGTTGCTCGCTGACCCTGGCAGGGGTAGCGTCGCGAGCGCGCTCTGGCCGCGGCGTGGCGAGGGTGCACGCAAGGGGGAGAGTGCTCTGCGGCGCTCGGGTCACTTCGAGCAGGGGCAGAGGGGAGAGGTGGTGTGTCGGGCAGAGCGTGGCGTCGCATCGCTGCCTCCTCTGCTACCTCCACAGAGCGACCACGGACGGCAGCGCGTGGCGTCGCGTCGCGGACGGTGGGCACGCCAGCGAGCTTGGCAGCGCTTGAGTCACGTCGACCAGAGGCAGAGGGAAGAGGGTGGTGTGGCGGGCACGGCGCGGCGTCGCCTCTGCGTCGCGTCCTTGCTCACCACGGGGACGACCCGTGCGGCAGTGCGCCACGGGCGGCATCGGCGTGGCGCACGCCACACTCCATCTCCAGGTCAACGAGCTTGCTTCCTTCGCAATCATTCACGTGTGTGAGGTGAGAGGAAGGAGTGGGAGCTACTGGAGTGATCGATTTCACCGAATCGAGTTCGAATTTTTGGATTGAATTCGGTTCAGAGTTGAACATGGTGGTGATCACCATGTGCTCGATCAAATACCCGAACCAAGTTCAAATTTGAATTTTTGAAAATTGTTTTCATAGTTTGCTTCCAAATATTTTTCCAAGGTTTGTGGTACCACTGGATAATTTAATTTGGAAGTGTAGCTTGGTGATTTTGATGGTTTTCCAAAGTTAAAGAAACATTTGGAATTTTGAAAATAGAATTTAGGATATTTGAAATAAAGAAGGAGAGGAAAGTATTAAGGATGAAAATGAGAGGGTTCACTTCTCTCCACTGAATTTTTGTTTGGAATAATTTTTTTGAATCCACACTTGTGGTTTTAGTGTGACACTTGTCACATTAGTTTTATTGTTTCTATTATTTGTTTTTTTTCTTTTCTCCAAGTTTTTTTATTTATAGCAAGCAACACTTCAAGCAAGCATAATCAAACAAACACACCTCAAATAACAAAAGTTTTTGTTGGCCCACAAATTTTGACTAATAAAGCTGGGTTACAATTTTGGGATGTTACAATTACCCCGAGGACGGGCTCCATCTTTCCCCGGATCACTGGCCTGGATACTTGCAAGAAATGGCAAAGGTCCTTCTTCTACGTGAAGAGAATTGAAGGCCATGATGCTCTCAACTTGCCCGAGTTCAAGATCGAGCCCCCCACAGCCGAATTAAACTTCAGGTACGATCCGGCTGACACTCTTGCGGAGCTTCAAGTCATACACCGAACTCTGGAGGATTTTCTGGAGAAGGGCCTGCTCTCGGACGATCTCCTCCGAGCCTTCGTCTGTCGCCGGGTCAGTCCTCTTCAACAACATCAGCACAAGATTTGCCATATGAGCGGTCTGCTAGATCCTACCCGGATCAGCAAACATGACCTCACCAGGGCTTCTGTCAAGAGACGGGTAAACGCCATTGCCTACACCGAGATGTCGGACAAGTGGAAATGGGGCGTGGAGCCGTTCCACCGAGATGTACTTCCACCACAGGCTAGTTCATCATTCTCCGAATTAACCCATACTTCACCCAAAATATCATCGGACTAATCCAGATTTGCCTTGACTCTACTGCAGCTGTTCGACAAGATGGAGATCTCTCCAACAAAGTGTGGGGATCGGATCGCAGCCCGCTGCGCGAGGGCGAAGAGGATGCGGATATGGATAATTATTTGCCGATTCCGCGCGCCAAGCCCATCCGCAAGGGTAAGCAATCAACTGTCTACACCATTTCCGAGGATGAAGATGATGATTGCTGGATCCTAGATCCCATTGATGCCATTCTGATTTCATGGTCACAACCTTGTGTTCTAGCCAAACAGGATGCTCAAGGGACATCTCGGAAACACGATGACGCGTCCGGATCAGATGCCCCTCAAGCAAAAAGAATGAAGAAAGCTGCCTTCAAGCCGAATCGGCTCAAGCCATGCCTACCACCAAAGGGTAAAGCCAACTTAACTTCATTTGCTTTCTTCCTTTATTATCCGAGTCATCTTTATCCGAGTTAACTGTTTACTTATTCTATGCAGTGACGTTGTCGCCACCGAGCAAACTCATTCATCCATTCTTTCTCCCATTCCTCCAATGGATACGACCATGGAGAGTCAATCTCCTGAAAGGGCTGTCACCTCTCCCGCGCATGCCGCAACTGCCAAGACTCCTCCGCCGACTCTCATTCCGAGTTGGTTGTTGACCTGGAGAACGAGGAAATCTGGGCTCCTACGCGAGATTCAACTTGGCCACGCCCTCTGAAGGAGTTGGAGAAGGAGAAAACTAATACTTCGGCTAAGTCCTTGCCTAAGCCGGATCCTCGCCCTACCCCCAAGGCTCAAGCTCTGCTGAATCAAGAGCAGTAGAAGAAGAAAAAGCAGCAGCAACAAACTCTCGAGAAAAGCAGAAGCAGCAACAGGAAGTAGTTAAACCACCACAAGCCCAGAAACAATCGAGGCAGCCAGATCCAGCCAAGACCCCTGGGCATCGCCTCTACCTAAGCCGACTCAAGCGCCTCTGGCACGATTCCAACCACCTCGGATAAGCAGGTGGTTGCTAGCAAGCAGGTTTCCTTCACTCCTCAGTGACTCGGGTGCATGATCAACTCTCTAGGCGATTACTCGCGCCCGACTTAGTGGCCAGGTCCTGCCGAATCTCCGCACTCCGAGCGGCGACAACCTCGGCTCCGCAGAGGAATTCGTTAAAGCTTGGAATGCTGCTGACCTTGCCAAAGGCTCCTCTACTTCAGTCGCCACATCCGGCTGGCCCTAGCCGGATGTTTCAATCTCTACACTCTGTGCAGGCCTCGGTCGCCGACGCTAACCGGGTCCTCGAGGTAACTTTGCCGAATCTTGCTTTTATTTTATCATGATCAACTTGTACTATTCCCAGTCCTTCGGTCGGACGACTGATACTCCTTCGAGTAAGAAAGTCATCCGACTTGAATCTCTGAAAAACTTGATCATGAATCATGGGACTCCCAGTCCCCGAGTCTCTTTTTCAATTGAGTCGGTCAACTTTTTTTTTTACCAATCTCGGGCCTCCAGTCCCCGAGATTCGTTTTGGCTCCATCTTGCTAGTTTTTTAATAGTCTCGGGTGCCAGTCCCCGAGACTCTTTTTACGCCATTAACCTTTTTTCTTTCAGGAAACCACGACTGCTCGCAGCCGATCTTTAAGCAGCTAGTCCTGCAACACCAGGCCCTCCAAACTTCTTTCGAGCGCAAGGTGAGGAGATGAAAAAGAAAGATCAGGAGCACAAGCGCGCTTTATCGGAGGAAAAGTCGGAAGTGATTCGGCTCCAGCGGGAGCTTGACCGGGTTGGAAAAGTGAAGGCCAAGCTCAAGAACGACCGGGATATGCTGCAGAGTGAGAAAGATTCGATCCAGAAGGAGCGAGACACTTTGAAAGCCGGGCTTGCGAAGCGGGCCGAATTGGACAAGAAAATCCAAACGGTCGTTGCAGACGCTGAAGCCGAAGCAAAAGCGGCGAAAGATGATCTGGCTGCTCACAAGGCGGTCAGCGCAAAATGGCTGGCTGATCTTGCTAGCCTTAATGAAGACATGGATCGTAAGTTTGCCGAATCTCCTTTTTCCCTTCTGCTCTTATCCGACACATAATTTTGTGTTCCCTCTCGTTTAATTCGGTGTTAGCTTATCTGTATGTAGGAGAGTTTACCAGCATTCGGCTTCAAGCCGCCAAAGCTGTGAGAGATGCCCGAGCTGAGAGAGCTAAGTTAGCTGGGGCTCCCCTACCAGAGACGTGGGACATCGAAGATCACATTACTGCGCTTAAAGCTCGGATTACTCCTTGAAGGAGTCCCACAATGACCTGCTCAACGCAAGTCTCAAAGCTCACCGAGTCTTGTTTCCTGAAGCCCGGCAAGTCCGGTCTGCGGACGAGCTAATCAAAGCCCTGGATCAGGCGAAGACCCGGTTAAAGCATGGAGATCTTCGTCGCCCGCGCTGGTGCTGACGCAGCTTTGCTATTTATCATGTCTTGGTATGAGCTGATTGATCTCGTCAAAGTGCGCTCACTTCGCGAGGGTTCTTCATGGGCTTCAGACCCTAACCGGATCAAGATCCGCGAAGAAGCTGCCAACTTTATGGCTGAATTTGCAAACACAAAGCATCTTGACCTGGACGCTCCGGTCTACTCGGATGGGGAAGAATCTGAAGAAGAGGAATCGGACGATGCCTCCCTTGACGAATACGCCGAGTCTGAGGGCGAGTCCGGTGATTCGGCTAACTCTGCCGAACAACCTCGTATCAAGTCCGCCAAAGTGCCAACTTCCGACTCGGCCAAGACTGCCGAACAATCTTCAGCCCAGACTTCCAAGATGCCAGCCACTGACTCGGCCAAGACTACCGAACCAGCTTTAATCAAGACCGCCAAGACTCCAGTTGATCCGGATGCTTCCGAGTCTGCCAAGCCTTCAAGCTCTCCGTCCAAGGTTATTCCTGCAAGTGAGGGTCCTCTTTCAACCGAGGTTCCTCCAACATCCGAGTCCACCCTGCAACCGAGTCTCCTGCAACCAGGCTCCTTCTTCCTGAATTATCTTAGTGACAAACATTAAATCCCCGGTATGCCGGGAGCAGATGTAATATACAATTTAAGTTCTTCGAGACTACTTTTATTTTGCTTAATGTGATCCGGACTAGGTTTATGTTGGATCATCTTAAACCGAGTCCCCGAGTCTGTTTTCTTGTTTACTATTTTTGCCGAATCTTTGCTCTTGTCTACCTTTTAGGTGTTCGACAGTCGAGTCACAAGATAGGAATCATAGCATACAATACTTGCAACATGCGAGTTGTGGTTTAGAATCATCTAACATAAACAAAAAAGAAATAACAGGGGTTAGTAAACGACATGTGCCGAATCGATTTTGGACCGAGTCCCCGAGTCCATTTTCATGTTTCCCATATTCCCCAACCTCTGCTCTTGACTACCATTTTGGTGTTTGTCAGTCGAGTCACGAGATCAACAACAGCATACATTACTTGAATTTTGGGACGAGGTTCAAAGCAATCCGACACATGAACGGTATGGACAAAACAGTAATAAAAAACACATGCATAAGGACGAGGCAGTCCCCGAGTCCAGACTCGGATTGCCGAAATTTCATTCATGATAAACTGAGATACATACATTGCGCCCCTTAAGAGTAAAAGGGTCGAAGCAGAGCTACATTCCAGGGTCGCTTGGTTTCTTCTCCGGGTCTGTCCAGGCCATCTCCTTGGTTCCTGTGCATCTACAAGGTAGTACGAGTCATTGTGCATAGCCTTGCTCACAATGAATGGTCCCTCCCATGGAGGTGATAACTTGTGTCGGCCTTTGCTGCGCTGCACCAGCCTTAGTACTAGATCTCCCTCATGAAACACTCGAGGGCTGATTTTCGACTATGATAACGTCGGAGACTCTGCTGGTATACTGCTGTCCGAGATAGGGCCAATTCTCTTGCTTCCTCTAGCAGATCCACTGCATCTTCCCGGGCCTCTTTTGCCTCGGTTTCGGTATACATCGTCACCCTTGGTGCATCATATTCTATGTCAGTGGGTAGCACTGCTTCTGCCCCATAGACCAGAAAAAATGGCGTATAGCCAGTTGACCGATTCGGCGTGGTCCTTAGACCCCATAGTACTGATGGTATCTCATCTATCCAGCACCCCGGAGTCTTTACCAGAGGTTCCATTAACCGAGCTTTTATCCCGGCTAATACCAAAGCATTTGATCTTTCCACCTGTCCATTGGACTCCGGATGTGCCACTGAGGCTATGTCTAACCGGATCCCCTTATCCATACAGAATCGGGCAAACTCTCCCACAGCAAAGTTCGTGCCATTATCCGAGATGATACTATGGGGTAACCGTATCTCAAAATGATTTCTTTCAGGAAAGTTACAGCTGAATGACCATCCACTTTCCGGATTGGTTTCACCTCTATCCACTTGGTGAACTTATCCACCATTACCAGCATATGTGTCATGTTACCTCTAGCCGGCTTGAATTCTCCCACCATATCCAAACACCACACAGCAAATGGCCAAGTGATAGGAATTGTTTTGAGCGCCGATGCGGGTAGGTGTGTCTGCTTGGCAAACCTTTGGCATCCTTCACATTTCGGACTATGTCCTCTGCATCTGCATGAGCAGTGGGCCAGTAAAACCCATGCCGGAATACCTTAGCCACCAGGGCTCTTGTACTGCAATGATGCCCACATTCTCCTTGATGTATCTCCAAGAGCATCTCCTTGCCCTCGGCTGGCTCCACGCAACGTTGTAGCACCTCGGTTGCACTCCTTTTGTATAACTCCTTGTTGATAATGGTGTAACCCTTGGACCTCCTCTGCACTCGCCTAGCTTCGGTTTCATCATTTGGCAAACTCCCCTCCGACATGAACTTCATGATTTCTTCAGCCCACTTCGGTACTGGATGCAAAGGGAATAAGTGCTCATCTATTTCCACTGGTTCGGCCGCCATTATTTCTTCTATCAGTCTCTGTCCATTCCCTAAGATTGGTTAGCACCATCTTCCTCCCTTCTCCTCTTCCCTAAGATTCGGTTATCATTCCCCGAGTCTGGTGCGCAGTCCCCGAGTCTCGCCATGCAGTCCCCGGGTCTTCCCAAATGTACCCGACATCAACATTCATAGGAACAGCTTCAGATTCTTGTTTGGGATAAAAATTGACTCGGAATCAGGCGAAGGCTTGATTGAAGGGATCCTTAGGTGATTCAAGGATATCCCGGGTGGGATTGCATCCCTAGACGACCCAAGCTTTGACAGGATATCAGCAGCTTCGTTCTCCAGCCGAGGTATGTGCTTGTACTCGCAGCCTTCAAAAAATCCTGAAATTTTCTGGACATGAAACCGATATAGTGCCATATTGGCATCAAGGCATCCCAATTTCCAGAAGACTGCTGCACCACTAAATCTGAATCACCAAAACATTCTATCCGGCGGATGCCGATATCTCTAGCCACATTAAGCCCATGGATCAGTGCCTCATACTCGGCCACATTGTTTGATGCTGAGAAATGAATCTGCAACACATATCGCAACTGATCTTGCTTCGGTGATGTGAGTACTATCCCAGCACCTAGTCCGATTTTGGTTTTGGAGCCATCAAAGTGCAACTTCCAGTAATTGTAATCCGGCTTGGGTGGCTCATACTGCATCTCGGCCCAGTCACAAAGGAAATCCGGTAAAGCCTGAGACTTGATAGCATCTCTTCTCTCATAATGCGGGGTGTAAGGAGACACTTCTATTGCCCATTTGGCAACTCGGCCAGTCGCATCTTTGCACCCAATGATTCCGAGATTGGAGCTTCGCATACTACGGTGATCGGGTGCTCCTGGAAGTAATGTTTCAACTTCTTGGCCGCCAGGTATACACCATATGTCATCTTCTGGTAGTGAGGATAATTCTGCTTTGAGGTTGAGATCACCTCACTTAAATAGTACACCGGTCTCTGTACGGATTTACCCTCCTCTTCTCGCTCTACCACTATCACCACACTTACGACCCGGTTAGTAGCCGCAATGTAAAGTAGCATTGGCTCATTCGGCAAAGGTGATGCCAAAATTGGTGCAGTGGACAACATCTTTTTTAGCTCATTGAAAGCCGAGTCTGCCTGCGGGGTCCATGTGAACCCGGTGCTCTTTTTCATCAACTGATACAAGGGCAAGGCTTTTTTCCTAGCCGACTCACAAACCGACTTAACGAGGCTAGACACCCGGTGAACTTTTGCACATCTTTTAGACATTTAGGCAATTTCATGTTTTCTATGGCTCGGATCTTAGCCGGATTCACCTCAATACCTCGGCTCGATACAAGGAAACCGAGCAACTTTCCGGCCGGAACACCAAAGGTGCATTTATCTGGATTCAATTTTAACCGATACTTTCTCAAGTTCACAAATGTTTCCTCGAGATCCTCGAGGAGAGTGCGTTTTTCTTTAGTTTTGATGACGATATCATCGACATACACTTGCACATTTTTGCCCATTTGAGAGTGTAAGCATTTCTGCATACATCTCTGATAAGTTGCACCGGCATTTCTCAAACCGAAACACATGACACGATAGCAATACGCCCCGTACGGGGTAATAAAAGCAGTCTTTATTTGATCTTTGGGGTTCAGTGGTATCTGGTGAAAACCAGAGTACACATCAATAAAAGACAACAACTCACACCCAGCAGTAGAATCGATCACTTGATCAATCGAGGCAAAGGAAATGGATCTTTCGGACACGCCTTGTTCAGGTTGTGAAGTCGATGATGAACCCGGATTAGATATCCAGTCCGGATGCAACACCTCCATGATGAACCCGGCTGCAAGTAGCTTAGCCAGCTAGCACCACTTTTCTTCGATCGTCTGAAAGACGACGAGTCGGTTGCCTCACCGGCTTCACATCCGTCCTGACAAATAAAGAGTGCTCTGCCAACTCCCTCGGAACACCAGGCAGGTCCTTAGCCGACCATGCAAAGATATCCGATTCTCACGGAGGAAGTGACAGAGCGCGCTTTCCTATTTCTCCCAATCCGGCAACAATGATGGCCATGCGCTCCGGATTCTCCGGGTCAATGGGGATCTTCTTTGTCTCCTTGGGCACCTCAAATGTTGCACCTGCATCGGATTGGTCATAGCCAGCACGCCGAGCTGAGCTGACTTCGCCATGCCACTACTTCATGCATCTTGCTCTTCTCAGCTTGGATCACCAACGATTCGGCTAAGGTGGAACCAACCGTGGCACACTGTATGGCCTTCTTGTAATCTCCCGCAACGGTGATGATACCATTCGGGCCAGGCATCTTCATCTTGAGGTAGGCCACATGAGTGGATATCATGAACTTGGCTAATGCTGGCCTGCCGAGCAGAGCATGGTATGGGCTCTCCAAGTCTACCACCTCGAATTCGAGACTCTCAAGTCTGTGATTGTCCTTGGTACCAAACAGCACATCTACCCATATCTTACCCATTGGGGAACAAGACACCCGGGTACTATACCATGGAAGGTACAACTGCTCTGCTGCAACTGATTCGGCGAATAACCCAACTTGACCATTGTGTCCGATACATGATGTTTATAGCGCTGCCATTGTCAACCAAGACTCGGCTGAATCTCACATTAATCTTGGGTCCAACCAAAGTCGGATCCACCACCAGTGCATAGTTTCCTGGGCTTGGCATAACCCTGGGATTATCAGCCCTGCTCCAAGTGATCTCCTGCTCGGACCAGTTCAGGTATTTTGGGACTGCTGGTATGACTGCATTCACCTCTTTCGCCCTTCGCAGCTGACTTTTCTTGTCAGTTGGCTCGGTCACAAAAACCACATAACTTTGATGAGCCTCCTTGTAATCATTTCCGGGGTATCCACCTTGCCGACTCGGACCAGCATCGTTGTTGTTGCCTCCCATATTCACCAGGTTAACCGGCTTTGTGACTGCCGGCCTTGGAGCTCCTGCGTTCACCGGGGTTGCGTTGGCTCCGGATAAAGGCGTGTTCGGCCTGAAATTCGGTCTAGGAGCACCTCTGAGGTGGCCCTCTCTGACCTTCCGCCTGGATGCGATGATGCCAGCTGCAATTCCGAGTCGAATGATTGGCCGGCTTGCGTGGGTCTGTTGTGTGATAACGGCAAGGCCCATCTATCATTGCCTCAAAAGTTAGAGGTGGACTCGGTCCATCCCACACTTTCTTTGCCCAGGCACCTTGATTCGGCCTCCAAGCTGGACCCTCATTTTTGGTCTCTGGCTATCTCCTGCTCCAGGATGATCCATATTTACTGCAGCAACCTGATCTGAACCGTATCTATAATCCGGATCTCTCCTCTTGTAACCGAACTCATGTCGGTCACTGGGCCTCAATGGTCCTGTTCGGTTGTTGACCGGTTGCCTCCTGCTTGTTCCCACCGCATCCAACGCTGGCTGCGTCGGATCACCAAGAGCATACGTATCTGCTATCCGGATCATTTTGCCAGGGTCTTTGGCATATCCCTCTGGAGCTTCTGCCAAAGCGGGGTGCCATGTCGGCAACCCTGCGCAAACCAAGAAATGGCCTGCTCCTCCACGACACCTTCACAAGAATTGCGAATGTTGCTCCACCGAGTCAAAAATTCTCGGTCTGTCTCCCGCTCTTCCTGCCTGCACGCAGACAAGAGCTGAGGTCGGTTTGGCCTCTTGTAAGTGCTGGAGAAGTTGCTGTAAAACGCCTGCTCCAAGTCCATCCAAGAGTTGATACTACCCTCTGGTAAGTTATTCAGCCAAATCCGGGCTGGCCCTTCCAACATATGCGGGAGATACCGGACCGCCCATCGGCGATTGCCCCCCGCAATGTGCACCGAGGATACATAGTCTATCAGCCAATCCTGGCTTAGTGCTGCCGTTATACGGCTTTGTGACTCGGCCAAGCTGAAACAACGGCACGTTCGGCTCGTTCATGATCCGAGGCCCAAAGCATGGAGGACCTGGTGGGCCTTGCTCTTCCAGCTTCTCGGACTGGTAAATCCTATCCAACTTGAGACGCTGATCATCGGATCCAATGTCCGAGGTCCCAGCCTGGATGCAAGTGCATTATCATACGTTTGGTATCCGGCTCGCGCCATAGCCGAATTACCATCATCATAGCGGTAGCCCGCCTGGCCACCACCTTGCTGCTGCGCTTGCACCATCACTTGCTGCTCCGGCCGGGGTTGATTCTGCCCAGGAGGACGAGGTGGTTGACCTCGGCCAGCCGAATTACCCCTTCCGGCTCCCGGATTGCCTTGACCGCCATTGTTTCTGCTCTGGCCACCTCTTCCTTGAGCTGCTAGCTGCTTGCCGGCATATTCAGCATCATAGGCCTGCAACTGTTTGCTCTTGCCCGAATTCACGCTTTGGGCCCGGTCAACTCCGACATGTGGGGATGACGCTTGCCCCTTGGATTTCTGGCTAACAGCCTTAGCCGACTACTACCCGAGAACCACCAGCATCCGGATTAGCTTTCCGGTAAGCCTCATTCTGCCGGTTACACACATCAACCAGCTCATTGACCCTCTCTGCCTGCTTGCGCCAAGCATCCCGGTTATGTGGTCAACTCGGCTCGCGCTGCCGCTGCAGCCCTAAGATTCTTGGCCGGGGAGCTATACACCGGCTTGCCTGTACCCGATCTGACTAGTAGCCTTACTCGAGCTCGATCTTGCGGCTCTAGCTAACTCGTCATTGAGGTCCTTACCCCTGTTACGCAAATCTGCTCTCTTGCGTGGGTGAGGCACTACCGGAGTGAAACCATCGGTGATACCATTGGCAGCATTATATTCTCTCATGTCTCTATCAAATGCTTGCCTAGACTCTACTACTAACCGGGCTTCTCTTTGCAACCTCAGGCGCTCTGCCTCTAACTGAGCTATAGTAAGCTCTACGTTTGCCCCAGGTGCCACTGGCCGAGCTAACTTTTCCAGGACATCCTCTAAGGGAGCCTCCCTACTTGACATGCCAAGTGGGCCAACCGGATCCGGTTTCTCCTTTGGGAACTTTGCCGTCCGAGTCGGCTTGTCACCAAATCGGTTGGCGTGACCAGCTCCTCGGGCATGCTATTGCCGGCATCTCCTTTGCCTGCTCCAGCACTTGGCCGGTCATCATCACCTCCACGCTACTCCCGGGGCGAGTGCTACGCCGTCCAAGAGCTGTGCGGAAAGAAGGAGGGTCCTCGGCCACGAGCACCTGCGCAGGGTACTCGCGGACAAGGTCGGTGGTGACGTAGGTGAGGAAACTGCCGAACTGGATGAAGTGTCCATCCACAGGGAGTGGCCCTCCCGCGAAGCAGCCGGCATTGTTGCTGATGAAGGTGAACCCGCCGTAGTTGCAGACGAGCCCTGACCACACGCACGCCGGAGCTGGTGACGGAACCCGTCCGGATGGAAACCCCAGCCAACGCCACTGTCGCCCCACGGTGGGCGCCAACTGTCGTGGTGGTGTCACGGCAGATGCCATAGGATGGCTTAAGTTGGGGGCTCGCTAGGACGTTGGGGGATCCGGGGAGGGTGTGCGCGCTAAGAAGCACGCATGAAGAACAACGAAGAACACGCGAGAACAAGCAAGAACGAGCAAAACCAAGAAGAACCAAAGCACAACAAGATGTACCCTGCTTCGGGGCCCTCTTGTGGAGGTAACACCCCTACTGCAGCACTAGCCTACTCTCTTTATATCTCAATATGACAAGTACAAAGTGCTCCTCGAGCTGTATGAAGCAACAATGGTGAGGGCTCTAGGAGGAAGATGGAGCAAGGGGGGAAATGAGGCTTCTTCTTCGTCGTCCCTCGCCCTGGAGGATGTGCTGGTCTATTTATACACTAACTGGATTACCCTTCTACCCCTGGCAGGAGATGATAATGGCATGGACAAGAGGAACAGGATAAGCTCTGGCTACTGTCACTCAGTCCAGCTCATTGTCATCCAACGACAGGTCTATCTTTTCCTCTTTGAGCTTAAGCCAGCGTAGCCCACCGGAGCCTAGGCCACCACCCTTTCCCGAATTAGCCGAGTCAGCGCCTAGGGCCTAGCGACCCGGAAAACCCGTGGCTCGACCTGGCTGTCTTCTGAGCCTCGGGCAGGAGGCCTGCAGAACCCGTGAACTTACTGACATTACTTGGCCTTTGTGCAAAATCCGACATTGCAGTAAGCCGGATCCTTCCAGGCCATCCCGGCTATGCTAAGCCGGATTCTTTCCTCTGATCCGGCTATATTTTGCCGGATGCCCTTTGGCCTCTCCCTGCATTTAAACATGATCCGGTTTGTGAGACCGGATTGACCTTCCTTTCCACTTTATAGCTCTCGACACCACCTCTTTGCCCTACCCGGGGCAATCCCCCGACAATTGTTACAAATACAGATTCTTATTTAGTTAATAACACAGCATTTACCAAAATAGCAGTCATGCACCACGACTAAAAGTAAGAGTACACACGAAACTAGAAGTCAGTTGCATAGTGCCTTACCTTCCTTATAACCGATCAAGCTGAGGTCTGCCTTCAAATTCTCCCATGTGATGAGAAGGTATAGAACCCTTTTACGGATCTCCAGCATGTTGCTGTTATCAAATTTTAGCATTTTCTTCCCAGTCCAGTACATCATGATCATCAGCATGTAAAACCCACAATTTAGACTGCATTAATCATCCAGATATAAACTTGTTAAAACGCTGTTTATCATAGTTTCTGCCTGTTCTTAACATTTATATATTTTAAGATTCTTACATCTGTCCTTGCTGTGGAACGCTAATCTTGCAGTACTCGAAGTGATCTATGGTCGGCAGAGATAACTCGTCGTTGCTTTTTCTGAATGCAACCTTCCATATTTCCTTTAGAACTTCGACCAATTTGAAGAAGAAGTTTTCGTACCTTCCCCCCCCCCCCCCCAGAGAATCTAGAAGTTCGAATCTCTTCTCCTTGATGTTCACCGAGACCACAAAAAAATGGCCAATTTGTCCTATTTTGTCAGATTCATCCAAGCAAGGGATATTTATCTGTGTAGAAGATGCAGATCAAGAAACCAGTTTTTCATTCGTCAAAACAACATAAAAGAAAAGAAATAAACAAAAATATTGATGCGAGATAACGTACTTGTTTGTAATCCTTCAGAAATCTATTTGGGTGGTATGGATCCATTGATTTGAGTAAATCTGATAGAGACTTACGTAACAGTTCCGGTTTCTTTCTTACCCTCATCTGATAGCAGGAAAGAAATAAGTTGTCGTCAATTCACATATAATACCACGAAAATTCACAGATAATCTTTGTTGCCCTCTGCTTTGTCAACTATTTCACTGCTCTACTGAAAATTCCTCTATCCAGTTACCACAAAAGCCATAATCCAGAATTAACTATACAGCAACTTCAACGATTATCAAGGAATCAATTCAGATTTACGGTAAGAGATAACTGTACTCACAAAGGTGTAAAATGGTACAGCTAGAGTTTTTGTATCTTTTGCTTCGTCTCTGATGAAATCAACAAAGATACTTGCTACACCTGAATTAAGACCGGCATTAACCTTGAATGAATCAGCAACTTCTTGAAGCGTAACTTTGGTTTCCCCATGTACGATGAATGTTTCTTTTCTGTTTCGTTTAAACAAGAAAACGTTAAACAATCAATGAACCTTGTGTAGTATCTAACATGGTGTTGTAAAACTTGTGCACACATTATTTTACCTTTTATCTTCTGTATGATCTTTGCAGATATCTTTGTGCAGCTTCTGGACCATTTTTTCCAGATGTTCTTGCTCTGTAGGTTCTTCGGTGCCTACATAGAACAATTTGAGTGAATTAACAATAAGCGAAACATAGCCATGAAACATGTGAAAACTTAGTTGAACTTTCCTTTTTTGTCTTCGATCCTCCATGAATATTTTTTGTACGGATTTAAATAATTTGATGTTCGCATTTTTCAGCTTCTCAAAAGTCTCCTCTTTATTTACAGTTCAAAACTATTTACATAGTCCTCCATGAAAACTATTTAGCAGGAAAGATCAGAGCATCTCATGAAGTACATTGCCAGTTCAGCACGAGAAATGCATTTCTTTCCTACTTTCTTGTTTTCATGGTGGAATTTTTTGTAACAAAAATTATAACTCCTTGCCTATGTCTTCGGCAGAACTTGGTAGGCCATTTTCTCCCACTTGTTGTTCTCCCACTTGTTGTTTTTTCGTCACTGTACATGCTTCATCCGAGTTTACGTGATCTGGAAGATCATTCTCCTGATCCTTGTCTTGAGTATGATGCTTTGAAGGGTCATCACATGGTGCTTCTGGTACCTGTGTTGTTTCTTTGGAATTTTCGGCCATTGCAGAGCTTGATCTTAGTTCATCCTTATCTGACTTGGCACAGTCTTATGTGAAAGAAAAAAATGAACTTATATATTAGATTGCCTGCACTGGTGAGACAGTATTTGCTTTAAGGTGCAACAAAATAGGTATAATAAATTCTTACCAATTTCATTTCCATGAACTGGTTGCTCCTCTTCATCCTTAAGTACACTATAAGCAAACTTCAGAGATTCTGCATCATATTGTATAAGTTGCTCAACCTCCTCTGCGATATAGGACAAATAATAGGGTCATTGTACTTGAGCAGAAGACATATACAGTAAAATCTGATTCTGCTTATTCTTGCCTGTTTGTCGTGCAGGATCTTGGATATGTTGCGCAACCTCGTCTTTACCATAGGATTCAATGTTCAGTTTATTTTGTTCCTGTTCCTGGAACGTCTGTTTGTTAGGAGATGCTTCAACAAGATGATCTTGTGGAACTCCATCTTTCACACTTGTTTCAGCAACTTTCTGTGACACATCAATTATATGGAACAGTTAAAGTTAAGGTTAAAGTTTTGCAACTAGTCTTCAGTTATCTCATTTAATTTAATTTTTAAAATTTTATTAGAATTTTTTTAGTTGATTTACCTCGTAAGGAGAAGCCACCACATCAATATCATTTTGATTTTCAGCTGTTGTGTTGTCTTTCTCTTCTGCTGCTGCGTCCCCTCATGGAATGTCTGTAAGCAACCCACTTAACTGTACGTCTCTGTTTATTCCGTTGACCAGCTCGGTCTTGTTACTGCAGTCAAGTTTCAAGGAAGTAGGTACAGTCGCCTGTTGTTCATGTTGCTCTTCATACACCTGTTGATTTACATTCACAAGAAAGAAAAAAGAGTGTTTAAAAAAGGAAACAATGATACGTGACAGGGTACACGATTGATTTGTCAAGGTAAAGTTGTAGTATTAGTCATCCCATACTGGTTATATCAAGTACACAATGAATTGAGTGAAGATTGATATGTAGAGGTAGAGAGAGCACCTTGTTTTCTTCGGCTGGAACGATCTCAATTAATGTATTGCTGGCATCCGTAGATTCTGCATCATCTTGTACAAGTTGCTCAACCTCCTCTGCGATACAGGACAAATAATAGGGTCATTGTACTTGAGTAGAAGACATATACAGTAAAATCATATTCTGTTTATTCTTGTCTGTTTGTCGTGCAGTATCTTGGATTTGTTGCTCAACCTCCTCTTTACCATAAGATTCAATGTTCAGGTTATTTTCTTCTGCACCATCCTTCAGAGATGTCTGAACATGTAGATCCGAATAATTTTGTTCCTGTTCCTGAACCGTCTGTTTGTTAGGAGATGCTTCAACAAGATGATCTTGTGGAACTCCATCTTTCACACTTGTTTCAGCAACTTTCTGTGACACATCAATTATATGGAACAGTTAAAGTTAAGGTTAAAGTTTTGCAAATGGTCTTCAGTTATCTCATTTAATTTAATTTTTTAAAGATTATTAGAATTTTTTTAGTTGGTTTACCTCGCCAGGAGAAGCCACCACATCAACCTCATTTTGATTTTCAGCTGTTGTGCTGTCTTTCTCTTCGGCTGCTGCATTCCCTGGAGGAATGTCTGTAAGCAACCCACTTTACTGTACGTCTCTGTTTCTTCCGTCGACCAGCTCGGTCTTGTTACTGCAGTCAAGTTTCAAGGAAGTAGCTACAGTCGCCTGTTGTTCATGCTGCTCTTCATACACCTGTTGATTTACATTCAAAAGAAAGAAAAAAGAGTGTTTAAAAAAGGAAACAATGATACGTTACAGGGTACACGATTGATTTGTCAAGGTAAAGTTGTAGTATTAGTCATCCCATACTGGTTATATCAAGTACACAGTGAATTGAGTGTAGCTATAAATTACAGATTGATTTGTAGAGGTAGAGAGATCACCTTGTTTTCTTCGGCTGGTACGATCTCAATTGATTTATTGCTGGCATCCGTACATTCTTTTTCTTCGACTGCAATAGGCTGCTTCAATGACTTCAACTTATTTCGAACCACGACCTTGTGTTTCTTCTTCTTTCCTCCATCCCCATCCACAACCTTTAGTTGTTTGCTGACATGCTGATTAATTAACAGGAAAAAAATATTTGTTACTGCGGTAACAAGGTAGACTTAGGGTTGTGTTAGGAGAAAAATAGTTACACAATGCAGTGGTATCAAAGGAGTACAAATTGGTAGCCCATCCAACTGTTTCAGCATCATAAATAGGCAATGGGACATTGTAGTACGGGAACACATGACTCAATGTACAAAGAGTTAAAAGAAGACCATGCTCCACTAAAGAATAGTTGTACACACAAGACCATCCTATTAGTACATATCATACACTTTTGATGGTACATAAAAATACTTCTCAAGTTGTACAAACTAGGGATTCTCGTAGTACACACATGGCCGGATGGACATACAAAAAATTAGTTGTACACGCGATAACATCCATTGAGTACAAAACATGCCCTCTAGGTAGTACATAAAGAATCTCTGCTAAGTTGAATTATCTTCAAACTAGGAATGTTTGTACCAAGGGCACACATGACCGGGTGAAGGTCGCGTTGAAATATCCTGATTGTTCTAGTGATTTCGATCCTAATTGCTTTGCATACACGTTTAATTCGGTCAAGATAATGGTGTATTATTAGTTATCCAGAATTGGTTTTATCAGGTTCTGCATTGTAATGAGTGTAACTACACTATAAAGGGATATGCAAGGATAGAGAGATTACCTTGTTTCCTGCATGTTTATCTTCAACTGCACGAGGCCGACTCTTCGTATTTTCCTTCTCCTCAACTCCATCCTGTTTTTTCTTGTCCTTTGTAGACTGAAGTTCAGATTGCTGTAGCCCCTCTTGATTCTGATGGAGGAGAGTTTAATTGGGTGAAGATAATGGTGTATTATTAGTTATCTAGAATTGGTTTTATCAGGTTCTGCATTGTAATGAGTGTAACCACACTATAAAGGGATACGCAAGGATAGAGAGCTTACCTTCTTTCCTGTATGTTTTTCTCCAACTGCACGAGGCAGACTCTTTGTTTTTACCTTGTCTTCAGCTCCAACTTGTTTCTTCTTGTCCTTTGTAGACTGAAGTGCAGTTTTCTCTAACACCACCTGCTTCTGTTCAATCAGCCTCCTTTTTGTTGGTTCCTGATTGGTCTCATCCATGTATCTATTCAATGTATAGCTCTGGTCTTTCGTAAGGTTATTAACCAGACCAATGAGAACAGATGCCTGTATTTTAATTAATTCTATAGAACTTTGTTCCCTAGCAATATCTTCAGCATCAAATTCCTGTTGGCGATGCATTTTGTCGCCTGTAATACAGTTGAATGTTGGTATCTTATCTGCCAATTCTTTGACTTCTGCCAATCTCTCTTGAATCTTTGCTATTGCTCCGCTCTCAGCAACATCACGTTTTCTCTTTCTGGGCAGTAGGGATAGTGTCTGCTGTTCACCAATAGATATATGTTTCTCCACATCGGTAGCAGAACGGATGGCTCCAGCACTTTTTTTATAGCTTTGTTTTCTTCTGCCTCGTGAGCTTCGTAAATTTTGTAAACTCGGTCAGCGGGCGCCTTCCATGCCTGAAGTCATAGTAATGGTTTGTCAGCTGAAAACGTAAAGAAGGCATCTAAATTAATACATTTAGAAGAAAAATGTAGTACTTACTATGATTTTCCAAAGACAATTCCGTATTCATTATTGATGGAGTCAGCGTTTGCAATTTTCTCTAGATTAGCTTCTTTCAGGTACTCCAGTCTAGGTGCTCGTAGAGTCATGTCCTCAAGACCATCACATATCAATGAATCCAGATACATCAGCATTGGCCCAAGAGAGAAGGACTGTAGATATGACCATTTGGTCTTATCTTGATGCTGCCAAATCTCTGCCGATCTCTGTATCTCATCCACAACAAGTTGGCTGTAATCCATATCTATCATGCTACTAAAATCCATACCCTCAACCATTTTTGGTTCTCTCTTTAAGCGCGGAGCTACTCCAGTTGTGACGATCTTGTTAAAGAAAATGAGATAGAACACCTTCAGTGCTTCGTCTTTTCTGTCAGGATCTGAGTTTTTCAATTCTTCGTCTGCCAACTTCTTAAGTTTGCAAGCAGGTCTGTTATGAATATCGCATTTCCACTCCCTTCTACAATCTCTAACTCAGCTTTCAGCGCCGCCATACGTTTACGATCTCCTCCTGTTGATGGTCTTGGAGCTGTCCGATCTCCATTCGGCAATCCAGTCAACTTGTGGATATTGTATCGGTTAATTTCTATCACCTTGTTTTGACCAAATGACATTCTCATTGTGCAAGGGTCAAGCTTCAACATGCAGAAGCTCATACAATTTTTGTTCATTGAACTGTTGATATACGAGCTATGGAAAGCGCCAAACCCTGCAGCAATGACACTGTCTAACCAACTAGGGACACGTTCTAGTTGTTCAAATGCTCTCTTTACAAATTTAATGGACCCCTGACACTGCAACCTATCAGTTTCTTCGTCCTGCTCCATTTGGTTTTTTATTTTCTTTGACTTCTTCTTCTGATTTGGTCTGGCAATCAGATTATTTGCCTCAGCTTGGAAACTATGGAGGACAATCTGACTGTTTCTTTCATTCACTGGTTGTTCATCCTTATCGGCGACGTAGTCGCTATCATCCTTAGCTTCTTCTTCTTCATGTTCATTCCTGTCTTCTTCGTATCCACTTTCTGTTACCTCGTTTGTTTTTTCTACACAATTTCTTCCCCGTTTAGCAGTTCTTCTTGAAGATGATGGCTTGCTGCTACTTGCTGGCAGCGCAATTTCAGTACTCTTTTTCACAATTGTCTTAGCTCCCTTTGCATTTACTGTTCCTCTTTTCTTCACAACTTTTGCAGATACCTTTGCATTCTGGAGCTTCACTGCTTCCACAGATTTTGCAGCTACCTGTTCATGTTGGTGAGTCACTGCTTGGTACATAGCATCGACTGAAGTTTTCTCCATATTCTTCCTTCGGTATACCAGTTCGGTGTCTCGGTTTTTTGACCAATGTTGGTATTCTGGTGAATCTAGCTAGACCTGAGACGCCGACAGATCCGCAATTGTATCACCAATCTGCTGGCTTGCTGGCGATCTCGAAAATTCACCTACAACATGTTGTTACTCCAGGTTATTTCGAAATAACATGAAGAAATTGCATGTTCGAAGAATGCCAAATTCGCTATGGGTTTCTAGGATTAACAAGTTGGAATGTTTTTACCTTTATCTGGCTGCGAGGAAGACATCAGAAGCTTGAGTTCGAGTGCTAGCCGTCGACCTCGAGGCAGTCAAGGAAACCCTAGCTTCGTTGGCGGCAGTGGCTGCGACGGTAGATAAGGGGAATGGCTGGAGCAGGAAGACAGGGACGGCGATGACCATGGCCACGGCCACAGATTTGTGGGAGCGTAGCGGTTCCCCCCTTTCTCGCAGTGGTTTCTCCGATTGCCTAGATGCTCCGTCGATGATGTTCCTCCTCTTGTGCTTCGGAGGCCACGTCGACGGCGGCGGCGGCGACGGCGATTGCTTTGATGGCGGCGTAGCGGTTATACCACCCCGCCTAGGTTTTCTCGCTGGTCTACTTGATCCGTCGTTGTGGCTGCCCTTGTGGTGTTTCCCACCATGTGATTTGAATTAGACCCCGGGGTTACGGGGCGTGACGGAGAAGGAGGACCATGGGGGAAGGGATGGGACCCACCTGTCAGCGTAATCACCTTTGTACACCCACACGAAGAACAACGTGTACATATATGCAATGAAGAAGCGTACTACGGTAGCACCATATAGTGTACAACCCACATACTGACTAAGAATAAACATGCTTTTTATAGACTGAAAAAAAAGCAGCCCCAGTTCAGATTACTTGGTACACCCAAATATCTTACAATATTGTACTTTTACGCAGATAAACGGCGTACAACATCGCTATTCATTTTGTACAACTGAATAATTACTGAAGGTTTGCCCCCTGAAACAAATATTGCGTTAACAACTCCTGTACGTCAGATAAAAGCAATCATGTACTACCCCACCCTTCCGAACCAGACAACACAATTAGCATATCGTGTACTTCTAGTGAGTCTATACCGCGTTGCCTCCTCCTCTCCCTTTTTTTTACAACAACTTTTTATTTATCCCTTGGGCCACCTACCGCGTTGGCCACTCTTACTCTCCCTCTCCGCCGTCACCCGCCGCCACCCGCCATCCTCTTCCTCATCCTCGAGATCCTCTTCTCCGCCGCCATTGCAGCCCATCCTCCTCACAGCAACCATCGTTGGAAATCACCCATGGTCGGAGGCGAAGACAACCGTGTTGTTCCGTGGGAACTATTCCAGACGACACTATTCAGGTAATCACTAGCCGAAGCGATCCGCTTAGCTTGTCTCGATTCGCCCGTGCCGTGCCTGGTATAAGTGATGCGGTTGGCCGGGTGGCGCCGATCCCCTTCGATCTGCCCTGCCTCCTGCACTCGAACCCAACAACCTGGCCAAACGACAGTAGTAAAGATGGTAGAAGCACAGATGCCAGTATGATGCCACTAGACAAAAGATGGTTGGTCATATGACATCATTGCAGTTTTTACTTCATTCATCGCAGTCCTACAGTTTGATGCTGAGGATAACAATAGGTGGAAGATACTGAATAATGACTTCCTTGATCTGGATTTTTATCGAGACGCTGTATCGATCACCGGCCGTATCTATGCTGTATCAGATGCAGGAACTGTATATACCTGGGATCCGTATTCTTATGGTACGTTATTCCGTTGAAGTTAATACTATATTCCATTTGGTTTTCATTAAAGCAACGAAAATTTGGGTTTCTTACATGCAATTGTTTTCGACAGGTCCACGCGCGTCCCCAATGGTATTGCAAGCACCTGTATGGGCAAATGGTGATGCTGTTGCTCTGGACGATGATTATGAAAGCGATGATGACGACATAGGTTCCAGGGGTCGTTTTCTTCCTTGCTAGGACTTGAAACTAGATAAGGCCTTATGTGGATCCATGTGTGTGGCAGAAGAAACACAGCTCAAGAAACAACTCTATACAATGGTCGCAAATTAAGAGTGTACCCTTCACTACGGTGCCATGTGTTTGAGAGGAGCACATGTCGACGTGACCTCCGTACATCGGGCTGGGTTCGGTTGGAGAACCTCAGAGGACGATCTCTATTCCTTGGTATTAACCACAGTGTCGAGGCGTGCCCTCGGCAATTCCCATGGTTGCTATACCTAGGGTTGATTGTGTGGTAGAGAACGCGTAGTACCGGTGGAATCGACGGCTGACAAGCTGGATTTACCCAGGTTCAGGGCCCTCGAGTGAGGTAAAACCCCTACTTCCTGCCTGTCGGTATTTATGGTATGAATATGAGGGTTACAAGGGTTCAGCGAGTGGCTGATCTCGTCGAGGTTTTGGTGGCTATGGATTAATCCCCCCTTGATCGATCACCCTCCCAGCCTTTATATAGGAGGCTGGGTCTCAGGAAACATAACCAACCAAGATTACATATTATGGAAAGTCTTAACCGACTATGATTTAATCTAACTTGGGAAGTACTCTTCGTCTTGGGCCTCCCTTCGCGGGCTTCGATTAGTCCTTGGGCTTCTTTGATCATCACGTGCACCAGGTACCTTCATGCTGGGGTACCCGCAGAGTATAACCTCGTCATTAGCCCCCGAGTACTTGCTTGACTCGAAGAATCAAGCATGTGCTCCCTTCATCGTGCACGTCATAGTCTTCTGCTTTAGTACTTCTGATCCGATATAATTCTTCTAGCTTTAATTTGTTTCGATTGTATGTGTATGCAAGTCAAGGGATATTGACATAGTAGGCCTGATTCACTCGAAAATCGAGTTCAGTTAACTATTCATTTAGGCAAAACCTTACTAGTCTCCAGTCAGACTCGAGTCCCTGGACCCGAGCCTGGAACACAGTCGAAAGCTTTTGCCTAGGGATATTGACATAGTAGGCCTGATTCACTCGAAAATCGAGCTCAGTTAACCGCACATTCGGGCGAAACCATACTAGCCTTCAATCAAATTCGAGTCCCCGGACTCGAACCTGGAACACTTTTGAAACTTTTGCCTAGGGATATTGACATAGTAGGCCTGATTCACTCGAAAATCGAGCTCAGTTAACCGCATATTCGGGCGAAACCATACTAGCCTGCAATCAGGTTCGAGTCCCCGGACTCGAAGCTGGAACATACTGGACAGTTTCGACTCAGGCCGTTGTAGGTCTTACTAATTCGTTCTGCAGTTTAACTTTTGATACCTAACGCGTCCGTCAGGATTTTCATCATGTCTGTTGACACGGAAAATTTCAAGGGAAAACACTGTTGGAGCATCCCTCGGCCCAGCTCGATTGCTCGGCGGGTCTTACCTATGCATTTTCGTATGCAGTACTTAATGCATTTAGTCGAGTCTGTAGTCGAGTGAATTTCTTACCTTGTTTTGAAATCTATGGGAGCGCGTCAGCGCTCCCATGGGAGTAGCCCCCGAGATTGTGGTTTATTGTTTTGCAATAGAGGACAATCTCAAATCATCCTTCTATACTGCTTTGGCCAATCGAAATTTTTTGCTTTTTGAAGTCTATGGGAGCGCGACAGCGCTCCCATGGGAGTAGCCCCCGAGATTATGCTTTATTTCATTTGGAGTAGAGGATAATCTCAATAACTTTGTTTCTTTTCGATAAATCACAAGAAATTTTTTATGTGCTCCCATGGGAGTACTTTTGCCAGTCGAATCCTTTTGTCGATTGTAATCTTGAATCTTGTGTCGATTGTAGTCTTGAATCCATTACACGAACGTGGATGCTGTCTCCTCACCTGACGTCATTCGTGACATCTTAGGCGTGCGTTTGTTGTTTTGACAAGACCTTCCTGTGTGAGCCCAATGTTCAGAGTTTTGATCGTAGAGGACGCCGTTTTAGTTTTGACTCGACTGATCGTGGTATAATCGGGGCAGTCCTCGGGTATTCATTTTTCTTCCTACATATTTTTGCTAACACTTCTGTGTTTTTTATTTGTGCCAGTTCCCGAGTTTATCGAGTGGGTTTGTGTTTCCTGTTTGACTCAGCCCCCGAGCATGTCGAGTGGGCTTAAGTTGTCTGTTTGACCCAGCCTTCGAACCTATCGAGTGGGTTTTTTGGGTTTTCTGCTTGACCCAGCCCCCGAGTCTGTCGAGTGGGGTTTGGGTTTTCTGTTTGACCCAGCCCCCGAGTATGTTGAGTGGGGTTTGGGTTTTCTGTTTGACCCAGCCCCGAGTATGTCGAGTGGGCTGTAAGTCTTGTGTTTACTATTTTTGAGCTAGAATTTTGATGCTTATGTTTTTATGCTCGAGCCCCCGAGTGTTTGAGTGGGGTAAAGGCATATATGAGAAATATGGAGGAACATGTATCTTTATTCGAAATATGTGTTCGATCAGCAAGCCGCCTCATTAAAAACCTTCCAGTTCCCTTAGGTACCCTGGTAAGGGAAAAAAGTGCGTCTGAAACCTGCTGGTTCTTTGAAATTATGCGCTATTACATATGAGGTTAAGAGATCTATGCATAGAACCGACGCAGGTGCGCCACGTTCCATGGGTTTGATGCTACTTCGCCCGTCTTTGTGTTCTTCAATCGATAGGCTCCTCCTTCGATGACTTCTGTGACGATGTAAGGTCCTTCCCATGGTGATGCAAGTTTATGGACTTTCTTCTGCTTCTCCCGCAGCACCAAGTCTCCCACCATGAAGGATCGTGTGCATAATCGATGACTATGGTAGTTTCAGAGGTCTTCTTGATAAACGACCGTTCGTGCTAAAGTCGTATTGCGTGCTTCTTCCAGCAAATCGGCTGCGTCTTCGAGTGCCTTGTTCGCGTCGTTTTCTTCATATGCTTCCACCCGTGGTGCATTAAACTTGACGTCGGATGGTAACACTGCTTCCGCACTATAGACCATGAAGAACGGTGTGTACTGTGTGGAGGCGTTTGGGGTGGTCCTTAAGCTCCATAGTACTGATGGGAGCTCATCAACCCATGCACCCGCGGCCCTTTTGAGTGGTATTAAGAGTCTCTTTTTGATGCCGCTGCATACGAGTCCATTGGCCTTTTCGACTTGTCAATTGGATTGTGGATGTGCCACAGAGGCGTAGTTTAGTTTGATGTTTTGCTCCTTGCAAAAGGATTTGAACTCTTCCGCCGTGAAGTTTGTACCATTATCAGTTATGATGCTGTCCATTACTCCAAATCGATACATGATCGATTGTATGAAACGAACTGCCGTAGAAGCTGTTGAGCTTGTGATGGGGATAGCTTCGATCCATTTTGTGAACTTGTCGACTGCCACTAGTAAGTGAGTATGACCTCCTTTTGATGATTTTTTCAGTGGTCCCACCATGTCAAGTCCCCATTGGGCAAAAGGCCATGCTAATGGTATGGTTTTTAGCGCAGATGCGGGTGCATGTGGCTTGGAAGCGAACTTCTGGCAACCAATGCATCTTTTGACTATGTCCTCTGCGTCCCTTAGCGCTGTAGGCCAGTAAAACCCTGCTCGGAAGGCTTTGGCTACGAGTGATCGACTGCCGGTATGGTGCCCGCAGGTACCTGCATGAATGTCCCGAAGGAGATCCTTGCCATCTTCGAGTGCAATGCATCTTTGGAACATACCTGAAGTGCTGCGTTTGTACAACTCACCGTTTATGATGGTGTATGCTTTTGCTCGTCGAGTGACGCGTCTGGCCTCGTTTGTATCTTCTGGTAGTTCATTGCGAAGTATGTATGCGAGAAAAGGTTGAGTCCATATTGGCTCAATGAGAAGTACCTCAATCGGAGGATCCTCTGTGCTTGGCGCTTTGCTCTTGTCTGTAGCTACTGTCGTGGTCGATGGCCATTTGTCGATTGACCTATGCTCTATTCGTTCAAGAAGACACCCGGCGGGACTGGTGCTTTTGTGGAAGCAATGTTGGCTAATTTGTCAGCCTCTTCATTGCTTTCTCTCCCTACGTGTCGTAGTTCGCAGCCATCGAAGCTGCCCTCCATTATGTTGTACAAATCCCGATAAGCGATCATGTTGTCTGCGATTGCATCACATGCCTTCATTGTTTGCTGCACAACTAAGTTAGAGTCGCCATAAATCATTAGTCGAGTGCATCCCATGGCTTTTGCCATGCGCATGCCATGGATTAGACCTTCGTACTCGGCCTCGTTATTTGATGGGAACTCGAAACCCATTTGCAAGATATAGCGCAGTTTGTCACCTTTTGGTGATATGAGTATGACGCCTGCTCCTGCTCCTTCATTCTTTTTGGACCCGTCGAAGTACATGGTCCAGGAATTTGACACGTCAGGTACCCCTGGCAATTGAGCTTCTATCCACTCGGTGTGAAAATCAGGTAGGACTTGTGATTTGATGGCTTTCGGGTGTTCGTACTTGATTCCTAGTGGTCCCAGCTCTATGAGCCATTTTGCTACTCGCCCTGTTGCGTTGGGGTTTGTGAGGACGTCTCCAATCGCTGATTTATTGACCAACGTTATCGGGTGTTCTGTGAAGTAGTGCGCCAGCTTTCTGGATGTCATGAATACGGCGTACGCCAATTTCTGATATTGCGGGTACCGCTGTTTGGACGGGGAAAGAACTTCACTTACGTAATATAATGGCCTCTGTATGCTTTGACTGTGTCCTTCTTCCATGCGGTCAACCACCAGCACGGTGCTGACCACTCGATTGGTGGCTGAGATGTATAGGTAGAGTGGCTCATTTTCCTTAGGGCTACGAGGATTGGCGGACTTGTGAGCATCTTTTTGAGTTCGAGGAAAGCTGCTTCAGCTTCATCCATCCACTCGAACTTGTCTGCTTTCTTCATCAATTTGTAAAATGGAAGTGCTTTTTCGCCTAGTTTGCTGATGAATCGACTGAGTGCTGCTACTCGACCAGCTAGCTACTGTACCTCATGGAGTTTGGTAGATCTCTTCATTGTGAGTATAGCTTGTATCTTTTCTGGGCCTGCTTCGATTCCGCGTGCAGATATCAAGTAACCCAAGAGTTGTCCAGCTGGGACACCGAAGGTGCATTTCTTTGGGTTAAGCTTGATGTTATATCTATTGAGATTCTTGAATGTCTCCCATAGATCACTGATTAATGTGTCCTCCTTTTCAGTCTTGATGACGATGTCGTCGACGTAGACCTGAACATTGCGTCCTATCTGTTCTTGTAGACAGTTTTGCATCATGCGCTGGTAGGTTGCACCTGCGTTTTTGATCCCGAAAGGCATGGTTGTGTAGCAGTAGACCCCGAGTGGGGTTATGAATGCCGTTTTGTCTTCGTCTTCTTCCTTCATCCGAATTTGATGGTATCCTGAATATGCATCCAAAAATGATAACCGAGCGCATCCTGCTGTTGAGTCGATGATCTGATCGATTCGTGGTAATGGGAAGTGATCTTTTGGACATCATTTGTTTAGGGCAGTAAAATCTACACACATCCGCAGGGTGTCCGAGTGCTTCTTTTCGACCAGTACAGGGTTAGCAACCCAGTCTGGCTTTTTGATTTTTCGAATGATCTTTGCAGCAAGTAACCTGTCAACTTCTGCCTCGATTGCACCTCTTTTGGGATCGGAGACACGGCGCATAGTTTGCTTGACTGGTCTAGATCCTGGCTTGAGTTGTAGAGAGTGCTCGGCGAACTCTCTGGGGACACCTGGCATATCAGCTGGGCACCATGCAAATATTTCCCAGTTTTCACGGAGAAATTCAACGAGCGCATTTTCCTGTTCGCTGGTAAGACTTGATGATATGTTGACCGTTTTTGAGGGATCAGTCGGGTGCACTTGATGCTTCCTTGTGTCGTTGGTAGCATTGAATTCTCTATCGGATGCCAACCTCTTGTGTTCCGGCAGAAGTGTGCGGTCGTTAGAAACCTCAAGTTTGGCGAGTGTATGTTCCATCCCATACATCTCGGAGATTTTGTTGAAGTCACGGTAGCATGAATCTGACCTCCGAAAGTTTCCGTTGACTGTGATGACTCCTTTTGGCCCTGGCATTTTGAGCTGGAGGTAGGCGTAGTGTGGAACAGCCATGAATCGAGCGAAAGCAGGACGCACAAGTATTGCATGATATTGTGACTTCCAGTCGACTACTTCGAACTCAATCGACTCAGTTCTGAAGTGAGTAGGATCTCCAAACGTAACATCGAGTTGTATGGTGCCTTGTGGGAGCACTGCTTTGCCTGGGATGATACCGTGGAAGGTACTTGTGGACTTTGGCAGATTTTCGACTGATTTGTTCATTCTGCGGAGCGTATCTGCAAAGATTATGTTGAGGCCGCTACCTCCGTCCATGAAGACCTTGGTCATGGCGTAGCCTCCGATTTGAGCGTCGAGTACCAAGGCTGCGTGCCCTGGTCGATATACTACGGTGGATGGTCCTCTCGATTGAAGACAATCGGAGTTTTGATCCTTTCAAAAAATCTGTGATAGCTGGGGGTGCCATGACCGCCATATTGATGTGTCGAGTGTGTAACTTTTGCTCTCTATTAGAGGGACGTCCTCGCTGGATCATGTTCATCTGCCCGCGGGTTACGGGATATTTTTGCTCATCTCCTTGCTGCATCTGGTGCACGGCTGCTGCCATTTGTGTTCCTGTAACGGGTTGTGCTGGTACCATATATACCGGCGTCGGTTGCGCTTGCGCTGGTGCAGGATACATTTGAGTAGGCTGGGTTTGTGGTGGTATGGAATATACCTGTGCTTGTTGTACTTGTTGCGATGCTGGATATGCCTGAACAGGCTGTGTTTGTGGTGTAGTCGATGGAGTCTACGTCAGTTGAGGAGGTGCACGTCCATCTCTTTGCAGTCGTAGTATATGTTCAGTCGCAAGTTGATCGAATTCCCTGCAATTTCTCAGCGAGTGGTTAGAGCGAAGCTTACCATCGTCCCCTTTGTAAAGATGGAATCTGCAATAATCGTCCATCCTTGTGGCGCCCCGACCCGACTGTTATACAGTGATGCTGTGTGTCACCGGTTAAGCGATACAACCGGAGGTTACGGGTTTACCAATCCCCGGCCAAAACCTTTGGCAGACGTTGCTCGGAATGGATCATCGCCAACGCAACTCCCCGATTGATGCCTTAACACAGGCACAACGCTCAACGTATAATAGAGAGATAAAGACTTGTGGAACAACTGGCACATCACAGACTCTATGACACAAATCATATAGTTCAACTCTTATAATAGAGAAAGATAGCAAATGACAACCAGAGGTCACAGACCCAACATTACAACAAGCGGAAGCAAATTACGTTGTTCTAAACAACAAGATCCAAATATGGCCTAAGAGGCCTACAGATAAACATCTAGCGCCGGCTGATCCGGAATGTCCCAAGCTGCCACCTGGGAACCCCAGACTACTCGTCGACATCCACAAAGAACCCACCTTCGAGGTCGGTGAAGTCCTCCTCTGAAACAAGCAAACGACGTTGAGTTCGACGAACTCGCAAGATTAAATATAGAGCTTTAGCTCGATGAGGCTTTCAAAGTTGTAAGGCTGTTTTGCATAAAGCTAGTTTTCTTTAGAAAAGAAATCACTCCATGGCATCGACTAATCAGAATATTTTTAAAGAGGTAAGAAGTAAACTCTTTTCATCTGATCATCTTCAACCACAACCACCATCAATCACTTCACCTGTCTACAAAGGCACCTCCCCGAATCACCCTCGATGAAGTCAACCTTGCATTCTTGTTAGTACCTTTAGTACTCAAGTTTTAATCATTCCGTTCAAGTTATTCTATGGTCCCTGAATCCGGCACCAAGTTGTCCTTAACCGTGGACACGGCTTTTTGAAAAGATTTACCCTGCAGGGGTGTACAATGTTTACCACGCGTACCGTCCGGCCCATTGCCTACGCATTAGCTCTCTTCCATGGAAAGCCGGCTGGGTGGGAGCGGCGTCGACTTCTCCCTCGTTAAGGACTTTCCAGGATCATCAGTGGCGGCAGGACTGCCAGGTTCACAGCACCCCGCCCCACGGCCACTCATTTTCCTAATACCACCATCCTCATCCCAGTTCATACCACCATCATCACGCACGCGCAAATGGAAGCCCGAACTAGAGGACCCTGGCTAGCCCCGCCCGAGTTATTTAGTCTATGAGGGTTCCTGCAATTGCATAGGCCTCATGCATGGATGCACGCTCGGTCTTGGCTCGAAGGGGAGAACTCGCACTTAGGCGGCGAGAACGAGACAACCCACCACATTCCATGTGGCCTCTCATCCCCGCCTTTAAACATGTTATTATATGTCACCACAACTTTCCACCATCATCCGAAACTTCCACCACAGTTCCAACAATAACATATCCACCGGACGACTAAGCATTTCACTAAGCATGGCTAAGCATAAACATAGCGGATATAATTAACTCAGGCCAACACAGCAATCCTATGGATATTAGGAGGGAAACAGGTAATGGCATCGGAAAACATAATGCATCTAATAGGATACTCTAATCCTGCCAAATTGACATTTGGAACCGCATACAATATTATAGTGGAGAAAATATCTGCGGAAAACATAGGAGACATGCTCAGAGGGGGGATTACGCTTGCCTTGTTCAACGGGCTGGTAATACGGGTCGTCGGGGTATTGTGGAGAAACCCCCGACTGCTTGATCTATCGATGCATAAGAACACCGAAAAGAACACAATCAAATATCACTCAAGCAAACCAAATGCAATGCTCATACACATGATGTCATGACAAGTTTGATGCACTGAAATTATTATACCCAATGTATCAATTTAAATGGGGTGCAAAAATAATTGAATTGACAAGGGAGAAGAACGTCCCATATTTGGTTTTAATGCTTTCCTGTGCTATGAATTCATGTAAACATGCATGTAAATGATGCTATTGATTGGGTATTGGTTTGCTGAACATTTATGGCCATTCAACATCATTTTTGGAATTCTTTTGAATTAATCATGAATTTCCAAAGTGGCATTTCAGTACTGCCATTTTTAGTATTTTCAACATACAGAGGGTTTAAATTGGTCAATTATGTCCAAATAAAATATGGATGTGTAGAGGGTGTCAAGACAAATTTTTAGACACCTTATTTGATCAATTTGGAATTACAGAGCTTAAGTTATGAATTTTCCAAGTTTGCCATTTATTCTGCATTTTCTGTAATTAATTTAAAAAGGCAATTTATTTTATGTTAACATGTGCCAAAATGACATGAACATGTAGAGCACACTTTGCTGAACATGTGGAACTTTGAATCATCCAAATTGGAGCATTTTTCAATTTGTTATGGATTTTAGAATTAAAGATTTGAGCTGCAATTCTGTTTTCTTCCTTTTCTTTAAAACAGAGAAAACGCCGAAACGTTTTTCACCGCATGGCTGGCTAGCCACAGCCACTGACTGGTGGGGCCCGAGGCCACGTGGCATCCACGCGAGCAAGTGCGGGCCCATCGGCTGGTTTGACCACGTCATCTCCCGCGCGGCGACGCGGCGGTGCTGGCCGACGGCAACGGCGGCGACGGACGCGTCGTTCTACGGCTCGCCAGAGCTGGGCGTTTGGACGAAACGAACCTACTCGTCGAGGGCTACTCGTGGGTGTGCAGGGTTTTACTGGAAACCCACCGGAGCAACGCCGGCGTCAAGCAACGGCGGCGGCGTGCTACGGCCTTGCGTCGAAACGGCGAACCAGAGCGAGAGGAGAAGAAAGGGGATGTCCATATGGACCGCAAGCTCACCCTGAGCACGAAGGAGAGGACGGCGAGGTCGGAGATGCAGCGACGGTGGCGAATCGTCCACGGCGGCGCTCGGACGGCAGCGCGGAAGAAGGGCTCGATTCGCCCGGTACACGGCCTCCCAGCAAGCGCGAGTCGGCGAGGAAGTAGAGGAGGAAGAGGTGGAGCTCGGGGCCTGTTCGATCTGCTCTGCGGGCTCTCAATCGCTGGCGATGAGCACGGCGGCAATGGCGGCTAGGGTTCGGGTGCGGCTGGAGGACGGAGAGGGGCGAGCGAGGGCAGTGGTGCGTGTCGAGCAAAGGAGCACGGGGCCTCCTTATCGAGCAGCAAGGCGCGGTGGGGGCCCCGACATCGGCGTGTCGGCAAGGCGCGCGGCGGGTGCGGCTCGGCCGCGCGGTCGCTACAGAGGAAGACGGCCATTTTGCAAGGAACCCCCTGCCTGCATTTTTCCATTTACAACAAAGCCCTTGGCTGTTTCTTTCAAATATCCAGTAGCTTTTCCACCATTTAATTGAGGCACTTAAACAATTTATAAAAATTTAAGAAAAATCATGTAGCCTCCCAATATCATGTAGAAGCACCCCAAAAATTGGTGTTGCAAAATAAAAAGTTTTGAGCAACTTTTGTTCATAGAGTTTGTTTAGGGCATTTTTGGTAAAACCAAAATGAATTTACTTTTGAATTTTAAAACCAGTGCAAAGTATTCAATTCTGAACCCTTGGAACTTCCTTGACAATATGGATTTGCATTTGTAATTGTGTTTGCCAAGAACAAGCACATTTGGAAGTGCAAGACTTGAATTTAATTGGTGCCATTGTTTCCATTTGTTTCAATTTTTTTCATCACTTGATTTCAACTTGACACTGAAACAATGGATGCCATGATGCATGAATAAGAAGCAAAAGTGAAAATTTTACTCTGGGTTTCAGGTTCTCAAACTTTGGGCTGTTACAATTCTACCCCCTTACAGGAATCTCGTCCCGAGATTCTAAGATTGCGGAAGGAAGTCAGGGTACTCCTCACGAAGACTAGACTACCTTTCCCAGGTTGCTTCATCTTCGGAATGATGAGACCACTGAATTTTGAGGAACTTGGTGGTCTTGTTTCGAGTCTTCCTTTCTGCTTCATCCAGGATATGGACAGGATGCTCGCGGTAAGTGAGGTCTGCCTGGATATCCAGCTCCTCATGATTGACTCCATGGATAGGATCCTTGAAACAACGGCGAAGTTGGGATACATGAAACACATCATGCACATCGGGGAAGTTAGCTGGTAACTCTAATTGATAAGAAAGATCTCCCCGCTTGGCCAGGACAGTGAAAGGGCCAACATAGCGAGGGGCCAATTTTCCCTTAATTCCGAAGCGGCGAACGCCTCGGAGGGGAGAGACACGGAGGTAATTTTATCACCAATTTCATAGTGAACCTCCTGATGATGCTTGTCATAATAACTCTTCTGCCTAGACTGGGCAATCTTCAAATTCTCTCGTATGATTCTAACTTTCTTCTCAGCTTCATTGATAATATCCGGACCAAAGAGTGCCCTCTCTCCGGTCTCGGACCAATTCAGCGGAGTTCGGCATTTTCTTCCATACAGAACCTCGAATGGGGCCATACCCAGACTGGCTTGATAGCTGTTGTTATAAGAGAACTCCGCGAAGGGAAGATACTTCTCCCAATCTTTGCCAAAGGAGATTACACATGCCCTGAGCATGTCTTCCAGAACTTGGTTCACCCTTTCAGTCTGACCGTCAGTTTGAGGTGGAAAGCGGTGCTAAAGTTGACACGGGTTCTCATGGCTTGTTGGAAACTAGTCCAGAACCTGGAGGTGAACAAACTTCCACGATCAGAGATTATCTTCTTGGGAATGCCGTGGAGTACGACAATCCTAGAAGCATACAGATCTGCCAACTTGGCAGCTGTAATGTCAACACGAACGGGGAGGAAGTGAGCCACTTTTGATAGGCGATCAATGATGACCCAGATGACATCGTTTCCCTTTGGAGACTTTGGCAGGCCAGTGATGAAGTCCATACCAATTTCATCCCATTTCCACTCAGGGACTGCAATAGGGCGAAGAGTGCCGGGAGGCCTTTGATGTTCAGCCTTTACCCGTCGACAGATGTCGCATTCAGCAACGTACTTGGCAATTTCCCATTTCATTCGAGTCCACCAGAACTGTGGTCGAAGGTCTTGGTACATTTTGGTACTACCGGGATGAATAGAGAGAGGAGATTCATGAGCTTCTTGGAGTATCAACTCCCTCAATTTTCGTTTCTTTGGCACTACCAAGCGGTCACCAAAATAAACAACTCCGGATTCATTGACAGAGAAACATTTGGCTTTCCCGCTAGCAATGTTCTCCTTGATTTTTCGAATACCCTTGTCACGGGTTTGAGCTTCCTTAACCTGATCTACAAGAGTAGATTTGATCTCCAGATTTGCTAGATAGCCGGAGGGAACAATTTCTAAGTTCAAACGAGAGAACTCTTCATGGAGGGCAGGTTGGGCATTTTCAATCATCAGATTATTGCAATAAGACTTCCGACTTAGCGCGTCAGCCACGACGTTTGCCTTGCCAGGTTGATAGTTTAGGCTCACATTATAGTCCGTGATTAACTCCAACCAACGCCTTTGCCTGAGATTTAAGTCCGGCTGGGTGAAGAGGTACTTCAGACTTTTGTGGTCCAAGAAGATCTTGCAACGGTTACCAAACATGTATGGTCTCCATTGCTTCAGAGCATAGACCACAGCGGCAAGTTCTAGATCATGAGTTGGGTAGTTGAGCTCATGCGGCTTAAGTTGGCGAGAAGCATATGCCACCACATGACCATCTTGCATTAGTACACAACCCAAGCCTTGAAGAGAGGCGTCACAGAAGACGACGAAATCCTTGCTTGTGTCCGGCAGGACAAGCACAGGAGCGGACGTGAGCTTGGCTTTCAGTGTTTTGAAGCTCTCTTCAGCTTCGGCCGACCATACGAACTTTTTATCCTTCTTGAGAAGGTCAGTCAGAGCCTTGGCTATCTTGGAGAAACCTTCGATGAATCGGCGGTAGTAACCCGCCAATCCGAGGAAGCTACGGATGTCCTAGACTGACATTGGAGTTTTCCAATCCAGAATGGACTGAATCTTGACAGGAATGACAACCACACCATTAGCGGATATCACATGACCAAGGAAGATGAGATTATCCAACCAAAACTCACACTTGGAGAACTTGGCATAGAGGCAGTGTTCTCGAAGTCGTGTCAGAACCAAACGAAGATGTTCGGCATGCTTTTCATCGGTTTTGGAATAAACGAGGATGTCATCAATGTAAATGACAACAAACTTGTCAAGATAATCCATGAAGACCGAGTTCATGAGCCTCATGAAAGTAGCTGGAGCATTTGTGAGACCAAAGGACATGACGGTATACTCATATGAACCATAGCGAGTAACAAATGCCGTCTTTGGGATATCCTCCTTTCTGATCTTGATCTGATGGTATCCTGACCTCAGATCCATCTTGGAGAATACGGTTGCACCAGCTAACTGATCCAACAGATCATTGATATGAGGAATAGGATACTTGTTCTTGATGGTCACCGCATTCAACGGTCTATAGTCAGAGACTAGACGAGGCACGGTAGAATCTCTCTTCTTGACAAAGAGTACCGGACAACCCCAAGGTGAACTGCTAGGCTGAATGAAATCCTTCGCTAACAGTTGATCAATTTGCTCTTTCAACAGAGCCAACTCTTCCACCGGCATATGCTAGGGCTTCTTGGAAGTTGGAGCGGTACCGGGAAGTAGATCTATGACAAACTCCACACTTCGGTCAGGAGGCATGCCAGGCAATTCTTCCGGGAACACATCCGGGAAGTCACACACCACGTGTATGTCCTGGATTTCAGGAGGAGATTCGCCTTCCATAAAGCAAAGGAGGATCTCAGGTGAGTTGGGGATGATTGAACATGGAGGTCTTGAGAGTGCAGACCAATACTCAACAATATCGCTGGAAGAAGTGGTCACGGTGATGGTCTTGGCAGCACATTCGAGATTAGCCCGGTATTTGGTTAGCCAGTTCATGCCCAGTATGACATCAATGCCATTGGACTTCAGAGCTACCAACGAGAATGGGAAAGACGAGTAACCTATGTTAATCTAAACCTCAGGAGTAACACCATCGGTTCGCCATCTAGAGCCAGGGGTGGATATCACCAAGGGATGGCTCATCTTCTCGAACGGTATGTTGTGGTCTTTTGCGAAAGCTATAGATATGAATGAATGCGATGCTCCAGAGTCAAACAAAACTATAGCTGAATTGCCGTTGATTCGTAACTCACCCATAAGAACGCCGGGGTCCTCTTCAGCTTCTTCAGCAGAGACGTGGTTCAGGCGACCACGCACAATAGGTCCAGCCTTGCCAGCTGGGTGGCAGGGGCTCGTGCAGGTGTCCCCATGATAGGTGCCTTCTGGGGGCACTCCCTGGAGTAGTGGCCGGTCTAGCCACAGCTGAAGCAAGTGTTACCAGGTGGGACATATAGCTGGGGGCGATACCCACTCCCGCTTGACCCAAATGTCGAAGTAGTGGGACGCGGAGGTGGTGGCCTGTATCCTGCGGCCCTCGGCATGAATGGAGCACGCGGCACAACGCTATAGGGCACGAAAACCTTGCGCTTCTTGTTCCCAATAGCAGAGGAACTCGGGTGGTCCCCTTGTGCGGACCTCTTGGAAACCTCGAATTCCTTCCTTCCCTGCTCAAGAGTAAGAGCCTAGTTGAACAACTCCTGGTAGTTCTGGAACTTGAAGGGCAGCAACTCATAGCGGAGCCTCGGCGCAAGCCCCTTGCGGAACAACTCCTGCTTGTCGGCATCATTGGTCACGTCCCGAGGGGCGTAATGAGAGAGATGGTTGAACTGACAACCATAAGTGCGGAGGTCCATACGTCCCTGTTGCAAATCCAGGAACTCCCTCCTCTTCAGGTCCATTATCGGCTGGGAATGTACTCCGCACGGAAAGCAGTGCGGAAATCAGCCCAAGTGAAGACATGGTTGGCAGGGAACAAAGCCACATGGCTTTCCCACCAACAGCCAGCTGCACCAACCAAGAGGTAGGTGGCGAAGTTGACTTGTTCAGCCACTGGGACATGCAGCGCGGAGAACTTGCGCTCTAGAGCACGAAGCCAATCATTAGCTTCCAGTGGCTCCTTAGCATCAGCAAAGGTGGGTGGCTGCGAGCGCAGGAACTCGTGAGTGTGTTGCAGCCATTCCTTAGTGCATTCTGCTGCACCAATTGCTCAAGCAAGCGCTCATTGCACCCACGTTCTCCTCAATGGCCATCAAGACCTGAGCCATCGAGGGTGGTGGCGGCAGATCATCCTCATCATCATCGTGGTTACCGCGACCACCACGGCCTCCTCGAGCCATTCTGGAGATTTGACAATGACACAGTTAGTATCTTTCCCCGAATGGTCAAACAATAGCATTAACGTTTACCCAAGTACATAGACTAGGGACAATAATACATTGTGTAACAATTAACAAGGAATCAACAAGATAGAACTTGGTCGAAGATCAGCTTCATGTGCTACTAGCGAGAGTTAAGGAATCAAACTTAACACACTCCAGTTGACACAATCCGGGACCTTCGGTTCAAGTCCATGGGTTAAAACCCAACAATTCTGCGGATACTCACTTACTCCTCCATTGGGTAATAGTGTTCAAACATCGGAGTTGATTTAGGATTGCAACGTAGCGGGAGCAACGTGACTCATAACACTAAAGGTCGAACCCACCCTCGTTTCTAATCATTTTGAAGTAACAGACGAGGAGTGTCGTGGTGGTGTCACGGCAGATGCCATAGGATGGCTTAAGTTGTGGCTCGCTAGGACGTTGGGGGATCCGGGAGGTTTGCGCGCTCAAGTAGCACGCATGAAGAACAACCAAGAACTCACAAGAACAAGCAAGAACAAGCCAAACCAAGAACAACCAAAGCACACCAAGATGTACCCTGCTTCGGGGCCCTCTTGTGGAGGTAACACCCCTACTGCAGCACTAGCCTACTCTCTTATATCTCAATGTCACAAGTACAAAGTGCTCCTCGAGCTGTATGAAGCAACAATGGTGAGAGCTCTAAGAGGAAGATGGAACAGGGGGAAATGAGGCCTCTCCTTCGTCGTCCTCTCTCTGGAGGATGTAGCGGTCTACTTATACACTAACCGGTTTACCTTTTTACCCCTGGCCGGAGATGATTATGGCATTGACAAGAGAAAAAGGACAAGCCTCTGCCTCCTGTCAATCCAACGGCCGGACTGTCAGGCCTATCTTGCCCCTTCGGGCAACGGCAGCTGTAGCCCACCGGGTCTAGGTCACATCCTCTTTCCCGAACTGGCCGAGTCAGCTCCTAGGTTGCTGCGCTCCCAGGAATCCCGTGGCTTGACCTGGCTGTCAAGTCCTAGCAGGCCTATCTTGCCTCTTCAGGCAATGGCAGGCGTAGCCTGCCGGGTCTAGGCCACCTCCTCTTTCCCGAATTGGCCGAGTCAGCGCCTAGGGCCTTGCGATCCGGAAAACCCGTAGCTCGACCTTGCTGTCTTTGAGCCCCGGTCAGTAGAACTGCAGGACCCGTGACCTTACTGACATTACTTGGCCCTTGTGCAATATCCGGATTACCTTATCCGGATCCTTCCTGACCAACCCGGCTAACTTAGCCGGTACTCCTTCCTCCGACCCGGTTTGGCTTCTTCCCGCATTCTGGTATGGTCAAGAGCTAACCGACTCTGGCATGACCCGGCTAGACATCGATCCGGTCTAAGTGACCCGGCTAGATACTGATCCGGCTTCTACTTTATAACTCTTAAAACCACATCATTGCCCTACCCGGGGGCAGCCCCCCGACAGTAGTCCCCGAAGCTGGTGCGGTCCTACAGCCTCGGATGAAGGGCCGTAGCAGGTTAAAAACCAACGCCTTTAACCGAATTCCATATCACCCAATCTTGCCTCAGGATTTCCTGGGATATTTGGCAGGGAATCTCTGCACAAAGCCTCATAATCCGGGTCTCTGATTTGACATGTCACTGACAACATATTATCCGGATCCATCAGGTACTTGAGTGTTTTTGACTAAATGACCCCGCCTCCTCGATCTGTGCTGACCGGCACACTTGATCCGCAGCACCGCTTCCAACTCTATGATCCACCGTGTGCTTGGAATACACGGCCACAGCAACGACCGCAAAGCTTTGGTTCACACCTGATCCAGCCACACCCCGGAGATCGTGCGGTAGTGCGCCCGTTACCATCTAGGGGCTATAAATAGGGGTGCGGGATTCCTCTTCTTCTTCCCCGCACCTCCTACTTCGAGAACTCCAACCGCGCCGACGCCGCCGCGATCTCGCCCTTGCGACCTTGCAGCGCCAGACCTCGACTTCCTCGGAGAAAACTCGCCTGAGCCGCGCACCGCGCCCTGCGCGCCGCCTCTTCGCCGAGCCTCTTCCTCGCCGTACCACCATCGTGAGTTCTTCAACTTCGGCCATGGCGGCCTCGAGCGAGCTCTTTCGCCATGAATTTGCGCTTCCCTCCCTAGATTCACTAGCCAAGGAGTCCAGTGCCGCGCCTTAGCACAATGCCTAGATCTTATTTCTAGGTTTTGCGCCAGATCAACTTGCCATTTTCCTGAACAGTTCCACCTTATTTTTACTCGAGATTTCATCTCAATTTTACTGCTGCGGTAGATCTTTCGTAACCCTAGATCCTTACGAAAAGGTGTTTTTAGTTACCAGCCGAATCACTTCTCCGCAGTAATCGGTCAACTCTATCCGGGTATTCTTTACCGAATCCCTTAATCAGCTGATTCGGCTAGATCATTATCCGACTTGCTCTGGATTTGAGATTTCGCATCTTCTAACTCGGCTATTTCCGATTTCTTGCAGGAGTGATTCGGATATGCCGAAGCTTCCCCCGGCAGCTGGGAGGGCTCTGATGTCACCAATGATGACTTGGAATGGCTGCGGAGCACCCGGCGTATAACATCTAACGTTATATGCCGAAAACCGGGGAAGGAACTCCAACCGGTCATCCAACCGGGTGAACGTGTAGTATTTCTGGCGCACTTCGAGCGCGGATTCGGACTCCCAGCGAGTGACTTCTTCCGGAGATTCCTAGATTTCTTCGGCCTGCAGCCTCATCACCTACCAGCTAACTCCTTTGTCTCCCTATCTGCTTTTACCTCCTTTATGGAGGGATATCTCGGTCTCTGGCCGACTATCGAAACCTGGGCGAAGTATTTCCACCTCCGGAAGCATACTATCCCGGGTAGTGACCCGAAGGTGATGACCGCCTGTGGTGCGTCAAGCATTACCCCCCATCTTTCCCCGGATCACTGGCCTGGATACTTGCAAGAAATGGCAAAAGTCCTTCCTCTACGTGAAGAGCGCTGAAGGCCATGATGCCCTCAATCTGCCCGAGTTCAAGATCGAGCCCCCGACAGCCGAACTGAATTTCAAATATGATCCGGCTGACGCTCTCGCGGAGCTTCAAATCGTACACCAAGCTCTAGAGGATTTTCTGGAGAAGGGCCTGGTCTCGGATGATCTCCTCCGAGCCTTCGTCTCTCGCCGTGTCAGTCCTTTACAACAACGTCAGCACAAGATTTGCCATATGAGCGGTCTGCTAGATCCTACCCGGATCAGCAAACACGCCCTCACCAAAACTTCCGTCAAGAGACGCGTGAATGCCATTGCATTCACCGAGATGCCGGATAAGTGGAAATGGGGCGTGGAGCCATTTCACCGGGACGCACTTCCACCGCAGGTTAGTTCATCGTTCTCCGGGTTAATCCGTACTACAAAAATGTCATTGGACTAATCCGGATTTGCCTTGATTTTACTGCAGCTGTTCGACCGCCAGATCACCGAAGACGGCGATCTTTCCACAAAGGTATGGGCACGGGATCGCAGCCCGCTGCGCGAGGGCGAAGAGGAACCGGATACAGATGATTATTTGCCGGTTCCGCGCACCAAGCCAATCCGCAAGGGTAAGCAAACAACCGTTCACAGCATTTCCGAGGAGGAAGATGACGATTGCTATATTCTAGATCCCATTGAAGCTATTCCGATTTCATGGTCACCACCTTCTGTTCCAGCCAAACAAGATGCTGAAGGGACATCTCGGAAACGCGTTGATGCGCCCGGCTCTGATGCCCCTCAAGCTAAGAGAAGGAAGAAAGCTGGCTCCAAGCCGAATCGGCTTAAGCCCATGCCAACCACCAAGGGGTAATATCAACTTAACATTATTTGCTTTCTTCCTCTATTAACCGAATTATCTTCATCCGGATTAACTGTTTACTTTGCCTTATGTAGTGACGCCATCGTCACCGAGCAAACACACTCATCCATCTCTTCTCCCATTCCTCCACTGGATTCGGCTATGGAGAACCGGTCTCCTGAAAAGGTTGTTACTTCTCCAGTGCGTACTACAACTGCCAATATTCCCCAGCCGACTCCCGCATCAGAGCCGGTTATTGACTTGGAGAGCGAGGAAACCCTGGTTCCTGTCCGAGACTCAACCTGGCCACGCCCTCTGAAGGAGCTGGAGAAGGAAAAAGCTAAGGTGCCGGCTAAGCCCTTGCCTAAACCGGATTCTCGTCCTACTCCCGCAGCTCAAGCCCTGCTAAACCAAGAGCAGCAGAAGAAGAAACGGCAGCAACAACAAACTTCCAACAGCAAAAGCAGAAGCAGACCCCGGGTGCGTCACCGCAACCCAAGCCGACTCAAGGTGCCTCTGGTACAACTCCCACCACTTCGGATAAGCAGGTGGTCGCTAGCAAGAAAGTTCCTGCCGCCCCATCAGCGATTCGATTCGGACAGGCCCTGTCAAATCCCCGCCCGCCTAATAGCGATAAGCTCGAGTCCGCCAAGCAATTCATTGAAGCTTGGAATGATGCTGACCTTGCCAAAGGCTCCTCTACTTCAGCATCGCCACATCCGGCTGGCCCTAGTCGGATGTTTCAATCTTTACACTCCGTGCAGACCTCGGTTGCTGAAGCTAACCGGGTCTTCGAGGTAACTTTACCGAATCCTGCTTTTACTTTATCATTATCAATCTACACTATTCCCAGTCCCCGAGATTCGGGTCGAACGACTGATACTCCTCCGAGTAAGAAAGTCATTCGGCTTGAATCTATAAAACTTGATCATGAATGTTGTCTTAATCGAGGAAACCGTGGGACTTCCAGTCCCCGAGTCTCTTTTCCAACTGATTCGGTTAATCTCGGGCCAGTCCCCGAGATTCTTTTGACGCCATTTGCCTGTTTCTTTCAGGAAACCATGACCGCTCGCAGCAAGCTCTTTAAGCAGCTCGCCCATCAGCATCAGAAGCTCCAAACTTCCTTCGATGCGCTCTGTCTTGAAATGAAATAAAGAAGAAGAGCAGAAGCGCGCTTTAGAGGAGCAAAAGTCAGAGGTGGCTCGACTCCAGCGAGAGCTTAACCGGGTTGAAAAAGTGAAGGAAGGTCAAAGGAGAGCGGGATACGCTGCGGAAGGAAAAAGACACGATCCAGAAGGAGCGAGATGTTTGCAAAGCCGGACTTGCGGAGCGGGCCAAACTGGACAAGCAAATTCAAACGTCCATTGCCGAATCTGAAGCCGAAGTTAAAGCGGCGAAAGAAGAATTGAGTGCTCACAAAGCAGCCAGTGCGAAATGGCTGTCTGCACTTGCTAGCCTCAATGATGACATGGACCGTAAGTTTTGCCGAATCCTTCTTTTCCTTCTGCTCTTATCCGACATATATTTTTGTGTTCCTTCTCGCTTAATTCGGTATTAGCTTATTTGTTTGTAGGAGAGTTTACCAGCATCCGGCTTCAAGCCGCCAAAGCTGTGAGAGACGCCCGAGCTGAGAGAGCAAATTAACCGGGCTCCTTACCAGAGACATGGGATATTGAAGATCACATTACTGCACTCAAAGCTCGGATTGCCCTTTGAAGGATTCCCACATTGATCTGCTCAATGCAAGCCTCAAGGCTCACCGAATCTTATTTCCTGATCCGGCAAGTCCGGTCTGCGAGAGCTAATCAAAGATCTGGATCAAACGAAGAGCCGGTTACAGCAATGGAGATCTTCGTCGCCCGCGCTGGTGCTGATGCCGCCTTGATCCTTATCATGTCTTGGTATGAACTGATTGATCTCGCCGAGTGCGCTCCCTTCGCGAGGGTTCTTCATGGGTCAGATCCTGACCGGATCAAGATCCGCGAGGAAGCTGCCAACTTTATGGCGGAATTTGCAAACACCAAACATCTTGATCTGGAGGCTCCGGTCTACTCTGATGGGGAAGAGACTGAAGAAGAGGAATCGGACGATGCCTCCGTTGAAGATATGCCGATTCTGAGGGCGATTCTGATGATTCGGCTAACTCTGTTGAACAAGCTCCTATCAAGTCCATCAAGATCCCAGCCTCTGACTCGGCTAAGAATACCGAAGCAACTCCGGCCCAGACTTCGAGATACCAGCAACTGATTCGGCAGAGATTACCAAACAAGCTTCAGCTGATCCGGATACTTCCGAATCTGCCCAGCCTTCAAGCTCTCCACGCAAGGTTACCCCTGAAGTTCCTCCATCTTCTGAGTCCATTCCAGCGACGGAACCCCTGCAACCGAATCTACTCCAACGAAACTCCTGTAACCGAAGCTCGCGCGCCCGAGGCTCCTGCAACCGAAGCTCCTGTAACCGAACGCTACAACCAAGTCTGCCGCTTCCTGAAGTGACTTAGTGAAAAAACGTTAAATCCCCGGTATGCCGGGAGCAGATGTAAAAACAATTTAAGTTCTTCCGAGACTACTCTTATTTTGCTTAATGCGATCCGGACGAGGTTTATGTTGGATCATTTTAAACCGAGTCCCCGAGTCTGTTTTCTTGTTTACTATTTTTGCCGAATCTTTGCTCTTGTCTACCTTTTAGGTGTTTGACAGTCGAGTCACAAGATAGGAATCATAGCATACAATACTTGAAACATGCGAGTTGGTTTAGAATCATCTAACATAAACAAAAAATAAATAACAGGGGTTAGTAAACGACATCTGCCGAATCGGTTTTGGACCGAGTCCCCGAGTCCATTTTCATGTTTCCCATATTCCTCATCTCTGCTCTTGACTACCATTTTGGTGTTTGTCAGTCGAGTCACGAGATCAACAACACAGCATACATTACTTGAATTTTGGGACGAGGTTCAAAGCAATTCGACACATGAACGGTATGGACAAAACAGTAATAAAAAACACATGCATAAGGACGAGGCAGTCCCCGAGTCCAGACTCGGATTGCTGCAATTTCATTTATGATAAACTGAAATACATACATTGCGCCCTTAGGAGTAAAAGGGTCGAAGCAGAGCTACATTCCAGGGTCTCTTAGTTTCTTCCGGGTCTGTCCAGGCCATCCTTCCTTGGTTCCTGTGCATCTACAAGGTAGTACGAGTCATTGTGCATAGCCCTGCTCACAATGAATGGTCCCTCCCATGGAGGTGACAACTTGTGTCGGCCTTTGCTGCGCTGCACCAGCCTTAGTACAAGATCTCCCTCATGAAACACTCGAGGGCTGATCTTTCGACTATGATATCGTCGGAGATTCTGCTGGTATATTGCTGTCCGAGATAGGGCCAATTCTCTTGCTTCCTCTAGCAGATCCACTGCATCTTCCCGGGCCTCTTTTGCCTCGGTTTCAGTATACATTGTCACCCTTGGTGCATCATATTCTATGTCAGTGGGTAGCACTGCTTCTGCCCCATAAACCAGAAAAAATGGCGTATAGCCAGTTGACCGATTCGGCGTGGTCCTTAGACCCCACAGTACTGATGGTATCTCGTCTATCCAGCATCCCGGAGTTTTCAGCAATGGTTCAATGAGACGAGCCTTGATGCCGGCCAACACCAGGGCATTTGATCTTTCCACTTGCCCATTAGACTCCGGATGTGCCACCGAGGCTATATCTAGCCGGATTCCCTTATCCATACAGAATCGAGCAAACTCTCCCACAGCAAAGTTTGTGCCATTATCCGAGATGATGCTATGAGGGTAACCGTATCTCAAAATAATTTCTTTCAGGAAAGTCACAGCCGAACGACCATCACTTTCCGGATTGGTTTCACCTCTATCCACTTGGTGAACTTATCCACCATCACCAGCATATGTGTCATGTTACCCTAGCCGGCTTGAAATCTCCCACCATATCCAAACACCACACAGCAAACGGCCAAGTGATAGGAATTGTTTTGAGCGCCGATGCGGGTAAGTGTGTTTGCTTGGCAAACCTTTGGCATCCTTCACATTTTCGGACTATGTCCTCTGCATCCGCATGAGCAGTGGGCCAGTAAAATCCATGCCGGAATACTTAGCCACCAGGGCTCTTGTACTGCAATGATGTCCACATTCTCCTTGATGTATCTCCAGGAGCATCTCCTTGCCCTCGGCTGGCTCCACACAACGCTGTAGCACCTCGGTTGCACTCCTTTGTATAACTCCTTGTTGATGATGGTGTAAGCCTTGGACCTCCTCTGCACTCGCCTAGCTCGGTTTCATCACTTGGCAAACTCCCCTCCGACATGAACTTCATGATTTCTTCAGCCCATTCCGGTACTGGATGCAAAGGGAATAAGTGCTCATCTATTCCACTGGTTCGGCCGCCATTATTTCTTCTATCAGCTTCTGCCCATTCCCTAAGATTCGGTTAGCACCATCTCTTCTCTGCTCCTCTTTCCTAAGATCCGGTTAGCAGTCCCCGGGTCTCGCCATGCAGTCCCCGGGTCTTCCCCAATGTACCCGACATCAACATTCATAGGGACAGCTTCAGATTCTTGCTTTGGGATAAAAATTGACTCGGAATCAGGCGAAGGTTTGATTGAAGGGACCCTTAGGTGATTCAAGGATATCCCGGGTGGAATTGCATCCCTAGACGACCCGAGTTTTGACAGGACATCAGCAGCTTCGTTCTCCAACCGAGGTATGTGCTTGTACTCGCAGCCTTCAAAAAATCCTGAAATTTTCTGGACATGAAACCGATACAGTGCCATATTGGCATCAAGAGCATCCCAATTTCCAGAAGACTGCTGCACCACTAAATCCGAATCACCAAAACATTCTATTCGGCGGATGCCGATGTCCCTAGCCACATTAAGCCCATGGATCAGTGCCTCATATTCGGCCACATTGTTTGATGCTGAGAAATGAATCTGCAACACATATCGCAACTGATCTTGCTTCGGTGATGTGAGTACTACCCCAGCACCTATCCGATTTTGGTTTTGGAGCCATCAAAGTGCAACTTCCAGTAATTGTAATCCGGCTTGGGTGGCTCATACTGCATCTCGGCCCAGTCACAAAGGAAATCGGTAAAGCCTGAGACTTGATAGCATCCCTTCTCTCATAATGCGGGGTGTAAGGAGATACTTCTATTGCCCATTTGGCAACTCGGCCAGTCGCATCTTTGCACCCAATGATCTCCGCGATTGGAGCTTCACATACCACGGTAATCGGGTGCTCTTGGAAATAATGTTTCAACTTTTTGGCCGCCAGGTATACACCGTATGTCATCTTCTGGTAGTGAGGATAATTTTGCTTTGAGGTTGAGATCACCTCACTTAAATAGTACACCGGTCTCTGCACGGATTTACCCTCCTCTTCTCGCTCTACCACTATGACCACACTTACGACCCGGTTAGTGGCCGCAATGTAAAGTAGCATTGGCTCATTCGGCAAAGGTGACGCCAGAATTGGTGCAGTGGACAACATCTTTTTTAATTCATTGAAAGCCGAATCTGCTGCGGGGTCCACGTGAACCCGGTGCTTTTTTCATCAATTGATACAAGGGCAAGGCTTTTTCTCCTAGCCGACTCACAAACCGACTCAACGAGGCTAAACACCCGGTGAATTTTTGTACATCTTTTAGACATTTAGGCAATTTCATTCTTTCTATGGCTCGGATCTTAGCCGGATTCACCTCAATACCTCGGCTCGATACAAGGAAACCGAGCAACTTTCCAGCCGGGACACCAAAGGTGCATTTATCCGGATTCAATTTCAACCGATATTTTCTCAAGTTCACAAATGTTTCCTCGAGATCCTCGAGGAGAGTGTGTTTTTCTTTAGTTTTGATGACGATATCATCGACATACACCTGCACATTCTTGCCCATTTGGGAGTGTAAGCATTTCTGCATACATCTCTGATAAGTTGCACCGGCATTTCTCAAACCGAAACACATGACACGATAGCAATACGCCCCGTACGGGGTAATAAAAGCAGTCTTTATTTGATCTTTAGGGTTCAGTGGTATCTGGTGAAAACCAGAGTACGCATCAATAAAAGACAACAACTCACACCCAGCAGTAGAATCGATCACTTGATCAATCCGAGGTAAAGGAAATGGATCCTTCGGGCACGCCTTGTTTAGGTTGGTGAAGTCGATGCACATGCGCCACACCTTGACCACCGCTGGTTCGTCCTTCTTCTTCTCTACCAGAACCGGATTGGATATCCAGTCTGGATGCAACACCTCCATAATGAATCCGGCTGCAAAGCTTAGCCAGCTCATCCAGCACCACTTTTCTTCGATCATCTGAGAGACGCCGAGTCGGTTGCCTCACCGGTTTTACATCCGGCCTGACAAATAAAGAGTGCTCTGCCAACTCCCTCGGAACACCAGGCAGGTCCTTAGCCGACCATGCAAAGATATCCCGATTCTCACGGAGGAAGTGACAGAGCGCGCTTTCCTATTTCTCGCCCAACCCGGCACCAATGATGGCCATGCGCTCCGGGTTCTCCGGGTCAATGGGGATCTTCTTTGTCTCCTTGGGCATCTCAAATGTTGCACCTCCATCCGGATTGGTCATAGCCAGCACACCGAGCTGAGCTGACTTCGCCATTGCCACCACCTCATGCATCTTGCTCTTCTCAGCTTGGATCACCAATGATTCGGCTAAGGTGGAACCGATCGTGGCACACTGTATGGCCTTTTTGTAATCTCCCGCAACAGTGATAATACCATTCGGGCCAGGCATCTTCATTTGAGGTAGGCCACATGAGTGGATATCATGAACTTGGCTAACGCGGCCTGCCGAGCAGAGCATGGTATGGGCTCTCCAAATCTACCACCTCGAATTCGAGACTCTCAAGCCGGTGATTGTCCTTGGTACCAAACAGCACATCTACCCAGATCTTACCCATTGGGGAACAAGACACCCCGGGTACTATACCATGGAAGGTACAACTGCTCTGCTGCAACTGATTCGGCGAAATACCCAACTTGACCATTGTGTCCCGATACATGATGTTTATGGCACTGCCATTGTCAATCAAGACTCGGCTAAACCTCACGTTAAGCTTGGGTCCAACCAAAGTCGGATCCACCACCAGTGCATAGTTTCCTGGACTTGGCATAATTCTGGGGTTATCAGCCCTGCTCCAAGTGATCTCCTGCTCGGACCAATTCAGGTATTTTGGGACTGCTGGCATGACTGCATTCACCTCCTTCGCCCTTCGCAGCTGACTTTTCTTGTCAGTTGGCTCGGTCACAAAAACCACATAACTTTGATGAGCCTCCTTGTACTCATTACCGGGGTATCCACCTTGCCGACTCGGACCAGCATTGTCGTTGCCTCCCATGTTTACCAGGTTAACCGGCTTTGTGGCTGCCGGTCTTGGAGCTCCTGCGTTCACCGGGTTGCATTGGCTCCGGTTAAAGGCATATTCGGCCTGAAATTCGGTCTAGGAGCACCTCTCTGAGGTGGTCCTCTTGACCCTCCGCCTGAATGCGATGATGCCAGCTACAATTCCGAGTTGAATGATTGGCCGGCTTGCGTGGGTCTGTTGTGTGATAACAGCAAGGCCCGTCTATCTTGACTCAAAAGTTAGAGGTGGACTCGTCCATCCCATACTTTCTTCGGCCAAGCACCTTGATTCGGCCTCCAAGCTGGACCCTCAGTCTTTTGTCTCTGACCATCTCCTGCTCCAGGATGGTCCATATTCACTGCAGCAACCTGATCTGAACCGTATCTATAATCCGGATCTCTTCTTTTGTAACCGAATTCATGTCGGTCACTGGGCCTCAATGGTCCTACTCGGTTGTTAACCGGTTGCCTCCTGCTTGTTCCCACTGCATCCAATGCTGGCTGTGTCGGATCACCAAGAGCATACGTATCTGCTATCCGGATCGTTTCCGCCAGTGTCTTGGGCATATCCCTCTGGAGCTTCTGCCAAGCGGGGTGCCATGTCGGCAACCCTGCGCAAACCAAGAAATTGCCTGCTCCTCCACGACACCTTCGCAAGAGTTGCGAATGTTGCTCCACCGAGTCAAGAATTCTCGGTCTGTTTCCCGTTCTTCCTGCTTGCACGCAAGAGCTGAGGTCGGTTAGGCCTCTTGTAGGTGCTGGAGAAATTACTGTAAAATGCCTGCTCCAAGTCCATCCAAGATTGATACTACCCGGTGGTAAGTTATTCAGCCAAATCCGGGCTGGCCCTTCCAACATGTGCGGGAGATACCGGACCGCCCATCGGCGATTGCCCCCCGCAATGTGCACTGATGATACATAGTCTATCAGCCAATCCTGTGGCTTTGTGCTGCCATTATACGGCTTTGTGCTTCGGCCAAGCTGAAACAACGGCACGCTCGGCTCGTTCATGATCGAGGCCCAAAGCATGGAGGACCTGGTGGGCCTTGCTCTTCTAGCTTCTCGGACTGGTAAATTCTATCCAACTTGAGACGCTGATCATCCGGATCCAATGCCCGAGGTCCCAGTCTTGATGCAAGTGCATTATCATACTTGGTATCCGGCTCGCGCCATAGCCGAATTTCCGTCATCATAGCGGTAGCCCGCCTGGCCACCACCTTGCTGCTGCGCTTGCACCATTTGCTGCTCCTGCCGGGGTTGATTCTGCCCGGAGGACGAGGTGGTTGACCTCGGCCAGCCGAATTACCCCTTCCGGCTCCCGGATAGCCTTGACCGCCATTGTTTCTGCTCTGGCCACCTTTTCCTTGAGCTGCTAGCTGCTTGCCGGCATACTCAGCATCATAGGTCTGCAGCTGTTTACCCTTGCCCGAGTTCACGCTCTGGGCCCGGTCAACTCCGACATGCGGGGATGATGCTTGCCCTTGGACCTCTGGCTAACAGCCTTAACCGACACTACTACCCGAGAACCACCAGCATCCGGATTAGCTTTCCGGTAAGCCTCATTCTGCCTGTTACACACATCTACTACTCATTGACTCTCTCTGCCTGCCTTCGCCAAGCATCCCCGGTTAGTGTACTCAACTCGGCTCGCGCTGCCGCTGCAGCCCTAAGATTCTTAGCCGGGGAGCTATACACCGGCTTGCCTGTACCAGATCTATGACTAGTAGCCTTACTTGAGCTCGATCCTGCAGCTCTAGCTAACTCGTCATTGAGGTCCTTACCCCTGTTACGCAACTCGGCTTTCTTGCGTGAGTGATGCACTACAGGAGTAAATCCATCGGTGATACCATTGGCAGCATTGTACTCTCTCATATCTCTATCAAAGGCTTGCCTAGACTCCACCACTAACCGGGCTTCTTTTGCAACCTCAGGCGCTCTGCCTCTAGCTGAGCTACAGTAAGCTCTACATTTGCCCCAGGTGCCACTGGCCGAGATAACTTCTCCAGGACATCCTCTAAGGGAGCCTCCCTACTTGACATGCCAAGCGGGCCAACCGGATCCGGTTTCTCCTTTGGGAACTTCGCCGTCCGAGTCGGCTTGTCAACCAGATCAACTGGCGTGGCCAGCTCCTCGGGCATGCTCTTGCTGGCATCTCCTTTGCCAGCTGCTGCACTTGGCCCGGTCATCATCACCTCCACGCTACTCCCGGGGCGAGCGCTACGCCGTCCGAGAGATGCGCGGAATGAAGGAGGGTCCTCGGCCACGAGCACCTGCGCCGGGTACTCGCGGACAGGCTCGGTGGTGACGTAGGTGACGAAGCGCCGAGCGTCATGAGGAAGCCGCCAGCGGGGAAGGGCTTGTTGGCGAAGCACCCCGCGTTGTCGCTGATGAAGTTGAACTCGCCGATCTTGCAAACGAGTCCGGAAAGGACTCGCTCGCCTGAGCCGGTGACGGAGCCCGTCCGGAAGGAAACCCCAACCAACGCCACTGCTCGCCCCACGGTGGGCGCCAACTGTCGTGGTGGTGTCACGGCAGATGCCATAGGATGGCTTAAGTTGTGGGCTCGCTAGGACGTTGGGGGATCCGGGGAGGGTTTGCGCGCTCACGTAGCACGCATGAAGAACAACCAAGAACTCACAAGAACAAGCAAGAACAAGCCAAGCCAAGAACAACCAAAGCACACCAAGATGTACCCTGCTTCGGGGCCCTCTTGTGGAGGTAACACCCCTACTGCAGCACTAGCCTACTCTCTTATATCTCAATGTCACAAGTACAAAGTGCTCCTCGAGCTGTATGAAGAACAATGGTGAGAGCTCTAAGAGGAAGATGGAACAGGGGGGAAATGAGGCCTCTCCTTCGTCGTCGTCCCTCTCTCTGGAGGATGTAGTGGTCTACTTATACACTAACCGGTTTACCTTTTTACCCCTGGCCGGAGATGATTATGGCATTGACAAGAGAAAAAGGACAAGCCTCTGCCTCCTGTCAATCCAACGGCCGGACTGTCAGGCCTATCTTGCCCCTTCGGGCAACGGCAGCTGTAGCCCACCGGGTCTAGGTCACATCCTCTTTCCCAAACTGGCCGAGTCAGCTCCTAGGTTGCTGCGCTCCCAGGAATCCCGTGGCTTGACCTGGCTGTCAAGTCCTAGCAGGCCTATCTTGCCTCTTCAGGCAATGGCAGGCGTAGCCTGCCGGGTCTAGGCCACCTCCTCTTTCCCGAATTGGCCGAGTCAGCGCCTAGGGCCTTGCGATCCGGAAAACCCGTAGCTCGACCTTGCTGTCTTCTGAGCCCGGTCAGTAGAACTGCAGGACCCGTGACCTTACTGACATTACTTGGCCCTTGTGCAATATCCGGATTACCTTATCCGGATCCTTCCTGACCAACCCGGCTAACTTAGCCGGTACTCCTTCCTCCGACCCGGTTTGGCTTCTTCCCGCATTCTGGTATGGTCAAGAGCTAACCGACTCTGGCATGACCCGGCTAGACATCGATCCGGTCTAATTGACCCGGCTAGATACTGATCCGGCTTCTACTTTATAACTCTTAAAACCACATCATTGCCCTACCCGGGGGCAGCCCCCGACAAGGAGTAAAACCTTTAAGTCAAATCGAGGTAAGATTGCTCCGAGATTAGAGGGTAACCAGATAAGGAGTAAAAAGAATCATAAGATGGTTTTCACAACTCATTTTTAGGTTAAAAATATTTTCACAAACACTAGACTCAACGTCGACCAGTAGAAGGGTTTCCTACAGGCAGTACTGCTCTGATACCAACTTGTGGCGCCCCGACCCGACTGTTATACAGTGATGTTGTGTGTCACCGGTTAAGCGATACAACCGGAGGTTACGGGTTTACCAATCCCCGGCCAAAACCTTTGGCAGGCGTTGCTCGGAATGGATCATCGGCAACGCAACTCCCCGATTGATGCCTTAACACAGGCACAACCCTCAACGTATAATAGAGAGATCAAGACTTGTGGAACAACTGGCACATCACAGACTCTACGACACAAATCATATAGTTCAACTCTTATAATAGAGAAAGATAGCAAATGATAACCAGAGGTCACAGACCCAACATTACAACAAGCGGAAGCAAATTACGTTGTTCTAAACAACAAGATCCAAATATGGCCTAAGAGGCCTACAGATAAACATCCAGCGCCAGCTGATCCGGAATGTCCCAAGCTGCCACCTGGGAACCCCAGACTACTCGTCGACATCCACAAAGAACCCACCTTCGAGGTCGGTGAAGTCCTCCTCTGAAACAAGCAAACGACGTTGAGTTCGACGAACTCGCAAGATTAAATATAGAGCTTTAGCTCGATGAGGCTTTCAAAGTTGTAAGGCTGTTTTGCATAAAGCTAGTTTTCTTTAGAAAAGACATCACTCCATGGCATCGACTAATCAGAATATTTTTAAAGAGGTAAGAAGTAAACTCTTTTCATCTGATCATCTTCAACCACAACCACCATCAATCACTTCACCTGTCTACAAAGGCACCTCCCCGAATCACCCTCGAGGAAGTAAACCTTGCATTCTTGTTAGTACCTTTAGTACTCAGGTTTTAATCATTCCGTTCAAGTTATTCTATGGTCCCTGAATCCGGCACCAAGTTGTCCTTAACCGTGGACACGGCTTTTGAAAAGATTTACCCTGCAGGGGTGTACAATGTTTACCACGCGTACCGTCTGACCCATTGCCTACGCATTAGCTCTCTTCCATGGAAAGCCGGCTGGGTGGGAGCGGCGTCGACTTCTCCCTCGTTAAGGACTTTCCAGGATCATCAGTGGCGGCAGGACTGCCAGGTTCACAGCACCCCGCCCCACGGCCACTCATTTTCCTAATACCACCATCCTCATCCCAGTTCATACCACCATCATCACGCACGCACAAATGGAAGCCCGAACTAGAGGACCCAGGCTAGCCCCGCCCGAGTTATTTAGTCTATGAGGGTTCCTGCAATTGCATAGGCCTCACGCATGGGTGCACGCTCGGTCTTGGCTCGAAGGGGAGAACTCGCACTTAGGCGGCGAGAACGAGACAACCCACCACATTCCATGTGGCCTCTCATCCCCGCCTTTAAACTTGTTATTATATGTCACCACAACTATCCACCATCATCCGAACCTTCCACCACAGTTCCAACAATAACATATCCACCAGACGACTAAGCATTTCACTAAGCATGGCTAAGCATAAACATAGCGGATATAATTAACTCAGGCCAACACAGCAATCCTATGGATATTAGGAGGGAAACAGGTAATGGCATCAGAAAACATAATGCATCTAATAGGATACTCTAATCCAGCCAAATTGACATTTGGAACCGCATGCAATATTATAGTGGAGAAAATATCTGCGGAAAACATAGGAGACATGCTCAGAGGGGGGATTACGCTTGCCTTGTTCAACGGGCTGGTAATACGGGTCGTCAGGGTATTGTGGAGAAACCCCGACTGCTTGATCTATCGATGCATAAGAACACCAAAAAGAACACAATCAAATATCACTCAAGCAAACCAAATGCAATGCTCATACACATGATGTCATGACAAGTTTGATGCACTGAAATTATTATACCCAATGTATCAATTTAAATGGGGTGCAAAAATAATTGAATTGACAAGGGAGAAGAACGTCCCATATTTGGTTTTAATGCTTTCCTGTGCTATGAATTCATGTAAACATGCATGTAAATGATGCTATTGATTGGGTATTGGTTTGCTGAACATTTATAGCCATTCAATATCATTTTTGGAATTCTTTTGAATTAATCATGAATTTCCAAAGTGGCATTTCAGTACTGCCATTTTTAGTATTTTCAACATGCAGAGGGTTTAAATTGGTCAATTATGTCCAAATAAAATATGGATGTGTAGAGGGTGTCAAGACAAATTTTTAGACACCTTATTTGCTCAATTTGGAATTACAGAGCTTAAGTTATGAATTTTCCAAGTTTGCCAGTTATTCTGCATTTTCTGTAATTAATTTAAAAAGGCAATTTATTTTATGTTAACATGTGCCAAAATGACATGAACATGTAGAGCCACTTTGCTGAACATGTGGAACTTTGAATCATCCAAATTGGAGCATTTTTCAATTTGTTATGGATTTTAGAATTAAAGATTTGAGCTGCAATTCTGTTTTCTTCCTTTTCTTTAAAACAGAGAAAACGCCGAAACGTTTTTCACCGCGTGGCTGGCTAGCCACAGCCACTGACTGGTGGGGCCCGAGGCCACGGTGGCATCCACGCGAGCAAGTGCGGGCCCAGCGGCTGGTTTGACCCCGGTCACCTCCCGCGCGGCGACGCGGCGGTGCTGTCCGACGGCAACGGCGGCGACGGACGCGTCGATCTATGGCTCGCCAGAGCTGGGCGTTTGGACGAAACGAACCTACTCGTCGAGGGCTACTCGTGGGTGTGCAGGGTTTCGCTGGAAACCCACCGGAGCAACGCCGGCGTCAAGCAACGGCGGCGGCGTGCTACGGCCTTGCGTCGAAACGGCGAACCAGAGCGAGAGGAGAAGAAAGGGGATGTCCATTTGGACCGCAAGCTCACCCTGAGCACGAAGGAGAGGACGGCGAGGTCGGAGATGCAGCGACGGCGACGAATCGTCCACGGCGGCGCTCGGACGGCAGCGCGGAAGAAGGGCTCGATTCGCCCGATACACGGCCTCCCAGCAAGCGCGAGTCGGCGAGGAAGTAGAGGAGGAAGAGGCGGAGCTCGGGGGCCTGTTCGATCTTCTCTGCGGGCTCTCAATCGCCGGCGACGAGCACGGCGGCCATGGCGGCTAGGGTTCGGGTGCGGGTGGAGGACGGAGAGGGGGGCGAGCGAGGGCAGTGGTGCGTGTCGAGCAAAGGAGCACGGGGGCCTCCTTATCGAGCAGCAAGGCGCGGCGGGGGCCCCGGCATCGGCGTGTCGCCAAGGCGCGCGGCGGGTGCGGCTCGGCCGCGCGGTCGCTACAGAGGAAGACGACCATTTTGCAAGGAACCCCCTGCCTGCATTTTTCCATTTACAACGAAGCCCTTGGCTGTTTCTTTCAAATATCCAGTAGCTTTTCCACCATTTAATTGAGGCACTTAAACAATTTATAAAAATTTAAGAAAAATCATGTAGCCTCCCAATATCATGTAGAAGCACCCCAAAAATTGGTGTTGCAAAATAAAAAGTTTTGAGCAACTTTTGTTCATAGAGTTTGTTTAGGGCATTTTTGGTAAAACCAAAATGAATTTACTTTTGAATTTTAAAACCAGTGCAAAGTATTCAATTCTGAACCCTTGGAACTTCCTTGACAATATGGATTTGCATTTGTAATTGTGTTTGCCAAGAACAAGCACATTTGGAAGTGCAAGACTTGAATTTAATTGGTGCCATTGTTTCCATTTGTTTCAATTTGTTTTCATCACTTGATTTCAACTTGACACTGAAACAATGGATGCCATGATGCATGAATAAGAAGCAAAAGTGAAAATTTTACTCTGGGTTTCAGGTTCTCAAACTTTGGGCTGTTACAATCCTATCTTCGACTGAGCGCTCAGGCTCTTTGTCTGCTCGCCTACGCCATTCTGGCCTGCTATAGCTATCGCAGTCGTCGCGTCTGTTATCTCCGCAGCGATCTCGACTGTCACGTTGATCGTCTGTGCGATGGTCTCGATTATCTCGGCGGTCATCTGTATGATGATCTCGATTGTCACGATAATCGTCGAGTCATCTATCAGTTTGGTCGCGGCTGTCCCTTGGCTGGACAAAGCCTGCTGCGATGAAGTTCGGATGGTCATCATCGTGATAACGATGCTTCCGTTTGCGCCTTCGATCATCTCTGTAGCTATCTCTGCGGTCTCAACTGCCACTCTCGTGGTTTTCATGTGAAGATGCGGGTCGAGTGCCTCATACAGAATCTTCTCCATCCGCCCATTTTGTTGCGAGTACCATGAGTGCCGCCATTGACCTTGGGTTTTCTCGACCAAGTGTCTCTTTGAAATCTTCTCTCCAGAGTCCGTTTTTGAAGGCGTCGATTGCCCTATCTTCTGATACGTTGCCTACTGAGTTGCGGATGGTGGTCCACCGCCGTATGTACGATCTCAGAGATTCATCTGACTTTTGCTTGCAGGTCCGGAGCTCTTCGAAAGTTTTGGGGCGCTCACAAAGAGGCTCGAAGTATTTGATGAAATCGCTTTTGAAATGCTCCCACGAGTCGTAGTGTGATTCGGGTAGCGATTTGAGCCAATCGCGAGTTGTTCCTTCCATCATGAGTTGTATGTACTGCATGGCTGTAGTTGTGGTGCCGTGCTGACATCCGACTGCCAGCCTGTAGTCTTCTAGCCAGCCTGATGGCTCTTGTTTGCAGTTGAACTTTGACGTGGTAGCTAGCGAGAACTTCTTGGGCATACGAGCCTCCCGGATTCGTCGAGTGAAGCATAGCGCTCCACAGGGTCCGATTTCTGCTTCCGAGTCTGAGCTGCTGCTGTATGACCTCCTCGAGTGGCTCCTGCTGGAGCGGTGACGGCGTGAGCTTTTTCGACTGCTCCCTCCCCGAGGACTTCGACTGCGACGGTCCCGATCTGTATCTCTCCTTGGAGTTGCTTGTGGTTGCTATATGGCTTTTGCTGCTATCGCCAGTTGTTTGTACAGTTGGAGGTGCCAATCCCACTTTGGGTCTCCCGCAGGAGGTTCGATTTTTCTGAGATAGGTACCTAGCGTCATCAGCGCCCCGGCTGGCTCAGTAGGTATGGGGACTCCTTCCGCGTCGACTGCCATAAAGGCTGGGTCTAGGTTTCCAGTGAACGCTGCACGGTCTGTGTCTCCGAGGTTTATGACTCGTGACCTGTTTGCGGGGTTGTTTCTGCCTGTTGAACTCATAGATAATGCTCTTCGCCGAGTACTCGATATGCTGGCCTGCTTTTTGCGTTCTTCGAGTACTGCTCTGTAGTTCTTCAACCGTATTGATTCTTGCCACTTGAAGTATTGTAAGGTCAATGCCTCTTCCGGAGTTGCGTTTGCTGGTAGCATTGTGCAGCTTTCGATTACTTTGTTCACTTTTTCCGCCATCTCTGCGGTGATGGTCAGCATGGTTATTCCGTCAGGCATGGTGACTGTGCAAGGGTATTCTGTAGGTCGATGGCATGCTGCAGCTGTTGACGTTTCTGCTGTGCTCGCGCTGTAGACCTGATAAGGTACCACCCGATCTTCTGTCCATGTGCTGCTAACGCGCATTATGGATTCGGCGTCGTCATCCAGGCTCATGTTGGAGTTGCTTTGCTTGCTGGGGTTTCTGCTGCAATCGAGTAGATCCTCGAGTGCTTTGTCCCGGTTATCTGTGTCGCAGGTGAATATCTCGTGGCTGGCACGGACTTCTGGGCCATTGAGATCGGCGAGGTATATGTTGTCATCTATGTTCTCCTCGTTCCCCGCCATGTTGTTGCAGTCGACGATGTTGTCGAGTGACTCGGTTGAGTCGTTTGGGCGGTACGTAGATTCGATCTCGCTTCTTCCAAATCTTTTGGCCACCTCGTCACGGAACTCTTGCGAGTTCATGGATGTTGCAGAGTTTCTTGGCGATTGGATCGAGACGATCTGTGACGATGTCGCCGCCAAGATGGATGGTGTTGCAGTCGAAGCGTTGTTGAGTGTCTCCATGTCGAGTGTCTCCATGTCGAGTGGATCTAACAGGTCCTGCACACCATCTTTATCGACAAAGAAGTTAAATTCTCCAACTGTAATATCCAAACCTGATTCGAGTCCAGCAAAGGCTTGTTGAGCCTCCATCGAGTGCGGCGTGAGCCTCCTTGGAGATTTTGGCGAGTGATCTCTTTTTGAGTTGATGCTAATCGATCTTGTCGGCAAGTTGCCGTTTGCAGCGGTGATCAGCGATTTGCCGTTTGATGATGTAGTAGGCGAGTTACCTTGTGCAGATGCGATCGGCGAGTAGCTGCTTGATGATGAAACCGGCGAGACCGTGAGCCCAATACTACCTTTTCCCACAGACGGCGCCAATTGTCGAGGCGTGCCCTCGGCAATTCCCATGGTTGCTATACCTAGGGTTGATTGTGTGGTAGAGAACGCGTAGTACCGGTGGAATCGATGGCTGACAAGCTGGATTTACCCAGGTTCAGGGCCCTCGAGTGAGGTAAAACCCCTACTTCCTGTCTGTCTATATTTATGGTATGAATATGAGGGTTACAAGGGTTCGGCGAGGTAATGATCACGTTGAGGTTTTGGTGGCTATGGATTGCTCCCCCCTTGATCGATCACCCTCCCAGCCTTTATATAGGAGGCTGAGTCTCAGGAAACATGCATAACCGACCAAGATTACATATTATGGAAAGTCTTAACCGACTATGATTTAATCTAACTTGGGAAGTACTCCTCGTCTTGGGCCTCCCTTCGCGGGCTTCGATTAGTCCTTGGGCTTCTTTGATCATCACGTGCACCAGGTACCTTCATGTGGGGTACCCGCAGAGTATAACCTCATCACACAGGTTGATCGGGGTAATTGATTCTGGGTTGGTTGACCCTGCAGAAATACTGCCTCTGGGAAGACCAGACTGTGTCTATATTTCGCATGATGGTTTGGATACAGGGGATTATGTACGTGCTGAAGCGGATTGGCTACGTCTTCCAGTTGGCGTAGTGCCACCTGGAAACAGAGCTATAGGGGGTTCTTTGAGTACAATGAGGAAGAATATGGCACTACGCAGACGCCTATGTGGTTTGTTCCGCGCCTACCATGATTAATCTGTTGGAAGTATGTGTGTGTCTTGTCGTGGATTCAGTTATGTGTATGAAGTATGAATTGCAAGTACTTTTGTTATTTCGTTGTTAATTGTGTGTTTATTTGGTTGCAAGTCCTGTGATGTAATCCTTAAAAACACAAACACGTATCCACTGCTAGCCAAACATGTACATTTTGGATAGTAACGAATCCTACTAACACAGTAGCAAACAAGAAGTAATAAAAAATACTTCCTATAAATCAGATATGTACAAACACAGTAAAATCATGTACTTCAGGCAATTCAGATATGTACAGACAAAGAAAGAAATTAAGAGATATTACCCAGATCGCTGAATGATAGCGAAACGTACTACTATGAAAAAATTGTACAAACCTAGATGCATTAAACATGTACACCTACACTTTGTACAAACAAATAAATACATACATGTACACCTACACTTTGTACAAACAAATAAATAGTACAAACCCAGATGCATTAAACATGTACGTTGATTTTAGTAAAGACGTACTACTTCAGTAGGCTGTCATGTACTACTGCCATATATAAGGTTGTACTTACGGGTAAGACAATCCTTGTACACCCTAAATTTCCTCGAGTGGGCAAAACTAATATTGAACCTACCATCCGCTTTATATGGGCAAGATAATTATCTCTTCGTGCATACTCCTTATTCGCTACAACAGAAAATTTCAAATTGGATATATCCACTCCACGATATCCCTTTTTCGGTTGCAAATCCTGCCATTAAATAGGTTTGTTCCTTATGTTTTTTTTCTTCATATTCCTATCCCATCTATCAGCCGCCATTGCATCTGCTTTCCTCCACAAACTATTTTCCAATGGCAATCGAGCCTTTCACCACCAATTACACTGTTCGTGCGCATGGCACCATCACAATCAACGATGTGTACACAAACGAGAGTTCTTCTGCAGATGCATGGGTCGACAAGGCTGAAGATCTACTGGCTGCGTCAAAAGAGAAGATCGTTGGAGCCGACGTCGAGTTTACTCCTAAAGGCCGAGATCAGAAGGCAGCAGTGTTGCAGCTGTGTATTGGCACAGATTGTTTGGTGTATCACGTAGCCTGTGCTGCTGACCCGGTGTCGTCAAAGTTCAATGGGTTCATTCAAAACTGGCAGTACAAGTTTGCCGGTTTTGACATCACCAGCGATACGAGGATGCTTGCCAAGTCTCATCTGTATATCTTTAACTATGTGGATATCCAGAAAATTTGGAAAGATCCTGATTTGCAGAAAGTTGGCAGGGATGGAGAGGTGAATGCAAAGCAAGGAATGAAGGATGTTGCAGGTGTCCTCATCGACGCTTCGTACTATGAGATGAAGGGTGGTATGACAAATGCTGATCATCAAGTGTGGCATCAGGCTCCCCTCACCAAGAAGCATATGGAGTATGCAGCCAAGGATGCATATGTGTCATACGAGCTTTACAGGCAGTTGGACTTCTACGAGAGAGGCCGCTACAAGGTTATGAGAAAGTCTCAGAAGAAGCATTGCAGGCAGTGGTGAAACAACATGTTTAATATCAGGATTCAAGTTTAGCTTTAATTCAGGCCTTACCATGGCAATAATATTTACCGTTTTCTTCAATCTGTAGTATGGAATTCCTTTTGTTTGTCTCTCGTGTTCTACTTTTTAAACCAATATTTGGTTAATTCAACAATAAATTTTGTTCAGATTGTTGTGTGTACTTCACGACATATTTGTTTGTATGTGCAACTGTTTGTACGAGCTGAACTCTGGTACATTCAAGAGTACCAGGTTGTACATATAAGGCATGCCAGTTTGTACGCAATCTCTTCTGCGAATGTACAAGGAACTTAAAAGAGCGGGCTCACTGGTCGTACATCCAAGGGTTACCTAATGTACAGATCGGCTGTCTTTCTTGAGCAAGATGTACAGTCGCTTTGTTAGTAAACAAATTCATTTTAAGTTGTTAAATTAAGAAGATAATTGCAGTTAAGTTATGTGCAGTACATACGGTGATTTTTCTTATAAGTTTTATTTATGTGTTGTTTTCAGCTTTTTTAATCGATTTTTTTTTAAAAATATTTTTTTTCCGCAATGGTCATCTGGATAACAACTATTTTAGTGCTTATCGCAACAGAAATCTGTTCAAACGATAGAAAATCTTATCATTCCGTTTTTTTAGGTAATATCTGTTACTGCGGCCTCTATATAATAATGCTAATGGCAAACCTCCTCTTCTCCACGAACCTTCTGTCGTAATCTGGCTCCGCCCCCCACCCCCACATGCACAACATCTCACCAGGATCTCTACACCGTAAGTACCTATGCTCGTTTTTCACAATTATGTACCGTTTTTCTTTATGTGGTTGCATCAATAGCTACGACACATAGCCTATATAGTAATACAATTACGTCCATTACGGCAGATCTCAACAAGCTGTAAGAATGAAGTATGATCCTTTCACCAAAAAGTATGATGTTCCTGCCCATGGTGATACTATCATTACTGCGGTGTACACCAATGACACCGCATTTGTAGATGTGTGGATCGAAAAGGTTGAAGGTATCTTGGCTGCAGGGAAACTGAAGCTCGTGGGAGTAGACGTCGAATATACACAAAAGGTTTATACTCGAAGCAGAGGCAATGTTCAGAAGGCAGCCGTCATTAACCTCTCCGTCGGCCAGGAATGCTTGGTCTACCACATAAGTTGCGCTACTGACGGCATCTCTGCAAAGTTTGATGCTTTTCTTCGCAACTGGCAATACAGGTTTGCCGGCTTCGACATCTCTACTGACAAGACGATGCTATATCGTTCTGCTACTCCTCTGTTTATCATGAACCATGTAGACATCCATGCTATTTGGAGAAATCCAGATAAACCATCTGGGAGAAAGGAAAGTTTGATGGATGTTGCTGCTTTGTTCGTTGACAAGTCATACAAGGATTTTAACAGTGGCTTGACAAAAAAGGACCATCTTGAGTGGGTATCCGTGCCTCTTTCGAAGAAACATAAGCATTATGCAGCTAAGAATGCGTACGTGTCATTCGAGCTTTTCAGGCAGCTGGACATCCATGAGAGGGGGTTCTTCCATCGCCTATACATTAAGAAGCCGGAATACAAGCACAAACCGTGGGGATGGGGTTGGTGAACCAAGATTAAGTGTTCGTCCATTTATTTTCATCCATTCAATAAGTTTTAGAGATTTGTCATATTATTTTGTACTCGTGAACTTCATATATTTATGTTCGATACATTTTTTGTAATAAATGTAATTTGATTGAGTACTGAAATTCGTGCGCAACCGGTTTGTACTTTTATTTTAGATGTCAAAGAAGCAAATGACTATACTAACATTTGTTGTAATTCCTGTAAAGTAAGAGTACACAAACATCACGTTGTGCACTTTTAGAATGTCAAGACATGAAAAATTATATCAGTATGAGTTGTACATCCTAAACTGGAAGTGCAGCGAAGCCTACAACAATGTACATTTTACGTAAACACTAACGTACAACTGAAGTGGAAATAGAAGTACAACGCTACAAGATGAAAAGGTACAAACATTATATGTTAGGTGATAAAAAAACGCGGGAAAGAAGTACCTATTTTCCCGCCATTCTGTACTCATCTGTGGCCGCATAAATAGCTATTCCCCATCTGTCTAGACATTTCCAGATCCCCCAGCTAGCGTCGAACTCATCGCCTCCCAGCAGATCTCGTCTCCCCCGCCGTCAGCCAGAAACCACCATGGTTGGTCGCTTAGCCAGAAACCACCCGTATGTACGAGCTCCTTCACCCACTCCTCGTGGTATCAGAAGAGTCCCTGTTACCAGGTTCCTATCAAGTTTCCTTAGGATGTCTTCTTACTTGGCGTCTTCGGGGTGCCACCGTCGTCGTCACCAGGTGCCGCCTGATGTCCAGGCTATTAGAGAACTACCAGATCTGGACCAGGAAGAACCGGTGATCCCGGATGGTGCTGACCTAGAGCATGGTCACCAGGCTGCCGCACCAAGGATCATTTTGGAAAATGAAGAGCCGGTTATCCATGATGAGGATGACGCCAAGATTGAAGGGCAAACCATGGTGGGGGAGGAAGAAGCTATTATGCTTAATGTTCATGAATTGGAGGAGAACCTCATGTGGGAGCCAGAGATCAGGTGGGAAGATGGAGAAGCTGCTCATGTGGAAGAAGAAGACGAAGATGAGGAGCCTATGGTGGACAAGGAGGGAGCTGACGAGGAGCATGAGCCAGTTATGCTTGATGTTCATGAATTGGAGGAGAACCAAATGTGGGTGCCAGCTTGTGTTGATGTTCATGAATTGGAGGAGAACCTCATGTGGGAGCCAGAGATCAAGTCGGAAGACGGAGAAGCTACTCGTGTGGAAGAAGAAGACGAAGATGAGGAGCCTATGTTGGACGAGGAGGGAGCTGACGAAGAGAATGAGCCAATTGAGCACGGTGATTGGAAGGACATGTTGGGAGAGGCTGGAAGCTAGGCTACCGCATCAATTATTGATCTGGAAGAGGATGAGCCGATTATGCAGGAAGAGTCGGATGACGAGATGAAGTTGCTGCAGCTTGTTCTTGCTCAGTCATTGGCGCCTCTTGGACCAGGTGAAAACATAGCTGCCCAAGATCAGAGGCTTGCTGACAGCGGCTTCGCCATGGCATGCACTAGTTCAGTTGGTACGCTCATATCAGACAACCATGTCCGTGATCTGGAAGAGGATGAGCCAATTATGCAGGAAGAGTCGGATGACGAGATGAAGTCGCTACAGCTTGTTCTTGCTCAGTCATTGGTGCCTCTTGGACCAGGTGAAAACATAGCTGCCCAAGCTCAGAGGCTTGCTGACAGTGGCTTCGCCATGGCATGCACTAGTTCAGTTGGTACCCTCATATCAGACAACCATGTCCGTGATCTGGAAGAGGATGAGCCAATTATGCAGGAAGAGTCGGATGACGAGATGAAGTCGCTGCAGCTTGTTCTTGCTCAGTCATTGGTGCCTCTTGGACCAGGTGAAAACATAGCTGCCCAAGCTCAGAGGCTTGCTGACAGTGGCTTCGCCATGGCATGCACTAGTTCAGTTGGTACCCTCATATCAGACAACCATGTCTGTGATGCTGCACATGACACCCACTTCCAGGAAGAGCTTCCAATTGGCATCAGCGCGTCAGAGAAGTCGTTTGTGACCGACCAGGTTAAAAGAAACAATCAACGCCGCAGGTTCATCGATGTTGAATTTTCAATTCCAGGAAAACTAAATGAAGTAATAGTCGTGTCATCCGATGAAGACTAGACCAGTCCATGGATCACCTAATACCTGCTCAGAATGGAACAATTGCACTTCTTATGTCCATGATGTCTGTCATGTATCATAGATTAGTCTTGTTAATTTATAGTCGTGTCATCTGGTGAAGTGTACACCAGTCCATGAATCATCTCCTGCCTGCTCAGAACGGAAAATTTATGCTTGTAATGTCTATGATGTCTGTCCAGTATCCAACTTCAGTAATGTTAATTTATATGCATGGATCCTTACAATTGATCAAGGTTTATCAGGTTTAGTTTAAGTGTTTCGCAGTGAAAAATGATCTTTTTTTATAGCATGCGCTGTAGTTTGCCAGTAATATAGTTTATTCTTTATGTGCGCATATGATTTTGTTAGATTCAGCTAACTGGTGATCCTGTTGCACACACAGGCGTACACATGACGTCTAGACAGATATGGAAACTAAGTGTACAACTATATTGGCATGTTTTGTACTTTATGAAATGTACTCATGTACACAATCAACGAAAAAGTGCTTGGACACACAGGAGATGTACAACTATGTTCGCCTGTCCGACACTTCCTGAAATGTACAGATGTACACAATCTCCAGGATGGATACAACTATATTGGCCTGTTTTGTACTTTCTGAAATGTACTCATGTACACAATCCACGAAAAAGTGTCTGGACACACAGGAGTTGTACAACTATGTTCGCCTGTCTGACACTTCCTGAAATGTACAGATGTACACAATCTCCACGAAAGATACAACTATATAGGCCTGTTTTGTACTTTTCTGAAACGTACTCATGTACAACTATGTTCGCCTGTTTAATGGTAGTACGTCCAAACTGACAAATGTTGTACTTCCTAGAGAGCACAATTGTACAACGGCAACTGCATGAAACGTACATTTAGATTGGCACAAAGCACACAACTATGTTAGTCTGCCATTTACTTCCTCAAATGTATCGAGGTACACAAATATGATAAAGACAGAATTACATGAATACAAAAAGATGTAAACAGACAACCATTACATTATAGTTGTTGTCATTCAATCAGATTCATCAAACCCATTTACAAAACATATGCTTACACGCCATTCACATTACACACAACGACATAAATTACTGAGTTCGATACTGCCATCGCAGCAAAAACATCCCAACCACTCATACGGTTGTCATTTCCCCCGAGATGATTTGTCTGACCGAAGTTGGCATGCTAGTGTTGTGCGGAAATGCCAGCATATGAAAGGCAAGCTGTTCACGAAGCTTCTTCACATTGCACTGCACACAAAAAGAAGATTCAGCAGTTTAAAATTTGTAATGCATTTATCATTTCCAAAGTTCTTATAGCTAAACTAAACTTACAGCTTTGATTTGATATGGGAAGAAACAATTGTGCTTTCTGATTATCTCCATGATATGAACGCCAGAGTCATTCCTGTTTCACAAGTAGTAGAAGTGAATGTCAAAATGATGTACAACCCATTAGACGTATGGTGGGAGTGAACGTTAAAATGGAAGGGCAAAACTGCTTGCATGGTAAAAGAACAATTCCAATTAACCATATAATCATACAACATATTCTGTTTCCATATCATTCATATGAGAAAACATAGATGTAACTGAATTGACGAATATACATAATTGTTACAAGCTTACTCATTTGAATTATCCAACACGATCTGTACGGGTTGAATTTTCATGCCGTAAATGCTGAACGGCCAAGAATGATAAACCTCATGATACGCAAGCTGAAAATTAGTAATGACAACACGCGCCATTTCTGCTGCTGCTGTGCCGTCATAATAAGGGCAGTAAGTTTCGAAACACTGCATGTTAAAGTTAGCAACAGCAAGGATCCAGAAGTGATGTTCTATGACAGGAATAAAAACCTGAAACAAAAAAGATTGAAATTAAAAAAATATATACTCAAAGCACACGATTGAATGGGCATATAGACTATGATTCTACTCACAGCATTTATGTATCTCAGACTACATGGCACGTATGGCACAATGAGCAGCTTCTTCAGCTTTTCAACCTCTGTTCCAGCAGTCGCGAATATTTTCTGACAAATAACAAAACAACACTAAGAGAACAGTCAAATGTACAGCAGCAACAGAAATATTAGCAATAAACAAAACTTACCGAAACTTCGTGGTACATGATGATCTTTTTGAAGGTCGGTCGACGTGAATCACAGTATTGGCTATTGTCGAACTGCTCTTGCATCACAGAAGACGAGAGAACATCCATCACATACCCATGGATATATCCACCGACTATCATCGAAAGGCCAAAATTGCGGTGCACCACATATTTCTTATCAATAAATACCACCTTTGGGCTACACATTCATCTGAAAAGTAAATCCACTACTAAAAGGCGGGAGAGACAAAAATAATAAAGATCAAAAGTACCTTCTGCCAAGTTCGCCAGGTAAGAACTTTTTGATCCATTCAAACACCAAAACTTCCTTATCGGTTGATTCTCTCACAGGCAGTTCAGGTTTATTAACCCATACATTGTTGTTGTTCGGAATAAGATTATCAAAATTAGCCATAGCATAACTGGCTGACGCATTGCTGCTAGGTCCTGAAAAACGACTTCCAGATCCCGAAGAATGACTACCATTGAATCCTGGTTGACGGTTGCCGAAATTGGGTTGACTCTGATGGTTATGATAACAAGATGATGAGGAAGGACCACTGTCATTCTGATGGTAGTTAACATATCCACCAAACTGATGGTTAGTCTAACACCCCAGGTAGAAACCCTACCTGAGATGCTATCGCAGTACAACTAGATCTACCAAAATACGGAACGTATTTGAAAATCTGATAGAGTTTTCCCTTTAAGTAAGGGTATCCTGGACAAGAACTGATACGACTCTGATGACTAAACACATGTCACGGCTTGAAAGAAACATCCACACAACTCATAAAAGTTGTGGAAGTCTGGAGCTGTACAAAAACGGCTCAACCAAGTACTGTAGAAAGCCACTGATTAGTATTTGAAGTTATGTGACGTGCTTAAATATGTAGAGATGCTACACCCATATCCCATATTTGTCGCTTAATAGTACCTGAAACCAAATGAAACACAAGAATGAGTATAAAAATACTCAGCAAGTACAGTGTGCAACCATAAATATATTAGAACATGAACATCATTGGAACTTCACTCGGGATCACACAAGTTTTACTGAAAACTGCACTGCGGGTTTTAGCACATGTGACGGGGAATTAATCATCATGTGAAGGCAGTGTTGGCTCGGAATTTACCAACGTGTCGGCTCGGAATTTACCGACCTGCCGCAGTATTGGCTCGGAATTTACCAATCTGCCACAGTATTGGCTCGGAGTTTACCAATCTGCGAACCCGTGGAGTTTAGAAGTAGAATATTGATTCGAAGAAACATCACATAAGAACAAGCACACTGGAAGCACAACAGCACAACCAAAGTACAAGGAGTTGAGGTTCGTCATGCACTTGCCTTAACCTCGACGTTCAATAGAAGAATTAAGATCGGCGCTGGAAATCCTCACACCTGAGTTTGAAACCACACTCAGAAATACTATACCACGATAAGGTAACTGTATAATTCTAAATCCTGACTAGCTCTTGCTGTTCTACTGAGTTAAGAAAACATGACACATGCACATATCGCTATGTATAAACAGAACAGGCTACAAATATAAATACTCTGCTACCGATTCTGCCTTCTCCAAGGCTTGCACGTGTATACCAAATTTCTAGATGAAGCAAACCATCGGTAGCCAAAGCCTTGAGGTGCACAAACACTAGAATCGACTAGAGACAATGTATACTGGAACTTGGTACCATCAATTAGTACTCTGATTTGAAAAACAAGAGCATCCATCGATCAGGACTTGATAAAGCTACAGGTACATATTTGATAGGCAGCAGACTGCTTTGATCGGATTACACCATCCGAATGAGCTACAGCTAGATCAAGCCATGCTAGGTAAATCTGAAACAGAAGTGACACCAGACCAGGTGCTAACTACGGCCGGACCAACTCAATAGCTCGCCGGAAAACAAATAAACTGCTAGACTAGAAGGACGGAAGGAAGCAAGCAAACCAGTCAAAGTACGAGCAGCACCTATAGCTTGGGGTGACCTTCGGTACAGCGGAGCTGTGCTCCGGCAAGGCTCCGGCCGGCCACCAGCAGATTCTGCACAAGCTTGATGTTGCGGCAGTGAGGGCGGCAGATGGACCAGGGAAGAGGGTCGGATGAGGATAGGGATCCGCCGGCCATGGCTTCCCTTTTGTCATGGAGGAGAGCACACGAGGGGAGATGAATGAATGGATCAGGTTTTGCCTCCCCTGATCGCACCCCCTGTCCAGGATAAGTACATGCCATTTTCTTTATCAACTAAATAGGAATTTCGTAGTATCTCAACCCTTCAAATTGAGTAAACCGTAGACGATACATTCGGAGTTCGATTTGGGAAAATGAGTAGTCAATTTCGACTAGCTCGACGAGTCCAACTCAATCGTGGACTCTGATCTTTAAGAAGAGACTTGTTTTGAGAGATCACATGAAGATGGCCATGGAGGAGATAATTTCACGATAATATCTTAGAATAAAGAGTACTCGGGGAGATGCCCTCGACTGTCGTCTATGATTTGAAATTCAAGAATAACAGATAAAATGGTCTTCAATGGTGATGACAAGAACCTCGATGAAAATATCCAATAAAATACGGGGTATTAAAGTTAGAGTTGTGACCTGAACTCGAGGGGTACAGTACAGATTGATCCCTCCTCACGCTAGACGTTGCAGCAGACTGAGAATTTGGGAAATATCCTGGTGAATAACTATCATGGTTCGGCTGGGAACCACACGAGTTGTGGGAAAAAGACCTTGGACAAGAGTTTGTTCCAACTCTAGGGCTCGCCCCACCACGAAAAGAAGTTGCCATATCACAACCAGTGTCTGAATATTGAATCATTTGTTGCATTCCCATATGTCTGGCTGGTTCTCTATAACTCATCACGCCAGGTGTCGGAGGAGAACAGTACATCTGTGTCACAGGCGGTTCTGTGAAGTTAACCGTCCTTGTTCTACAATTTGCTGCCCTTGAGTCATGACCACGTAAACTGCTGGGATGCCTATTTGAAATTTCAACATGTGAGCAATGAAAGGAATTGTTCACAACAGGTGGACAATTCTGTTCAACGTTGTAGGCTACCTCTTTCATTCGTAGCGAGCTAGAAGGCTACAGGAAAGGAAAACATGCAGATGCATGGATGCCATTCTGCCTCTTCAAAGCAATACTCTCTTGTTCCAATTGATCAACTTTTTCCCAAATCAAAGGATCATCTAACGGATCATTACTGACTGTATCAAAGGAACTTACTTGTCCTGCATCAAACGAACAGTCAACCCTTTATTTCTTACCAGATCCTTCGCCAACCTTTACAACACCAGGAACAGTAGTTTGTGAAAAGGACCTCTTGGAACCAGAGATAATCCCATAACAATTAACATTGGAATTACTGGATAATTCATTCACAGGAACTCCTGATGAGAACGTGCCAACCTGAACTTGGCTGTTCATGGTTATATTTGGTTGTTCATAAGTGTGAAATTCAGCTTGCTCCGGGTGGGAAACAACAGGTGTAACATCCCAAGTTTTTCAAAAGGTTGAAAAATCAGAAAAAATTTAAAACTTTCGAAAACTATTATGTATTTTGCTTTGAAAAGAAAAATCATGCATGCATTCATCATCATATAGCATTGTTTGCATTTGGTTATTTCAAAAGTGGGAAATAAATTTCCACTTGAAAACATATTTAAGAAAATATATTAGTTGAGCAAATTATGCTCCAAATTTCTTTGACTTTGAACTTATTGTTTCGTTAATGTTTGCTTGTGAATTGATTGTATTTGTTGAAATATATATATTTGTAAAATGTTTATCTTGAGGTATTCAAGTTTTATTTAAGCCACATTTGATTGTTTTAAAACCTATTTGAATTTTGACATCAAGTGTCATATTGTTTATTAAAAACTTAGTTTGGAAATCAAAATGATTTCTATTTGAAAAAAAATGTGTTTGGTTGTAAATTGTTTGTACGTATTGGAAGTTATTCTATTACTTACATATTCTCTATTTTCAAATTTTATAGTTTTGCTTTTGAAAAAAATATTTATTTGGTTTTTAAAATGAGTTTTGATCTATCAAACCCCTTTTTAAACTATTGGAGTTTTATGCAAAATTATTTTATTGACTGAGATAAATCAAATTACTCATAGTTCGATTTGGTTTAAATTATATTTCAAAAGGAATTTATAAAAAACCCTATAGTTTTTAAAAGGCATTATTATGTCCAAAATACTTTTAAACTCATTTCAAAATTATATTATAAAATGTTTTGGAAAAAGGACTTCGAAGGTTTCATTAGAAAGGTTTGAATTTTACAAAAATTTAGAAACTGGTTTGAGTCCATTTGGACATTTATTTTAAAAGATATTAAAGTTTCCTTTTTGAAAAAGAAAACCTTTTGAACAAAAAAATAGGACGCCCTAATTGTCGCACGGTGCAGTACGCAGTAGCCCAACACCAGCCCACGGCCCAACTTCCCTTATGTCTGACTGACATGTGGGACCCACCCAGGACATCAGCGATGACGTCACGCGTCTCCAACCTCCCGTGCAAGGCAAGGATTCCTAAACCCTAACCAAATCTTCCCGAAATCATTGCGATTTGCAACGAATCCTGCATGTCTCTGCCCCCATATAAACCCCCTGCTCGCCCCCTCTCTTTTGCCCCCGAAATCTCCAACTACACGCCGCCAGGCTGCTCCCAATCGACCCCGCCGTCCCGCCATTGCCGCCGGCGAAGAGCTCGTGCTCCGGTCAACTTCGTCGACCCCGAGCCCTCCCTCCTATTCCATTCTTCCTTATTCTTCGTTCTGCATCTTTCTAAATTATCGTGGTATTTTATTTCACAGTGGCACGAGCTGTGCATCATCGACACGACGCCGCCGTCCGCTTGTGCTGCTCCGACGAGCAATACCAGGAGGAGGAGGATGCCAGCGCCATCCGCGACCACGCCATCGTCTACGCCGCGACTTCGTGCACCCATAGGTATGAACCGCGCATCCCCTAGCTCCCCTAGTGCTCGTTTTGCTCACCGCCGGCCATGGCGCCGCCGTATTTCTAGGTCACCGGAGCTGCTCCGGCCGGCCGCGCCGCCTAGTTTAGGTCAAACGGTTCTAGACCGTCGGATCTCGTTTTAGCGGCTGAGATTAGATCCCTAATCGAAACGGTATCAGCGAACCACGGAGCGCCACGTCGCCGTCCGCAAAGCCCACATCCGTGTCCGTCCGCGTCCGCGCCCGCTTCTGCCCGCGAGAAGATCCGCACCAATCAGAAGACGCCACGTCGCCAGGGACTTCAGCGAGAAGATTTTATCTTGTTTTCTCTACAGTTTAGCCCCTACGTTTTACAGATTAGTCCCTGCGAATTAGATCTATCATTAATTTTTACTCGTTTATCCAAATTTTATGAAAAATATATTTTTGGAAAGCTTATGACGTGTAGAAACTTTTGACATGTTTAATTTTAGGTTTTGTCGAAATTATTGTGGTAAATTTTCAAAAGTGGTATAAATGGTATTTTGATTATAACTTGAGTTTAAAAATAGATTTTTGGTCAAACTCGTTTGCTATAAATTTGAATGCCTAACTATTGGCCGTAGGAATACAGTAATAATTTTGTAAAAGTAATTTCTATGATTTTTATAATTAATATTGATTAAATGCTTTTTAGGTGTTATTTTAATAATTAAAATTATTTTTCATTTATTCGACTAATAAAATGACTTAGTCATATTTTGATCTCTTTAGTTACAAAATTTACTTAGAAATATTTTGCCTCTCCAAACAAAGTAATTTTCTTCCTTAGAAATTTTTTGACAAGTGTTTTGACAACACTTTTCCTTAGAGAATTTTAGCCTCTCTTATGTTGATTAACTTTTACTTAGAATTTATTTGTGACTTATTGTTTGACCCTTGGTCCTTAGTTATTTTGGATCATCTTTATTGCTTGCAGTTCCTTAGAGCATTTTCATAAGCATGGCATGCATATTAAGTCCTTAGTATTATTTTTGTACTTCTTACATGACTTCCTCCTTAGAAATTTTGAGGATACATGTTAGCTATTATGACTCTCCTAGTCAAAAACCACTAAGTTAGAAATTAGTAGAAATCAAGGAAGGACTTAGCTTGAAAACAAGACTGCAGAAGCATCTCCAAGAAGAAATGACTTAGAAGAAATCAAGAGAAAGTTCATGAAGACCAACCAGCTACAATTTCTAAGTCTTTCTTCCCATTCTCTCTTTACTTCTCCCTCTCTTAGACTTCATGGTGGCTAAGCTATATTCAAGATCAACCTTGAGACTGCCAACAACATCAAGTCTACAAAATGAAATGAAGTCAACACACCAAGAGGAAAGTTACAAGGAAGCCTGGAAAAGATCTCGGAAGACCAACTACTTCTTTCTTTCTATCTTTTCTTCTTTCTACCTTCTATCTCTCACCTTGGACATAGATCAATGAAGACCATTGGAGATCAATGAAACTACAAAGGAATTGAAGATTATTTGAAGACCAAACTTGTGAAGACTTAGAGTCGTCTTACAACTCTTCAAGTTGTTATTCTATCAAGTGTACTTCAAGCTAACCTTGACCTTGCCTTAGCCATTTGGTATATTGTTATTTTATTATCTTTCCCTTATTTTGTTTGCATGTCTTTCATACTATAATTATTGTGTCATCCTGCATCTCATGCATATCATATTTTTCTAAGTGTTGCATTTATGATTGTATGTTTATTTGTGATTTTGTTTGACTTGTTAGAAATTCCGGAGAGAGACGAAAGTGGTTGCAACTGCTACTACTGCACTCCTGTTTGCCAAGGCAAGTGGCACACCTCATGAAATCTCCTAAGTATTTTTATATGCATTACTTAGTGTATTTCTTTATATGCATGTGTTGGATAGTATTATTGCTATATGCTAAACCCATAATACCTTTACACTAGTTGTGTCTAGAATCCTATTGATAACTTAGTAGAATCATTGATGCTATGCAAAGTTGTTTTATTGAAAGCTTAATTCTACTAAGTTAATTTATCACCTGGGTGGATTTGGGCTTGAACGGCTGACAGAGTTGAGTGTTTATTCACTTGTGGATTGCCACCTAGGGTATTAAAGGGACCAAAGTTTTCTCTAAGTGAAGATGCTTCCAGTGCAGCCACTTGGTATTATGGCTCTGCCTTGACTAAGTAAGTTCTAGGAACCTGATTCCAGCACGTCTCAGTAAATGAATATCTTTGGGTCTGCCCAGAGGAACAGGGGACTGTTTCCCAAAGGTCTCGTCTCAACTCTCTCCTTTTCCTTAGCACAAATTGAGTGCTTGAGGATAGTTTGGGTTTGTTGGGTCTCGTGGTGAAAGTGCACAACCTCTCGAGAGTGTAAAATCTAAGTACTTAGCCGTGTCCCTGGTTACGGACAATTTGAGCAGCTGATCAAGGATGACAACGGAGGCTCCCAACATTCCAATTTCTGAAATAAAAGTGTGAAGGTTGAACAAAAGTAGACAAGAGGATGGTATTCATGCCATACCTGTTTTTGACAAAAGAAAAGTGTTTTATAAAAGATAGGAAAAACTTGCTTTTATGCAAATCAGCCTTGAAACTCCACCAGCCAAATATGCATATAGGCTATAGAGTTATTCCATTAAGTGTCCACATAGTGTCACTTGCCAGATCCATTTTTAATGGTTCTGACCCACTCTGTTGCAAAATTTTATTTTTGCAGATTGTTCAGTTGACGAGTGAGTTTACGTTAAGGGTTTTCGAGTCTGCAACCAACATGTTTTCGCCTGTGGCACATGCTAAGGATGAGGACTCCATGAAAATTATATTCTGCTGCTTTACTCTTTCAAGCTAGCTATATGCTATGCAAGTTGTAATGAATATTTTACCAAGTACTGGATCATTCGTGTAATAATGATGCAATGTTGTGATATTTCATGTTAGACTGTGTGTGCAAATGATTCGATCCAGGGGTTTGCACTATACACTGGTACCTTGCCATATTTTAAGTGCAGGTACGCTACAGATGGTATCAGAGCACTGTGTTGCCTGTAGATTCGAGACCCTAGACATGGATAGAAATAGGTTTAACCATAGGATTGAAAATCTATTTTTATTCAATGTTCTAAAGACAAAAACTTTTCATTTTTCCTTTCTTGTACTCTCATCTACTATCAACCTTCTAGAAAATTCTTATCTTATTCTAGATGACCTACCTCTTTGTATCCATGAAGACATGTTTGGGGGATGACCAAGAGTAAAGTCTGATACTTCATAGAGAAATGCTACGACTCAACATGAAACACTACCTGCATGGAAGATCATTGAAGAAATCAGATTATGAGCTCAAGCACTTAGAAGATTTTGAAGAAAGCTGAAGAAGAACTTGAAGCACTCAAGATGGAGATGGACTAGAAACTACCACCTTATTAGAACAACGACATCGTGTTAGGGTATTGATCATAGCAACTTAGGTTGTATGCCAATACTAGATTGTTTTTCTGTGTTTGAACCTTGTGGCTTTTGTTGGTTAGATGTTGTTTGTAAGATGTTTTGTCTTATCTGCTGTGTTGGGTAGGATTCTCCCTTAGCATCTTTCTATCTTTACTCATCTATGATAAACCAAACAGATGCCTCGCCAAAGCACCAACGATGATGAGATGAAAAATGCAATTCTACTGTTAGAAGCTCAGAATCAGTTGATGCAACTCATGGCCCAGAATCAAGTCAACAACCACAACAAAGAGATACCCCAGGGAATGCAACAACTGTTGGACAACCAAACCCACATTGTGCAGATGATGTGTCACAACATGGCCAACAATAAGGTCAACTCACCACAGATTGACATTGGTAACAAGGAGTTCAAAGGAAGTACTTTTACAAAACCTCACGCCTGCAAAACGTGTGGAGAAATAGGACACACATCCAAGGAATGTCATGATGAATGGCCCCATGGTGTCTCAATCTATCCAATCAATGGATGCCCTTCAACAATGTTTACTTGCTTTTTGTGTGAGGCAACAAATCATGTCCCAACCCAATGTCAACTCTACCCCATGGTGCAAAAAGTCAGTCAACAAGCCAAAGAGGGAATGCAACAAATTCTCAAGAGGTCTTTGGAAGCACAACAACAAGAGAAGGAACGCAAGCGAGATACTAGCCATATAACATGTTTCACATGTAGGGAAAACGGACACTACACTTGGGGTTGCGTAGAGAAGAAGGATGGTGATAGAGTCAAGCCAAAACAGTATCACAAGAGACTTACCTTTCCTGCTAAGAAGGAAGATGAAGCCAGACTCCAAACTCATCCTCACACACCCAAAGTCACCACCAAGTGTTGTTATTCATGTGAAGAAGAAGGTCATTTTCCCGAGATTGCCCCATCAAGCGAACCAGATCGTCAGCCTTTGCAATAAATTATGATAGACAAGAGATAGAAGACCTTCTGGTAGTGGAGAAACCTAAAAAGAAGAAAAGGCTGGGTATCTATAAGCACCATTCTGAACTTTCTTTACTTTGCTCATGATGTGAACCATGGTATTAAACATGGGAATCACCATAGTGCAGGAAGTCACCACAAGCATCATGATCACAATGGTGGATTCAAGGGAAGCAGTGGAGGCTACAACGAAAATGGACATGCTGGCCCAAATCCCGAACTCAAGAAAGATATCAGCCAGGCGCTTTGCTTCAAGTGCAAGAACAAAGGACATTATGCCAATAAGTGCCCAGAAAAGAAACTCCAGAACGACCCCCACCAGAAAGACATCAGCAAGGTGATGTGCTTCAAATGCAAGAACAAGGGTCATTACGCCAATGAATGCCCAGCTAAGCAGAAGGCCGAAGAAACTGCCAAGTCAAAGCCTTTTGGTAAAGGATATGTGAACCACACCAATGTGGAAGAAGTGTTTGAGGAACCTAGCTTGGAGAATGGTACGTTATAAATCAAGTTTACATCTTGAAGTTGACTACCAACACAGATTCCTTTTAAGGGTGGTAGCCACCCTGACATCCCAGTCACAACATTTTTGCTAGCCTTCCCGAATCTCGGGACGAGATTCCTTTTAAGGGTGGTAGTATGTAACATCCCAAGTTTTTCAAAAGGTTGAAAAATCATAAAAAATTTAAAACTTTCGAAAACTATTATGTATTTTGCTTTGAAAAGAAAAATCATGCATGCATTCATCATCATATAGCATTGTTTGCATTTGGTTATTTCAAAAGTGGGAAATAAATTTCCACTCGAAAACATATTTAAGAAAATATATTAGTAGAGCAAATTATGCTCCAAATTTCTTTGACTTTGAACTTATTGTTCCGTTAATGTTTGCTTGTGAATTGATTGTATTTGTTGAAATATATATATTTGTAAAATGTTTATCTTGAGGTATTCAAGTTTTATTTAAGCCACATTTGATTGTTTTAAAACCTATTTGAATTTTGACATCAAGTGTCATATTGTTTATTAAAAACTTAGTTTGGAAATCAAAATGATTTCTATTTGAAAAAAAAATGTGGTTGGTTGTAAATTGTTTGTGTGTATTGGAAGTTATTCTATTACTTACCTATTCTCTATTTTCAAGTTCTATAGTTTTGCTTTTGAAAGAAAATATTTATTTGGTTTTTAAAATGAGTTTTGATCTATCAAACCCCTTTTTAAACTATTGGAGTTTTATGCAAAATTATTTTATTGACTGAGATAAATCAAATTACTCATAGTTCGCTTTGGTTTAAATTATATTTCAAAAGGAATTTATAAAAAAACCCTATAGTTTTTAAAAGGCATTATTATGTCCAAAATACTTTTAAACTCATTTCAAAATTATATTATAAAATGTTTTGGAAAAAGGACTTCGAAGGTTTCATTAGAAAGGTTTGAATTTTACAAAAAAATAGAAACTGGTTTGAGTCCATTTGGACATTTATTTTAAAAGATATTAAAGTTTCCTTTTTGAAAAAAGAAAACCTTTTGAACAAAAAAATAGGACGCCCTAATTGTCGCACGGTGCAGTACGCAGTAGCCCAACACCAGCCCACGGCCCAACCTCCCTTCTGTCTGACTGACATGTGGGACCCACCCAGGACATCAGCGATGACGTCACGCGTGTCCAACCTCCCGTGCAAGGCAAGGATTCCTAAACCCTAACCAAATCTTCCCAAAATCGTTGCGATTTGCAACGAATCCTGCGTGTCTCTGCCCCCATATAAACCCCCTGCTCGCCCCCTCTCTTTTGCCCCCGAAATCTCCAACTACACGCCGCCAGGCTGCTCCCAATCGACCCCGCTGTCCCACCATTGCCACCGGCGAAGAGCTCGTGCTCCGATCAACTTCGTCGACCCCGAGCCCTCCCTCCTATTCCATTCTTCCTTATTCTTCGTTCTGCATCTTTCTAAATTATCGCGGTATTTTATTTCACAGTGGAACGAGCTGTGCATCATCGACACGACGCCGCCGTCCGCTTGTGCTGCTCCGACGAGCAATACCAGGAGGAGGAGGACGCCAGCGCCATCCGCGACCACGCCATCATCTACGCCGCGACCTCGTGCACCCATAGGTATGAACCGCGCATCCCCTAGCTCCCCTAGTGCTCATTTTGCTCACCGCCGGCCATGGCGCCGCCGTATTTCTAGGTCACCGGAGCAGCTCCGGCCGGCCGCGCCGCCTAGTTTAGGTCAAACGGTTCTAGACCGTCGGATCTCGTTTTAGCGGCTGAGATTAGATCCCTAATCGAAACGGTATCAGCGAACCACGGAGCGCCACGTCGCCGTCCGCAAAGCCCACATCCGTGTCCGTCCGCGTCCGCGCCTGCTTCTGCCCGCGAGAAGATCCGCACCAATCAGAAGACGCCACGTCGCCAGGGACTTCAGCGAGAAGATTATATTTTGTTTTCTCTACAGTTTAGCCCCTATGTTTTACAGATTAGTCCCTGCGAATTAGATCTATCATTAATTTTTACTCGTTTATCCAAATTTTATGAAAAATATATTTTTGGAAAGCTTATGACGTGTAGAAACTTTTGACATGTTTAATTTTAGGTTTTGTCGAAATTATTGTGGTAAATTTTCAAAAGTGGTATAAATGGTATTTTGATTATAACTTGAGTTTAAAAATAGATTTTTGGTCAAACTCGTTTGCTATAAATTTGTATGCCTAACTATTGGCCGTAGGAATACAGTAATAATTTTGTAAAAGTAATTTCTATGATTTTTATAATTAATATTGATTAAATGCTTTTTAGGTGTTATTTTAATAATTAAAATTGATTAAAATTATTTTTCATTTATTCGACTAATAAAATGACTTAGTCATATTTTGATCTCTTTAGTTACAAAATTTACTTAGAAATATTTTGCCTCTCCAAACAAAGTAATTTTCTTCCTTAGAAATTTTTTGACAAGTGTTTTGACAACACTTTTCCTTAGAGAATTTTAGCCTCTCTTATGTTGATTAACTTTTACTTAGAATTTATTTGTGACTTATTGTTTGACCCTTGGTCCTTAGTTATTTTGGATCATCTTTATTGCTTGCAGTTCCTTAGAGCATTTTCATAAGCATGGCATGCATATTAAGTCCTTAGTATTATTTTTGTACTTCTTACATGACTTCCTCCTTAGAAATTTTGAGGATACATGTTAGCTATTATGACTCTCCTAGTCAAAAACCACTAAGTTAGAAATTAGTAGAAATCAAGGAAGGACTTAGCTTGAAAACAAGACTGCAGAAGCATCTCCAAGAAGAAATGACTTAGAAGAAATCAAGAGAAAGTTCATGAAGACCAACCAGCTACAATTTCTAAGTCTTTCTTCCCATTCTCTCTTTACTTCTCCCTCTCTTAGACTCTATGGTGGCTAAGCTATATTCAAGATCAACCTTGAGACTGCCAACAACATCAAGTCTACAAAATGAAATGAAGTCAACACACCAAGAGGAAAGTTACAAGGAAGCCTGGAAAAGATCTCGGAAGACCAACTACTTCTTTCTTTCTATCTTTTCTTCTTTCTACCTTCTATCTCTCACCTTGGACATAGATCAATGAAGACCATTGGAGATCAATGAAACTACAAAGGAATTGAAGATTATTTGAAGACCAAACTTGTGAAGACTTAGAGTCGTCTTACAACTCTTCAAGTTGTTATTCTATCAAGTGTACTTCAAGCTAACCTTGACCTTGCCTTAGCCATTTGGGATATTGTTATTTTATTATCTTTCCCTTATTTTGTTTGCATGTCTTTCATACTATAATTATTGTGTCATCCTGCATCTCATGCATATCATATTTTTCTAAGTGTTGCATTTATGATTGTATGTTTATTTGTGATTTTGTTTGACTTGTTAGAAATTCCGGAGAGAGACGAAAGTGGTTGCAACTGCTACTACTGCACTCCTGTTTGCCAAGGCAAGTGGCACACCTCATGAAATCTCCTAAGTATTTTTATATGCATTACTTAGTGTATTTCTTTATATGCATGTGTTGGATAGTATTATTGCTATATGCTAAACCCATAATACCTTTACACTAGTTGTGTCTAGAATCCTATTGATAACTTAGTAGAATCATTGATGCTATGCAAAGTTGTTTTATTGAAAGCTTAATTCTACTAAGTTAATTTATCACCTGGGTGGATTTGGGCTTGAACGGCTGACAGAGTTGAGTGTTTATTCACTTGTGGATTGCCACCTAGGGTATTAAAGGGACCAAAGTTTTCTCTAAGTGAAGATGCTTCCAGTGCAGCCACTTGGTATTATGGCTCTGCCTTGACTAAGTAAGTTCTAGGAAACTGATTCCAGCACGTCTCAGTAGATGAATATCTTTGGGTCTGCCCAGAGGAACAGGGGACTGTTTCCCAAAGGTCTCGTCTCAACTCTCTCCTTTTCCTTAGCACAAATTGAGTGCTTGAGGATAGTTTGGGTTTGTTGGGTCTCGTGGTGAAAGTGCACAACCTCTCGAGAGTGTAAAATCTAAGTACTTAGCCGTGTCCCTGGTTACGGACAATTTGAGCAGCTGATCAAGGATGACAACGGAGGCTCCCAACATTCCAATTTCTGAAATAAAAGTGTGAAGGTTGAACAAAAGTAGACAAGAGGATGGTATTCATGCCATACCTGTTTTTGACAAAAGAAAAGTGTTTTATAAAAGATAGGAAAAACTTGCTTTTATGCAAATCAGCCTTGAAACTCCACCAGCCAAATATGCATATAGGCTATAGAGTTATTCCATTAAGTGTCCACATAGTGTCACTTGCCAGATCCATTTTTAATGGTTCTGACCCACTCTGTTGCAAAATTTTATTTGTTGCAGATTGTTCAGTTGACGAGTGAGTTTACGTTAAGGGTTTTCGAGTCTGCAACCAACATGTTTTCGCCTGTGGCACTTGCTAAGGATGAGGACTCCATGAAGATTATATTCTGCTACTTTACTCTTTCAAGCTAGCTATATGCTATGCAAGTTGTAATGAATATTTTACCAAGTACTGGATCATTCGTGTAATAATGATGCAATGTTGTGATATTTCATGTTAGACTGTGTGTGCAAATGATTCGATCCAGTGGTTTGCACTATACACAGGTACCTTGCCATATTTTAAGTGCAGGTACGCTACAACAGGTGTCTTGTTTTTTGCTGATGCCATGATACCAACTCCATCTTCATCGGGTGAGTTGTCCTGCTTCATCTGTCCAGCATGATTAGAGGAACTAGATTTGGCCATAAGAGAATCAGGTGACTGCCCAGATGTGCTAAGTTGAACTGTAGAAGATAATACTGCATTGACACCATGTATGACAGATAAAGAGTTCCCAAGAGCCAACTGTGCAGGCGACGAAGAAAGGACAAGATTGCCTTCAATGTTGGGTACAACTTCTTCAGAACCTTGGGCGAGATACTTCAATGTATTTGTTCTGTCTACCTTATCAACTGTTCCATCCCCATTGATCTTGCATGATTCACATACACGGGAGAGTTCAAACCTTCACAGTTGATGCAAACAACGCCCTTTGCCTTCAGAATATCCAAGGTCGGTTCAAACGGCAGTTTATAAGGTAGAACTTCAGAAACACGGTCAAGGTAGCTCTTCAGGTTCATGAGGAACTCTTTATAGAGTGCATTAGGACTGTACTTGCAGTCTATGGGTATCAACTCCTGTAGCAACCTGATTTGCTCATGCACAGTCTGACTCAGAGGAATTATCCGATCCTCAAGTGACGAAGCACAGCCATTAGTTGAATTAGGTTGACTCAGCGATTCCAACTTAGCAGAAAGACCCTCGATCAAAGGAGTACCAGAGGAGGTGCTGGGCAAATTCTGTTCAGTACTAACGTTAGAGCTTGCAACTTGCATAACCTTGCACATAGTATTATCAACTATTGGCCTGATTGCAGAAAATATCTCAGTGTACATTGAACGCATAATACCATTCAATTCGTCCATAGCCTATATTCAAAACAAAAAAACATCAGCAATTAAAGATCAAAAGATGGAATTTTAAAAAACAAACAAATGACCCAAGTGAAACTAAAAAAATAAAAAACACAGATGGTTTCTATTACATACCAGATGTTGCTTCTCAGGTTGCACGAAAGAGCACAAAAATGACCCAAGTGCAGGATGCACACCATCATAACTAAAATCAGGAGCAACACCCTCATAGAAAACGGTGAGCCTGAAATCTTTCAACTGTAATCACAAAAAAATAAAAGTACAAAGATAAGAGAAAATGAGCAAGAAAAGGCAGGTAACAAGCAGACACAACAGCGTCAGAATATAGAAAACAGATCAAACCACACGCAAAACAGAAATTCAACCCCACAATACAATCAAATATACAAGATTGTTTGGAGATGTTGCTTCCTCAGTAAAATGATGGTAGGATAAGACGTGGATTCCCCTACTGGTTGTTTAGAGAACAAACCTAAAATGTACATAACAATGAACCTTTAGTACGTAAACTTACCAATAGACCGCCATATGTTCCATCTTCTTCGATATCATGTCCAGCTTCTGGTATAACCTAACAGTGTCATTGTCCCATACACTGATGCGCGGAACAACTTTGGACAGTTCCTTAGCTTTAGTGTTTAGATTATCCAGATATGTCATCTACAAGGAAAAAACACGGAAATAAATCAGTTATTGAATGCAATTGAAGAAGAATGATATGATTTAAAAAACAGAGAGCAACAGATAATATACGAACCAAAGGCACAAGCAGGCAGCCACACAATGCTCCTGTATAGCCATTTTTGGCAAAAGTTTCAATAGACCTTGAAAGCTTCCAAAAAACGACAGAAGACCAGTCATATGAAGTGATCTCTTCAGGCGGACCTTCCAAGGCTGACAGATACTCTGGACTCGCACACTCATAGGTGGTAGGACACAGGAGAACAGTAACATTAAACATCATAGTAAGTCTGGAAATCGGAATCTACCAAGTCAGACTTCAGGAATTCAATTAACTCATTCACAGAAGGAGTCTATCCAGCACAACGAGTTTGCTCCCTGATGATAGCCCTGAATTTATCACTGCATTTGTTCGGGATAGGGCGACCACCTATAAGTGTGCCTAGTACCTTGTGAGTACAGGAAGAGTTCATAGGAAAACTTGAGCCATTAGGGAACTCAACCATATTATTCCGTGGATTGAAGTGCCGCACAATCCAAACCACTAGATCCCTAGGAATTTCATCTAGACACAGGCCAAGAAGGGAGCCTTGCCCAATGTCAGTCACAAGATCCTCTAGCCTGGGAGTTAAAGATTTCCGTACTTCTAGAAACTTTGGGAGACTTAATTTCGTAGTGAACTCAGATTTGCAACCAGACATATTGCTTGCCCTGTGAAAAAAATAGAAACATAATGGTCTATAAGAAAAGGCACAGTAAAAAATGCAAGGACACAAAACTAAATCAGGACAATATGATGGATGATATGATGTCAGTACAAGAAATAAATACCAGATGTGCAGTGAATATTATAATGCCAGTACAACAAAGACTGCATGGTACAACACATACGAAGAAGTTCTAAAACAAGTAGAACAGTTGTACAACTCAATATGTACAACCAAGTAGTGTACAACCAAGTGATTTAGAAATGTACAATCATATATGGATACAGTAATTGTACAACTCACAAACAGAGAAAGTACAAAATAACAGTACAGTTGTACTACCAAGTTATACAGCAAAGTATATAATTACAAGAAAGAAACCAGATGTGCAATGAATATTATAAGTACGACCAAGTGAACAGAAGATGTACAACACATATACGCTGAAGTTCTAAAACAAGTAGAACAGTTGTACAACTCAAGATGTACAACCAAATAGTGTACAATCATATATGGACACAATAATTGTACAACTCACGAAAAGAGAAAGTACAAAATAACAGTACAGTTGTACAACCAAGTTATAGCAAAGTATATCATTAGGAAAACAACAATTGTACAACACACATAACAGAAGAAGTACGAAACAGATGGGATAATTTGTACAACCAAGTGATGTACGTACGAGGAGTAACAAAAATCATATACTCACCTGGATTTCTTTTTCTATAATCCTCAACGGATTTATCAAACGCAAGCCTCTTCTCCTCAACCCTCAACCTCTCTAATTCCAGCTGCTCTGCACCCATACATTCCTGGGTAACAATTTCAGGGTACTGAGGTGTGCATGGTGTTGGCGTGTCTTCCCACTGCGGGGTGTGTTCAACAATCCCCTCCTGATCAGGGGAACTCGGAAGATCCAGGGCTAATAAAAGCAGTAGAACAAGTAAGAACAATACAGAAAGTAAAATCATACAATAAAACAAAAAACCGCGAACCACAAAGGAAGATGAAACCTCTAGGTGTATGCAAGACCCAGCGCAGCTCGAAATCACTAGAAAAAGGCTTGCCTTCGCGAAGGGCAAGCCGCGTGCGTTTCCGTGGCGACAAGAAGAACGAAACCTAGAAACCACTCGCGCCAGAACAATCAAATCGAGCTCCAGAATGGCGGCGGCACGGAAGGAGAAGCCAACGTCGACGAACCCTAGAAATCGCCTCTCAGGCTCCGCAGAAAAGGCAAGCAACCAGAGCGAAGAGAAAGGAAGGGAAAAAAGGTCGAGGCGGGTCCACATGTCATTCAGACGATAGAAGGAAAGAGGAGGAAAAACGTCTCACGCAATCCTGGACAGCATCGGACTCGGACAGCTCATCACGCCTAAATAAATGCGGAGCCCCACCTGGAAGTCATCCATCCCACCCAGGCCATCTGTCCCCTCCCCTTGCGATTCAAATTTCAAAAAGGAAACAGGCGACGATCCGGAGGAGGACGACGATCTGGAGGAGCACGAGCTCTGGCGATCTAGGTATTTCTATCAAATCTAAGCAACAACGTCCGATAGTTTTTTCGATTTCTTCGTTCGATTTGATCGTTTAAACAGTAGGTTCGTTCCCTCCTTGTTCTGGTTCGTTCGTTTTTATCAGCATGCAACAACCGATCAGATCTTCTGGTGGTTTCGATCTTAGACAAGTTTGTTTCTATCATCGTCTCGTTCGTTCATATCATCAACAACATATACAATACCACGAACGTGCAGCCAAATTAGCTCTGCCATTACAAGCAACTGATATCCAAACCATGAAAGTGCAGCCATAGTAGCTCTGCCATTATAGGTGTTTTTAAAACTACAGACAGCAGCAAAAAAAATCCAAAAACAAGTGTTCATAGAGATTATTCAGTCACAGCAAAACCACTGCAACTACTTGTGACTCTATCACCATCAGCATGCATTGACTGTCTTCGACTTCTGCAGGGATGAACACAGAAGGGTCAGTTGAGGAGATGGATGCACAAGACAATGAAGAGATACTACCACAAGGGACGAAGAGGCTTCCAACGAGGGAAGAAATCGCAAACATAATTAGGAAGGTACATAAATATACTATTTGAACATGTACATACCAAGGACATACAAACATCAAAACAGAGTATAGTACACGTGCAAACAGCAAGAAGTACATCCTAGAGTATACTAAATGTGCAACTCTGCCATCACGGGAGTACAGACCTAAATAATAGGGATGTACACTTTTAATATTATGAATGTACAGATACAGAAGATTTGATGGGTGTGTGAACTGAAACAATCTGAAAGTACAGATATGCCTAGCACCCCTAGAGTAGCAGAATGTCAGACATCAGAAGTAAAAAATATATAGAGGTACACTACGTGCACTTCAAGCCATGCTTTAAATTTCAGTTGTACAACAAGTAATATATCCACAGTAACTAATTACTATATGCATGTGTTGTTTATATTGCAGCTAATGGTTAAGAGATGGAAAGACAAGAGAGCAAGGAAAGACATAGACCGGGTCAATACAGCTATAGAATCTCTAAGGGAAGTACAACAAGCTCATCTCAGGCGAGCTATCGTACATATAAAGAAAGAAAAAGACGAGCAAATAAGCGAGAGTAGTTCTGCTTCGAAGCGTTCGTCAGACAACCAGTTGCAGCAAGAAAGAAGAATCAAGGCTAGAACAGTAACAACCTCATCAGGTTTCACAGACTCAACACCATTCTCCGCTTCGTCGACTCTTTCACATGCTCCAGTCCTGACACAAAGGAAAAATAATATACAACATTCAAACAGCTTGCAAAGGAACAAGGTAAAAAACTGCTACCAAGCTTCCCCACAACATTAAAAAGCAAACATTAGACTCACAATCCTTTTTTTAAACAGGATCAGTGCTCTACTCAGAATTTATCTGTCGAGTTACCACAGTATGAGGAAGCCAGGATTAACTATACAGCAACTCCAACAACTATGAAGGTATCACGGCTTATGAGAGAAGACATGCTGAAGAACAGCAGCAATGCTGAATGGTACTAATACACTTACTATTTTATTTTGCAGGACAATAATAAGGAGATTTCATATTCTGGCAAGCAAACATTGCATGAATATCATTTCAACAACTCAAAGCAGGCACAGAGAGCAAGCGAGGAGAATGAGGTACAAAAAAAAACCACAATAATTTTCACTTCATTTGAATGCAGCATGGTTGCTCAATTGGTAATATTTTCTGTACAGTCAAAGGAATGCATGTTACAAGAAAACAGCTCTACTACAACAGCACAACAAAAGGGAAGTAACTACATACAGGATAGCAGCTTACACAATCAACAGCACACAGTTTCTTGCAAAAAAACAGCAGATAATTACACTGGAATTAAGAGCACCTCCACAAAGAACAAGGTACGAACCTACTACTATTAAACATTCAACAACGGAAATTTAACTCTACAGTAACAATTTGTCTTTGCTACTATTGCAGGCAGATATCAGGCAGCAGTCCAATTCCAGTGGAGGGGCAATACTAAGTTACACACATGGAGAAAACAGAACCTACGAAGAATGGAAAGCAAAAGAGGTAATACCACAAAACATAGCCAATTTTTCCATAAATTTTTATGCAACAGTACGCTGAAGTGATGTTATTCTGCGAATGTACACAGGATTACAGAGGGGACTACCAAAACGGAGAGACAATGGGAGAGAGCTCAGGAAACACGCACGCATTCACAGAGAACTCAGCAGCTCAGCAGAGTGGTTCACCAGAGGAGCAAACAAGCAAGCAGCAAAAACCAAACAGTCAGGAAGCCAGCAAGAAACAAATGACATCCAGCACGATGAGAACAGCACGAGACAGTGGCAGAAAGTTCAGCAGCTAAACAGGACAGTTCAGCAGCAAGCAAACAAGACAACGGAGACACTCTGAACGATGACGACCCTATTATAAACCCAGATCCTCCAACCACCATGGAGGAAGAGATGGACAAAATGTTCGACTTGGACAGCTATCCAGCAGTTGATGAAATTATCAATGCAACAACCCAAGGAAGGAGAAAATTTCAGGTCCTTGAAGGACGCATTCTACAGATACGCACTCTATGCAAGAAAATCTGGGTTTTCAGTAAAGAAATTCAGTAGCAAGAGATCAAGAAAGGACAATGAGATCTACTACCAGTTTTTTACATGCAACAAAGAAGGGGTCACTAATAATGATGTAAATCCTGGCAGGAAGAGGAGAACAACATCACTGGTCAAGACAGGATGTGAGGCACATATAACGGTGCACAAGTGGGAGAAAGGATGGTTTATCAAGAAAGTTCAACTGGAACACAACCACCCACTAGAACCAACAGATTACCTGATTAGGTTCTCACACTGTCACAAGAGGATGACCCCACTGGACAGGAAGCTAATTGACCTACTACAGATGGGCCGCCTGCCACCCAGAAAGATGATGCTAATCTTCCGCAGCATAAGGGGCAGATTCCGCAGCATACCATTCGATGCAGTAGACCTCAGTAACATCCAAAGCCACCAGAATGAGATAGAGAAGGATCATGACATAGATCATTGTCTTGAACGATTCAAAACACTACAGAAAAAAGTGCCTGGGTTCTACTATGCAATTGAGAAAGATGATCAGAAAAGGGTAAGAAGTCTTTTCTGGATGGACGCAATGTGTGTCATGAATTATAAGTTGTTTGGTGAGTACATATCATTCGACACAACGTTCAGCACCAACAAATACAACCTCCCATTTGTTCCTATTGTTGGCGTGAACAATCACGGGTCCACGGTGCTTTTTGGTGTTGCACTGCTTAAAGATGAAAAAATCGGTTCATTCAAGTGGGTCCTGCAGACGTTTGTTCAGGCAATGGGAGGAAAGGAACCGAAGACAATCATAACAGACCAGGATAAAGCTATGAAGAGAGCAATCCAGGAGGTCTGAAGAACACAACGCACAGAAACTGTTACTATCACATAGTAACAAAGATGAGCCAAAAGGAGGCTTCATTCTTCGCCCTGCACCCGGAGTTGTCAGATTTGCTGAGAATGATAGCAAAAAATTCATTCAACCCAGAGGAATTTGAAACAGCATGGTCAAACGCAATCAGAGCAAATGGAGCAGAAGGAGAGAAGCACCTGAACAAGCTATACAGGATAAGGGACAGATGGGTCCCAGCATACTTCATGGACAAATTTTACCCATTCTCATCAAGCACTGGCCGTAGCGAAAGCACAAACAACATGTGGAAATGCTACAGCAGGAATACTGACACAATAACAAAATTCCTGGAGCAGTACGAAGTCATACAAGACAAGTGCCTGTCTGGCCTTGACAAAAAGAAGTTGAAATCGTCTCTGAAAACAGGGAAAACAATTACCCACCACCCGTTCGAGAAAGCAAGCTCTTGACGCATACACGCACGACATCTTCTTGAAATTCCAAACAGAAATAACAAACAACACAACATTTGCCATATTAGGTGAAGTAACACCAGGCCATATCAGACTACAGAGAGTCAGCAGATATGAGAAAATGGAGTTCGCAAGAGTATACTTTGACGTCTACCATGACGAAGAAAAAAAGAATTTCAGCTGCACCTGCAAGAAAATGCAGAGAGATGGCATCCACTGTTGCCATGTAATAAGAGTACTGGTACAACTTGACATTACTGTTTTGCCGGATAGTTTTATCATCCGAAGATGGAGAAAAGATATCGAGCTAGAGTTGCCAACGCTGGGAGATGCTAAGGATGACTACGGCGCAGAGGAAACTCTAAGGTTTGCAGGAGCTATGAGCAATATGGCAGAGATGTGCAACCTAGCATGCCCAGTCGATAGAGCATATAAGGTGATGATGGAATGCATGAGGGATATGCGCACAAAAGTAATGGCAGAGCTAGCAGGGCAAGAAAACACAGCAGAAGAAGCTGAAGACACAAACGAAAATGACAGGCTACATGACCCGCCAATTACAAAGAGAAAAACTACAAACAGGGAGACAGACCAAAACCCGGATCAGAGAAAAGCAGCAGGGCAAGAAAAATAACCTGCGGGCACTGCAAACAGCTAGGACACACAAGAAAATCATGCTCTGCCCTAAAAGCTGAACTAGCAGCAGCTGCTGCAAACAGACAGAACACTCCGCAAACAGCTAACAATGAGCAGGAACAGAACAGGCAGCATGAACAGCAGACACAACAACGTCAGAACACAGAAAACAGATATAATCACACACAGAACAGAAATTCAACTCCACCATACAATAGATACAGCAGTCCTCAATACAATGACGGTAGGATAAGACGTGGATTTCCCTACTGGTTGTATGGAGAAGAAAGCTAAAGGTACAAAACAATAAACCTTTTTTACTACTGAATTTAAATGTTCCGGCTGATACAATCATTACAAAAATTACAAACTGACAAATATAATGAATTCAGGGTAAACAGGCAAGAAGGATAGGATGGGTACGATGATAAGCATACAAGAGAGAAGAAGGAGGAATGCGGGATGGAGAAATTTATCATTATTCTGTCTTGTATTTCCTTTTTGTACAAATTTACTATATGTAATAAGCACTGGTGTAATGTACTATTTTAAATGACAACACCGTATAAATTAGACGATATGTACACTCACCAGGTACGTTATAGATTCTTTGTGCTTGAGCATGTACAACGCAAAATACTCACGATAACCAGCGATATTATTACCCTGAAAACAAAGAAACAATGGTACGTATGATCTTTCATTGCACAACACAGAAAAACAGGATAAAGATAACTATAGTAATAACATATAAGTTCTTAATGGCACGTAAGACTGACTGTCAACTTTGTAAACATATCAACATTGGAGTACAAGAATGTTTGACTTGGAAGTAAAAGGATGCGATGTACATATTAACGTTTTTTAAACTGCAAGGCGCAAGTACAACCTATAGGATTACAAGTGTACAAGAAATTTTCCAAGTCATAACAGTTTGCCTACTATGTACAAGTATGACACACACATAATGTACACAGGATATAAGGTAAAAGTACATGATTACAATGTACATAATCAAAATTGTACAACTTAAAGAGATAGTACAACCTATAGGATTACTAGTGTACAAGAAATTTTACAACTCATAACAGTTTGCCTACTACGTACAAGTATGACAGCACATACTGTACACAGGATATAAGGGTAAAAGTACATGATTACAATGTGCAGAATCAAAATTGTACAACTTTAAAGAGATAGTACAACCTATAGGATTACTAGTGTACAAGAAATTTTCCAAGTCATAACAGCTTGACTACTATGTACAAGTATGGCAGCACATACTGTACACAACCTATCGTTGAACAAGTACATGAACACAATTTAATACGATGTACTGAGAATGTAGCTGAATTAAGTCTAAGTGATCTGTGCAACTAACCAAATACATTCTACGTAGCTCTCCATTCCATGTGCTTACAATCATCATTGCATATATACCACTGTAAAAAAAATCATTGTCCATACAAGATAAAGGAGGATGAACCAACATCTTGTAACTGTTCAATCTGAGTCTGGCATGTGAACTGTAAACATGATGATATAACTTAACAAACGACGAGCGCTGCAACAAAGTATTAAAAAATAATCAGTCGTCATGGAATATTCAGTTGCATATGAATATCTTAAAAGGAAGTAAAAGAACATAGCCGTACAATTGACTCGCTCGATTCAAGCTGACTATTGGTCAATTCCTTGGAGCTCAACACATCAAATCTCCCATCCTTCATATTGACAACAATAACCCACCAATGAGCACCGTCGCACTTGGTAATGTATATCTACAAAAAATATGTCTCCAGTTAATATAAAAAGATAGACATTAAGAAAAATCGTTTTGGAGGTAATCAAAATCTACAAACAGAAAAAATCAGTTTACCATCTGACACTTATGAAATCCAAGCCTACATCAAAGATACCAAACAGCTTCGCAGTTTCTTCAGCACCAAGACCAGCTTCGAGAGCAGTCTAGTCAAAATCAAAAAAATGAAAGAGAGCACATATCAAACATGAACAATAAAAAACAAAAAGCAATGACCTAAGAACAAATAAAACAAAACATAAAGAAATATGTACCACTAATCCGTCCGACACGTACAACTTACGAGGATATTGCCTTAAACGATACTTTCTGCCTTCAGCTTTATGGTCAATAGACTGTAACTTGAGATAGGAATCCATGACAGAAGGTGCATCAACCCAAAACCATTCATAGAAACATAGAAATGATTTCTCTGAACAGATATAGTTCCAATTAATAGAATGGTTGACTCTCTCCTACAAAAGATAACCAATTATTTATGATGAAAATCTAAAAAAAAATAAGCAGAAAATAAAAATATATCACACAGTACCCTTTTACTGTTATTCCAGGATTTTTGAATGCAAGAGACAAGAGTTTATTATCATACTCAAAATACAACAACGTACTTTCACTTTCACCACAGCTAATATCACTGTCATCACCAGAAGACCCAGAAGACCCAATGGCACCGGAAATATCACTGTCAACACTGATAACTTTATTCTCGTTTTTTTACGCCTAGAATAGCAGTTGCCACTGAAACGAATAGCTCTAGTTTCTACTGATGGACCAGCTGTGGCATCAATTTCACCACAAACACTTGAACATCTATTATCAGACCCAACCCCTAGAGCAATTCCAACAAGATCTTCTGTTTGCGTATGTTGGTCCTTGAAAGATCCACAATTTTTCTTCAGTTCATCTGATAACATTCAAACCATTTGAAAATCTGATCTTCAAGCGAAGACTGGTAGAAAGAACTAAACAAATTCTTCAGTTTGGTTCTTATCTGAAAATATTGAAAATATTGAAAATATTGAAAGACTGGTCCACAGAACACACAACAACAACAACAAAAAAGCAGTTTTCATGACCAGATCCGCAAATTACCTCATCGTGCATGCCGGAAGGAAACGTTTTGGAGATATAGACCTCCACAGGCGCAGGAAGATCGTTCTCTATCATAAATTTCTTCACCGGATCTGACATCTTTTTATCTGCAATTAACACATACGTGTTAATTCCTACAAACATCTAAATACAAAGTTTATGCATATTCTAATTAAAAGTGCCACCTCCCTCCCATAACTTCCCCTGAAAACTCCCTGCCCGAAAATGACAAAGGGAAAAAGGACGAAAAAGGATGCAACTTTCTTCCAGTAGATCTAGCTGGATCGAAAGGGAAAAATCGAACAACAAAGAAGCAAAACTAGATGCACCAGCGTAGACGACGGGAAATCGCCTCCGTCATATCGCCGTGATTCACCCCGCCGTAGACGACGCTCAAGCAAAAGATAAGAAATCGAAACAAAACCAAAGGGAAAAATGAGGAACAACTTTGATTTCCTCGCCGAAATCCTCACCGGGGATAACTCCACTGGAGAACTCCTTCCCTACCGGAGAAATGGCCGCCGGACTGACGCCGTCGCCGGAAGAGAGACGCCGTCGCCGTCTCCGCCCACGTCGCCAGAGAACAGGATAACGAGAAGAAACGAAGAAGAAAAAGAGAAAAAAAAGGGAAAACACAACGAATCGGTATAAAACCCGATCCAATAAGCAAATACTAACCCGCTCGCCGTCGGACAGAAGCAACGCCTGGGCGACACATGTCACGCGCGGAGGGGTGCGACGACGCCCGCGAGCGATCAGCGAGCGACACTTGTCGCCACCGAAACGCACGCGGCTTGCCCTTCGCGAAGGCAAGCCTTTTTTTAGTGATTTCGAACGTAGTACATACTAATCGACCGAGCGTTTAGGTAAAATCTCGATCGACCGAGCGTTATCCACACCCTATTTAGTTATCTCTAGATAAGAGAAATGAGTTTGTTTTTTCAATTATCTGTTCTTAGTAACCATCCTATGTGACAATGCTAAGTTATACGAGTAATATTTTACATGTCCTAACTCCAAAAAAAATCACATTAAAAGAAAAACTCCAAAATTTTAGTTCTTTGGCAGTTAGAAGTGAATCTAGGGAAGGGCAGGTGCTATACCAGGCCTTCTTCCACCGTCTGATTTTCCTCTTCCACTCGTGACTGTCATCCAACTGCCCCGAACACCACCACTCCACCAGGCCTCCTTCCACCCAGGAACGCCACGTCAAAGGAATTCTGCTCTTACGGTCGTCGTCGCCGTCGTACCCTCCTCCTCCGCTCCACTCTACTGGCGATCCGTCCTTACCCGGACTGATTTCTTCCTGGTGACGAATCCTAACTTCGCTTGTATTATCCGGAGAATTCGGAGAACTTTGATCTGGTCTTTTCTTTCTTTGCCGTAATCAATCTAATCCAAATCCATCCCGTTTCTCGCGGATTCGTATCATCGCGGATTTTCCAAAAAAAATGGGCTTTCAATTGCGCTGAACCCAATCACCCTCGTTAGGTTCGCGTTTGGTGCGATCGGAGGCAAATTTTGCCATCCTTGTCAGTTTAGCCGGTCGATTTTGCTCACCTGAAGTTTCTATCAATTACCCAATTGCTAGGGTTCGTTTTCCGTTAGTCTTGGCTGTTTTCTTCAGATTTGGGTAAGTAGCCATTTCTTCTGCTAATATTTGGGATTTCGTTCTAAGAGATGGGTATTCCACCCTCCGGATTCTTATGTTTATCGCGTTTTTTGTTTGGAATACTTCTACTTATTGAAAGATGCAAGATCATGTGACCGGTTGCTTAGTTTATGGTACTCTCTGCAAGTCGATCCTTAAGACCATAATAACCCACTATAACTTGTATTAATTCTTGGAAGTTTATGATCAAATACGTCCTCTTTGAGTAAAGCTGCAACTAGTCCACTGCCAGTTAAAGCAAATGATCATAAATTGGTACCCAGTACTAATACAGTTTTTATTTCTTGTGCATGTGTGACTAACAGATCACTAATGGAAGCTGTACAAACAAGAGGGGTTCATTAGGATACTGCAACATGCCCTTCCTCCCAGACGAAGTAGTGGAGCAGATCCTTCTCTTTGTATCCTTGCACCGTGACCGCAACGCTGTGTCATTAGTGTGCCATGCGTGGCACCGCATCGAGCGCCTCAGTCGCCGCTCAGTGTTCGTGTGCAACTGCTATGCAGTGCGCCCAGAGCGTGTACACGTGCGTTTCCCCTGCCTGCGCTCGCTGAGCGTGAAGGGAAAACCGCACTTTGCTGACTTCAACCTTGTGCCGGCGGGATGGGGTGCCACAGCCGATCCCTGGGTGGCTGCATGCGCGCGTGCATGCCCTGGCCTTGAAGAGCTCCGGCTGAAGCGGATGGTTGTCACTGACGATTGCCTCAAGAACCTTGCTCACTCATTCCTCAACTTGAAGTCACTTGTCCTTGTTAGCTGTGAGGGGTTCAGCACTGATGGTCTCGCTGCTGTTGCATCCAGTTGCAGGTGAGTACAGGCTTTGAGATTTTCATGTCATGATAATATTACTGAATGTGCATGTCTCCAAATAGGTGTTGAATGTACTGAGGGTTTTTGGCCATTTCGATAAAAACACGGTTCATAGTCAAATCTTCTTGTCATATGCAGTTTATGGCGATTCTCTATGATGCTATACCATATCGTAAAAGTGTGTTTATCCATGACAACTGGTTCAATCTTGGATATAAGAATGTACAAGTTATGTGTGTTTAAAATGGAAACCCAGAAACTGTTAGCGCAGTGCGAAGATCCTAAGCCTTGAGTCCTTGGTAGTTGGCATTTGCTCTATCTCTATTTCCATGATTTTCTGATAAAAATCATGATTGAGACTCGATCATTCCCATCTGTTAAGATAATTCCTGTTTAACGGATGTTTCTTCATACATGTGTCTGCTAGCTCATAAGTACGTACAATCCACATTTCTAGTGTTTTCTATTTTGCTTATATTTTCTACATGCCTACATATATACGTTTTGAAACCGAAGAAAGATAATTTGTATATGAGAGTTCTTTCACCAGTAACTTTAAATTACATATGTGGACTGTGGGTAGGAATGATGACCAAGGCTCCATTCTGGCCATATCATACTACTACTGCAATCTAAAGAGGATTGAATACTTAAGGGTTCTTTAGCAGTAACATTAATTTCAGTTGCAAAATATGCCTGGTCCAGAGAATCTTGACCCTCGAACAGTCTGTAACTGAAGGGCTCACAGTTGAAGTCCTATCAATCCTGAATTAAGCAAATAAGGGAATTCACTATTCTTAGCCATTATCATTATATCCAATTTTCGTACCTTTTTTTTAATTCTGAAACTCACCTCAAACTTGTTATTGAATTTGCGTAATTCCGTATATGTGCAAGGTGGATTCCACGTGCCCACTAATTCGTAGTTACACATGGCTAGGGAATTCCAGCAACAATAAACTGCAATTCCAATAACAGAAGTAACTTTCTCTTGAGTAATAATGGTGTAAAACTCTGTTGGGGGATATTTCAGAGCGTCGGCTTGGTATTCAAATCCTAGGTGAGGGAGACGATTTTGTGGGAGATAACAAATTGGTTATGTTGCAATATATGTGGATTGCCCACCTTCTTTCCATCGGGCTTTTGGTTCTACTGGCTGGTGCATGATACTTAACATGGTATCAGAGCACGTGTCTTTGGGAAGTCATACGTGTGATTCCAGGGACGGAGCCAGGGGGGGGGGGGGGGGGGGGGGGGGCACGCTGGGGCCATGGCTACCCCCATGGCAGAAAATTTTCTGAAAGACCCTTGATAATTTGCAGATTTTGACCCCACATTTAGCCAGATTTACTCACATGGCTCCCTCCAAGTTATTTTGTATGCAATTGGCCCCCCTTGTGTTTCAATCCTGGCTCCGTCCCTGTGTGATTCTTTTCACGTGTAGGCCTCATCGAGCCACACGTGAGAGGGGATGTTACCCTGTATGTGGATTGTCCACCTTCTTTCCATAAGTTTAGACTTTTGGTTCTACTGGTTGGTGTGTGAAACTTAACATGGTACTAGAGCAGAGGCCTTGGGTTCAAGTCTCGGCTTTCGCTATTAATTAAAAAAATCTTACCCTCTTTCTGTCCACGTAGGCCTTATTGAGTCATATGTGAGATTATCACGTGTAGACCTCATTGAGTCACACGTGAGATGGGGTGTTACAGTATATCTGGATTGCTTACAGTATATGTGGATTGCCCACCTTATTACCCACCTTCTTTCCATCAGCTCTGACTTTTGGTTCTACTGGTTGGTGCATGAAACTTAACAGGTTCCTCACTCTTAATTATTACTAGTCATATGGCGTCCCCTTATATTTGGTGAGTCTGTTTTTCTTGAAAGATAAGATAATGGAGTCTTACAATAATCTTAGGTGGAGAACTGTTACTATCATTTTGCTGACCGTTTTAGTGTGGGCCCAAGGCCCCACATCCTGATCCCCACCCATGCACTTCTAAAGCCTATAAACTATGTAAGACACGTACATTATTTTTTTTCCATCTTCTCTTATTCACAAGCTATGTTTACATTTTCAGTCTTACTTAAAAAAATTCTCATGTCTATCCATAAGCATCATTTTGATGTGGCCCAGATTGAACTATGGTTTCTTTGTGATATATATATTTGTTGATACCATCTTTAAGGCCATTCAATACTCTTGTGCATCGCCTGTTTGTTTTCGGTAGAACTGGTGGTCGTTTGCATCAAGAGGCCCAAATGATATACACCGGATTACGTGGATAACAATTTAAGTGTTAATACCTGGCAACAATTTGCATATGTTCTAAGTTACCATCTTGTGCTTATGTGTTATGATCTGTTATTTGAAGCTATATTTATTTCACCATCGCTTCAATTTTGGTCAGTATTCCTTTAGAAGTATTCTTTTCAGTTATCCAAGTAGTCTTAAATAAATTGTAACTGTTCGCTTTTAGGTTTCTCAAGGAGCTCGACTTACAAGAGAGTCGGGTAGAGTTTCAAGGCCACCATTGGCTTAGTTGTTTCCCCAAGCCTTCAACAACATTAGAATCCTTGAATTTCGCTTGCTTGGCTGGGGCAGTGAGTGCTCATGAATTGGAAAGCCTTGTTGCAAGGAGTCCAAATCTTGGAAGATTGAGGTTAAACCGTGCAGTTCCACTTGCTGTTTTAGCCAATATTCTTACTCGCGCTCCTAAGCTGGTGGATTTATGTACAGGATCATTTGCTAACAATAGTGCTGCTGCACTTACTAGTCTTTACAGCGCAATCCGAAAGTGCAATTCTCTGAGAAGTTTATCTGGCTTTTGGGATTCTCCACCCATGGTTAGTCCAGCAATACATTTTGTTTGCAAGAACCTAACATGCTTGAACCTTAGTTATGCACCAAGGTTCCGTTGTTCTCATCTTATTGAAGCTATCCGCCCATGTCAGAGTCTCCGTCATTTGTGGGTAAGATTTACTAGCACTAATGCTATGGAAATTTAGCGAATTACATTGAATTGCTTAGTGCAGTTTTTAGAGTTTCACTTTGTTGGTTGAGTTATGCTTGCCAACTTTCCATAGTGCAGAAGTTTATTGCACTTCAAGCATATCAAATGGCATTTAACTGAGATGTCTATGTATGTGGTACTTGTCTATTTGTCGATCATGTATTTTACTCCAATTGGCAAGTAATGTGGGCTATTATGCTTAGGTTTGAGTTTTACTTAGTACGCAAGAATTTTGTATATTTGACACATGAAAGTACAATCCGTTCAACTCCCTATGTGTTCTTATACTTCAGCAGAGGTTGCATAAGGCCACATGTTTATATGTTGATACCAGTATAGACATGTGTAAATGTCAGACACTGCCAGTGGGACAAGATATAGTAAGCCTAAAATAAACATGGCGCGGAAGCTTACAAATGTCAGAGAACTTCTAAAGTACACCCTTTTTTCGTCTCTCTAATAGGTTCTTAAATAGCAACTGTTTCTACTGTAGTATTTTGGCTAGCATTTTAGGCTGGGCTGATTTAACATAACTTGTATGAGGCTGGCTGATGTCAATAGCTGTTGTACTGAAGTGCTGCGAACCAAGTTAAAATTTATTATTCATAAGTTTCTTTCATTTACTTTGCTAATTGTTGTTGTAAATATATTAATAACTTAGGTTTAATGGTTGTAGGTACTAGATCACATTGGTGATTACGGATTGCAGGTTGTAGCCTCTTCTTGTATGGAACTGCACGAGTTGAGGTTATTTCCTGCAGATGCAAATGTGTTAGTACGCTCTGGTGTGACAGAGGAAGGTCTGGTCGCAGTATCTTCAGGCTGCCGGAAGCTAAATTCTGTCCTCTATTCCTGTGCCCGAATGACCAATTCTGCACTGATCACGGTGGCGAAGAACTGCCCACGATTGACGTCATTCAGACTCTGTATTCTCCAGCCTGGGTCAGCAGATGCCGTGACAGGCCAACCACTCGATGATGGTTTTGGGGCAATTGTTGGGTCATGCAAGGGCCTCAGGCGCTTATCTGTGTCTGGCGGCCTTCTCACAGATGGCGCCTTCCTGTACATTGGCATGTATGCTGAGAGGCTGGAGACACTCTCTGTTGCCTCTGCCGGAGATAGCGATAATGGCATGATCTATGTGCTCAATGGTTGCAAGAATCTCAAGGAGCTGGAGGCTAGGAACTGCCCGTTTGGTGACACTGCGCTTCTTGCCGGTATGCATAGGTACGAGACGATGCGCTCGCTTTGGATGTCATCGTGCAACATCACCCTGGGTGGTTGCAGGGCTCTCACAGCAAACATGCCAGGCCTCAACGTCGAGGTCATCAATGACGTGGCGGATGTAGACGACAGTGACACCAAGAAGGTGGAGAAGATGTACCTCTACAGGACAGTCGCCGGTCCGAGGAGTGATGCGCCTGGATTCATCTCGACAGTGTGCCGTCATGGTTAATAAGTTCCTCTACGAACGGTTATTGCATAACTCATCTAGTATTATCGCACCTTATGCTGCGTCTGCTGCCTCCAAGCGACGTCACTCTTGTAAATTGTTTTTTGACAATACACTCTTGTAATTTTGGTTATTCTACGGAGCTGCAAATCTTAGCCCTGGCTGTAGCTAATACGTCATAATATCGACTCTTCTCTGCCGGATTTCATTTTGTTAAATATTACCTCCATTTGTATATATAAATTGTTCTGGTAGACAATTTTAGCCTACAGAAACATGTTATATTTTGAAACAGAGCTAACAGTGTGGAGCTATCTTTGTTCTTAAAATTGTGGCCTGACATGACAGTGGTTGTGCCTTGCTCTGCTTCTTAATTGTAGCGGCACCAGGGACATGTGAAGCTCGATCGTGTGGCTTTGAGCTCACCCTGTAAGTGGGCGCGCTCACGGAGGCCCACCATCCCCCCACCTGTGCCCATAAGTTTTAACTAGGGATCTTAGCGCGGCATTGTTTGGTGAAATTTAAATTTGAAAATGTCGATATGTAAAAGTTGTGAACATTTGAAATTGTTTGAAATGTGAAGATGTTTGAAATGTGAAGAAAGTTTACGGTTAAAAATTGTTAAGATTTCAAAATTTAATCAAATTGGGAAGTTATTCAGATTTGAATTCTTTTTTACATTTGTGACTCACTCCCCTGAGCATGCCTGGCGTCTTCTTCCTGCTGCCTCGTCGGCACCGGCGGTTGCTCCTCCGCCCTTTCCTCCAGACCACTCTTCTGCGCCTCCGCAGATCCCTATCGAAACACCCCGAGCGGCTCCAAAGGCTGTCCTCCCACCACGACATCGGCCCAACGAACGATACGCCCGCCAGCCACGATGCGTTCGACGAAACACCGCGGCGCGACGCCGTCGCCTACGCCGCCACTGTAGGCCTCCACCTGATGCGCGGCGAAATACCGCGCGCGGCGCCCGTGCCCGCCCGCGGCCCCCATCTGGACGTCGTCATGCTCAGGCCCGGTCCTGAGGGGGGGCAGGAGGGGCGGCCGCCCCGGGCCCCCGGAGCCAAGGGGCCCCCAGGTCGAGCTAGCTATGCATATGAGGAGGGGAGCAATTTTGGTGGCGGCGCCATTAGTCGCTAGAGCAGCAGAAGATTTCTCTGGTTCAGCTGAGAGAGATGAGGAAGCGTTATGAACGAATCATTGTGGACCAGATTTTGGGCCCTTTTTTCGTTCGTTAACCTGGGCCTTATTCACTTGGTCATGGCCTTTTTTCCTTTTAGTTGGCTATATACACAGGGTTAGGTGGGGTGGGGCAAATATACTAGTACGTAGACAATGACTGGAAGACTGATCCAGAAAATGCAGCGCAGTAGACGCATTTTTCCTGCTAAAAAAAGCCAAGGCATTATTTTTGTATATATAGGTATAAATTGTCATAAATTGTTATTTTAATGCTTATAGAGCACGGATCAAAGAAGCACAACGTTGCTGATTTGATTCTTCCACCGCTCAGAATACGGAAAAAAAACAACAACTCACTGGTTGGCGTATGTCAAACGTTGTGCCGGCATACCTTTTTTTTTCTTGACGTACCTATTCTCCCGCAATGGTATCAAATATTCATCCATTTAAAATCTATGCATTGGGTAATATAAGAACATATGTTGAGGGAGTTACATAGATATTTACGATGATTTATGCTAATATCTATAAACATTCGATATAAATAATGCAATTTGAATGCACTTTAAATATTTATTCGTAATAGTCATTATATACTAGAATCATTGACTATTTTTTAGTGACTGTTGTAAGGGCCCCGATTTTTAGTTCGCCCCGGGCCCCCAAAACCTCAGGACCGGCCCTGGTCATGCTGGACGGGTACGTGAAGGCCGGCCTCATTGACCGCGGTCACAGGCTATTCGATGGAATCGCGGTGAAGGACGAGGTGGCGTGGACCAGCCTGCTCTTTGGGTACTTTCGCGCTGGGCGCGTTGGCGAGGCGCGTGCACTGTTCGATGCGATGCCGTGTCTTTTCTTCGTTGGATGACTCGATATCCACAGCATTTACCGAAAGTTTGTACCTATGCTTGCGGAATATAAATCATGTTGAGTAGGTGTCATGAATTGTCTGCAGCATGAATAAATATAAAGTATATGTCATACCTTGGTGTGCACTCTGAGCTTGAACACCTGCGGCACTTACGTTTACCATCCTGTGTCATCATTCCACAGAGGCACTTTTTGCAAGAAGAAAACCACCAGTCGTGTGGTTCATTTACTTCAGTAATAAGTATGCGAAGCTTGAACTTCTTTGTCTGGAACGGCATGCAGAAACAACCTTATAAGAAATGTTTATTAATTATGGTAATTGCATCGATTGATTAGTTGTAGGTCTTACAACTATATCAGAAATGTTGTCGTTCCCTAACGCAGACAGTGTTGTTTCTGAGGCTTCAGCTCCTGTATTAGCATGTCTATCCCGTTCAATCAAATAATGTTGGCCGTCGAAGCTATGTCATGACAGAATGTTATCGTCATATTAATTTTGCGAATATTGTTGCGAATAATTTTGTCATGACAGAATATTGTTGCGAATATTCTGCGAATATCAAATAATGTTGGCCGTCGAAGCTATGTCATGTCATGACTAACTTGTTATGAAGAGTTTCGGCTTCAGGAATGGATGGATTGAATTGCCAGGGGGTCATGGAGGTGCTTCCAAATGCAATCAGCCTTGTGATATTACAGCTTACTTTGTAATTAAGTGTAATATCTGTAGAAGCATTATTATGGCATTTAGGTGTACATAATATGAATACCTTTTTTTTTTTTTTGCGAATACATAATATGAATACCTGAAAAGGAAGATACTGTCATCCCTGTGAAGAGCACAACCATGTTGTACTCTGTAGATTCTTGATAAAGAGCTTCCGCTTCAAACTGTTCAGCATGCTTGCCCCATAATGTAACTATGGCGATCCTATCACTTTTTAGAAAACAATATATATTAGTAATATGAAGTGTGAACATAATCATAAATGTTGAAACACCGATGGTCGTACTTGCTGTTTTTTATACGGATTTGCCTTCTTGGATCTTGATTATTTTTTGATGCAATGATGTCGGTTTGCTGTACGGCCATTCCAATAACATCTGTAATTCAGTATAGAACAATGTGAGTACTACATATGAAAAGGCGGCAGTAGATTGCATAAAACATTACATAGTCGGTAGTAATACCTGACACGTAAGTTTTATCTCCAACACGAGTTTCTAACTCATCAAATGATTTGAGGCTATATGTGTAGAAGGGGAAATCTGCAAGTTGTGGACAGTCTTCCGTTATTTTTGTGTTTTTCGCGAGCTTGATCCTGTAGAGATGGTCTGTCACTCTGTTTCTAATTTTTTGGCCTGTGACTATGAACTGTTCAATCTTGTAAATTGTATCCTCTTTTAGCTTTGCTCTGAACATGTCCACTCGGTCTTTCCCTATGCAACCTTCGATGACATTTCCCCGAAAGAAAAAGAAAAGTTAGGTGCAGTAAAGAGTAAACTATGTCTGGAAGAAAAGGAAATGAATTGTAAGTGTGATCTATGTGGAAGTTGGTAATTTGTCAGTGTTACATATCTGAAATTTATTTTCATGCTGTAAGTACAGCAGCATTCAGTATGTTAGTTATATTGTAAGAAAAAGCAACCATAAGATGAGGTTTCAAAGTCGCTTAACTCTGGTTTTTAGCTGAAGGTAAACATTTAAATCTTATAAGCAAAGCCACATCATGAGTATAGTACAAATTAAATATAGTTTTACATGCAAGCTAAGTCATGCATTTGCCTTCCATTCACTTGCAGTAGGACATTGTTTTTTTACATATACCTGATGATCAAGGAAGAGCAATCCCAGCTCATATATTCCTTTCGTTTGACTCCAATTTTCCCAAACTTGTATAAGCTTAACTGTCACATGAGGCGCTCTTTTCTGTGGAGATAAGTCTCTGACCAACACTGTTTGCATTGTTCAAGCAAGATATGTGCAAGTACATAAAAAGAGAAGTAATTACACAGAGAGGAAAAAGGGCTGGTTTCTTTTCCTTGTTAGCATTCGAATGTGGTTTCGATTGGTAAAATAACATATATATAGCCATCTGTTTGCAGTATACTTTGTGAATAAGCTTGTATATTGAAAATCGTTTGTATTTAAATAGCAAAAGCAACGGTAGCTGATTCTTAAGTGTCAAAGCTTCAGATTTCTAAGTATGAAACGGTAGTGAAGAATGAAATTAACACGTTGTGGCTTGTATTTGCAAACTTACAACGGTATAGAAGGTATCTTACACAGAGGCTGCGCATACAATTTCTTCTGCTTGACAATAATTAGATGCAGTAGGTTGCGTGGATAAAATATATTGCCTGACGAAGAAGAAAAGAGAAATAAGTAGCGGCCTCGTTCCAGATCCATTATTTCGTTTTGAGGCTTTGCTACAACTACAAAATATAGGGATTATATATTCTGTTTGTAACCTTGAGTAAATCTAATTGTTGAAAAGTGGACTGGAAAAGAGAAATAAGTAGTGGCCTCGTCCCAGATTTATTATTTCGTTTTGAGGCTTTGCTACAACTACAAAATATAGGGATTATCTATTATGTTTGTAACCCTGAGTAAATCTAATTGTTGACTGTTATATAAATTAAAATAGCAGGATGTAGAAATCAGCTTTGTTGCAAACCCATGACGTCTCACTGCAAGATAAGCTGTAAGCCTATAATCATGTTGGACCTAACCAGCATCAAGTTTAAGTAAACAAAAGAATATCGGCGGAGGTACCTGGTAAACTGGATCGGACACAGGTCTCTTCCTGTTCTTGATGAGCTCCTGGGCTCGCCGACGGGGATGGAGCATGTCAAGTAGGGAGTAGGTGCGCAGGCAGATCGACCGGCGAGCGCGTCCGGTCGGGACTGAACGCCGCGAGCTCTTTATCCTGGCTGGGGGCGAAGCAGATCGAGAGGCCAGCTGCGAGCTCCTGTCTTGCGCAGATCCAGAGCAGATGACGCGGACGCGGAGTGGCTGCTCGACGCCGAAAGGAGGCAGCGCTGGGGAAGATGCGCTGGCGACGGCGAGATGAGCTGGAGGCGTGGAGCTCCCTGTCCTGACAGGAGGCGGAGCAGATTGGGAGGACAGCGGCGAACTCCTGTCTTGTGCAGATGCGAAGCAGATGGGGCGGATGGAGAGGGGCTGGCTTCGGCCGCAGTTGGGGAAGACTGCCCCATACGACGCCCTCGAAGCCTCCGGGCACATGAGACTCCTCGAGGGCTCGAGGAGGAGAAGGGCGGCGCGAGGCGGCGGCGATTTCCGCCGTCGCGGGAGAGGGAAGAGGAAGAGGAATTGTGCAGATGCTTTTGCAAAATAGTCACCGGAGTTTCCCAAACTTACGATTAGGTCCTTTGCCGCCAAATTTCGTGCGGAGGCGACGTGTCACCGCGCGATTGGTAGAAACTCGTCTGCTACAGTAATACTGTAGCAGCGCGAGCGCGGGCTCATCTGGGCCGCCCGTCGCGGCGATCAGAACGGCCTGCGGTTTTGGGGTGACGTGGACAGCAGATTTGAGGGTGAATCTGTTGTACTTTATATATTAAGGCATTGGGCCTTCGCTACCTGTCTATCTAAACCCACCCATGCTAACGGCGTTCGTTTTGCCCAATTAAACCCACCTTCGTTAGTAGCCAGCCAGCTTCCTTCGCTCCCAAGTCTTCCTCCTTCCAAAATATTGATGCTCGTAATTTTCCAGGTCATTTGGACGTCGTTTGGGTCCCTGAAACTTAAAAGGAAAAAATAGGGTTTTTTTTTGCCTGCGCAGGGTTAATTCCATAAAAATAGGAAATACATATTTTATTGCCTAAAATCATTATATAACAGTGGTATAACCCTTATATGATGTAAATATGATTGGAATATGAGTGATATAGTGCAAAGTTCATGTATGCATTTTACATGCATCAGATGGAAGCAAAGCTTCCTCCGTCGCAGGCGCCACCAGGTCTTGAGCTTCCGGGCTGGCTTCCTGAGTTGCTGGGGTAGACAGGTCACCAGCCCCCGGCGCCGTGGCCGATCTTGTCTTGACCTTGTCGGAGGGTACCGACGACTGCTTGAGCACCTCGATGTAGATCCCGGGAGGAACAGGCTCTCGTTGTGAGGCTAGCCGCGAGAGTTCATCCGCGACTGTGTTGTCCACTCGCGAGACGTACACAACTCTGAAGTTGTCGAAGCGTCGTTGTAGCTTTGAAACCTCCTCGACATACGATGCCATTTGAGGGCACGCGTACTCTTTGTTCACTTGTTTGATGACTAGCTGAGAGTCACCCTTGACGATTTTCTTGATGCCGAGGCTGATGGCTACACGAAGCCCTGCAAGCAGGCCCCCGTATTCCATCGTGTTGTTGGAAATGCCGCCGCGAAAGTGCATCTGGGCGACGTACTTCAGGCGATCGCCTGTTGGCGACTACCGAACAACTCCAGCCCCTCCTTGATTCTTGGAAAAAGAGCCATCGAAGTGCATGGTCCAGGCGCTAGGATCTTCTTTCCTGGGGAGGCATGTTTCCTCTTCCGAGGTCCTCGAATGTTGTTTCGGTCCATTCCGCAGTGAAGCCTGCCAGCGCCTGGCTCTTGATGTTGTCCGTATGCTCGAACTTGAGACCGAAACCCTGAAGCTCCATGGCCCACCATGATATGCGTCCTTGGCGAGTGGGTTCTCCAGGGGCTTCTCAGGTTGTACTTCGAGACCACTGTGATCGGGTGGCTTTCAAAGTACGGTCTCAGCTTGCGAGAGGCAATGAGGATCGCCAGAAGTAGCTTCTGCATCATGAGGTAGCGCTCCCGTGCATCGCGCAGAACCGAGCTGACGAAGTAGATCGGGTACTGCACTTTGCGGGGGGTCGCTTCTTGATCAGGCTCCATCTCTTCTTCCACGGTGTCAACGTCCTGAGCTGGCGGCAGCTCAGCCCCCAGCGCTTCAGTGCCGTTGACACCAATGGAGATCGTCGGGGCATCGAGGTCACCGGACCCCGGCAGACCCGACGCCTTCTTCTTGCTGGGCTGACCTGGGAGTGTTTCCCCAAGTCGCTTGCCCTTGACCTTGCTTGGCTTTCTTGGAGGAGCGTCGCGCTCTGCCACCAACACCGTACTTACCACTTGGTTAGTGGCAGCGATGTACAGCAGTAGGGGTTCCTTCTCGGTTGGGGCCACCAATATTGGCGGCGAGGCGAGGTAGCTCTTGAGGGACTGAAGTGCTTCCTCCGCCTCAGGGGTCCAGTCGACGGGGCCCTCTTTCTTGAGCAACTTGAAGAACAGAAGAGCTCGCTCCCCAAGCCTTGAGATGAAGCGCCGGAGTGCGATGATGCACCCGTTGAGGCGCTGCACGTCCTTGATTCGCCGGGGAGCTTCCATGCGATCGATCGCCTTGATCTTGTCTAGGTTGGCCTCGATTCCCCGATGGGAAACCAAGAAACCCAGCAGCTTGCCCGATGGTACCCCAAAAGCATACTTCTCGGGGTTAAGCTTGAGGTTGACCCGGCGGAGGTTCTCTAACGTCTCGTGCAGGTCCTGGATGAGTGAGTCCTGGTACCGCGTCTTGACCACGATGTCGTCGATGTATGCTTCAGCGTTGCGACCCAGCTGGGGCCCAAGGCACGCCTGCATTGCGCGCTGGAAGGTAGCGACGGAGTTCCGGAGGCCAAATGGCATCCGGGTGTAGCAGTAGCAGCCCTTGGGGGTGATGAAGGCCGTCTTCTCTTGATCTTCGATGGACATCAAGATCTGATGGTGCCCGGAGAAGGCATCCAAGAAGCATAACAGCTCGCACCCCGCTATGGAATCCACGATTTGATCAATGCGTGGTAGGGGGAATGGATCCTTTGGACAGGGCTTGTTTAAGTCGGTGAAGTCGATGCAGAGGTGCCACTTGAATGTCAGGGGTTTAGGAACCACTACCGGGTTCGCCACCGAAAGGGGGTGAGGAGCCAAGCGTATGACGCCAGCTTCTAGTAACTTGTCAACTTCGGCGACGATGAACTCCAACTTTTCCTTGCTCTGGTTCCGGAGAACTTGCTTCACAGGTCGCGCGTCCGCGCTGACCGCAATTTGTGCTCGATCACCTCCCTTGGTACGCCGGGTAACTCCGATGCATCCCACGCGAAGACATCAGAGTTTACCGGAAGGAAGGCGACGAGCGTGCTTTCCTATTTGTCCGTAAGGCGGGCACCGATGATAATGGAGCGAACTCCAGCACTGGTCAGTGCCACCTTTTTGGTCAGCTGCGGGTCGCCATGGAACGGCGCCTTCTTGCTAGAAGTTGATGTTGAGCCCCCGGGGTCAGTTCCTTCCCCAGAGTGCGCCTCGAGATCTTCCTCCATCTCATCTTGAGTGACATCCGCTGTTGCCGCCACCGTCTGGTTCAGCTTCCGAACGCATAAGATGGCGTCGTCGGTGTCGGCCTTGATCTTGATCACTCCCAGTGGTGCTGGGATCTTCAGCACATTGTAGGCGAAGTGGGAGACGGCCATGAACTTGGCCAGAGCACGCCGACCAAGTATGCTGTTGTACGGAAGCGGAGTGTCGGCAATGTCGAAGACGACGTCCTCAGTGCGGAAGTTCTTGTGATCGCCGAAAGTGACTGGAAGAGTGAGCTTCCCGAGGGTCCGCGTGATACCTCCGTTCACACCTTGGAAGACGCCAGTGTCTGTGAGGCGAGAGAACGGAATTTGCAGGACGGCCAGCACCTTGGCCGTCAGCAGGTTGAGACCGTAGCCTCCATCGACCAGCATCTTGGTGACCTTGTAGTTGTGGATGACTGGGGACACGATCAGAGGCAGGTTCCCAACCCCGGAAGTGTTGGACGGATGGTCTTCCGGGTCGAAGGTGATGACCTGGTTAGACCAATCCAGGGGCTTTGATGGAACTGAAGCCACTGCGTTGAGCTCCCGCACCAGCTTCTTGCCAGTGCCGTTGGATAGGGGCAGAGAAGATCCTCCATGAATGCAGCCGATGACCCCGGCAACCTACTAGAATTGCCCACCGTTGCCTCCTGGAGCGGTAGGAGCTTCCCCGTTGTTGCCTTGGGCGGCCACCTGGTTGTTCTGTTCGCGCCCGCCTTGTCCGCCGCGCCCTCCTCCTCAGCCTCCGCGACCACCGCCCCGATACCAGCCACGACCACCTCCGCCTTGGTGGCCCGTGGGACAATCGCGAGCGATGTGTCCGGCGACTCCGCAGTTGTAGCAGCCGTCCTGACCGACCCCGTCAGCCCGACGCTGCTCTCGTAGAGCGAGGTTTCGGAGCGCGCGACAGTCCTTGAGCAGGTGATTGCCTTCGGGGTGTATGTGACACCACGGATCACCTTCTTCTTCTTCAGCGGCTGCGGGCTTGACCTTCTTCGCGAGTGGCTCGGCGACGAAGACACGCTTGTCAGTCCCAGCATCCCACCTCTTGTTCTTGGCGGCGGTGGCCTTGTCTTCAGGTTCATCTTCCCTCACGCCTTCTTCCGCCCGCGCGCAACGGTCCGCGAGCTCCCAGAGCTTGCGGGCGGTCTCCACGCGGTGGATGCTCAGCTTCTCTTGCATCCGGGGATTGTGGAGATTGGCGCTGAAGCACTGAACCAGCACTTCGTCCTTGAGGCACGGGATCGTGTTCATCTTGTGGGTGAAACGCTGGATGTACTTGCGGAGGGTTTCACCCGGGAGCTGCTTGAAGTCGTACAAGTCCCTTGGGGTACCCGGAGGCTCGTATCCTCCCTAGAAAGCCCCCAGGAACTGCTCCTTCAGCGCACGCCAAGAGCGGCTGGAGCACTTTAGAAGGCTGAGGATCCAGGTCTGGGCTTCTCCCTTCAAGGCCAGCGGGAACCAGTTGGCCATCATGATCTCATTAGCCCCGGCGACCATTGCCGCGAGCGAGTAGATCTGCAGGAAGTCCCAGGGGTTGGTGGTGTCGTCGAAGCGAAGGACGTCGATCTTGAACTTCTTGGGCCAATCGAAGCGACGAATCTCGGGTGTGAGGGTGTTGCAGCCTTCGGCGACGTCGTCGTCGCGATCCTCCCGGTGATGACGTTCTCGACGGTGTTCGATGCGGGTACGCATGTCTTCATGTTGTCGATTGTTGAGGTCATCGCGAAGATCATGCTCCTCCGAGGTTGAAGACCCAACAGAGATGGCCTTGCCTCGGTCTTCGTGTGGACGGTTGGCCATCGTCGGAGCATCTCGAGGTGGCTTTGTCTCCGCTTGGCGTTCCCCACGGGGCTGAGCCCGCAATTCGCGCGTCCTGCCTGTCGTAGCTCCTGGGTTGTCGACGGTGGTAGCCTGAGTGGCTGCAGGAGTTGGCCCGCCGTCGGCGTAGTCGAGGAGCTTCTCCACGCGAGCCCTCCACGCCTGGTACATATTGGGGTCAACGGTGCTTGGTGGAAACTGCATCAGAGCCTTGGCGGTCACCAGGGAGTCGTGGCGAGCTTGAGCGTGTGGAGGCGTGTGCGTGGAGGACTTGCTCTTGGATGGCTGAGGACATCCAGCGGTCTGGTCCTTGGCCGCTCCGTTGCCGATGCTCTGAGTCAGAATTCTGATGGAAAAAGGACCGTCAAGACACCATATTTCTGAAGATCAATAATTCACAGAAAATATCCCGAAGTTCCTATTTTGTCAGATGGCGAGGCTAGCCAAAAGGGGAGGCCAAGGTGGGCCACCATGGGCCCACACCATGCCATGGCGCGGCCCACCATGCTGACGCGCCGACATGTGGTGTGGCTGCCCTGGCCCACCTCAGTCGGTGCCCTTTCGCGTACTTCATCCCCAGGAAACCCTAAGACACAGGAGATCATCGAGGAAATATTCCGCCGCCTCCACGAGGCGGAAAACACCAGAGAGAGAAAAGCTCTCCGGCAGGGAGAAATCTGCCAGGGAAATTCCTTCCCGGAGAGGGGAAATCGTCGCCATCGTCACCGTCATCGAGCTGAACTTCTTCGGGATCATCATCATCATCTCCACCGCCAGCACCATCATCTCCGCCGCTCCACTCCGTTCCGCTGTAACATCTAGGGTTGAATCTTGTCTAGTTCATAGGGGAAGCTTTCCCGGTGTTAATTACTCCTTGTGGTTGATGCTATTGAGTGAAACCGTTGAATTAAGGTTTATGTCCAGATTGTTATTCATCATTATATCACCTCTGATCATGTTCCATATGATGTCTTGTGAGTAGTTCGTTTAGTTCTTGAGGACATGGGAGAAGTCTTGATGTTAGTAGTGAACTATGTTGAGTAATATTTAATGGTTTGATATTTAAGTTGTGGTGTTATTCTTCTAGTGGTGTCATGTGAACGTCGACTACATGATACTTCACCTTTATGGGCCTAGGGGAATGCATTGTGTATTCGAATATTAATTGTGGGTTGCCGGAGTGACAGAAACCTGAACCCCCGTTGGTATATCGATGCATGAGGGATAGCAGGATCTCAGAGTTTAAGGCTGTGGTTAGATTTATCTTAATTACTTTCTTGTATTTGCGGATGCTTGCAAGGGGTATAATCACAAGTATGTATTAGTCCTAGGAAGGGCGGTGCATTAGCATAGGTTCACCCACACAACACTTATCAAAACAATGAAGATTAATCAACTATATGAAGCGAAAGCACTTGACGAAATTCCCGTGTGTCCTCAAGAACGTTTGGTCATCATAAGTAAACCTACCGGCTTGTCCTTTGCTGTAGAAAGGATTGGGCCACTCGCTGCAATTATTATTACTGCTTTTATTTACTTGTACTTTATTTATCTGCTATATCAAAAACCCTAAAAACTTGTCTGCTAGTATTTACAGTGAATTCCTAATCAAAACTGCTTGTCAACACCTTCTGCTCCTCGTTGGGTTCGACACTCTTATTTATCGAAAGTACTACGATACACCCCCTATACTTGTGGGTCATCAAGACTATTTTCTGGCGCCGTTGCCGGGGAGTGAAGCGCTATTGGTAAGTGGAATTGGTAAGGAAAACTCTTACTGTACGTGCTTTTTTATTTGTCTGCTGCTATATTTTATCATGGAGAGATCTTCTCTTGAATTCCTATTTGGAAAACCACTACCACTGCTGAGGTAGTTGAGGAGGCGCCATCTGTGCAAGTAATCCCATTCAAAATACCTATGAAAATTGTTGAACGTGTTACGAATAACCGCTATGAAGGGGATGGAACTGTCCATCCTGGTGATCATTTATTATTTTTACATGAATTATGCGAGTTATTCAAGTGTGCAGGTATTTCAATGGAAGAAGTTAAGAAGAAACTATTCTCTATATCGCTGGCTGGTAGAGCTGCACAATGGTATAAACTGCTGAAGAATGGGCGTTCTCTTGGTTGGGAGGAAATTGTACCTCTCTTTTATTCTAAATTCTATCCTCCAAGTGAGATTCACAAAGACCGGAACCTCATATATAATTTTGGCCTCATGATGGAGAGAGTATTGCCCAAGCGTGGGGGAGATTGAAGTCACTAATGCTCAAATGCCCCATTCATGAGCTTCCTGGTAATGTCGTTGTTGATAACTTCTATGCAAGGTTTCCTTTCAGGATAAAACTTTATTGGATACTGCTTGTTCTGGATCATTCACTCGTAATAAAGAAGAGTTTAAATGGGACCTTCTTGATCGGATTCAGGAGAACACTGAAGGATGGGAGAACGACAAAGGTAGAGAGTCAGGTATAAAATATGATTTCGAATGCATTAAAACTTTCATGAATACTGATGATTTTCGAAATGTTAGTACTGTTTATGGCCTTGACTCTCAAGTTGTTGCAAATTACTATAAAGTTTTGCCTCTTATTTCGGTATGCCTAAGGAGGGTTTTAAGAAATATCATGAACCTTATAAAGATAAACTTGTTTCTCCTATGACTAGAACATTGAAGTTAACACGTTGATCACATTATTCCTGAGCCTTATATTGAAAAAGTTCCTTTTCCTGCTAAAATAAAGGAACATTCTATTATAGCTAGTGTTGTTAACAAAAGTACAAGAAAGCTATAGAACCTGATGAACAAATAACTGTTGAACCTGCTGTAGCAATAATAAAGGACCTTGTCACCTAAAATATAGAAGATGGGCATATTATCTTTTGTGAAGATGCTTCTAATATTGTTTCACATCCTAAAAGCTCTAGGAAAACTAGTGTTCCTGTGCTCTCTGTTAGGATAGGTGATCATTGCTATTATGGTTTATGTGATATTGGTGCAAGTTCAAGTGCTATTCCTTATGAGCTCTACAGGGAAATCATGCATGAAATTGGTTCTTGTGAACTTGAAGAAATTGATGTGGTTATTCAGCTTGCTAATAGAGAAACTATCTCTCCAATTGGTATTGTTAGAGATGTGGAAGTTTTATGTGGTAAGACTAAATATCCTGCTGATTTTCTAGTACTTGGTTCAGCTGCTAGTAAAACTTGTCCTATCATTTTTGGTAGACCTTTTCTGAATACTTGTGGTGCTGTCATAGATTGTAAGAAAGAGAAAATCTTTACTAAATTTGCTGGTGAATCTTATGAGTTTAATTTCTCTAAATTTGCCAAAGCTCCTTATGAAACTGAATTGCCTAATGAAGATTTTAAAGTTGCTCAGCTTGCCTCTATTGCTCTTGCTCCTAACAATGCTTTGCAGCAACACATGGAAGACCACGAAAGTGAGGTCTTTATGGAAGAAAGGAATGAGCTTGACGAAATATTTCTTCGTCAGCCAATACTTAAACATAATTTACCTGTGGAAGATTTGGGTACCACACCACCCCCAAGGAGGATCCTGTTTTCGATTTAAAACCTTTACCTGATAATCTTAAATATGCTCATATTGATGATAAGAAAACATATCCTGTTATTATTAGTTCTAAACTTTCAGGTAGAGAGGAAGAAAGATTGTTGGAAGTGTTGAAGAAACACCGTGGAGCTATTGGCTACACTCTTGATGATTTAAAGGGATTTCCCCTGCTATTTGTCAGCATGCTATTAATATGGAACCTGATGCAAAGCCAGTTGTTGAACATCAACGTCGTTTAATACCCAAGATGAAGGAAGTGGTAAGAAATGAGGTATTAAACTTCTTGAAGCTGGTATTATTTATCCTATTGCTGATAGTAGATGGGTGAGTCATGTGCACTGTGTTCCTAAGAAAGGAGGAATTACTGTTGTGCCAAATGAAATGATGAACTTATTCCTCAAAGAGTAGTAGTAGTTTATAGAATGTGCATTGATTTTAGAAAGGTTAACAAAGTTACTAAGAAAGATCATTATCCTTACCTTTTATTGATCAAATGTTAGAGAGATTGTCTAAGAAAACTCACTTTTGTTTCCTTGATGGTTATTCTGGGTTTTCTCAAATTGCGGTGAGAAAGCAAGATCAAGAGAAAAACACTTTTACTTGTCCTTATGGAGCTTATGCTTATAGACGTATGCCTTTTGTGAGGAAATTGTGGAAGTGTTCATGGACGATTTCTCCGTTTATGGAACTTCCTTTGATAATTGCTTGCACAATCTTGATAAAGTTTTGCAGAGATGTGAGGAAACTAATCTTGTTCTTAATTGGGAGAAATGCCACTTTATGGTCAATGAAGGAATTGTTCTTGGACATAAAATTTCTGAAAGAGGCACTGAAGTTGACCGAGCTAAATTTGAGGCAATCGAGAAAATGCCTTGCCCCAAGGATGTCAAAGGTATTCGTAGTATTCTTGGTCATGCTGGTTTTTATAGAAGGTTTATTAAAGATTTCTCTAAAATTTCAAAGCCTCTTACTAATCTTCTCCAAAAAGATGTACCTTTTGTTTTTGATGATGATTGCAAGGAAGATTTTGAAACTCTAAAGAAAACTTTAATTACTGCTCCTGTTGTTCAACCACCTGATTGGACCCTACCTTTTGAAATTATGTGTGATGCTAGTAATTTTGCTGTTGGTGTTGTTCTTGGACAGCGAATAGATAAGAAGTTGAATGTCATTCATTATGCTAGTAAGGCTCTTGATTCAGCTCAAAAGAATTATGCCACCACTGAAAAGGAATTCCTAGCTGTAGTTTTTTCTTGTGACAAATTTAGACCTTATATTGTTGATTCGAAAGTCATTATTCATACCGATCATGCTGCTATTAGGTACCTTATGGAAAAGAAAGATGCTAAGCCTAGGCTTATTAGATGGGTGCTGCTTTTACAAGAGTTTGATTTGCCTATTGTAGATAGGAAAGGTGCTAAAAATCATGTTGCTGATAATTTTTCTAGATTGGAAAACATTGCTTATGATCCTATTCCTGTTAATGATAGTTTTCCAAATGAACAGTTGGCTGCAATAAGGGTAAGTTTGCGTGATAGTCCTTGGTACGCTGATTATGCTAACTTTATTGTTTCCAAGTACTTGCCCCCAACCTTTTCAGCTCAACAAAGAAGGAAATTATTTTATGACTTGAGGCATTATTTTTGGGATGACCCACACTTATATAAAGAAGGAGTGGATGGTATTATGCGAAGATGTGTTCCTGAATATGAACAACAAGAGATATTGTGAAAATGTCATGGTAGTGCTTATGGAGGACATCATGCTGGAGATAGAACCGCACACAAAGTTCTACAATCAGGTTTTTATTGGCCTACTCTTTTCAAAGATGCAAGAAAGTTTATTTTATCTTGTGATGAATGTCAAAGAGTTGGTAACATCTCTAGGCGCAATGAAATGCCTATGAGTTATTCTCTTGTTATTGAACCGTTTGACTGTTGGGGATTCGACTTTATGGGTCCTTTTCCTCCTTCAGAAGGTAATATTCATATACTTGTTGTTGTTGATTATGTTACTAAATGGGTAGAAGCCATACCTACAAAAAGTGTTGATGGTGAGACCTCATTAAAAATGCTTCAGGATGTTATTTTTCCTAGGTTTGGTGTGCCTAGGTATCTTATGACTGATAGAGGTTCTCATTTTATTCATGGTGGTTTTAGAAAGACCCTTGCTAAATATGGAGTTAATCATAGAATTGTTTCAGCTTATCATCCCCTAACAAGTGGTCAAGTAGAATTATCAAATAGAGAAATTAAATCTATCTTGCAAAAGACTGTTAATAAATCTAGAAAAAATTGGGCTAGTAAGTTAAATGATGCTTTATGGGCTTATAGAACTGCTTATAAAAACCCTATGGGTATGTCTCCTTATAAAATGGTTTATGTAAAAGCTTGTCACTTGCCCTTAGAATTAGAACACAAAGCTTATTGGGCAGTGAGGGAACTTAATAGAGATTTTAAACTTGCCGGTGAAAAAAGATTGCTTAACTTAAGTTCTTTAGATGAATGGGGAAGTGAGGTCTATGAAAATTGTCGTGTCTCGAAGGACGGACATCGGGAGTGAAGGACACCCCCTTTGTAGATTCGGTAGGGAGCGAAGGAGGCTGGAAACGTCTCTCACGGAGGGGTCTCCGACAAGCTCTCACTCTCTCTCTCTCTCTCTCTCTCTCTCTCTCTCTCTCTCTCTCTCTCGATCTCGTCGTGTTTGGAAAGCAAGCAAAGGACACAGCGATCTACCCAGGTTCAGGCCGCCCGAAGGCTAACAGCCCTACTCCTGCATGTCTGGATAGATGGTGGCAACATGGTGTGGCTACAAGGTTGTCTCCGGCGAGGAACCCGACAAGGGTTTTGGCTAGAGGAAGAAGAAGGACAGATCCTCGCCCAGAGGAGATCACCTTCTCTTTCTTCCCTGCCCTAGCCTAGCTCTGCGGTGTGCTTGCTATGCTTGCAGCCGTGTGTGTCTTCTGCCTTGGATTCGTTCCCCTCCTCACCATGCCTTGGTCCTCCTTTTATAGATAAAGGGGAATGCCACAGAAGTCATGCGAGGAGCGTGAGGGGGTCTTGGCGGGAAGAAACCCCTCTCTCTGGTGGAGGAGGAAATGTGGCCTCTCCTCCTCCAAGCATCCTTCCTCGGTTTGGTGAGATCCCCCGCCCTTTGGGGGAAAGCGACGTGGGTAAAGGCTGGCGCACCGCAGGTGGTGTCTCCTGCCCGCGCCTTGCTTCCCAAATCTTCTGGGTTCTTCTACCATCTTCTGGAGGGTGGTGGAAACCCTATCTTCAGCTTGTACGGCCGGGTACCCGAGACGGAGTACGGCGCTGCCGGGACCTCTGGCTCTCGGGGTCTTCATCTGCTTTCGGGGTGCGGGGACCCGGGGGTCCTTCGCAATCGGTGGCCTTGGCTGGCGGGATGGGCACCCGCCAGGTCTTGCGTCGTGTCTTGGCCTTGTCCATCTTCGTGTTGGGCCCACAGGTGGTGGACCCACTTTGGCAGCACTAGGGGAACCCTGTGTTCCACTACTGCGACAGTAGCCCCCGGGCATGGTCCCGGCGGCTTTGCTTCAGCGGCTGCCGGGGCTATAACCAAAAAGATGGTCAAAGTGGGTCCCTGGCGCCTGGTCTTCTTGGAGTTATTCCGCTCGGGGGAATAACTGAGCTGGCCTCCTCGATTCCTGGTAACGGAAGAAACGAGGAGGCCACCGCTGGGGCAGTAGCTCGCGCTATAAAAGCGGGGCGAGCTCCTTGGTTCTTCATCTATCTCTCCTTGCCTTCTGCTTCCCAATCCCACCAAAGGCCACTGCTGCAATGGCACCGATGAGGAGGGGAAGAGGACGTCCGCGCGCTCCTCTAGTTGCGGTGGAGGACGGATCGCCTGTCCGGGGCCGCAGGGCGTCCCGGAGTCGAGGAAGAAGAGGCCGTGGCGGCCGCGGCGGCCGTGGTCGGGTCGCTTCTCCTCCAAGGAGCTCAGTCCACACAGGCTCCGCTCCCTTCGAGTTCATGGTGGATCTGGACCGCCGGCTTCGCAGTCGCTTGCGCCTTCCGGATTCCTTCTCGATGGCTCTGGAAGGCAAACCCTCCGGCTTCTGGTTGCAAGTTGAAGGCTGCCCCAATGGCCCCTCCTGGGTCTGGGCAGAGTACGCCGTCGACGATTCCATGCTCCTTGGCCATGGATGGAGGTCATTCTCTCGCTCCCGGCGGTTAACCTGGGGGCAGAGTGTGACGTTCCGGTTCGACGGAGACGCGACGCTCTCCGTGAAGATCTTCAACGTCTCCAATGGACGCGCAGAGTGCTGCAGGGAGAGCAGCAGCAGCGGCGGCAGCTCCAGCTCCTTCGACGAGGATGAAGATGAGGAAAACTCATCTAGCATCAAGGCGGAGGTGAGCTCTTCGACCTGAAGGTGCGGGAAGCCCGGAAGGAGACGCTGAAGATCTCCTTCACCTCCTTCTTTGCGGCCTCGTCCACGTACTTCTAGAAGTAGCGCCTTCCATTGTACGGCAGTGCTCCCGGGTCCCCGGGAGTGGGAACTTTTGTTGTAAAAAGTAGGACCCCTTGTAGTTCTTGTACTTGTCGAAGAAGAGCTTGTCTTTGTTCCGTGCCCTTCGCCTTGTGCTCCGTGTGAATGAAAACGTATTTTTGCAAACCGCGTCTCCATTACTGCGGTACTCGAAACGCCAAGCGGTAGGTGGGGAGTGGAGAGCCTATAAAAGCTCCTCAGCCCCCAGCCTTTCTGCGCACTGCTTCCTTCATTCGCCTCCCCTTCCTCCTTCAGCGAAGCTTGAGCTCGTTGATGATGTCCGGTGGCGCGGAGTCGATGTCTGGAGATGCAGGGGTGGCTTCTGATGTGTCCACGGCGGAGTCTGCCTTCCGAGGAAGAGTAGATCTTGCCCTCCGCTCTAGTCAATCCCTTGTATTCCCCGTGGTGGGGGACATAGCAGGACATGCGGCTATGGATGCGTCGGTAGCATTGGCGAACCGGAAAAATGTCATCGTCGCGAAGCTATGGGGAGAGGCTGCGCACAACCCGAGGTTGCTCGAAATTGTTCGAGATCTTGATGACGTCTTTGAGGTGAAGCCTCTCTCAACTTTGTCTGGTTCTGCTAACAGGAACTGGCTTCTCGCCTCTGATGCTTTCCCCTTTGTCCTAGGAGGAGGAAAACATCATGGACAAGTTTCTGGACTGCGTCCATGCCCTCTGCAGCCGGCATATTCCGGGGTTCGCCCGGGGACCTCCAGATCCTCGAAACCCCTGAAAACTTTGCACGAGCGTCCCCCTTCTCCTCCAGGTGTCCCCGGAAGAGAAAGGTTTACCCGGCAAACAAAAAGAGACGAACAGATCTGCGCAGCCAGAGTGCCTGGGCTGGCCTTAGTTGCATAGGCTAGACATGCTCATAGGCTGCTTGTTCAATGTAATACGAGAATGTAATTTCGGAAGTTAAATATGAATGCAATCCTATGCTCAACTCCCGGGGTCATTTCCCAATCTTCCTTTGCACTAACGCGCCATCTAGTTTATGAGGAGATCTCCTCAGGTGACAAGTATTCTGACTGTCTGCTGCAGTAGTAATACCCCTGGGAGCACTATACCTTCCGGGGACTCACTCCACTGCCGCAGTTACTAGGCCAGAGGGTAACGGACCGTTCACAGGGGAGGAGGCATTGCCCCCGCAAAGGCTCTCATAAACCGTCAAGCATGCTCAGGTTGACAGTATATTGACTCCAAGCGAATATTATGCCTAAGATGCAAGATGCACATGCAAATACTTAGCTGTTTTCTGCTGCTTTCTTGATCTACTAGGCCTCTCCCCGGTATCCAGCTCCTTATCCACCTTTCCTTCACAGGTTTTCTGTCCCAGGGAGGCGCTGCACACAGCAAACTTTCAGTAGGAAAAGAAAGGACCCTCTCTTCGTGTCGTGAAAAAGTTTACCCGGAGCAAATCGCGTGCAAAGTTGACTGTGCATTTCTGTGCTTATGTGCTTTAAAGCACAGCACTGCCCAATTTCTCCTTTCTGCGGCAGTACGGCATGACTGGGACGCAGCTCCTACTGATAGGCGTGCTCGCGATCAACCCATCAGCCACCGGCACATATCGGCCCCCTGCTTGTGGGTTGTTCCGGGTAACCAATTTAACGACAAAAATTGAGGCTCACGGAATTGAAAAACTTATCTTTTATTCCTTGGCGACGATTCTTACACCCTATTACAGAACACTAGCCCCTCAGGCGTGCTTAGTCGATACAACTATCCGCGATTCGTGCTTGTAATCAGGGCTAGAATTTGCGGAGGTTTTCGATGTTCCAGGCGTTGCCTTCCAGCCTGCCCTTCTCATCCTCCAGGTAGACTGCTCCAGGCCTCAGGGTATGGGTCACGCGATACGAACATTCCCACTTGGATGACATCTTGTTCATGCCATCAAGTTTCTGCTTTTTTCAGAGGACCAGGTCTCCTGGCTCCAGTGCCCTTGCTCGCACATGGCGGTCATGATAGCGTCTGAGCGCTTGTTGGTAACGAGCGGATCGCAGGGATGCTCGACACCGCACTTCTTCCAAGAAATTGATATCATCAATCCTTCTCTCCACTTGAGCCTCTTCGTCATAAGCAAGTACCCGGGGGATCCATGCTTGAGTTCTGTTGGCAGAACTGACTCCGCTCCATAGACGAGGAAGAAAGGTGTTTCTCCCGTGGCTCTGCTGGGTGTGGTTCTGAGAGACCAGAGGACGCTTGGCAGATGCTCGATCCAGTTCTTGCCCCGGTTCTCTAGTTTGTCGAAGGCCTTGGTTTTCAGACCCTTGAGGACCTCCGCATTAGCTCGCTCGACTTGCCCATTGCACCTTGGATAGGACACCGAGGCAAAACACACCTTGATGCCCAAATCTTCGCAGAAGTTGAGGAAGGCTCGACTGGTGAACTGGGTGCCATTGTTCGTGATGATCCTGTTGGGTACTCCAAAGCGGAACACGATCCCCTCGATGAACTTGATGGCGGCTTGGGCCATCTGTCTTGGCACTGGCATCACCTCCACCCACTTAGTGAACTTGTCAATTGCCACGAAAAGATACTCATGTCCCCCGACAGACTTCGGGATCTTGCCTACTATGTCCAGCCCCCAGGCCGCGAACGGCCAAGAGATTGGAATAGGCTGCAGGGCTTGTGCTGGATGATGAATATCCTTCACGTAGTGCTGGCAAGCTTCACATGTCTTGACGATTTGCTCGGCATCGTGGACAACTGTTGGCCAGTAGAACCCGTGCCGAAAGACCTTCCCCGCCAGAGACCTTGATGCTACATGACTGGAGCATGTACCCTCGTGGATGCCCTTCAGCAGCGCCTGGCCTTGCTCCTGCGGTATGCAGCGGAGTTTGACTCCGTTGTCACGCCGCCTGTAGAGCTCGCCGTCGATCAAAACGTAGAGCTTGGCTTGTGTAGAACCCCCTACTTTTAAAAAAAGTTGGGATTCCCCGTGTAACGTGCTAGTCCCTAGATCGACTTGCTAGCACACACAGTTTGAGATGCAATACCATAACATTGTATCAAGGTACATTACACGATGATCTAGAATTTAAAAGATTCGATACAAGGTGCATAGCCGAAGGCTAGCTCGAACCAAAGTAAGTACAGAGCGGAAAGCAAATGATACAGTGAGCCCATCATCTTCATGTGCCACAGGCAAGCATGTTGGTTGTAGACTCGAAACCATGTCGAAACCTCACTCATCGTCTGACGGACCTGCAACGGTGAGTTACAACCCAACTATATGGGTCAGCACAATTGAATTGTGGTGGCAAGATGACACTTATGTAGATATAAAATGCAACCTATATTCTACATGAATATTTGGCTAAGTGGAGTTTTGAGGATGATTTGCATAAAGCCAGTTTTATCCTATCATTTGTAAAACAATTTTCATCATAGACAAAGAGTACCACTGATAGACATCAGTAAACACCTTTGACAACTACTTATGGCAAGCACCACTGATAGACAACAGTGAGCTCCCATCCCTTGTCCACCCATCAAGTTTTAATTTAAGAAATTGGGATGAGGAGACCTTCAACAACTTCCCTGTCTAGTTGCTCAAAATTGTCCATAACCGGGGACACGGCTAAGAATTCTTAGTTTTATCTCTCGAGAGGGTGTGCACTTTCACCACAAGACCCAATCATTCCATCCTCCATTGCAACCATTTATGCAATGGAAAAGAGAAGACCAGGACGAGACTTTTCAGAAGCAATTGCCCTTACCTCGGACCCACTCCAAGCTACATCCACTACATCTGCTGGTCACGAGGAATTCGGGTTCTCACAACCTACTCCGTCAAGACAGAGCCCATATGACATGTGGCTGCACTGGAAGCTACTAAACAAAGAGAGTCTACAATCTCTTTAAGCCTGAGTGACTTTCCACAATCGTGCACTTCCACCAAGGGCGATTACCATAGACATGAACCATAGACATGGACCCCCTGAGTAGTCACCCACCATGGTTCTCCAACCAGCACCCAGGTAGTTCATTGATTAGTTATTAGTTTTCATCACTATCCAACTAATCAAAACATTTTTCATAGCATGGCTAAGCATCTTAATTACCAAGTTCCATACTACAAAGCTCTGGGTGGGGGATGGCTACACACTAATAGGATCATAGCATAATATAAGATTTCAACAACAAGCCTATCATGCATACTACTGAAAACACTAAGTGCATAGTAGTAAAAGTAGTAGGACTTTTATGGTGTCACTTGCCTTGGCCAACTGAAGTTGAAGTTACACTCTTCACAACACGTAAGGCACTCCGTACAATCTAAACATAGAGATAACACAATCATAAACAAACAATTCAACAACATCATTGCATACAAAAGCAAACATACACATCAACGTCTTCACAAAACTTTGGTCGAGGATCATCACATAATTCAATATGCAAAAAGAATTAATGTGACCAGCCTTCGGTTTTTCCATTTTGGTTAAGGGTTGGTCAAGCAGTTAAGTATGAACATCATGGATGTCATATATAACTTGATGTGGTGTTCCATAGGTTCTAAAAGGTTGGTCTTAAACAAATGGTCACACATGGAATTTAGAAAAAAAATTAACACATTTTGAAATAAAGATTTTTGCATCACAATATTTGAAAAGGTCTTCAACTCAACTTTAATAATTTGAGTTGACAAATGATTCTAAAATATGGGTTTTGGTCTCTCTGGTCAGAGGCAACTATTTGGGTCACTTTTCAAAAAGAAACCATATTGAAATAATTTCTAGGATTTAAACTATAACCAAAATACTCTAATTGAGTATCTGGTTTTTAATTTGTTTAAAAAGTATTCAAAAAAAATTCTGCAAGTGACTAAGTTATTCTACAGAACCTAAGGTTTCCAAAAATATTTTATTTGCAAATTTTGGGCTTATAAAAATAAAGTTATGGCAAATATACCCAAATCTCTCATTTGAAATTTGAATGTTTTAAACTTTGCCAAAACAAAGAAGTAATGACGCCAAATGATTCTACAAGTCCAGAGGTTTTCAAAAATATATAATTTGTTAAATTTGGCCAAACCACTAAAAAGTTGTGATGGTTTGAAGTTGTAGGGGTTTTCTGCAAAACTGTCAAATACAATTAAATCGGGATAATTCTCAGAAAATCTATGGACACGTGGGAGCTTCTAATTGGCCAGACTGTGCTAACTGGGCTGGTACGTGGCTGCTTATTATTGGTGGGTACCGGTTCGGCTAAGATCTAATCGTGGCCATCAATCATGGATCGGATGGCTGAGGGCGTTTTGGCCATTACCTGGCGGCGCAGTTCGCCGGAAATGGCGAGGACGGTGGCGCGGCACTCCGGTGTTCGATGGCTACGGCGTTCCCGTGATGCTCCGGCCTCGGAAGGAGGTCCACGACATGCAGAGCAACGCGGCGAGGACGAGGGTGAGGTCATCGTCGATATCTTCCTGGGACGGCGGCGCGACGCGGACGGAGTACGGCAGCACGGCGGACCTTCTGGTCGAGCTTGTTTCCGTTGATGTGCTGCAATGCAAAATCGAGGAAGGGGCGTGAGGGGGTGCTACAGGACGTGGGGGAGGCACTGGACCATAAATGGGCGGCGATGGCGTGCTACCTCGGCCGGAAGAAGCAGAAGACGGCGGCGGCAATGGTGGGGCTCCGGCGAGCTATTGCGGCAGAACGGGAGCGTGATCCTGAGGGGAGAGTGGGGGCAAATGGAGAGTAGCGCATGGGCTACACCGTTGGGCAGAGGGGTGGGGTTAAGAGGGCTCGGGGGAGTGGGAATCGTGCTCGAGATCGTGGGCGCGGTCGGGGCCATGGGCGGTTGATGGAGGAGGGGGATGACGGGTGGGTCCCGCGTATCAGTGAGAGGGGGCTTGCGAGCTGGGTTGGGCTGGGTGCTGCGCGCCGTAGATAGGGGCTCGGCCCAGTTAGGTTTTTTGTTCTTTTCTTTTTCTTTTTCCTTTTCTGGTTTTCTTAATTCTTTTATAACTTCTGTTTAAAAAATACAAACTGTTTTAAAATAGTTTCTAAAATTTTGTAAATTCAAACCCTTTCTTTTAAAACTTCCAAACACACTTTTCCAGAACATTTTCAACTTGAAAGTTCAAAATAATGCATAAAGGTTTATTAGAACCTTTATGTTTATAAAATTGGGTTTTATAAATTCCTTTTGAACTAAAACCAAAATCGAGAAAAGATATGAGTAATATCACTCAATATGATAAACTCAATAAGAATACTTTGATACAAAAAGTTTTATTTAAAATAGTTTGATAATTCCTTTTAAATACAAATAATCATTTGAAATACCAAAATAGACATTTCACTTCAAAATCTTTAAATCTTGAAAATAGAAGGTAAGGAATTATTTTAAATTTACAAATATCCATCCATATCATGGGCTTTATAAATCCCAAAATAGGATAAATACAATTTGGAAAAGGAGCAAAAACTCATTTCTAATTCACATGGATGGATAAACCCATTTTGAAGATATAATGTGTCGAAATAATTTCAAAACCATTTGTAAATAGGGTTTATTAAGTAATTAGAGTAATATATTAAAGTCCATTTGAATTTGAGTAGTTTGTTTTATTTAAAACAAAAAGTTTCGATTTTTAGTGATTTTTAAAACATTCCAAAATCTGGGATGTTACAGCTTGGCGGGACACCCGCTCGGCTTCATGGTCGTCACCCGGGAGGGTGTGCTTGGTCATGTACTTGACGATGTCCAGGGCCCACGACGGGCAGCTTCTCTCCACTAGGAGCACCATCTGACAAGAGGGATGCAGAGCTTCCTCCATCGCAGGCACCTCCAGGTCTTGAACTTCCAGGCTGGCTCCCTGAGTTCCGGGGTAGACAGGGTACCAGCCCCTGCTCCGTGGCCGCCTTTGCCTTGATTTTGTCGGAGGGTACCGACGGCTGCTTGAGCACCTCAATGTAGATCCCGGGGGGAACAGGCTCTCGTTGCGAAGCCATCCTCGATAGCTCATCTGCGACAGTGTTATCCACCCGCGAGATGTACACGGCCCTGAAGTTGTCAAAGCGCCGCTGCAGCTTCCAGACTTCCTCAACATACGGGGCCATTTGAGGGCACGCGTACTCCTTGTTGACTTGTTTGATGACCAGCTGCGAGTCACCCTTGACGACGATTTTCTTGATGCCAAGGCTGATGGCCACTCGAAGTCCAGCAAGCAGGCCATCGTATTCCATCATGTTGTTGGAAATGCCTCCGAGGAAATGCATTTGGACGACGTACTTCAGGCGCTCGCCAGTTGGCGAGGTCAGGACAACCCCGGCTCCTCCTCTATTCTTAGAGAAAGAACCGTCAAAGTGCATGGTCCAGGTGCTGGGATCTTCTTTCCCGGGGAGGCAGGTTTCCTCTTCCGGGTCCTCGAATGCGGTCTCAGTCCATTCCGCTGTGAAGTCCGCCAATGCCTGGCTCTTGATGTTGTCCGTGTGCTCAAATTTGAGACCAAAACCTTGAAGCTCCATGGCCCACCATGATATGCGTCCGGTGGCAAGCGGGTTCTCCAGGGGGCTCCTCAGATTGTACTTTGACACCACAGTGACCGGGTGACTTTCAAAGTAAGGTCTCAGCTTGCGAGAGGCGATGAGGATCGCCAGAACTAGCTTCTGCATCATGGGATAGCACTCCCGGGCATCGCGCAAAACTGAACTGACGAAGTAGATCGGATGCTGCACTTTGCGGGAGGGCGCTTCTTGATCAAGCTCCAATTCTTCTTCCACGGCGTCATCACCCTGAGCTGGCAGAAGCTCAACCCCCAGTGCCTCAGTGTTGCTGACATCAGTGGAGATCGTTTGGGTATCGTGGTCACCGGACCCCGGCAGACCCAATGCCTTCTTCTTGCTGGGCTGACCCGGGAGCGTTTCCCCAAGTCGCTTGCCCTTGACTTTGCTCGGCCTTCTTGGAGGAGCATCATGCTCTGCCACCAACACCGCGCTTACCACTTGGTTAGTGGCAGCGATGTATAGCAGCAGGGGTTCCTTCTCGGTTGGGGCCACCAGGATTGGCGGCGAGGCAAGGTAGTTCTTGAGGGATTGGAGCGCCTCCTCCGCCTCCAGGGTCCAGTCAACGGGACCCTCCTTCTTGAGTAACTTGAAGAACGGAAGAGCTCGTTCCCCAAGCCTTGAGATGAAGCGCCCGAGTGCGGTGATACACCCGTTGAGGCTCTACACATCCTTGATCCGCCGGGGTGCTTCCATGCGATCGATCGCCTTGATTTTGTCTGAATTGGCCTCGATTCCCCGATGGGAAACCAAGAAACCCAGCAGCTTGCCCGATGGTACCCCAAAAACACACTTCTCGGGGTTGAGCTTGAGATTGACCCGGTGGAGGTTCTCGAACATCTCGTGCAGGTCCTGGATGAGAGAGTCCTGATACCGTGTCTTGACCACGATGTCGTCGATGTACGCTTCAGCATTGCGACCCAGCTGTGGCCCAAGGCATGCCTGCATTGCACGCTGGAAGGTAGAGCCGGTGTTCCGAAGACCAAACGGCATTCGGGTATAGCAGTAGAAGCCCTTGGGGGTGATGAAGGCCGTCTTCTCTTGATCCTCGACAGACATCAGGATCTGATGGTACCCGGAGAAGGCATCCAAGAAGCACAGCAGCTCGCACCCCACTATGGAATCCACGATTTGGTCAATGCGCGGCAGGGGGAATGGATCCTTCGGACAGGCTTTGTTTAAGTCGGTGAAGTCGATGCAGAGGCGCCACTTGAGAGTCAAGGGTTTTGGAACCACCACCGGGTTCGCCACCCAGAGAGGGTGAGGAGCCAAGCGGATGACGCCAGCTTCTAGTAACTTGTCGACTTCGGCAACGATGAACTCCAGCTTTTCCTTGCTCTGGTTTCGGAGGACTTGCTTCACCGGTCGCGCGTCCGCACTGACCGCCAGTTTGTGCTCTATCACCTCCCTTTGTACGCCGGGTAACTCCGATGCATTCCACGTAAAGACATCAGAGTTTTCCCGAAGGAAGGCGACGAGCGCGCTTTCCTATTTGTCCGTAAGGCAGGCACCGATGGTATTGGAGCGAACTCCATAACCGGTCAGTGCCACCTTCTTGCTCAGCTGCGGGTCGCCATGGAATGGCGCCTTCTTGTTGGAGGTTGGCGTCGAGCCCCCGGGGTCAGCTCCTTCCCCGGAGTGCGCTTCAAGGTCTTCCTCCATCTCATCTTGGGTGATATCCGCCGTCGCCGCCACCGTCTGGTTTAGCTTCCGAACGCAGAAGACGGCGTTGTCCATGTCGGCCTTGATCTTGATCACCCCCAACGGAGCGGGGATCTTCAGCACATTGTAGGCGAAGTGGGAAATGGCCATAAACTTGGCCAGAGCAGGCCGGCCAAGTATGCCGTTGTACGGGAGCGGAGTGTCGGCGATGTCGAAGACGACGTCCTCCGTGCGGAAGTTCTTGTGGGCACCGAAAGTGACCGGAAGAGTGATCTTGGAACCGGTCGCGTGATGCCTCCATTCACGCCTTGGAAGACACCAGTGTCTGTGAGGCGAGAGAACGGAAATTGCAGGACGGCCAGCACCTTGGCCGTTAGCAGGTTGAGACTAGAGCCTCCGTCGATCAGCATCTTGGTGACCTTGTAGTTGTGGATGACGGGGGACACGATTAGAGGCAGGGTCACAACCCCAGAAGTATTGGAGGCATGGTCCTCCGGGTCGAAGGTGATGACCTGGCTGGACCAATCCAGAGGCTTCAAAGGAGTTGAAGCCACAACATTGAGCTCTCGCACCAGCTTCTTGCCAGCGCTATTGGATGAGGGCAGAGATGACCCTCCATGAATGCAGCCGATGACCCCGGCAACCTCCTGGAATTGCCCACTGTTGTTTTGCTCGCAGTTGCCTTGGGCTACTGCCTGGTTGTTTTGCTCGCGTCCGCCTTGTCCGCCGCGCCCTCCTCCTCGGCCTCCGCGACCGCCACCACGATACCAGCCACGGCCGCCTCCGCCTTGGCGACCCGTGGGGCAATCACGAGCGATGTGCCCGGCAACTCCGCAGTTGTAGCAGCCGTCTTGGCCGACCCCGTCAGCCCGACGCTGCTCTCGCAGGGCGAGGTTCCTGAGCGCGCGACAGTCATTGAGCAGATGGTTGCCTTCAGGATGGATGTGACACCAGGGGTCACTACCAAAAATTTGCCCATCCTCGACTTTTTTTCGGCGATGTTCCGATAACGTCGTGTGTTCCGTCGTGGTGGTTCGAAAAGCTGATTTTGCTCGCGACGTTTTGGTTCTTTCATTCATGGGCCTTTGGTTCACGACGTTCCACGTACTTTACGTCATGGATTTTCGTCCCCGGCCCATTATGCAAACTTGAGCCCAGTTTCCTACGACGAAACAGGTCTTACTCATGTAGAACGTCGCGAATTTTTTGTCGCTCGCCAGGTGGTGTCCTTGTATGACTCGTTGACAACGAGCACGACGGTTAGATCCTGGACCCTACCTGTCATATAGTGTTGTAATTTATGACCTTGTTTGCGTAAGAGGGTTGTTTCTACATGTTGGCTCCAGGCCCATCTGTCAGATAGTTTTGACCATTTTTTTTAGCAACGACCGAGTGTTTGTTGGCTGGGCCCCACCTGTCATCGAGGGTTGATGCTCACAGCCGCTTTGGCCGTTTATGACAGAAATTGAATCTACTGAAAAACAAGGTGGGGAGAACTCAAAGTGTGTTTTAAATGTTCATGTAGTTATCCTGCGTCAGTACACTTACCTAGTTGAACTCACGCTTAGATAAATAAGGCGTGGGGAAACGTGTAGTTGAGGGGGTGTGGGGAAACGAATACGTGGGAACGTGGCGTCGCCATGACTTCCGAAACCGCCTCCTCAGATCCCGGGATCCATAAATAGAGGTGCTGACCGCCTCCCCTTCGTACTTCATCGTCGATACATCTCAGTGCCCACACTCTTCGAAAAATATATGCTCGTCACGTTTCTCCATTTATGGCTTCACCGCGCAAGCGATCTGCTTCCATGAGGTAGATGTGGGTTAAGTTTTGTATTGATCCGGTTGTTTACCTCCTTGTTGCATCTCTATTTATATCTGTTCAAAGTGGTACACTGACATCATCTTCCGGATATTGACTGCATCTATGTGCAGGGACAGTTCTGCCTCCGAGGAGCTGACGCCGGCGGAGCGGTCAGTGATTGCCGACCTGACGACTACTGTTGATGAACTACGTGAGCAGTTAGTTGCTGCCTTAAAGAAAGCTTGTGAGTACATGGACAAGGCGATGGAAGCTGCAGCGCAGGTCGAGAAGGCCACGGACATCGTGACGAAGATGTCCGACCATCTGAAGGAGCAGGTGAACAACAACCTCGACCTTCATCAGAAGGTCATAGCCCTCGAGCTGGAAGTCCAGCTTGCACGGAAGGAAGCTTATCTCCTCCGCAACGAAGCTATGGTGTTGGAGAAGAAGCGCCTCGACAAGAAGGTCGAGAAGGCCAAGAAAGCCCAGCTCCTAGAGAGGGAGCGCCTAGAGGCGGAGATGGCCAAGCGAGGCTAGTAGGGTGTTCTTGCTTGAAAATTGGGTGCACAGATTTAGTATGCACATGTGATCTGCCTTTTCTATTTATTTGTTTCAACAATCATGTATCAGCAACTTGTATGCGCGTGTGTATCCGTTTGCCATTTCACATTGTAACTTGAATACAATCATGTATCAGGCCTCTCACGGATGGCTAGGCCCCACCTGTCATCGAGGGTTGAGGCTCACAACCGCTTTGACCGTATGACTGAAAAACAAGGTGGAGAGAACTTGGTGAGTAACTGCTCAACAACCCCATCTCTGAAAGAAAAAAAATTCTACTCCGTCCAATCAACAGCCCGCAGTAAATAACTTTATCAATCGGCTTCCGTGCAAGTCTTCGATGGTAAGACATCTGCCTTAGCCCGTTGATTCTAAATGGACGGACCAGATTGCGTGGTGAATGGCAGGAGACGGTTGCCACCTATTAAACTAGCATTGCCAGAGCACGTCTACGTCATTCCACTACTCACCATCTTCCCCACTCGCCACCACTCAGCGGAGAACAACCCATTTCTACATACCACCAGCCATGTCCTCGCGTCGTCAAGCTTCAAGACGGAAGCAACAGACAGCTGGGACGAAGGCTGAGGAGGCAAAACGCCAAAAGAAGATGCATCAAATGGATCAAGAAGATGGCGGCGACAAAGATTGTCCTCTGACGGAGGCCAAAACCCCGCTATCTCTGAGCAAGAACATGAAGACGGGCGATAACTCCACCTCGAGTTTGATCCCAAATCAGCACGTCCAAGAAGATGGCCGGTACGTTTAAATATCTATGAAGTATAATTTCTTTGGTACAAACATGTCCCAATATCCATCAAACTGAAGTCACTTGTACATATCTCAGAGCCAGCCGCTCGGACATCGGCAATCCAGACCAAGAACAAAGCACGAATGGCCTAGCGGGAGACAAACAATCTTTCGAGAAGCTCGTCCTCGCTCTCCAGCACAGCGAGGTCTGAACTATCCAATCTTTTGTTCTATCCCTCATATTCGGACTAATCTCACTACTAATTATGAACTGCCTGTAGGAAGCCAGGGCTAGGATTGAAGCCAAGGAGGCCATCACAAATGAGTGGTGCGCCACGCTTCTGAAGAATAACAAGGTCCTGATAAAAGAGTTTGAACGCCTCCGTGTTGATTTGGATGTAAAGAGGAGGGCGTCCCAAAACATCTATTATATAATTAAAACACAAGACAACCAATGGTGGAGATTTAGCACCATAGTACAAACGGTGGAGATTTATCAGCACAAGATACACATCCACGTAATTCCACATGGAAACTACACAGCGTGGATAGATGTCCAGCTCCAGCCTTGGCATGTTCTGGAATCTGAAAAGGAAAAAAAGTTTGGGAAGTGCACGGTACCTAAGATTAGGAAAATAGACGGATAGGTGTTTGACATGACCACGTACATTGATCTGTAAAGCAAACGGACACTAACCGACGGCCCAATGCGGACGCATATAAGCTACCAATACGTGCATGTACTACCCCACAAACCTCTCACGGCTGGACACCACCAAATCCGCCGTCGGCAAATCGAAGGCATACGGAACGAAGGCTGAGCTGTGGCTGGTAGGCTACGTGAAGAAAAGGAGCTGTGGGGCGACGTTGGCCGGCGACCACATGCAGGATCGTATCCTCGGATGGATGCAAGGAATAATCTACCATCGATCGGCCGGAAATTTGATTGATAGATCAACGTCGCATGCAGCAGGCTAGGTCAAGAAGACGAGCTGCGTGATGACGTCGGCCGGCGACCACAACAGAGATAATAGACATGATCATCATCGGGCAAGCGAAGCACAGATTGCAGGTTAGCAGCTAATGGATCCTGTAATCAAATTATGGGAAAATAAATTGAAAAGTGGAAGCAGCCGCAGCTGCGCCGTCGGCATCGTCAAATACGACCAGGTCAATCATAGGTCGCGCTGGGTACAGTCAGCACCGATGACCTTGCTGGCCCCGACGTCGAGATGCAGCCTCGCCGGGGTCAATGACATATCGCTTCTCCAGCGTGAACAATGTGCTATAGATCGATCGGAAATTCTTAGATTGATCGATCGACGTCGTCGCAGAAAGATTAGCTAATGGAGAGGATGTGTGCATGGTTCCAGCGATTTAATAAGAGACTGCAGTTTAGCCATCGGTAGATGGATGAGGCCAGGAGCTAGCTTGATCAAATGAAAAATACTAAGGTGCATCAAGCACAGTTCAACCATCGACATGGACGACCGACCAGGCATTTAGCTCACACAACTTTGAGGGGCGAGCATCAAGGGATTCAAGGGTCGAGCTAAGCACCAGCAAAAGCTACTAAATGATCTTATAACCAGACACGGTCTTGACCAGGTCTTGATTCTCTGATTGACCATTCGCGAAGCCGGCGACAACCCCAGATGTGTACATGAATGCACGATAATAGACATGGTCATCACCGGGCACGTGAAGAACAACTTGAAGGCCAGCAGCTAATGAAACAGGAATTAGGAAAGTTATGAATCATCCTGTAATCAAACTTTGGGATAAGAAATTGAAAAGTGTAAGCAGCCGCAGCTGAGCCTTCGTCGTCGTCAAACAAGTCCAGGTCCGTGAAGGATCGTGCATGGTGCAGTCAGCACACTGACCTTGCCGGAGATGCAGCCTCGCCGGCGGTCAACGACATATCACCAGGGGAGTTTGCTGGAAGAAGTCGCCCGGTCCGACAAGCCGCTGGGCCTGCAGCATATGCATATACACGGTAGATGTTGATTAGAAGCAGAAGTTGTTTTCCTTGCACTCCTTGATGGTTCGAGTTAAGCTCATTTTCTCAGTTTCTGATATGCTGTATGCAACCACATGAAGAATATTAATTTTATCTCTGCACACATGCATGCCCGACTGACCAAGCTTAGCAAGAATTTTAAATCAACAATGCATACGCTAATAAATAAAGGATATCTAAGTCTTCAGTTATATTTCACCCCAACCATGCATTTACATTTTAACCAGATTAATTTGAAGTTTGCCGACGTGGTTGTCCAAGACAGTGACATTCGCTTCAGCTGGAGGTTTTGCATCATAAACAACTAAAAAACGTGTAGATGTCGACATTACGAGAGAGGTAAACACAGGTGCGACGCCAAACGGTTGATAATTTGGTAATCGATGTGTGACTGCACTTTGCATCATTTGAGTGCTTGGTTATTTTTCGATCACATGCGTGTAGCAGTCATGGATTCAAGTTTATTATTCAGTTACATCAAAAACATTGTTTCAAATGACCACCCAATGCATGAAGTCGATTCTGATTAGATTATTTTGGTGCAGGATTCCAGTTAATTGCACGTGTGAATGAAAGTTCAGTAGACGTGGTCGCCTATGCGCGCAGCTTATGTTTCTGATGAGCGGCGCCATGGAAAACTTACGGCTTTGACATTTGCTGACATCTACATGAAACGGTGCAACAAGAAAAATGAGGCAGCGGAGAGTCCATGGGATAAAGTGGCAAAGTAATAAGCAAGCAATGCACAGATTTAATTAGAAATTCTTCATCTAAGGTATGAATCACACACATACATACATAGTTCTAAAGCAAGCATAATGTTATCATATCATCATAGTCTACCCAATAGCCGTCATGTCAGGATATGCTTGGTATAGAATCAACACAAAAAAGTTACATTAAAAGGTACAATAGTATGAAAAGAAAAATCACCGGAAGAATCATTTATTTATGAATTTAAATATATCGCCAGTTTTAATAATATTTATATATAAGAATTGGTGTAACATATATTCAAAATCAAATTAGAAAATGAGGGAATAAGAACCCTTATACACACCTCACCAAAAGATTTAATTTATGCTGGATCTAATCATATTGTGTGAGGACGTACATTCTAAATAGCAAAGGTAGTAAGTTAACAATGCTTACAAAGCTAGCCGCGCAAATGCGCGGGCCACTCAGCTAGTTGCGAATGAAGTAGCAAACCTTCGTGCGGACCGCACCAAACTACAGAATGAGGTAGCCGGCTGGAAGAGGCTATACAATAAGAGTAATGAAACAAATGACAAGGCGAAAGGCCTGATCAAGGAGCTTCTGGAAGATAAGAAGAACCTCCAGATGCAGTGTGAAAACCTTCATCTTGAGAGTATCGAGATGGTAAAGGAACAACTCCTTGGCATCAAATCGGCCATCGCCACCCAAGAGGCTAAACTGACGGCTCAGGGAGAAGTGAAGAAGTTACAAGATGACATAGCATCATCAAAAATTGTAATCCATAACCTAGAGAGAGAAGTGCAGAAGCTCCGTCTGCAACTTGTAAATCGGGCTATCCCCATTTCCAGTTTGAAAACATGTAAGAACTAGAAGATATTACAATTATCTAAGCGCTCTCTCGCATAGCCATCTTGATATCTGCTAGTCGAGGTGCTCTTTTTTAGCGGCCAAAGCTTCATTTCCAAATCACCATCACAAAAGGTTCAACACGATCCTCACAACAGGTTCAAAGCAGCGGCACAACAGGCTCACATCAGGATTGTAACATCCCAAATTTAGGAACCAAGAAAAACTGTGTTTACAAGACCTAAAATTCAGAACCAACAATTTTTTTTTAAATGTTTCACTGATGATTGTGTTTTCCATCCCATTGCTCTGTTTGACCTGGTGTGACTTGTGCTAACTAGTGTGGGTAGTTGATCATCTTGTGTGTTGTGTGTACCGAAATAAAGATGGCGTTGTTCCATGGTTTTATAACTCCAAGTAATCAAATTATCGATCTATATCTTATCTTCACTCGTGTTAAAGAATACCATATCCAAATCTGACATGATCTTTAGGTAATTTGCTTGTTGTAGGAATTTGAATTTAAATCATTGAATTCATAAAATAATTCAAATTAGAACATTGAAGTAACTTAAAAAACAATCAGGTAAATGATTTAATAAATGTTTGAATAATTCAAATCTTACAATAAATATTACAACCTATTGAATTCTTGCAAAGACAAACAAATCTTCTTATTAAACATAAATTACAAGTCTTTACAACTCTGCTACAAGAAACTGAATTTTGAAAAGGAAAATTACAATTGTTTCCTAAACTAAAAAGTCTTGTATTCCTTTCTTCTCCTTTTGATCTTTATACCAATATTGTTTCCCTGCAAAACAAATGAAAAGAAAAGGCAGAAATAAACAAAAGGGATTAGGGTTAGTATTATCCTCAGTTAGGCAGTGTGGTGCACTGCTAAACACATCATCGGATTTAAGACAAGGAGCTTAGTGTAGTATCTGTTCTTAATCATCATATTTAGCCTCAGTACAACATCCCAGGCTATAAAATCCACATGGCCAGTAAAAAGAAATGAAAACAAATATGAAGATAAGCTCAACCCATCAATGCCAGTTCTCTGAACTGAGCCAGCAAAGGAGCCCACAGCACACACAGTCCTGGTAGCCATCATCACACTGCAATAGGCATGTGAATAACAAGGGCAAAGGGAGTTGTAGGACACAAGCCACACAGCCCTGTTTCACCCACCACCATTCACTACACATGCACAGCTACTTCACTCCCAGGAGGAGGATAAAAGCAAGGGACAGCAGTAGCAAGCAAGGAGCAAGCTCTTTTCACTCAGCTCAAGTTCATCACCCACACAGCCCACAGTTCATCACTAAACCACCAATCCCTCCACTTTTCACCACTAGATTCTTGCCTAAAGCAAGAGCAAGATGGATAGAAGCACAAGGCCAAGTAGGAGCTGGGAGGAGAAGGCCAGGAGCTGGAAGGAAGCAGCTGAGAGAAGTGCAGAAGCTCCGTCTGCAACTTGTAAATCGGGCTATCCCCATTTCCAGTTTGAAAACATGTAAGAACTAGAAGATATTACAATTATCTAAGCGCTCTCTCGCATAGCCATCTTGATATCTGCTAGTCGAGGTGCTCTTTTTTAGCGGCCAAAGCTTCATTTCCAAATCACCATCACAAAAGGTTCAACACGATCCTCACAACAGGTTCAAAGCAGCGGCACAACAGGCTCACATCAGGATTGTAACATCCCAAATTTAGGAACCAAGAAAAACTGTGTTTACAAGACCTAAAATTCAGAACCAACAATTTTTTTTTAAATGTTTCACTGATGATTGTGTTTTCCATCCCATTGCTCTGTTTGACCTGGTGTGACTTGTGCTAACTAGTGTGGGTAGTTGATCATCTTGTGTGTTGTGTGTACCGAAATAAAGATGGCGTTGTTCCATGGTTTTATAACTCCAAGTAATCAAATTATCGATCTATATCTTATCTTCACTCGTGTTAAAGAATACCATATCCAAATCTGACATGATCTTTAGGTAATTTGCTTGTTGTAGGAATTTGAATTTAAATCATTGAATTCATAAAATAATTCAAATTAGAACATTGAAGTAACTTAAAAAACAATCAGGTAAATGATTTAATAAATGTTTGAATAATTCAAATCTTACAATAAATATTACAACCTATTGAATTCTTGCAAAGACAAACAAATCTTCTTATTAAACATAAATTACAAGTCTTTACAACTCTGCTACAAGAAACTGAATTTTGAAAAGGAAAATTACAATTGTTTCCTAAACTAAAAAGTCTTGTATTCCTTTCTTCTCCTTTTGATCTTTATACCAATATTGTTTCCCTGCAAAACAAATGAAAAGAAAAGGCAGAAATAAACAAAAGGGATTAGGGTTAGTATTATCCTCAGTTAGGCAGTGTGGTGCACTGCTAAACACATCATCGGATTTAAGACAAGGAGCTTAGTGTAGTATCTGTTCTTAATCATCATATTTAGCCTCAGTACAACATCCCAGGCTATAAAATCCACATGGCCAGTAAAAAGAAATGAAAACAAATATGAAGATAAGCTCAACCCATCAATGCCAGTTCTCTGAACTGAGCCAGCAAAGGAGCCCACAGCACACACAGTCCTGGTAGCCATCATCACACTGCAATAGGCATGTGAATAACAAGGGCAAAGGGAGTTGTAGGACACAAGCCACACAGCCCTGTTTCACCCACCACCATTCACTACACATGCACAGCTACTTCACTCCCAGGAGGAGGATAAAAGCAAGGGACAGCAGTAGCAAGCAAGGAGCAAGCTCTTTTCACTCAGCTCAAGTTCATCACCCACACAGCCCACAGTTCATCACTAAACCACCAATCCCTCCACTTTTCACCACTAGATTCTTGCCTAAAGCAAGAGCAAGATGGATAGAAGCACAAGGCCAAGTAGGAGCTGGGAGGAGAAGGCCAGGAGCTGGAAGGAAGCAGCTGAAGCAGGAGGAGCAGGTCCACAAAAACTACCAGGAGCAGATCTACAAGAACTGCAAGCAACAGATCCACAAGAACTACAAGCAACAGCCCCAACATCACCACACTTGAGCACAGGTTGATATTCTATCTCTAGCCAAATGATCTGCTAGATACACATGGTGTGGTGGAGTGTTTCCCTCAGCTAAGCATAGAAATGCTATGCTAAAATCATCCCAGGGAGTTAAATCAAGCAAAGCATCTGTTCTTATTAAAGAAGAGCCTCAGCCTATGCATCATGGGCAAGGGACATAAATCCATCAAATTGAGCAAAGGCATTCAAGCTTTATTTGCTTGAGTTCTTCAATTGTGAAGCACAAATCCAGCATTTAGATGCTGGGCACAAAACCCACAAGGGGAGAAGCACCACAAGCACATCTGTGCACCAATAAGAGCACTGATAAGCATAAACAGATTTCCTAAGCTAAAATTAGTAGTTAGCTTCTGTGTAACTCAACTGAGGCATCACAGCATGCTTAACTGAAGATTATTTAGCAACAGGAATCTATTGTACACTTGTTTTTATCAAAGGTTTACATCTGAATCTCAGGTTCAAAATAACAACAGCAAACAGCAGAGGCACATCTCTGAACCAAAGTTCAGAGAACACCATCTGTTGCTACTGTCTAGGACAGATAGCAAATCTGTCGAGTGACAGAACCAGATCATCACCCCAGCCAAAACCACTAGCTAGAACATCCCCAACTTATTACTTCGAGGCACTAGTTCATATTCAGAGATCGCCACAAGGGCAGCCAAGCAAACCCACCACCTGAGCATCAAGAACCCTAGATCACCAATTCACCCAGGCATCACAGAGCAGGGCACGAAGGCCTGGAGGGGGAAAGAAGAAGAAGAGAGAGGAGAGGGGAGGAGCTTACCATCGCCCATGGCCGTAACTCCACGGCGGCGGGGCAGAGCCCGCGTGGCCGATGAAGGAGGACCACGGGAGGAGAGCACCCATCACCACCACCACCAAGGCAGCACAGAGAGTGGTGCTCTGCACCTACCATGGGAACACGAGGAAGCTGGAAGGCGAGGGAGAGCACGGCGGAGTGGCGTCGTCACCGAACCCTAACCCTCGGTTTGGAGTTCCGCACGGCCGCACCAGGCAGGGAAACACAAATCGCCTCGGAGAGGGTGTAGTAGAAGGAGTGGCGCGTCTATTACGCCGCAGCACGGCAGCGGAGTCTGCCGGAGTTGGCCGGAATCAAGGGGCGGCGGCGGCGGCGATTCTGAATCGCGTCGGGCTCGGGAGCGAGATGGGTGAGAGAGAGAGAGAGAGCGAGGGGAGAGACGACTGGCTCGGTCGGTCCGACCCGAGCCAGGCTCTGGTTTTGGTCTGGTTCAACCATGAACCAGGGGCAAAATCGTCCTTTTACTTTTACAGAAATTTTATTAAAAAGAAAAATTATGAGAAAAAGATTTATTCAGTACAATTAGAGAAACAAGGCCGTAAAATAAATAAAAAAGTATTCAGAGTGATTTATATGAACTCCAAGAAATTGCTTTGTATTATAAATCACTTTATCTTGATTTAAAATATAAGATATTAATATATCTCTAAGAATTATCTTAAATGAGATGTTAAGTTTGAAAATTCAAACAAAAATTCAAATAAATTAAGAAATAAACATATTCTTAATTTCCTCATATAATAAAATAAAATGATGTTACCTAAATAATTCCTCCTATTATTTAATAAATCAAAATTTAAGTTTAATTAGTTAAATACTATCTTCAAACCTCAAATATTCTAAAAAGGGAATTTAAATAAGATAAAATTATTAAAATTCTCATTAATAAAAAAATACAAATAACATATGTCAAAATGAACAGAAAAATAAAATCTATTTGTTTGTATAAAGCAAACACCTGTTTGACTAAAATTGAATCACCCTAACATTGAAACAACACTTTACTTATTAATTTAAATATTGGTTAACTCAATTAAATTGAACCCAATTGGTTTGCCTTGTTTGACTACCGTAGTTATTTTTAGAGTTTAATATTGTAAGGTGGTGATGTTTGATTGAGTAGTTTAGTGATTGCTTGTGTTGGTTTGTTTATCGATTAGACGAGAACGTTGCTGGAATTATCGAGGAGGGGAAATTTGTTGAACCTGAAGACCAAGACCAAGGACACTTTGCCGAGCAAGGCAAGCTATTCTCTGAGCTTGCATCTATATACATCTATTTTGGTTCACATGTTTTACTTATAAAGAGCATAAATGATTTATGTGGTGTTTGCCACAAAAGCTATGATTTTGAAAACCCTTTTCCAAAATATAAGTATATTATTTTGACACCCTATATGGAGATATTAGGTGGAAATTCTTTTTCAAACTATAGGATGGGAAAAATATTGTTTACTCAAAACTCCTTTGAAAATACTTGTGTGGTTATGGAATACCGAGATGTCGGTGTTGAAGTGGAGAAATGGTCTCCTTTGGAAATACTTGTCGGAACGTGAAATACCGAGATGTCGGTGTTGAAGTGGAGAAATGGAGAATGGAGATGTTTATGAAAAATGCACATTGTGTCTTTGTACTATGACGACCAGCCAATAACCTGTGCGACCACATTTACCCACATATGGGAAAAAGGGCGTAGTCATATAGTTTGCTCATATTAGTACTGGATGCCTCAACAACGAGGATGACCTCGTTCCATGAGGGGATGGTTTGGTGACCTGCCCCTGACCTGGGTCCTCTTAAGAGAAGTCTACCGGAGGCCGGTATGAGTGTATTGGAGAAAGAGGATTGAAGACGCCACCTTTGGGTCGCCGGGCAGAACTACGAAGTCCTCACACTTAGTTTCCGACGGGCTGGATTTAAGTGTCGATGGAACCGGTTTCGTAGCGGTAGGATCCTATACTAGCATGAGCAAAGGACAGGCTACGGTCGGTGACTCAACTTCGCATACACCTTGTATGGCGGGACGTGGCTGACACGATGAGTTACCGGATGGGTGTGGGAAAAGCGTGCTACCTCTACAGAGGGTTAAAACTATTCGAATAGTCGAGTCCTCGGATATGGACAGTTGGAAAGAACTGCTTTGACCATGTGCAAGTTTTGCAAAGTTTTGATATTTGAAAATAAAATGGAGATGTGTTGTATCCGCAACTCTACCGACGGGCTGGTAGGAGGTTGCTGGAGAATGATTTGACCATGACGAGCTATGGTCGAGAAGTGCAGAGTTTTGTGATTTAAAAGTGGAAAATGTTTTATGCAACTATACCAAAGGGCCGGTATGAGGTTGTTGGGATTGAATGACCATGAAGGGTTATGGTCGAAAAAGGAGGAGTTTTGGGGAAATAAACAAAATGGTGATTTTCCGGGAAAGTGTTTTAAAAGAGACTTATTACAAAGACAGGTTTATGGGGAAAAGTTCTAAAAGCCTTCTTTTCTTTTTCAAGGAAGATTTAGAAATTTCAAAACAAAGTTTTAATAAACAAAAGTATATCCTTCTCTTTTCAACAAGGATATAGAGTTTTCAAAGCAAACGAAGTTTTATTTAAACAATAAAAGAGTAGTGCATGCTCATTCCGGTGGTAGTTTGCGAGTACATTCAAATGTACTCATATTGGTTTCGTCCCTGGCTATTGTCTTAGCCAGATTTTGAAGGAGAACAGTTCGAAGAAGAAGACTTCAATAACGTCAATGCGAACTAGGGCGCTTCCCAGTCAGCTGCCTGTAGGGTTAAGGCAAATGACTTGGGCTCCACGCTGTTTGGTGATTTCCGCTGCAAGTACCTGTTGAAGTTATGACTTCAATCAAGTAAGTATATTTATTCGGTATTTATGGGTGTTCTGTGATGCCAATTCGAGTTATGTGCAACAACAGACTGATCATGGGATTGTTGCAGGAAACATAACGGGTACCTCGGATACCTAATCCGGGGTTACCACAGACTTGGTATCAGAGCCATCCTGACTGTAACAGACCTTAGTTAGCATGGACGTTAGTTAGGAAAGAAATATTTGTTAAAAATATATTGTTACCAAAAACATATTTTTATCTAAGGAAGTCCAAAAATAACTTCCACTCTTCTCATCTACTCAAATATTTCAAAGTCTTACCCTCTATTCTAAGATTTTCCAAGAATTCTTCTATTACCTCTTACCCGTTCAAAATACTTGACGATGAACCCAAGTGAGACCTGATTAGCTAGCACCTACAAGAAAAAGCTTCCATCTCAAATATTCAACATTCAGCATCAAGGTGATTGATCTGCAAATACCAAGATCGTCAGTATCAATAAAGCAAGAAACCTCGAAGACCTCAACTCAATATCGACAATTCCACTCAGTTACTACCTCGACAATCCCAAGTATTCCAGCTGAAGACTAAGGCGATAAAATGAAGACTTCAACAGCCCTGTTTCACCAAGGCCCATACGAGAGAATTATTTTGGAAAGAAAAATATTACTACCTAAAATTACTTGTATCTAAGGAAGCCTAAGTGTAGCTTCCACTCTTTTCACCTTCTCGAATTATTCTAAACCTTATCTCTTGTCTAAAGGTTTTCAAAAGTTTCCATCTGTTGTCTTACCTCCATTCAAACTTACATACTTGACGACACCCCAAACCAGACCTGGGTACTTAGCAACCCGAAGACTTCAACAGCAAGGCGATTTATATGCGAAGACCGATGATCCGTGCAACCTTCCGAAATCGCAGTAATTTCACCGCCAAAGTTTCCCACTTGGACAAGGTGAAGAAAATCCTCGAGATACAAAGACCCATAGGATCAATAGGATAAGCTCGTTTTACTTGAGCAAAACCCATCTTCCACGGTATTAAACGCCTGTTGGTGCTAAAAGTGCCTTGATTGATCTTGCTTGTGTGTTGCATTTATGTGTGTTGTTTTCCTTGTGTGTTTCACAAAACCGCCTTGTCGGGAACCCAAAGTAACCACACTTTTATCTGTTGCTTTATTTTTTACTGTTTGCAACAAAACCTTTTTGCCTTGTTGGCCATAGATGTATTTTTGTATCCTTTCAAAAGTCCGACTTAGAAAACCCTTCAGAAAAATTTCTCTTAGTAAGAGGAGCAAGGTATGGAATACTCTCTACCCCAAGACTTTGCGACCTTCTGCAAGACAGATAGCGGCCTTCATACGTTGTTTTGTACAACCACATCAAGCCATCGAGAAAGATGAAGATTCAAGACCCGACGGTAGATGACACTGGTCGTATCCCGTCGGACTAACAAAACAATATGAAAAACTAACATAACTAACATAATTTATCTAACTTTAGATCTCTCATCTAACCAAATTTTGCAAAATACTAACTGCTTTTTCTAGACCAAGGAATAAGTGCCATAGGACGACTCAAAACTAGTTGGTACAAAGGAGACTTTAGGAGGATATAAGAGTGTTGACTATAAGATTATTAGTCAAAAGGATCCCTTAAGAATCTAGTTGCTGAGATCAAACTTTGGTGGATAAGGTTGGTAATATCAAAAATTGGGGTTTAGAATAAAAGTGAAAGCTTGGAGTGGATCGATAAATTAATTGGGTTTGGACAGATGATATATTTGATTAATACTCTGGGGCTAACCAGTTGTGGTCCCCAACCATTGGTGGTTATCTGGAGCTAGAAGACGTGACCCTTGATTTAAGGTTTAGAAATAAAGGTGAAAGTTATTGGATTTTTAGGAAGCACTTGCTGATAAAATGATGTTTGGATTGGTTAGAAGCAAGTAAATTAAGAAGAATACTCCGGCGTTGGAATGTTTAGGGTGATTCCTAGCGCAAGTGACCTTGTACTAAATTCTTATGGAATTATAGGAAATGGTCAAAAATGAGTTAGCAAATGAATTGCTCGTTGTATGCAAGAAATAATTGGTGGAGGATAAGTGAATGTTTATCGGATTCTAGAAATCAATATGACTTGGTCTAGTAGCCAGACATTCTAGGTGAAGTAGTTTTCAGAGCTTGTCACGCTCTGTTTGGATTATTCTTAGAAAGATCGTTTATATATTGATTAAGAGATCAAGGCCCGAAAGTGTCGAGATGAAATCTGAATTTGGTTAGAAAGTGGGTAAATTCTTGATGGTATGATCACATGATTGTTGGATGCTTTATTTAGCTTTGATGGTATGATAGTGGGAAAATGGCAACCTGAAGGCGTCAGATAATTTGAGATATGCCTATCTGGGAAATAAATTAATCAAGAAATAATTGGTGGACCACTACGATTTTGTGATAGAAGGTAATAGGAAGATTATGCCTTAAAGGTTTGATGGGTACCCGATAGATTGAGCTATACTATGATAAAGAGTTATGCCCGAAGAAGATGATGGTGGATTAATAACTTTAGCTCGGGCAAAGGCCGTGATTCAATTAACTAGTTGTAGTGGCCTTACCAGAGATGTTGGAGTGGTATTTGGAAGACTCGAGAATTAGAGGCCTATGTAACGTTGGTTGTTTTGGATCTTAGGTACAATAAGTTGATGTTCAGAATATAGCACCCAACTCCCTTGAAAACTAACTTAAGCCCCTCAACCAGAAAGTTTTCCCGGAAATCCTAACTATTCTGGTGCACTCTAACTTACTTGTGAAGACACCTGCAAAGCTTCCTGAATAACCCGAACCAAAGAAGTCTTTCAGGACCGCCTTTTTCTCGCCAAGTCGAAGGAAGAAAAGCGTGAAGAAGATCTACCGGAAGCCACTAAGAAGAATCAAACGACGAAAGCACCTGCTATGGACGACACCAATCACCAAGCAAGCTGAGATTCAAATAGAAGTTTTTATTATCCTTTTTCTAACTAGAAACCGGAGAGAGTCGAGTACATGGGCTCGACGCATCCGGAAAAACAATGCGTCCTCATCTGTGACCCTCGTAGGAAGAAAATATCAGGAAGTGATATCTGCACCGACCCCAAGCACCGAGGAATGACACCCAAGACAAAGATCGTCAAGCTACCCAAGAAGGATGATGCCATCAAGTCAACCCCAGACGCAACCTTCTGCAGGACCGTTTAAAAATCCCTTTTTAAGGGGGGAAGACCTGCAATACGTAGACCAGAAAGTGTTAATAATTAGTTCCTTGTGCCTCAGTCTTGTAGTGTCTGGAAACAGCCAACCAGGACTCTCCCTCAGCGTCGATCGTTAAGTCAACCCCATCGTCAAGGATCTGAACTCAGCACAGAAGTTTATCGACAAAGAAAGCCTCGCAACATCAATTTGTCAAGATCTCTCATGGCGACCTTACTGAAGAAGCAACGACCTCGGAGGTATAGCCAGCCCAAAAACCGTGCCCTCGTACTCCCCTGTTACCACCGGGCAAATCTCGAGGACGAGATTTATTTTTTAAGGGGGGAAGAGCTGTAACATCCCAAATTTAGGAACCAAGAAAAACTGTGTTTACAAGACCTAAAATTCAGAACCAACAATTTTTTTTAAATGTTTCACTGATGATTGTGTTTTCCATCCCATTGCTCTGTTTGACCTGGTGTGACTTGTGCTAACTAGTGTGGGTAGTTGATCATCTTGTGTGTTGTGTGTACCGAAATAAAGATGGCGTTGTTCCATGGTTTTATAACTCCAAGTAATCAAATTATCGATCTATATCTTATCTTCACTCGTGTTAAAGAATACCATATCCAAATCTGACATGACCTTTAGGTAATTTGCTTGTTGTAGGAATTTGAATTTAAATCATTGAATTCATAAAATAATTCAAATTAGAACATTGAAGTAACTTAAAAAACAATCAGGTAAATGATTTAATAAATGTTTGAATAATTCAAATCTTACAATAAATATTACAACCTATTGAATTCTTGCAAAGACAAACAAATCTTCTTATTAAACATAAATTACAAGTCTTTACAACTCTGCTACAAGAAACTAAATTTTGAAAAGGAAAATTACAATTGTTTCCTAAACTAAAAAGTCTTGTATTCCTTTCTTCTCCTTTTGATCTTTATACCAATATTGTTTCCCTGCAAAACAAATGAAAAGAAAAGGCAGAAATAAACAAAAGGGATTAGGGTTAGTATTATCCTCAGTTAGGCAGTGTGGTGCACTGCTAAACACATCATCGGATTTAAGACAAGGAGCTTAGTGTAGTATCTGTTCTTAATCATCATATTTAGCCTCAGTACAACATCCCAGGCTATAAAATCCACATGGCCAGTAAAAAGAAATGAAAACAAATATGAAGATAAGCTCAACCCATCAATGCCAGTTCTCTGAACTGAGCCAGCAAAGGAGCCCACAGCACACACAGTCCTGGTAGCCATCATCACACTGCAATAGGCATGTGAATAACAAGGGCAAAGGGAGTTGTAGGACACAAGCCACACAGCCCTGTTTCACCCACCACCATTCACTACACATGCACAGCTACTTCACTCCCAGGAGGAGGATAAAAGCAAGGGACAGCAGTAGCAAGCAAGGAGCAAGCTCTTTTCACTCAGCTCAAGTTCATCACCCACACAGCCCACAGTTCATCACTAAACCACCAATCCCTCCACTTTTCACCACTAGATTCTTGCCTAAAGCAAGAGCAAGATGGATAGAAGCACAAGGCCAAGTAGGAGCTGGGAGGAGAAGGCCAGGAGCTGGAAGGAAGCAGCTGAAGCAGGAGGAGCAGGTCCACAAAAACTACCAGGAGCAGATCTACAAGAACTGCAAGCAACAGATCCACAAGAACTACAAGCAACAGCCCCAACATCACCACACTTGAGCACAGGTTGATATTCTATCTCTAGCCAAATGATCTGCTAGATACACATGGTGTGGTGGAGTGTTTCCCTCAGCTAAGCATAGAAATGCTATGCTAAAATCATCCCAGGGAGTTAAATCAAGCAAAGCATCTGTTCTTATTAAAGAAGAGCCTCAGCCTATGCATCATGGGCAAGGGACATAAATCCATCAAATTGAGCAAAGGCATTCAAGCTTTATTTGCTTGAGTTCTTCAATTGTGAAGCACAAATCCAGCATTTAGATGCTGGGCACAAAACCCACAAGGGGAGAAGCACCACAAGCACATCTGTGCACCAATAAGAGCACTGATAAGCATAAACAGATTTCCTAAGCTAAAATTAGTAGTTAGCTTCTGTGTAACTCAACTGAGGCATCACAGCATGCTTAACTGAAGATTATTTAGCAACAGGAATCTATTGTACACTTGTTTTTATCAAAGGTTTACATCTGAATCTCAGGTTCAAAATAACAACAGCAAACAGCAGAGGCACATCTCTGAACCAAAGTTCAGAGAACACCATCTGTTGCTACTGTCTAGGACAGATAGCAAATCTGTCGAGTGACAGAACCAGATCATCACCCCAGCCAAAACCACTAGCTAGAACATCCCCAACTTATTACTTCGAGGCACTAGTTCATATTCAGAGATCACCACAAGGGCAGCCAAGCAAACCCACCACCTGAGCATCAAGAACCCTAGATCACCAATTCACCCAGGCATCACAGAGCAGGGCACGAAGGCCTGGAGGGGGAAAGAAGAAGAAGAGAGAGGAGAGGGGAGGAGCTTACCATCGCCCATGGCCGTAACTCCACGGCGGCGGGGCAGAGCCCGCGTGGCCGATGAAGGAGGACCACGGGAGGAGAGCACCCATCACCACCACCACCAAGGCAGCACAGAGAGTGGTGCTCTGCACCTACCATGGGAACACGAGGAAGCTGGAAGGCGAGGGAGAGCACGGCGGAGTGGCGTTGTCACCGAACCCTAACCCTCGGTTTGGAGTTCCGCACGGCCGCACCAGGCAGGGAAACACAAATCGCCTCGGAGAGGGTGTAGTAGAAGGAGTGGCGCGTCTATTACGCCGCAGCACGGCAGCGGAGTCTGCCGGAGTTGGCCGGAATCAAGGGGCGGCGGCGGCGGCGATTCTGAATCGCGTCGGGCTCGGGAGCGAGATGGGTGTGAGAGAGAGAGAGAGCGAGGGGAGAGACGACTGGCTCGGTCGGTCGGTCCGACCCGAGCCAGGCTCTGGTTTTGGTCTGGTTCAACCATGAACCAGGGGCAAAATCGTCCTTTTACTTTTACAGAAATTTTATTAAAAAGAAAAATTATGAGAAAAAGATTTATTCAGTACAATTAGAGAAACAAGGCCGTAAAATAAATAAAAAAGTATTCAGAGTGATTTATATGAACTCCAAGAAATTGCTTTGTATTATAAATCACTTTATCTTGATTTAAAATATAAGATATTAATATATCTCTAAGAATTATCTTAAATGAGATGTTAAGTTTGAAAATTCAAACAAAAATTCAAATAAATTAAGAAATAAACATATTCTTAATTTCCTCATATAATAAAATAAAATGATGTTACCTAAATAATTCCTCCTATTATTTAATAAATCAAAATTTAAGTTTAATTAGTTAAATACTATCTTCAAACCTCAAATATTCTAAAAAGGGAATTTAAATAAGATAAAATTATTAAAATTCTCATTAATAAAAAAATACAAATAACATATGTCAAAATGAACAGAAAAATAAAATCTATTTGTTTGTATAAAGCAAACACCTGTTTGACTAAAATTGAATCACCCTAACATTGAAACAACACTTTACTTATTAATTTAAATATTGGTTAACTCAATTAAATTGAACCCAATTGGTTTGCCTTGTTTGACTACCGTAGTTATTTTTAGAGTTTAATATTGTAAGGTGGTGATGTTTGATTGAGTAGTTTAGTGATTGCTTGTGTTGGTTTGTTTATCGATTAGACGAGAACGTTGCTGGAATTATCGAGGAGGGGAAATTTGTTGAACCTGAAGACCAAGACCAAGGACACTTTGCCGAGCAAGGCAAGCTATTCTCTGAGCTTGCATCTATATACATCTATTTTGGTTCACATGTTTTACTTATAAAGAGCATAAATGATTTATGTGGTGTTTGCCACAAAAGCTATGATTTTGAAAACCCTTTTCCAAAATATAAGTATATTATTTTGACACCCTATATGGAGATATTAGGTGGAAATTCTTTTTCAAACTATAGGATGGGAAAAATATTGTTTACTCAAAACTCCTTTGAAAATACTTGTGTGGTTATGGAATACCGAGATGTCGGTGTTGAAGTGGAGAAATGGTCTCCTTTGGAAATACTTGTCGGAACGTGAAATACCGAGATGTCGGTGTTGAAGTGGAGAAATGGAGAATGGAGATGTTTATGAAAAATGCACATTGTGTCTTTGTACTATGACGACCAGCCAATAACCTGTGCGACCACATTTACCCACATATGGGAAAAAGGGCGTAGTCATATAGTTTGCTCATATTAGTACTGGATGCCTCAACAACGAGGATGACCTCGTTCCATGAGGGGATGGTTTGGTGACCTGCCCCTGACCTGGGTCCTCTTAAGAGAAGTCTACCGGAGGCCGGTATGAGTGTATTGGAGAAAGAGGATTGAAGACGCCACCTTTGGGTCGCCGGGCAGAACTACGAAGTCCTCACACTTAGTTTCCGACGGGCTGGATTTAAGTGTCGATGGAACCGGTTTCGTAGCGGTAGGATCCTATACTAGCATGAGCAAAGGACAGGCTACGGTCGGTGACTCAACTTCGCATACACCTTGTATGGCGGGACGTGGCTGACACGATGAGTTACCGGATGGGTGTGGGAAAAGCGTGCTACCTCTGCAGAGGGTTAAAACTATTCGAATAGTCGAGTCCTCGGATATGGACAGTTGGAAAGAACTGCTTTGACCATGTGCAAGTTTTGCAAAGTTTTGATATTTGAAAATAAAATGGAGATGTGTTGTATCCGCAACTCTACCGACGGGCTGGTAGGAGGTTGCTGGAGAATGATTTGACCATGACGAGCTATGGTCGAGAAGTGCAGAGTTTTGTGATTTAAAAGTGGAAAATGTTTTATGCAACTATACCAAAGGGCCGGTATGAGGTTGTTGGGATTGAATGACCATGAAGGGTTATGGTCGAAAAAGGAGGAGTTTTGGGGAAATAAACAAAATGGTGATTTTCCGGGAAAGTGTTTTAAAAGAGACTTATTACAAAGACAGGTTTATGGGGAAAAGTTCTAAAAGCCTTCTTTTCTTTTTCAAGGAAGATTTAGAAATTTCAAAACAAAGTTTTAATAAACAAAAGTATATCCTTCTCTTTTCAACAAGGATATAGAGTTTTCAAAGCAAACGAAGTTTTATTTAAACAATAAAAGAGTAGTGCATGCTCATTCCGGTGGTAGTTTGCGAGTACATTCAAATGTACTCATATTGGTTTCGTCCCTGGCTATTGTCTTAGCCAGATTTTGAAGGAGAACAGTTCGAAGAAGAAGACTTCAATAACGTCAATGCGAACTAGGGCGCTTCCCAGTCAGCTGCCTGTAGGGTTAAGGCAAATGACTTGGGCTCCACGCTGTTTGGTGATTTCCGCTGCAAGTACCTGTTGAAGTTATGACTTCAATCAAGTAAGTATATTTATTCGGTATTTATGGGTGTTCTGTGATGCCAATTCGAGTTATGTGCAACAACAGACTGATCATGGGATTGTTGCAGGAAACATAACGGGTACCTCGGATACCTAATCCGGGGTTACCACAAGGATCAACCAAATACCAGGTTAACTAAACTATTCTACTTAGCTACAAAGGACACCGAAACCGCCTCCAGAGGTTCACATCATCGATAGGGTTTTTGTGTGTTTCGCAACCCTTCCAAAGCCACGTCCACAGTTTGGCAAACCCTACAAAAAAGTGTCACACATGTCCGTTAAATGGGTGCAGAAAGATGTTAAGTCTCATATAATGACACACAAATCAAGAAGGGCCAATTCAAAAGCATGCCTCATATATAGTTTGATTGGACACATTTCAGGGATGGACTTGGCGAGCCAAGTAGAAAGCACAAAATATGTATTCATGCATATACAAGGCTCACGAGCGCCACCCCCGAATCACATAGTGCCATAACATTTTAATCATCGGCATTTTAATCATGTACAAATGACACACAACACGACACACAATCAAATACATGCCTCAAATGAACAGAGCACACCATGAACTTCCAAGTGTTGGAACTAAAGGGTCAAGCATAAATGTTTAGCAATGAACATCAAGAAAAATAGCCTCATAATTACAAGCACACACAGAATGCAAAGAAATGATTCCACGGTACAGACAAATCTGCCCAAGCAAAGGGAAAATCATATTGGGGGCCTCATAGGTACAATGCAATGTGCTTGTACAATGCACAGTAAAGGGGAAATCATATTTGGGGCCTCATACGAAAGAAGCGCACACAAATGGATGAGATCATCGAGCACTTACCAAGGAAGATGCAAAACAAATGTGGTTGTACACAACACTAGGTAAATACTGATCATCCCATCAAGATAAAGTATAGAGCTTAATCATCAGCACAAAATAGAGAATGAACATAAAATAATCCTCATATTGCAAAGACAGTAATCATTGGACTGTGCATTACTGGGAAAATCATAATTGGGGCCTCATAGTAAAGAATCACACAAATTGATGAGATTATCGAGCATTTTACTTGGAAAATGCAGAACAAATGTGGTTGTACACAACACTAGGTAAAATGCTGACGATCTCATCAACATAAAGTGTAGAGTTTAATCATCGGCGCATAATATGAACTAGAGAGTAATCTTTGCATAGCAAGTTGACACAATCTAATTAAAGAGCAAGGTAGTTTTACCACAGTTAAGGCAAACAACAGTTTTACCTCAGTTTGACTTGTGACCTCTACGAGTGTTCTTTTTTTTCTTAGATCTCTTGACTCTAGGAGGGTGCACAGTATCATCAGATGGGATATCAGATATCGTGGCTTCTGTAGCTTTCTTCTCCAACAGAGTGAATATACTGCCGCACCCCACTTTGGCTTCTCCCAGAACTGCCTTACAATTAAGCGTGTTTGTCAAGGTGCGGATGTTCCTACAGCTTTCCTCACGTTCCAACTCGAGTGCTAACTTAGCTTTCTGCACCCTCTCCAGCTCGGCCAAGGCTGTATCCCTCTCTTTCATAAACATCACCGCCTTTTCCTCGACAAGCCTCAGGGCTTCCCTCTCTGCCGCCTGTCGCGATTGGAGGATGAAGCACTCACTCATGAGATCCTCCCGAGTTGCGGTTTGAACATACAAACGGTCCCAGTTAGGCTTCGTGAGTTTTTCAACTTCATCAGCCTGCATCCAGCTATGAATTTCATCAGGCCACATGCTACAGAAGTTGTAGCCTCGACTGAAGTCCTATAGCCAAACCTAAGAGGTACTCCCTCCGTTCCAAATTAATTGACTTGGGTATGTCCAAATATGGATGTATCTAGACACTAAATAAGTATAGATACATCTGTATTTAGACAAACCAAAATCAATTAATTTGGAACGGAGGGAGTAGCTACGAGGCCAAAGGAGATAATAATTTCTATAAGATTTACCTCGACTGTCTGAAGAATGGACAGTGCGATCTTCCTCAAATTATCTACGTGGTTGTCCATCTGGGTGGGTGAAGCGATCTCCGAGGGACCTATGACGGTAGCGTGAGCAAAATCCATGGCCTGTGGTGACCTAAAAACATCAACGGTGACCTACATCCGCCGGAATCTAACCTACATCCGCCGGAATCTAGCCTAGATCCGCCAGAATCTAGCCTAGATCGCATCGTGGTGTTGAGGATGGGGAACGGAGGGGATCAACACTTACCAGTCGTTGGTTGAGGACTTCGCCGAGAACGGGGAAGGGAGGGCGCCGCCGTGGGGGTGGGGGTGGGGGTGGGGGTGGGGGTGGGGAATAGCTAGCTGAGTGGGCGAAGTGGAGGTGGTGGGCAGAGTGGTCGCTTTCAGTGGAGGAGCAGCCGAGTGGGGGCGAGTAGCACGGCGGTCTGTGATGCTGACGAGTGGGACCCCATGTGAGGGTATTTCAGTGTAGATCTGAGATTTGGCGCGCAGATGTTAGAGTTTAGATCTCTTATTTTAACAAAAAAATTAAGTTATTGACATTAAACAGTCAAATGGCTAGAGTTGCTAGTTGTGCCATGTTGGCCCAGTCCATGAAAGGATTTCTTTTAAAGCAAAAACTGGCTAATTTCACAAGGATTGTATTCTTTAATTATTACTTTATATATACTACTTATTTCAAAAGCAAAAAATTAGGTTATAGACGTTAAACAGTCTCTTATTTTTTTCATACTAAAGAGCATGATCAGCTGAAGCACAGGTTCTTAGGCGTAGCCTAAATCAACCTATCTACAGATGCTTGAATTCAGCTCATCCTCTAGATTTCTGTCCTGTTGTGTCAACTATGCAAAATGTAAATTTTCAGGAATTTGTACTCACAGCTGCCTGGTGCAGATGAGCTGAATATATTTGGCGCCCTTGGCACCCTTGCTTGTCTGAAGCAACATAATATATACATGTAGATACTATACACACTACTTAATTATTCGACGATACTAATTAAGTTCTTACAGTACCAAAAGCAACATATAATATAAACATTGTTGCAACAACAAGCACTAGCAGCAGCAACATCGATCACCGCCTCCAAGGCTTCCTGCCCTTCCTGGCCTTCTTGTCCTTGTTGGCCTTCTTTGGAGGAGGCGGCTGCGCGAGGCCTAAGCGGATATCCCGCGCAAGCAGCTTCTTCAGAAACACGCCGTAGGCAGCGTGTTGAGCCATAAGAAGGGCCGATCTTTTGGTGTGCGAGCCAGATTGTCCAATGCCGACAGCATGCTGGATCATGCTGTTTCGACTGCCGTCTATACCTCTAATGCAGAAAGGGCAAATCCATTTGTCGCCACGACGGTATCGATGCTGCCCCGCCTCCAGCTCTTTCAGGACGTATCTGCTCTTCGCATCCCTAGAGTCCTTTTCATAATCGACATCACTATCCGGCTCCTACAAATTATTAGCAATACAACAAAAGTTAGCACCACACTCTAGTCAGCAAAAAAAGAAGAACATAATACTTCCGAAGGACAAACAATAAATCTAAACAAAGCACAAACAATAAATCTATACATCTGATCTCATAATTCACAAAAACAGAAAATTAAAATAAATTAGTATCCCTAACCAGGACATGTTAATACCTAACCAAATCACAAATAACATACACATCATCAATTAATTGAATTACAAATACTTCCCAGCCAGGACATTAATTTATGCATGCACTAACAATAGTTTAAATTAAAGAACGCTGCCTTTGAAAAACTAATGATGAGTCAAATTTAAATGACACCGATGAACTAGCATTTACACATTTTAAGCAGAACATATATATAGTGCCACATACATTCATTTAGTAAATGGACTGACAATGTAACAAAAATACTCCCTCGTTCTAAATTAATTGACTCAGATTTAGTGCAAGTTGTACTAAATCTGAGTCAATTATTTCAGAACGGAGGGAGTAGAATTTAAGCATGCATTGCAATGGGACAATTAATTGAACTTACATATACACAAAATGCTATCGAAATTGGTACTGAAACAAATGATCTAGAATCAAATCATCTACAATTAAATCATGAAGCGCCTGGTCACCATATGCGATTTTGCAACAGATTAAAGATGAACTCGCATGCATGTACAAACCATGGAATCCCTAACTTGCATGTCCAAAACCTAGAATCCCTAACTTGCGTGTACAAACCCTGGAATCTCTAGCTAACTACAGATGCAACTACGACCAACCCTGAACCCCCCTAACTTGCATGCACAAAACAGTAGGGATCTGGAAAGCACAAACAATAAATCTATACATCTGATCTCATAATTCACAAAAACAGAAAATTAAAATAAATTAGTATCCCTAACCAGGACATGTTAATATCTAACCAGATCACAAATAACATACACATCATCAATTAATTGAATTACAAATACTTCCTAGCCAGGACATTAATTTATGCATGCACTAACAATAGTTTAAATTAAAGAATGCTACCTTTGAAAAACTAATGATGAGTCAAATTTAAATGACACCGATGAACTAGCATTTACACATTTTAAGCAGAACATATATATAGTACCACATACATTCATTTAGTAAATGGACTGACAATGTAACAAAAATACTCACTCCGTTCTAAATTAATTGACTCAGATTTAGTGCAAGTTGTACTAAATCTGAGCCAATTATTTCAGAACGGAGGGAGTAGAATTTAAGCCTGCATTGCAATGGGACAATTAATTGAACTTACATATACACAAAATGCTATCGAAATTGGTACTGAAACAAATGATCTAGAATCAAATCATCTACAATTAAATCATGAAGCGCCTGGGCACCATATGCGATTTTGCAACAGATTAAAGATGAACTCGCATGCATGTACAAACCATGGAATCCCTAACTTGCATGTCCAAAACCTAGAATCCCTAACTTGCGTGTACAAACCCTGGAATCTGTAGCTAACTACAGATGCAACTATGACCAACCCTGAACCCCCCTAACTTGCATGCACAAAACAGTAGGGATCTGCAATTATAAACTAAGAGTATATAGATTGGTTTAGGGAAGCACCTCAGATGCCTCGTCGGAGACGACCTCATCAAACGCCGGGAAGTCATCGAAGGGGTCCCCCCAGATCCAACACAAGAGGGAGTGGCCGCGCGTCCATCGTGGCGGGAGAACGCGATGCTCTCGAACCGCCGCCATGACCGGATGCTCCTGCGGCGGCGGCGGCATCAAATGCCAGGCTGATGCTCTTCTCCGGCATTGGAATAGGCGATGGACTCAAACCGCCATGGCCGGCCGCACCTTCATCGGCGACATCAGATGCAACGACGGCGTTCTTCTGCTCCATCGGATCTGCCATTCCTGGTTGCACCGCCTCGGTTGCGTGCTCGGCGGTTGGGAGAGAAAGAGAGAGATAGGCGATGCGGCCGGAGTAGTGGGGTTTTTTCTTTGCTAGATTTGGGGGCAGAATGGATGAGGGAGGAAGACGGTGCAGGCACCGGGGGCATTTATACTGAGTGCCGCTTCGAAGTCCCACTGACGTGTGCGTATGCATGTCTCTCTCTTGCGGGCCCCATGTCGGTGGACTTTGTCAAACAGAAAGTACCGTGACAATCAGTCAATGACAAATGGGGCCCGCCAAGTGACAGGACCACCCGTAAGTGACTCGAGAGTTCGATAGAGTCCTCCACAGCATCTCACGCACTCTCTTCTACGTGTACGTGCAGAACAGCACATGTTCGGTTGCGAAATGTGGTACAAATCTTTTCCACGGTGATGAACGTGTGTGCATGCAGCCACTGTGCGAGTGCAGTTGCGGGGAGTTCAAGCGGGATCCGTGTTTAATTAAAGTCAGTTGCTAATAAATCTTGGCCGAAATCAGTCCCCGCTCGTTCATCTTCCCCGTACGCCTGCGTTCACACACCTTCGTTCCACATGGTCGTTCGATCAGTGTGTATATATTTAGAGTCAGTTGCCATTTGTGCCGGTGTTCCACTCGCTCAGTTCCTCATCTACAATCGATCCCACGTCCCTGCCCTCTGCGAGCACTCGCCATGGCCGCCGGAAATCCAACAACGAAGAGAGTACCCGTCCGTGCCCCTACCGGCACAATGCTGCAGGTGGTGTACACCAACGACGAGCGTACCTTGGAGGATATCCTCGCCATGTACGAGGAATGGCTTGCGACTGCGAAGCACAGGTTCGTGGGCCTCGACCTGGAGTACACCCCTCTAATTCCTCACACCAAACGCCATGCCATTGTCCTCGTGCAAATCGCCATGTACAAGCACGTCCTCCTGTTCCATTGGTGCAAGTCCTCGCAGACACAGCACGGCCGCGATCTGCTCCAAAATTTCATTTCAAACAAGGGGATCTAATTCGCAAGCGTGGACACGACGGCCGACACGAAGGTTCTTGTCCAGTCGGGCTTCACGCCACCGCAGAAACACATTGACATCCAATCGCTAGTCGGGAGCAAAATTGGCATGTCTACTCTAGCGGGGGAGATGATCGACACTTCCTACCACGAGATGAAGGACAACTTCCCACCATTACTGCACCAGCGCTGGGATCGGATGCCGCTTTGTAAGAAAAGCCTCGAGTATGCAGCTGTGGATGGGTATGTAAGCGACGAGCTATACGATAGGATCCAAACAATGAAGGACAGTATAGGTCGAGCATGGCTAGACCTGCTCCTCCCCTTGTGCAAGAAGAAGGAAGACGGAGAGGGAACTTCATGTAGCTGGAGCAAGCGCGCCCAAGGATAATCAACTAGTTTGATAAGTGTTTTTAGGGTTTCAATACTAAGTGTTTTTATATGTATTATGATGTGTGTGCGAACAAAGTGGTGTGTACTCCATAAGATGTTTTTAATTAGTTCGCGTTCTCGGTTTAGTCAAAGTCAAATATTTTGAAATTTGACCAAATATATAAGAAAAAATACAAATATTTACAATAATTTTCTAACATAATTAGAATCCTCGTAAGATGTACTTTCATATTATATATATCAAATATTATAGATTTTGATATTTTTTCGTATGTATTTGGTCAAACTTTCAAAAGTTTGACTTTGAAAAAACCCAGAACGCAAACTAAATAAAAACGGAGGGAAAAAACGAGTACTACCGTGCATGTTTGTTTGCATATATATTAATGGAAATTATAGCAATATGTAGCATCTGGTGTGTACTGTCGTGCATGTTTGTTTACACATTATTGAGCAATATGAAGCATCTAGGATTTTCCAACACTTTTTTAGCACTTGGAGTCTTGGATATCGGAACTCCCTAAAAAAAGAGCTTCAAATTCCCTCTTCGGGCAAACCGGACAGAATCTTATGACAACAACGCCTACATTTTCATTCAAAATTTTCCTATGTGGCCTAGGCAAACACAACCAAGGAAAAAAGTCAACTAGATCTACCCCATTCGATTTCGGTAAAAAAAGTTAAGGGTAAACGGTCCGTTGTGTAGGCTCTCACTGCAGGCGTCAATGCGTGAACCTACCCCCGCTCCCGTCGTCAATGCACGCACCAACCGGCCGCGCCCCCTAAGAACCACCAAGGAGCCATCATAGTTTGCACATCCCCATTCCAGTCCATTCTCCTCTCTCTGATGGCTCACCCTCTCCCCTTAGTGACCGTCGACGACGACAAGCCGACGCCCGGTTGAGTGTGGCCGCGCAACCTTGGAGTGGAAGTCGTCGAGAAGCTCCTGAGCAATGGGCTCCTAGTCCCTCCTGGCTGCTAGCTGCCGGCCGGCTGGGACATCAGCCTGGACGGGCTGGTCGTCTGCCCGCTCCCCGACATCGGCTCCGATGAGATGATCTATCTCATCCTCCAGAGGCGGAGTCAGCTACCCGACGCCCTCAAATCCGACGAGGTGTTCGGACATGGTAACCCATGCTAGCCGGCCATCTTGGCGGCCGAGCGGGAGAAGCAGGTCGAGCACGGTGATGGCGATGCTCTTCTTCACGATGAGAGGTGCCGCTTCTGGAAGGGGCGCACGATCGAGGAAGTCCTCGCGCTCTGTCGGACCGGACATGATCCCGCCCTGAAGACCTACATGAGATACGGTGGCAAACGCAACTGTCGTGGTGGTGTCACGGCAGATGCCATGGGTATGGCTTAAGTGTGGGCTCGCTTGGGCGTTGGGGGAACCGGGGAGGGTTTGCGTGCCTACGAAGCACGCATGAAGACCAAACAAGAAGAACAAAGCAAACCAAGAACAGCGAAGAACACCACGATGTACCCTGCTTCGGGGCCCTCTTGTGGAGGTAACACCCCTACTGCAGCTCTAGCCTACTCTCTTATATCTCAAGTGTTTACAAGTACAAAGCGCTCCTTGAGCTGTATGATGAACAATGGAGAGAGCTCCAGGTAGAAGATGAAGCTTGGGGGGGAAATGATGCTCACAATGGTCGATCCTCTCCACAGGAGGAGGTGGTGTTGCCTATATACAGTAACCGAATTACCCTTTTGCCCCTGGCCGCAGAGGACAATGGCATGGACAAGGAGAACAGGACAAACACTGGCCACTGTCACTCAGCCCAGCTCACCCTCTGTTCACCACAGGCTTATCTTTCCTCTTTGAGCTTAAGGCAGTGTAGACCACAGTAGCCTAGCCACTGCCCCTTTCCCGAATAGGCCGAGTCAGCGCCTAGGGGCTTGTGACCCGGAAAACCTGTGGCAGCACCTTGCTGTCTTCTGAGCCCCGGTCAGCAACCTTACAGTGCCCGTGACTTTTACTGACATTACTTGGCCCTGTGCATCATCCGAGTTGCCCTACCCGGGTCCTTCCTGACCGATCCGGATAACTTAGCCGGCTCTTCTTTCCTGGATCCGGTTAAACCTCACCGGATCCCCTTTGGTCTTTTCTTTCACTGGCTTGAAGTAGGACTGACCGAATCGCCTTGAGATCCGGCCCAAGTGACCCGGCTAACTTAGCCGGCTCTTCTTTCCTTGATCCGGTTAGACCTTAACTGTTCATAACACATCATCTTTGCCCTACCCGGGGGCAGCCCCCCGACAGTAGTCCCCGAAGCTGGTATGGTCCTACAGCCTCGGCTGAAGGGCCGTTCCAGATTCAAAACCAACATCACTAACCGGATCACTTCTAGCTGTCACCGAATTTTCCGGGACATTTGGCAGGAAAAGCCTGTGCAAAGCCGTATAACCCGGGTTGTCAGCTCGTTATCCGGATCCACCGGGTACTTGAGTGTGTTTGACCAGAAGACCACGTCTCCTCGTTTTCTCCGTTGACCGGCACATAGGATCCGCTCCACCGCTTCCAATTCTGCGGCGTGGCCACGTGTGCTTGAAATACACGGCCACAGCAAGCTGCCACAGAGTTCCGCGACGCAAGGGATCTAATCGTGCTCCGGTAACCGCGCGGTAGTGGGGGGCAGTTATCGCTGGAGGCTATAAAGAGGGCGCGGTGGTTTTTCCCCTTCTTCTTCCTCTCAACTCCCACTAACCCGCTCCATCGACGCCGCCGCAACCTCGCCATTCAAGGTTGCCGTGCCAGGGACGCACAGCGTACCAGAGCCCCATCGGAGCCGCGCCTCGCGCCCATCTCCGACGTTTCTCCGTCGAACTCCTCCTTCGAGCGACTCGCACTGTAAGTTCTTCCTCCTCTCGCCATAGCCACCGTGGCGAGTTCATACTCTCGGAATACACACACCTGTTCTTGGTAGATTGATGCGTATCTAAGCCCGTGTTCCTGCCGTAGCACACTCCGCAAATTTTCTGTCCAAGTTCCGCAATAGACTGGCCTAGATACACTTGTCCCCGTTGGAGCAGTTCAACCATGTTTTTACCCGTGATTTTCTTTCTTTTTTACCACCGCTGTAGATCTTCCCAACCCTAGAAACTTGCGGAAAGATGTTTGCGACTTCCAACCGCTTCACCTTCTCCACCGGACCCGGTTAACCCTACCCGGGATAGGATTAGCTGAGTCACCATAGATCTGATTCGGCTTTAATGTCATCCGATTCTTCTTTGGTCCCATGGATTCCGAATTTCCTGACCCGGTTATCCGCCTTTTTGCTGCAGGACTAATTCGGTTATGGCCAAACTTCCCCCTGGCAGATGGGAAGGATCTGATGTTACCAAAAACGATCTGGAATGGCTACGAGCCACCCGGCGTATACCGCCCCAAGCCATTTGCCGCCGACCCGGAAAAGAACTCGCACCGGCGCCCGAACCTGGTGAACGCGTGGTATTCATAGCGCATTTCGAGCGCGGGCTCGGGTTACCTGCCAGTGACTTCTTCCGGGCCTTTCTGGACTTCTTCGGACTGCAGCTTCACCACCTCCCGGCGAACGCCTTTGTCTCTTTATCAGCTTTCTCTTCCTTCTGCGAAGGCTATCTCGGTCTCTGGCCTAGTGTGGATATATGGGCAAAGTACTTCCACCTTCGCAAGCACACCATTCCAGGTACTAAGCCGAAACAGCTGACCGCTTGCGGTTCGGTTAGCATCACGCCAAGGCAGGGATCCGCCTTTCCCCGAGTCACCGGCCTAGACACGGTGAAGAAATGGCAAAGGACCTGGTTTTACATAAAGAGCGCTGAGGGCCATGACGCTCTTAACCTGCCCGAATTCAGGATGGAGCCGCCCGCAGCCGAACTGAACTTCGGTTACAATCCGGCTGAAACAATTGCTGAACTTCAGACAGTGCATACCACTCTGGAGGATTTTTTGAAGAAGGGTATGGTGTCTGACGACCTCGTCCGGACCTTCATCTCTCGCCGAGTCAGCCCTCTTCAAAGGCGTGACCACAAGATATGCCACACGCGTGGCGCACTAGATCCTACCCGGATCAGCAAACACGAGCTTGACAAAGCTTCCGTCTTCAGACGGGTAAACGCCATTGCTGCCAATGAGATGTCGGATAAATGGCGGTGGGGTGTAAAGCCATTCTACCGGGAAAAACTTCCTCCACAGGTTAGCTCACCACTCTCCGAATCCACTCTTACTTCATCCGAATAATCCTGGCCTGATCCGGATTCGCATTGTCTTTTTTGTAGCTGTTTGACCGTCAACTTATTGAAGACGGAGATCTTTCCACCAAGGCATGGACACCGGATCTCAGCCCGCCGCGCGAGGGCGAAGAGGATCCGGATTCGGATGACTACTTGCCAATTCCGCGTGCCAAGCCAGTCCGCAAGGGTAAGCAATCAGACATTCACCACCTTTCCGACGAGGAAGATGAAGATTGCTGCATCTTAGAACCCATCGACGCTATTCCGATTTCATGGAAACCACCTCCTTGTGTTCCAGCCAAACAAGATACTGGAGAGGCCTCTCGGAAACGCGCTGAGGCGCCCGAAACAGATGCCCCACAGACAAAAAGAAGGAAGAAGTCCGGCGACAAGCCAAATCGCGTCAAACCGATGCCCACCACCAAGGGGTAACATTGAGCGAACTTTATTTGCTTTCTTCCTCTATCAACCGAGTCATATCTATCCGAGTTAACCGTTTGCTTTACTTTATGCAGTGATGTCCTCATCACCGCGCAGACTCATTCATCCATCTCTTCTCCTATCCCTCCACTGGATACGGCCATGGAAACCCAATTTCCTGACCGAACTGCCACCTCACCAACGCGTGTCACCACTACCAATATTCCCCAGCCGACTCCCATCTCAGAGCCGGTTATCGACTTGGAGAGTGAGGAAACCTCGGCTCCAATCCGAGATTCAAGTTGGCCACGTCCTCTCAAGGAGCTGGAGAAGGAAAAGGCCAAGACATCGGCTACGTCCTCGCCTAAGCCTGATTCCCGCCCTGCTCCTGCAGCTCAAACTGCACTGAACCAAGAGCAGCAGAAGAAAAAGAAGCAGAAACAGCAACAGCAACAGCAAGTTTCCGAGAAGCAGCATAAGGAGCCACATCCGAAGCAGACTTCTGGTGCGTCACCGCAACCCAAGCCGACTCAAGTTGTCTTTGGCGCAACTTCCTCCACTCCGGATAAGCAAGTGATTGCTGTCAAGCAAACCACCGCTACCTCCTCTGCCATTCAATCCGGCCAAGCCAAGCCTAAGCTCAGTACTGCCAATGACTTTATTGAGGCCTGGAACGCCGTGGACCTTGCACCAGGCTTTTCCGCTGCAACACCGCACCCTGCTGGTCCTAGCCGAATGATGCAATCTCTTCATTCAGTGAAGGTTGCGTTTACTGCATCGCACCAAGTTTTCGAGGTAAGTTTGCCGAATCTTGCTTTTAGTTCGTCATGATCAAATAGTATACACCCAGTCCCCGAGATTCGGGTCGAACGACTGATACTCCTCCGAGTAAGAAAGTCATTCGGCTTGAATCTTTTAAAAAATTTGATCATGATCTTTTTCTTAACTGAAAAAACTGAGACCCCCAGTCCCCGGGTTTCTTTTTAACCGATTCGGTCAGTCTCGACCAATCTCCGAGATTTGTTTTGGCTCCACCTTGTCTCGGGTATCAGTCCCCGAGTCTCTTTTGACGCTATCTACTTTCTTTCAGGAAAGCACGGGCGCTCGCAGCGACCTCTTTAAGCAGCTTGCCAACCAGTACCACAAGCTCCAAAAATCATTTGATGCCTTGGTCCTCAAGATGAATAACAAAGAGGAAGAGCAGAAGCGTGCTTTATCCGAGGAAAAATCAGAAGTGACTCGGCTCCAGCGAGAGCTTGACCGAGTTGAAAAAGTGAAGAACAAGGTTAAAGGAGAGCGGGATACGCTGAAGCGTGAAAAAGATATATCCAGAAGGAGCGGGATACTTTCAAAGCCGGACTTGAGAAGCGGGCCAAACTGGACCAGCAAATTCAAACGACCATAGCCGAATCTGAAGCCGAAGTCAAAGCGGCTAAAGAAGAACTTAGTGCTCACAAAGCGGCCAGTGCGAAATGGCTTGCTGCACTTGCTAGCCTTAATGATGACATGGATCGTAAGTTCACCGAATCCCTTTTTTCTTTCTGCCCTTAACCGATACATATGCTTGTGTTCCTTCTTGCTGAACTCAGTATTAGCTTATTTGTTTGTAGGAGAGTTTACCAGCATCCGGTTCAAGCCGCCAGGGCTGTGAGAGACGCCCGAGCTGAGAGAGCTAAATTAACCGAGGCTCCATACCAGAGACATGGGACATCGAAGATCATATCACAGCACTCAAGGCTCGGATTGCTCCTTTGAAGGATTCCCATATTGGTCTGCTCAATGCAAGTCTCAAGGCTCACCGGATCTTATTTCCTGAAGCGCGGCAAGTTGTGCCTGTGGAGGAGCTGATCAGAGACCTGGACCAAGCCATGACCCGGCTACAGAAGTGGAGGTCTTCGTCCGCCCGCGCTGGTGCTGATGCAGCTTTGTTATTCATCATGTCTTGGTATGAGCTGATTGATCTTGCCAAAGTGCGCTCCTTTCGCGAGGGTTCTTCATGGGCTTCAGATCCCAATCGGATCAAGATCCGTGAAGAAGCCGCCAACTTTATGGCCGAATTTGCACGCACCAAGCATCTTGATCTGGAGGCTCCAGTCTACTCGGATGGAGAAGACACTGAAGAAGAGGAATCGGACGATGCCTCCGCTGAAGAATACGCCGATTCTGAGGGCGGGTCTGATGAAGAAGAAGAATCCAGCAAGGTACCAGCCTCCGACTCGGCCAAGCTCACCGAACAAACTCCAACCGAGTCTCGTGTGATTCCAGCCACTAACTTGACTGTGATCACTAAACAGGCTTCACCTGATCCGGATATTCCCGAATCCGCCCATCCTTCAAGCTCTCCAGTCAAGATTACTTCCGAAGTGCCACCATCTTCTGAGTCTGCTCCAGCAACAGAACCTCCCGTAACCGCGTCCACTTCAACCGAAGCACCCGTGGCTGAAGCCCGTGCCCCCGAAGCTCCGTTAACCGAAGCTCCTACCACAGGAGTTCCTGCAACCGAAACTCCTATGACCGAGTCCGCCGCGACCGAGTCCGCTGCACCCTGAAGTACTTAACAAAAACATTAAATCCCCGGTATGCCGGGAGCAGATGTAATAGACTATTTTAAGTTCTTTCGAGACTATGTTTATCATGCTTAACGCGATCCGGACAAGGTTTATGTTGGATCATCTCAAACCGAGTCCCCGAGTTTGTTTTCTTGTTTACTACTTTGGCCAAATCTTTGCTCTTGTCTACCTCTTTGGGTGTTTTGACAGTCGAGTCACAAGATAGGAATCATAGCATACAATACTTGAAACGCACGAGTTGTGGTTTAGAATCATTCAACATAAACGAAAAAAGAAATAACAGGGGTTAGTAAACGACATGTGCCGAATCGGTTTTGGACCGAGTCCCCGTGTCCATTTTCATGTTTCCCATATTCCTCATCTCTGCTCTTGACTACCATTTTGGTGTTTGTCAGTCGAGTCACGAGATCAACAACACAACATACATTACTTGAAGCTTAGAACAAGGTTCAAAGCGATTCGGCACACGAACGGCAAAAAACAAAACAGTAATAAACAACACATGCATAAGGACGAAGCAGTCTCCGAGTCCAGACTCGGATTACCGCGATTTCATTCATGATAAATTGAAATACATACATTGCGCCCTTTAAGAGTAGAAGGGTCGAAGCAGAGCTACATTCCAAGGTCGCTTGGTTTCCTGTCCGGGTTTGTCCAAGCCATCCTCCCTTGATTCCTGTGCATCTACAAGGTAGTACGAATCATTGTGCATAGCCTTGCTCACAATGAATGGTCCCTCCCATGGAGGTGACAATTTGTGTCGGCCTTTGCTGCGCTGCACCAGCCTCAGCACTAGATCACCCTCATGAAACACTCGAGGACTGATCTTTCGGCTATGATAACGCCTGAGATTTTGCTGGTATATTGCTGTCCGAGACAGGGCCAATTCTCTTGCTTCCTCTAGCAGATCCACTGCATCTTCCCGGGCCTCCTTTGCCTCGGTTTCAGTGTACATTGCCACCCTTGGTGCATCATATTCTATGTCAGTGGGTAGGACAGCTTCTGCCCCATACACCAGAAAGAATGGCGTATAGCCTGTCGACCGATTCGGTGTAGTCCTTAGACCCCATAGAACTGATGGGATTTCATCTATCCAGCACCCTGGAGTTTTCAACAATGGTTCAATGAGACGAGCCTTGATGCCGGCTAACACTAGAGCATTTGATCTTTCCACTTGCCCATTGGACTCTGGATGTGCCACTGAGGCTATGTCTAACCGGATCCCCTTATTCATGCAGAATCGGGCAAACTCTCCGACAGCAAAGTTTGTGCCGTTATCCGAGATGATGCTATGAGGGTATCCGTATCTCAAAATGATTTCTTTCAAGAAGATTACAGCCGAACGGCCATCCACTTTCCGTATTGGTTTCACCTCTATCCACTTGGTGAACTTATCCACCATCACCAGCATATGTGTCATGTTGCCCCTAGCCGGCTTGAAATCTCCCACCATATCCAAACACCACACCGCAAATGGCCAAGTAATAGGAATTGTCTTCAGTGCCGATGCGGGTAAGTGTGTTTGCTTAGCAAATCTCTGGCATCCTTCACACCTGCGGACTATGTCCTCCGCATCTGCATGAGCAGTGGGCCAATAAAATCCATGCCGGAACACTTTAGCCACCAGGGCTCTTGTACTGCAATGATGTCCACATTCACCTTGGTGTATCTCTAGGAGCATCTCCTTGCCCTCTGCTGGCTCCACGCAGCGCTGCAACACCTCGGTTACACTTCTTTTGTATAACTCCTTGTTGATGATGGTATAAGCCTTGGATCTCCTCTGGACACGCCTAGCCTTGGTCTCATCGCTTGGCAAGCTTCCTTCCTCGATGAACTTCATGATCTCTTCAGCCCACTCTGGTACTGGATGCAAAGGGAACAAGTGCTCATTTTCTTCCACAGGTTTGGCCGCCATTATCTCTTCTATCAGCTTCTGTCCATTCCCCACAATCCGGTTAGCATCATCATCTCTACTCCTCTTTCCCAAGACTCGGTTAGCATTTTCCGAATCTGCGTGAGGAGTCCCCGAGTCCGGGCATGCAGTCCCCGGGTCTTCCTCGATATACTCAACGTCAACATTCATAGGAATAGCTTCGGATTCTTGCTTGGGAATAAAAATCGACTCGGAATCAGGCGACGGTTTGATTGAAGGCACCCTTAGATGATTCAAGGATATTCCAGGTGGGATTGCCTCCCTAGACGACCCGAGTTTTGACAGAACATCTGCAGCTTGGTTTTCCAGCCGAGGTATATGCTTGTATTCACAGCCTTCAAAAAATCCCGAAATTTTCTGAACATGAAACCGATACAGTGCCATATTGGCATCAAGAGCATCCCAATTTCCAGAAGATTGCTGTACGACCAAATCCGAATCACCGAAACATTCAATTCGGCGAACGCCGATGTCCCGAGCCACATTAAGCCCATGGATCAGTGCCTCATACTCGGCTACATTGTTTGACGCTGAGAAATGAATCTGCAATACATATCGCAATTGATCCTGTTTTGGTGATGTGAGCACCACTCCAGCACCTAGCCCGATTTTGCATTTGGAACCGTCAAAGTGCAACCTCCAGTAATTGTAATCCGGTTTAGGTGGCTCATATTGCATCTCAGCCCAGTCACAAAGGAAATCCGGCAAAGCCTGAGACTTGATAGCATCTCTTCTCTCATAATGCGGTGTGTAAGGAGACACTTCTATCGCCCATTTGGCAACTCGGCCAGTTGCATCTTTGCACCCAATGATCTCCGCAATTGGAGCTTCACACACCACTGTAATCGGATGCTCTTGAAAGTAGTGTTTCAACTTCTTGACCGCCAGGTACACACCATATGTCATCTTTTGGTAGTGAGGATAATTTTGCTTCGAAGTTGAGATCACCTCACTCAAATAGTACACCGGCCTCTGCACGATTTGCCCTCTTCCTCTCTCTACCACATGACCACACTTACGACCCGGTTAGTGGCCGCAATGTAAAGCAACATTGGCTCATTCGGCAAAGGTGATGCCAAAACTGGAGCAGTGGACAACATCTTTTTTAATTCGTTGAAAGCCGAATCTGCTTGCGGGGTCCACGTGAACCCGGTGCTCTTTTTCATTAATGATACAAGGGCAAGGCTTTTCTCCTAGCCGACTCACAAACCGACTCAACGAGGCTAAACACCCGGTGAATTTTTGTACATCTTTTAGACATTTAGGCAATTTCATTCTTTCTATGGCTCGGATCTTAGCCGGATTCACCTCAATACCTCGGCTCGATACAAGGAAACCAAGCAACTTTCCAGCTGGGACACCAAAGGTGCACTTGTCCGGATTCAATTTTAACCGATATTTTCTCAAGTTCACAAATGTTTCCTCGAGATCCTCGAGGAGAGTACGTTTTTCTTTTGTTTTGATGACAATGTCATCCACATACACCTGCACATTTTTACCCATTTGAGAATGCAAGCACTTTTGCATACATCTCTGATAAGTTGCACCAGCATTTCTCAAACCGAAACACATGACACGATAGCAATACGCCCCATACGGGGTAATAAAAGCAGTCTTTATTTGATCTTTAGGGTTCAGTGGTATCTGGTGAAAACCAGAGTACGCATCAATAAAAGACAACAACTCACACCCAGCAGTAGAATCGATCACTTGATCAATCCGAGGCAAAGGAAATGGATCCTTTGGACACGCCTTGTTTAGGTTGGTGAAATCGATGCACATGCGCCACACCTTGACCACAGCTGGTTCGTCCTTCTTCTTCTCTACTAGAACTGGATTAGATATCCAGTCCGGATGCAACACCTCCATAATGAATCCGGCTGCCAGCAGCTTAGCCAGCTCATCGAGCACCACCTTTCTTCGATCATCTGAAAGCCGCCTAGTCGGTTGCCTAACCGGTTTCACATCCGGCCTGACAAACAAAGAATGCTCTGCCAACTCCCTCGGAACACCAGGCAGGTCCTTAGCTGACCATGCAAAGATATCCCGATTCTCACGGAGGAAGTGACAGAGCGCGCTTTCCTATTTCTCACCCAGCCCGGCACCAATGATGGCCAAGCGCTCCGGGTTCTCCGGGTCAATGGGGATCTTCTTCGTCTCCTTGGGCACCTCAAATGTTGCACCCGCATCCGGATTAGTCATGGCCAGCACGCCGAGCTGAGCTGACTTCGCCATTGCCACCACCTCGTGCATCTTGCTCTTTTCAGCTTGTATCACCAGTGATTCAGCTAAGTTAGAACCAACTGTAGCACACTGTATGGCCTTCTTGTAGTCTCCCGCAACGGTGATAACACCATTCGGGCCAGGCATTTTCATCTTGAGGTAGGCCACATGAGTAGATATCATGAACTTGGCTAATGCTGGCCTGCCAAGCAGAGCATGGTATGGGCTTTCCAAATCCACCACCTCGAACTCGAGACTCTCAAGCCTGTGATTGTCCCTGGTACCGAACAACACATCTACCCAGATCTTACCCATGGGGGAACAAGATACCCCGGGTACTATGCCATGGAAAGTACAGCTGCTCTGTTGCAACTGATTCGGCGAAATACCCAACTTGATCATTGTGTCCCGATACATGATGTTTATGGCACTGCCATTGTCGACCAAGACTCGGCTAAATTTCACGTTCAGCTTGGGTCCAACCAAAGTTGGATCCACCACCAGTGCATAGTTCCCTGGGCTTGGCATGATCCTTGGGTTATCCGCCCTGCTCCAAGTGATCTCCTGCTCAGACCAGTTCAAGTACTTTGGAACTGCTGGCATCACGGCATTCACCTCCTTTGCTCGTCTCAACTGACTTTTCTTGTCAGTCGGCTCGGTCACGAAAACCACATAACTCTGATGTGCTTCCTTGTAATCATTCCCAGGGTATCCACCTTGCCTACTTGGGCCATCACCATTGTCACTGCCTCCCATGTTCACCAGGTTAACCGGCTTCGTTGCTGCTGGCCTTGGAGTTCCAGCGTTGACCGGGGTCGCATTGGCTCCGGTTAGCGGCATGTTTGGCCTGAAATTCGGTCTAGGAGCACCTCTTTGAGGTGGTCCTCTTTGACCTTCCGCCTGAACGCGGTGATGCCAACTACAGTTCCGGGTCGAATGATTAGCCGGTTTGCGCGGATCGGTGGTGTGATAACAGCAAGGCCCATCTAATCTGGACTCAAAAGTTAGAGGTGGACTTGGTCCCTCCCACACTTTCTTCGGCCAAGCACCTTGATTCGGCCTCCAAGCTGGACCATCAGTTTTCTGCCTCTGCGCATCTCCTCCACCGGGTTGATCCATGTTTACCGCAGCAACTTGATCAGAACCGTATCTGTAATCCGGATCTCTTCTCTTGTAACCGAATTCATGTCGGTCACTAGGCCTTAATGGTCCAACTCGGTTATTAACTGGTTGCCTCCTGTTTGCTCCCACTGCATCCAATGCGGGCTGTGTTGGATCACCCAGCGCATACGTGTCTGCTATCCGGATCATATCTGCCAGGGTTTTCGGCATATCTCTTTGGAGTTTCTGCCAAAGTGGTGTACCATGCCTGCATCCCTGTGCAAACCATGAAATGGCCTGCTCCTCCACTACACCTTCGCAAGAATTGCGCATGTTGCTCCACCGAGTCAAATACTCTCGGTCTGTCTCCCTCTCTTCCTGCTTGCACGCAGCCAGGAGCTGAGGTCGGTTTGGCCTCTTGTAGGTGCTGGAGAAGTTGCTGTTAAACGCCTGTTCCAAATCCATCCAACAATTGATACTACCCGGTGGCAAGTTATTCAGCCAGATTCGGGCTGGACCTTCTAACATATGCGGGAGATACCGGACCGCCCATCGGCGATTGCCCCCCGCAATGTGCACTGATGATACATAGTCCGTCAGCCAATCCTGTGGCTTGGTGCTGCCATTATACGGCTTCGTGTTGCGGCCGAGCTGAAACAAAGGCACACTTGGCTCATTCATTATCCGAGGTCCAAAGCATGGTGGACCCGGTGGGCCCTGCTCTTCCAGCTTCTCGGACTGGTAGATTCTGTCCAATTTGAGACGCTGATCATCCGGATCCAACATCCGAGGCCCCAGTCTCGACGCCAGTGCATTGTCATACGTCTGGTATCCGGCTCGCGCCATAGCCGAATTGCCATCGTCATAATGGTAGCCCACCTGGCCACCACTCTGCTGCTGCACCTGTGCCATCATTTGCTGTCCGGGGTGGCGAGGCGGTTGACCTCGGCCAGCCGAATTCTCCCTTCCAGTACCCGGATTGCCTTGACCACCACGGTTTCTGCCTTGTCCGCCTTTTCCTTGGGCTGCAAGTTGCTTGCTTGCGTATACCGCATCATAAGTTTGCAGCTGCTTGCTCTTACCCGAGTTCACACTTTGGGCTCGGTCAATCCCAACATGCGGAGAGGACGCTTGCCCCTTAGACTTCTGGCTAGCAGCCCTAACCGAGACAACTACCCGGGAACCACCAGCATCCGGATTAGCTTTCCTGTAGGCCTCATTCTGCCTGTTGCACACATCCACTAGCTCATTCACTCTCTCCGCCTGCTTGCGCCAAGCATCCCCGGTCAGGTTACTTAATTCAGCTCGCGCTGCTGCTGCAGCCCTAAGATTCTTAGCCGGGGAGCTATAAACCGGCTTGCCTGTTCCGGACCTATGACTAGTGGCTTTACTTGAGCTCGAACCTGCAGCTCTGGCCAACTCGTCGTTGAGGTCCTTGCCTCTGTTACGTAGCTCGACTTTCTTGCGCGAGCGGTGCACTACAGGAGTAAAGCCATCTGTGATACCATTGGCAGCATTGTATTCTCTCAGGTCTCTATCAAACTCTTGCCTAGACTCTATCACTAACCGAGCCTCTTTTTGCAACCTCAGGCGCTCTGCCTCAAGCTGAGCTACAGTAAGATCAACATTTGCTCCAGGAGCCACTGGCCGAGCTAGCTTTTCCAAGATACCCTCTAAGGAAGCACCCCTGCTTGACGTGCCAAGGGGACCAACCGGATCGGGTTTCTCCTTAGGGAACTTAGCTGTCCGAGTCGGCATGTCATCCGGATCGACTGGCGTGGCCAGCTCCTCTGGCACGCTCGTGCTGGCACCTCCTTTGCCTGCAGCAGCGTTTGCGGCAGCCACCATGACCTCCACGCTGCTCCCAGGGCGAGCGCTACGCCCTCCGCGAGCTGCGCGGAAAGAGGAGGATCTGCAGCCACGAGCACCTGCGCCGGGTACTCGCGAACTGGCTCGGTGGCGACGTAGGTGACGAAGCTGCCCAGCGTCATGAGGAAGCCATCCGCGGGGAAGGGCTTGTTGGAGAAGCACCCCGCGTTGTCGCTGATGAAGTTGAACTCGCCGAGCTTGCACACGAGCCCGGAGAGGACCCGCTCGCCGGCACCAGTGACGGAGCCCGTCCGGATGGAAACCCCAGCCAACGCCAATGCTTGCCCCACGGTGGGCGCCAACTGTCGTGGTGGTGTCACGGCAGATGCCATGGGTATGGCTTAAGTGTGGGCTCGCTTGGGCGTTGGGGGAACCGGGGAGGGTTTGCGCGCCTACGAAGCACGCATGAAGACCAAACAAGAAGAACAAAGCAAACCAAGAACAGCGAAGAACACCACGATGTACCCTGCTTCGGGGCCCTCTTGTGGAGGTAACACCCCTACTGCAGCTCTAGCCTACTCTCTTATATCTCAAGTGTTTACAAGTACAAAGCGCTCCTTGAGCTGTATGATGAACAATGGAGAGAGCTCCAGGTAGAAGATGAAGCTTGGGGGGGAAATGATGCTCACAATGGTCGATCTCTCCACAGGAGGAGGTGGTGTTGCCTATATACAGTAACCGAATTACCCTTTTGCCCCTGGCCGCAGAGGACAATGGCATGGACAAGGAGAACAGGACAAACACTGGCCACTGTCACTCAGCCCAGCTCACCCTCTGTTCACCACAGGCTTATCTTTCCTCTTTGAGCTTAAGGCAGTGTAGACCACAGTAGCCTAGCCACTGCCCCTTTCCCGAATAGGCCGAGTCAGCGCCTAGGGGCTTGTGACCCGGAAAACCTGTGGCAGCACCTTGCTGTCTTCTGAGCCCCGGTCAGCAACCTTACAGTGCCCGTGACTTTTACTGACATTACTTGGCCCTGTGCATCATCCGAGTTGCCCTACCCGGGTCCTTCCTGACCGATCCGGATAACTTAGCCGGCTCTTCTTTCCTGGATCCGGTTAAACCTCACCGGATCCCCTTTGGTCTTTTCTTTCACTGGCTTGAAGTAGGACTGACCGAATCGCCTTGAGATCCGGCCCAAGTGACCCGGCTAACTTAGCCGGCTCTTCTTTCCTTGATCCGGTTAGACCTTAACTGTTCATAACACATCATCTTTGCCCTACCCGGGGGCAGCCCCCCGACAGCAACGAACTGCCCCGGTCAGGGGTGTGGTTCGGGCGTGGCCCCCGCCGCCTGCTGACTCTCCGAGAGGCGCACTTCCTCGGGATACAAGACATCCCTCTGCTGCCCGACTGCATGGTGCCGGAAGACTGGGCGCCAAGCAAGGCTAAGATGGGATTTCGTGTCCGTGGAACTTCTTCCTTTCGGAAGACGAAGCCGTGATGTCGGAAAACGAGGACGGCCGCCACTGCGATGCATGCAGCTGCTAGCCTTCGAGGCGTTGTTGGTGCTAGCCGTCGCAGCTTCTATAGTTCTATCTCGACAACCGCTTAATTAAATCTTATTTCAGGTTAAGATTAGAGGTTACTTTGTAAGGTGTACCTGCAATGAATGAAAAAGCTCTTATTTTCTGATAACATGCATGTGGCCCACGCCGGTAGGAGTTGTACACGTCACCGCGGACCAGGATCCTCTAACTTAGCCCACTATAACTTTTCTCGAACTTTGAGTCACTGACGTATGGGTCCCGCCAGGCGTAGGTCCCACCTGTCAATGACCTAAAGTTAGAGGATCCGGCTCCCGTCACCGTTGGCTACCAAAGCAGTCAAACAGGAAGTAAGCACCGCCGAAACAAAATTTCATTCATTTAACAAACTGATTTGCATCATTGCATTGCATACGCAGCTATTACAAGTCTAAATGACATTTTTCATTAATCCTAGAGCCTAATGACCTAGAGCAAATTGACGTTGGCCGTCCTATTACATGCGGCGGCGGCGGAGGCTACCGGCCCTTCCAGCTATGCTTGGCGACCTGCCTTCTTGTGCTTGGGGCCACTTCGCGCGCGTACACTTGAAGTCGTCCAGCACAGGTATGCTTTCGAAGAAGCGCACCATCCGTGTAACTAGATGGCGGCGGTCCGGCCACTGCTTGTAGTCGTCCGGCCACTTGTAGTTGTCCAGCAACTTGTAGTCATCCGGCACAGGTCCGCTTTGGAGGTAGCGCACCATCCGTGTAAGCAGGTGGTTGTCGTCGGGCGCGGAACGCGCGCTGCCTTGTGTATCCTTGCTCGGATCCCTTCCGGCCAGCGTCCGTCTAGGAAGGTGCTCCTTGGATCTCCCTAGGATCTCCTTCAGGATCGAAGGCTCTCCTTGCACGGATGGTGCGCTTTGTTCAATCCACTTCTCACACTCATGGTCTTGCTCCCGTTCCCCCTCGCCGTCATCGTTGACGATGGTGGAGGGGAGAGGGTTGGCCATAGATCTGAGAGTGGATAAGGATTGTCAACTGTGGTGTTGCTGCCGGTATTTTAATAGGCGCGGTGGGTGAGTGCGCACAGTAACGACGCATTGGCTTTGTACCACTGACACATGGGGCCCAATAGGTATGGGATCCGCTCGTCAGGGACTCAAAGTCAGCCAAAGGCAGCGGTGGCAAAGTCAGCTAATCTCAATCCGGAGTAGAGTAGATATGAGCACATTAACGCATGACTGAATACTTGCAACACAACATAAATTAACTGATAGAGTAACAAAACACAAAACGACAGCACACAGACTAGCTAGTGTGGTAGCAGGGTTACATAGATCGATCACCACTAAAATTTAAAACACGACAAGGTGCACACTCTGACTAGTTACAAAGACGCTCGACTAGTTGCCGGCGCCGATGACACGAACAATGGGGAACACCAGTGGGATGGTCGAATTCCAGAGGAGCAAAGGGTTGACATGGATGCAGGAAATCAGAGTGTTGCCGAGCCAGTAGATGTTTCCGTGCATTTCTGCCACGGCGCCTACCTCCCAAAGCCTGACGTAGACCCCTTCACCATCCTTGCCGGTGTCGAGGATGAACATTGCCCTGTCGGTGTACCTTGCGCCTAGCACTGCTTCGGCGGCACGCCAAGTGGAGATATTTCCACCGGCGGTGAAGAACTGCATCACGTTCCCGGACCCATGGGCGTTGGGGCCGACGAACTCCACCAGTTGTGTGGCCTGGAGAGGTTCATCCCCGATCAGCATGATGGTCATCCAGGCCATGTCGCGCACAAAGCAGACGTTGACCGCTTGTGTTTTGCACATGCTAGCTATTCGAGATGTAGTTATGATGGAGATGTGTTTTGCAGAGGCCCTGCGTTTGCACCGTTCGGCTGATATAACGGTGGGGAGAGACCGGCCGGCACCATTGCGGCATTTACAATTGAATTATTGCTGTCCAGGCGCAGCGATGACAACGAGCACACACAATGGCCGGGTCACGGACGGGCGCGGCGCAGACATGCACGGCCGGGCACGCAGACACGAATGCATACGACGCCGACTTCGACCCAGCAGTCCCTACCCGGCAATGGAGGCATCGCATGCAGGCAGGAGTGAGGCATGGGCATGCGCGGTCGGCCGGGCAGGCACGCAGTGCACGCATTAAGACGACGCGATGGACCACGCAGCACATGCAGCCACGCATAACTAAAGGGGCGGGCTTCGTACGTCTAGCGCGAGGCGTTCAGGCCGTCAGATGCATGGCGTGCAACAGCTGGCTAGCCACCAAGCTGGCTCTCTCATGCAAGATTTCAGAACTGCGGCGACGTCGCGTCTTTCCCACGGCGTCGTAGAGAGCTATCTTGGCCGTAGTTTAATATCCAACCCTTCAGCCTCTCGCAGCGCCGGTCAAGTGGCAAGCCTTTAAGGCGTGGCGCCTGTCCTGCCAAGTCAGATCATAGCACTCCTTCTCCCTCACACGCTAGCTAGGTGATAGATCAATTGCACCCGAGAGAGAAGATCATCTCCACTCACTCTTCAGCCTCTCTCCTCCCATCAATGGTCCACAACGGCGAGAACGATGGTAGTGGGTCGCCGGAGCACTGGTTGTGGCCGCACAGGCTCCGAAAGGAGATCGCCGATGAGTTTGTCAAGTACCGGATCATGGTCCCTCCTGGCTGTCTGTTGCCAAACAGCAGCTGGGGTCTGAGCGAGGGCGGGTTGCTAGTGCCGCAACTCCCCAATGTCGGCACCGATGAGATGGACGATCTCATCCTCGACAAGTGGAATCGTCTACCTGAGAAGCTCAAGTTTGATCCAGATTACGCGCCTCACTGTGATGCGTGGCCGTGCATCCTCGAGGCGGAGAGGCAAGAGCAGATCAATAGCCACGAGGGCCCGTTTGTCCCTTGCGGCGTGAAGAACATTGCAGGAAGGTGGCATTTCTGGGAGGGGCACACAATCGAGTCAGTCCTCGCCGAGTACGAGGCTTGCCGGCATCCTCGTCTGCGTCAACCAAGCCCGCCGCCAGCCGCTCTCCCAGGCGCTTTGTGCCTTCGCTCTCCCGGTGGTGCACCACCGGCGCGCCACCATTGTGATTCAGCGGAAGTGAAGCTAGAGCCACCGTCAACACCACCACCGACCTGTCTGTACATCGACCTCACCGGTGATGAATAGTAGGGCTTCGTACAACATGCTGTTGGCCGTGGAGCCAGCTAGCTAGTTATTTAGTTAATGATGTTCCCGCTTCGGCTTGTAGGGGAGCTGGCCGACCCCGGTATCTAAACTGCTTTCATTTCGGCTAAGCTGTATGCCTCAGCTTGTGTAATACTGTGTAGGAACCTCGCTTGCTTTATTAATTTAAAGCAGGGCTTTTAGCCTTTTATATCTATAAAAAAAGTAGGGCTTCGTCCAGCACGCGGCCGGCCATGTAGCCATCTATCTAGTGTTTTAGATCAAGGGTTCATTTATGTTCAAATTATTGTAAGGGCCTTTTGGCCGTGAAACTTGTTAATCATTGTGGTGCATTCGATCCATGCTGCTAATCTTTTGGTCAAGGAAAAAGTCCACTGAACTAGCCCCTAGCTATCAACGCTCATAGAAGCGGTAGATGAGAGGGCGGACTTTTGGTCAAGTACTACTTAGGGTTTCGACAATAGCGGGGCTCTAGCGTCGGAATCACACCAAAATATGGGTATGGGACATATGTATGAGTGTGAATGTTGGTTCATTGGAAGAGCCAACATCAAACTCCTAATTAGTGTGCGCCGCTTCATACACCACACACTTATCGAGCACAAAGTTTTTGTGATCTTCTATAAGGGTGAACTCTCACACTTCGGGTGGACCGGATGGAATCATGTGATAACATAGGCCTGGAGTTGGTTTTTAAATGTTCATATGAGCAACCTAACTTAACCAATGAGAAAATCCAACTAATCTACAACCCTTTCGATGCCCTGTGGAAGCGATAGACGAGAGAGTTGACTTTTGTCCAATTGTCTAGGGTTTACTAAAGTGCGGGCTCCGGAGCGTTGGAATGACACCAAAGCCTGGGTGATACATGTCTTTACATATGTACAAGAGTGTTAATGGTGGTACATTGCAAGAGCCGCAGACGTTAAACTTCTAGGTGTGACCCACTTGACATACCACACTTATCCCACACAAAGGCTATAAGAATGAACTCCCACTTCGGGTGCACCATATGGGATCTTGTGATAACATGGTCCTAGCTAGGATTTGTTCTAAGTATTCATATGAGCTACCCTAACACAACCAAGCAGAGAAGTCTATTGAGCTACCCCCTTTCGATGCTCGATCGAGGAAGCGGTACACGGCATGTTGTCTCTTCCAATATATTGGTACACATTGGAAGAGACAACATCAAACTCCTGGTGTGACCCGCACATTTATATACTGCATGAAATGATTTGCGGTCTTATAGGGCTGAAGTATCGCTAAGCTAACACACCCAAGGAAAAAAGTCCACTGAGCTATAGCCCCTAGCTATCGACGCTCATATAAGCGGTAGATGAGAGGGCGGACTTTTGGTCAAGTACTACTTAGGGTTTCGACAATAGCGGGGCTCTAGCGTCGGAATCACACCAAAACATGGGTATGGGACACATATGTATGATTGTGAATGTTGGTTCATTGGAAGAGCCAACATCAAACTCCTAATTAGTGTGCCCCGCTTCATACACCACACACTTATCGAGCACAAAGTTTTTGTGATCTTCTATAAGGGTGAACTCTCACACTTCGGGTGGACCGGATGGAATCATGTGATAATATGGGCCTGGAGTTGGTTTTTAAATGTTCTATTGAGCAACCTAACATAACCAATGAGAAAATCCAACTAATCTACAACCCTTTCGATGTCCTGTGGAAGCGACAGTTGACTTTTGTCCAACAGTCTAAGGTTTTGACTAAAGTGCGGGCTCCGGAGCATTGGAATCACACCAAAGCCTGGGTAATACATGTCTTTACATCTGTACAAGAGTGTGAATGGTGGTACATTGAAAGAGCAGATGTCAAACTTCTAGGTGTGACCCGCTTGACATACCACACTTATCCCACACACGAAGGCTATAAGAATGAATCCCACTTCGGGTGCTCCATATGGGATCTTGTGATAACATTGGCCAAGGGTTGGTTCTAACTATTCATATGAGCTACCCTAACACAACCAAGCAGAGAAGTCCATTGAGCTACCCCCTTTCGACGCTCGAGGAAGCGGTACACGGCATGGTTGAATTTAGGTCAATTATTTAGGGTTTCTACCATAACGCGGGGGCTCTGGAGAATCAGAATCGAAAAAAACATAGGTTGTCCTAATATATATATAAATAATACTGTGTTGGTGTAACATCCCAGGATTTAGAGTCCCAAATTAGAGTGGACACACAAGTGTGCATTGCATTCATGCATCAGAAAATCCGAAGAATTTTCGCGCAAATAATTTTAAAACACTAAGTGATTGAAGTTTCACTTGAGTTGGTGGAATTGAAGTAGATCATCGACTTGAGCGTTACAAACTTTGAGATGATCTTGGCTTAAAACCTATTTTTGGGTAGAGAGGTACTCGATAAAATTGTTAAACCCAGTGGGAATATATCTTGTTACATCAAAACATTACCTCAGGAGTGTAACATAAATCTAGTTATTCGTAGGTATCATCTTGTCTAACCTTATATGTTAGACATATCTCTAGTAGATGGAAATCATTCTAGTCTTACAGACAAATTGAATTACCTAAAATCTTAACAAAGATCTTTTCACCTTATCTAGTGAATCTTAACTTCTTATCTCCTAATCTTCTTGAAGTTATTCAACCAGGGAAGCATCTCAAGAAAAGAGGTAAAGTCAACAAGAAGATTATGAAGAAGGATTGATTAGATATGCATAGTAGTGCTATGCCAATCTATCACAGAGACAATGGGAACTCTTGCATCTGTTATGTTCTTATTAATTTCTCAAGAAATAGTGTGATATTCCAATGTTTGTGTTATATAGAAGTAGTTGGGTGACAAGCTTTGCAACCTTGTTAACAAATCACTTTTGTATGCTCAAACAATTGAGTGTCATATACAAATAAACAAAAGAACAGATAATACATGGTATTTCTCCAAGAGTATGATTATCAGGGAGAAAGTAAAGCCAAAGCATAAAACCATATGATCATCATCCATATGTAATCATCACATGAGTTAACTCTCAAATTCATGTGAGTGTGGACATGTCTCATAAGAAAGGGGTTCACAAGTTCATCATATGACCAAGACCATTTGGCTTATTCAAAATTCATTCTCAAGAGGAGATAAATCTGGACATGTGGTAAATGGAACCACATGGACTACTTAGTCAGCAATTGTTTTAGCAACTTGCTTCCATAGAAACAATATCATCTATTTTATTCAAAGGAGTATATCATCCTTTTGATCATCAGAATGAGCTATGGAATTAAGCAAGATTCTGTTCTCATCATTTTACCCATTTATCCTACCATAAGACCTGACTTCAGGCAGGATATCTTCTCTTGTGCATCCACAGACATTTGATCATGTTTTCACATGATTTAATTGTCAGGTATCACAAGCCAAAGCCACTAGGGCCATATTTTGTGCTTGGCATGAATTTGAATTGAAATACTGTGTATACTCTTTGTAGTCACCACAGTAAGCAAATCATGTTGTATTGCTGGACCACAATTTGATGTTGTCCAGAAATCAATAAGGCACTCAGAATAAGTTTGAATATTTATCTGGAGCTGAAGACAAGGAAGAAACTATCCTTAGTATTTGAAAATAATATAAAGCCACAAATAAAAAGCATAACAAAATAAATCAATTGTTATATAAGTACACAATAAGAAAAGAGGTTATAAACTATAAATTTTATTAAAAAGAGATAATTCCAAATATGTTCAAATTTACTTTAAGTGGTTAATGAATTTAAAACACACAAAATATTTATAATCCAAGTTTAAAAGAAACTTGTTTTTGAAATTCTACACATTTTGTAAAAGGAAATAAATTTAAATATACACAAATTCATTCCAAATATGGAATGAATTCAAAATACATCAAATATTAAAAGTTATAAGTTGAAATCATAAATATAATGTAACCCTACACAACCAGGGGCTTTTCTGTAATTAAAATCATCACAAACAAGTCCTTAAATCATTTAAAACAGGAGCCAGGGGCCTGTTTGCACTGATTCTGCAATTCCATGAAAGTCCAGGGGGTTTTTCAGAAAATGGCCTTTTCTTTTCTTTCTTCTTCTTCCTCCCGCCAGAAGGCAGAGGACGACGCCGCCGTGCCACCTCCTCCCTGCCTGCTAGCTCGCGAGGATAAGACCACGGAGACGTCCGCATCGTTCTCTTCCTCCCCGTACTCATCTCTTTCTCTCCCGTGCTCTCTATTTCTGTCGGGTCGAAACCCTAGTTCGTCGGGCCGCCGCCGATTGCCGTCGATTCCGACCTCGCCGAGGTGTTCCAAGTAGCCAGGAAGCTCCGCCGTGGCTGCCTCATCCTCCTCATCTACTCGCGCGTGCTGGGAAGCTCGGGAGCGGAAGAAATTTGCAGTCTTCTTCAACTCCGGCCGCCGGCTGTCGACCACGGATGCGTCGCCGTCCGTCCACGTCGTTCTTCGCCGAGCAGTTCCCCGTGCTCGTGGTGAGCATACGCTCCTCCTCATGTACTTTGATTTGTCCAATTTCCGTTGGGTGGGAAGTTCGCCGTACACCGTCTCCGGCCGCCGCGGGAGCTCGCCGCCGTGCTTGCTCCGGTGACCATTTTGGAGCGGCGCCGCCACCAATAGGTTCGCGTCGATCTCCTCTATCCCGTGCCATCGAGCTAATAAGGAAACAAAGCCAGAATCACCGCGGATTCCTCGAATCCGTGTTCAACATAGAAGGATCTTCTGCTGATGTCAGCATGACGTCATAAATTGATTTTCCTTTTCTAAAAATGATTTCTTTTATTTAAATAAAATTATGACAGGTGGACCCCACTGTCAGGTATTTAAACATTTAGGAAATCATTTCTGGAAATTATTAAAACTATGACATGTGGGACTAACTCAAATTTAGAATTTTAGAAATTGTTTAATTTGAATTTAAACTTTGAAAATTCATAACTAAATCATTTTAAATCAGAATAATACAAATAATATACCAAAATGATCAGAAAAATAAAATTTATCTGTTTGTTTAAATAAAATGTTTGTTTGACTAAAGTTGAATCATTCTAAAATTGAAACAACAATTTGGTTATTATTTGAAATATGGAATTAATTTAAAATGCTAATTTAGATACATTTTAATTTCATGTAAATTGTTTCACATGTTCAACTTCAAATATGAAAATATGTTTCAATTATAACATTATGACTATTGTTAGAATTCCATTTTTGAACATGCTTAAAAAAAATATTCTTCAAATGGTTCATTAAAATAATATTTTCCATAAGGAAAATAATTATTCATGAGTCATTTAATAATACAAAAATGACTATATCAACATATAAAGTAATCATAATATTACTTCATAATATCCCATATAGTTCTTAATTCACAAAAAATGAATTCTCTATTTAATAAAATTGGATCACTATTATTAATACCTTTAATAATTGAATTAATTTTGTGATATAATTGTTTAAATCATTAATCCAAATTAATAACTACTTCATATTATGAGATTACTTGTGGTGTTTCTTCTAAGTGTTAAAATTCAAATCATATTATCTTTTGCATAAAGAAAAGTTAAATACATAAGTAACTACTCCTTATATTTGATACTATACCATTACTTAACTAAAATAACTACCCTATGATATCAACAAATGTATACATTATTTATTTCTTCAAAAGTTATTCTTTTTGCCTTCTTGAATAATAATACTACACCATTTGTTTAATTAATTCAAGTTGACACCTGATCTGTATAAACATAAAGATGATAGTAAACCCTAAAATAACCATTTAGTATTATGATGTTGTTTATTTTATCCTTATGCTTAATATGGTATTTATAGTTAAAGATAAAAATTCATCGTTCTTGTGAAGTAAACTTGAAGATAAAACAAATCTGAAAATAATCACCAAACTCTAACAACCCTCAACCATCGAGAGTTAGTCACGGGGTTTAGGACGATGCATCTCATACTTATGCATAATAGCATATTGCTTCTTCAAACATCTATTATATAATTAAAACACAGGATAAACAATAGCTCAGATTAATTAAGCTTCTACCATGAAAAACGAACGCCTCAGATTGGCACAAAACGATTCGCGTGCACAAATATTCTATACGATCAAACGTCCAAATCGGCAGCAGCCATAATCGAGCACGTCAAGTCAAAGAAAAAAAAAACAATGGGAGTATTGAGCACGTCTCTCTACATGGGATTGATCACGTTGCCTACAAGGAAAAGAAATAGAAAGATCACGCACATAAACGAGTCATTAATCACGTTTGCCTATACAAGGAAAAGAATAGAAAGATCTCCCAGACCTCATGTATGATCCATGCGTGATGGATGCAATTGCCGGCATGGCCGCTCCGTCGTCTCTTCGTGATGTCGCTGTCTCAGCCGCCGTGACGTCAAGCGCTCCGAGGAACCGAACATCGACGGTCCAGCTAAGCATTAGGAAGAGCTATGCAATGATCTTACATGGCATCGGCGGAGAAGGCTACTAGCATCCCCGGACCTACGGCCAAGCGTAATTCCTGTGATGAGTTCGAAGCGACGAAGCCGATCTGGCTCCAACGAAGCTAGCTTAAGGAGACGATGATCTCGCGCAAACGAAGTTGACGAACGCACAAAGCACAGTGAGTTTAATTACCTCAAGTTCTGATGCGAGATACTAGCACTATAAGGACCAATCGATTGATCTGCCTTGCAGCGCGGCCGGCCACCGTCTACGGGTGTCCTTGGTATGTTCGTCTTTCTCGAGTTTGATCTACTCCTCTAATAAACCGTCAAAATATTCTCACATCTGAATTTTGCGTCCGCAGCCTTCTCCATGGGATCAACCACAAAAAAATAAAAAATCTTTGAGATTGATGTAACAAGGCCAACTTTTCAGGTGATATTTCGACATGTTCTGAGATCTTGAAAGTTGACAACTGCCAGCTGGCCGGCCCAGACGCCGCGTATAGCAAAGTCGTCGCTGGTCCACTCGCCCGTGAAACTCAGTCGCCACCGAGCCGACAAGAGCATGGTTCATTCACTCCTCCGACTCTGATGTCGAGATGAAAACAGAAGTCAAGGCGCGCACACAGGCGACAACGAAGGCCGGTTTTTGGTGTAACGTACATAGCCAGGCTGTGTAAGGACATGCATAGCGCCGTAGGATGTAGGTGTCGCCCTGCCTCAATTTTTTCACGTGATTCACAGCTAATTTGGGTAACCATTCTACTCCTTCTGGCATGAGCAGGTAGCGAGAACAGGATATGTCACATTGGTATCAAGATTGTTGATGTACTATAAGGCGTTGAACATGATCTAAATATATTTATTGCAATTCAGTGTATTTTCAGCCACTACTTTCAGTTTGAGATAAATAAGCACCGGTAATATCAGTGTGCTGTAATGCATGTCTATTTCGGTACAAATAGTGGCCACATAGACAATTAAATATTAGACGAAAACATCAAGTAGTATTCGGTAATTAGATTCTGGCTTCTTTAGCAAGGGCAAAGCAATCATCTTATTTCTTCATGTTTGTAAGATCTTTTGTGCATGCAACTAAAGAGGGAACTCCAACTACATGTCGCTTCCTATATTTTTGTGTACTACATTATTTTGGGGAATTCCGTCTAATTAAGTTCTTTAAACCACCGTTGTTCATAGGACGGATATATTTCTTTATTAATTAAATCATATAGCTAGAAATTGTCTGGATTTGCTTTCTATGTTTCCCGTATTATTTTCATTGGTCTAATCTTTGTTGATCATTGTCTATCATCATATATATTTTCTATGGAACAGATTTGCTAAAGTTTACATTCTATAATTGTTATGTTTGAAGGAAAGAGGTGCATGGCATACTTTCGTAGGTTACAATATTTCGTTAAGTGTGTACATATTCATTTCAAATATATTTTAAAATGTTCTATGTGCACCTTGAGGCATGCACAAATTTTAGGAAGGTTGAAATTATATTCAAATAGGGGAGGTAAAGGTTTTTGTATAAAACATTTGGACTTATGATGTCAAGTAATCGGTCATAAAATAAGTGCAACAAATAAGACATGATTTAATTTCTCTTTTGATTGTAGAACCTGATTAATATTGCAGAAGACACAATAACATTAGTTTGATGGCATTGTCAGGTTTTGCATTTTAACATGTACAAATAGTTTATCACTTAGACTAGAATGTGGAAGTAGTTGGATCATCTTGAAGGTGAAGTCTTGAACTAGATGGGAACAAACTTATATAGCTTTCAATTTCCTTAGCGAGTGCTACAATCAATCAGTTCGAATTAAAACTTTGTGCATATTAATCTACTATATTGTGGTCCCCTATTTCGTTAAAAGAAGTGAAAGAAAAACCTCATTTCCTCATGTCATGGAAAAACAATAAAGCCTTTTGTTTACAAGTTTCATTGTTTATTAATTTTTCCAGGTGCCAAATCCTAAGGAGATGATCGCGGAATACATGACAGTATATTAGGTAATTCAACTGGATATCATGTACATTTTATTTCTTAGTTTTTCTATCGAGATTAGATACATCACAACATAGGCGGAGGCAGAATCAGGTCAGGTCCCTATAGCACGTTTCTATAAAGTAATAACTATATTGGTCAATTTACCCTATGTATGAAGGTCAATCTCATACATCTTGGTTCATGTTCAGGCTAGCACGGTAATAAATAGAGATTAGATGATTCTGCTTAAATATTATGGTGATTTATCAATGAGCAAATTAGGTACTGAATATCCAAGGTATAGATAGAAAAATCACTACACGAGCGAGGAGTCCCAATAAATTCCTGGACCTTGAGGACAAAATATAACTTCAAGAGAGTCCACTCCTGCATAATAGAACTTTTAAGTCTTAATAATTAACCTAAGTTCTCCATTTATAAGATGTGATTTTTTTCATCTAGCCGCGCAATTGTGCGGGCCACCCAGCTAGTTAGTCCTTACCGGACCAATGATGTTTTTTCCAGATTTTGGAGTCTTTATTGTAACGAAGACCTTGGCTGCATAATCTTGCAGTCAAAAAGGCAAGTTCACTCTTGCTCATGTCCTACTTGATTATGTTTATCAAAGTAAATGAAAAATACTATGGTTTATCATTGCATGAAAAAGAAAAGAAAAAAACTATCTTCGAATGATGTGAATTGCTATATATATATATTGTTGGCTGGCAGATGGAACCATGGAATGATGTGGTTGGTGGAGGTTCCATTTGCACGGGAAAGTATTACCTAGGACTTAAGAACCAATGCCGTCAGCGTTCTTGCGCCGAAAATGAAGCGTTAACCATGAGACTTGGAATGGGACGGGAAAGTCATCTGTGATCTTTTCCCTTTCGCATGTCAACGGGCAGCCAGAGCCGTACGCTGTAGATCTAGTGCGACTACATGCACATGGGTGGGACCCCTTAATGCCCACGGACTCTGGTGTCTATGATGGTCTGCAAGAGGACACCTAGGTATCTATCGTGAGGGGTAGAACCAGGGGTGATTCTGCTATGCATGAATTGGGTGGGCATGCGGGGTTGTTGGAGAAGCACGGCGAATGGCTTGGATCAACGACTGGGCCCCACACCATAGGAAGTGTGGACGGGAAAGACTCGCCCGGTTGTGCAACAAGGCGTTGGTCTCTTATGGGTAAAGTAACGCACCTCTGCAGAGTGTAAAAATGTGACATGTTACTCCACGTTCCAGGAAGGAACGGCGAACGCTGCAGGAAAGGAGGCTCCTCAAGGCCCTAGCACCTGTGAATCGATGACGGGCATAGTTTTCTGAAGATAAAATAAATCTTTTCCTAAAAATGTTTTACAAAGTTATGCATGTTCATCCATGACCTTTTGGGATGGATGGTGGCTAGTGCATAAAACACATCATTCCTATTATATGAACTTGCTGAGTAACGCTCGTGTTGCTCACTCTTTCCTCCGTTGACCCCTGCTTAGATTATTGGAGACAGCAGAAGAAGGACAGGAATCCATAAATCAACCTGGTGGAGTCTGCCGACTAATGAGTAGCGACAACGGTGCAACGGTGGACACGTCGACAGCAATACCTATAAACAAGACAATTATAATTGGATGGAGGAGCACAACTCCAGACAAAGATATTCCAGATGGATAGATTAGGGCTGTGACAACAGCAGTAGTGGATTAAGAGTTAGAAGTAGAGCTGGTATCCAGCTTAGTGCTTCGACTTGAGTCTTTCGGGAGTTTCATTTGCACGAAACCTACTTCTGTTTGGAAAGGAGGTTCTCGAGATTTTGTATTGAATAGTGTTGTAATCCTATAGTGTTACCTTGGACCGACTATGTTTCTGTTGTACTACTCTGAAGGATGTAATATTTACGGATTGGTCCTTCCGTGAGTATTATGTCAATGACTTGTACACTACAACATGCAGTGGTGTGCTGGGTCACTACAGGTGGTATCAGAGCGAACGACCTTAGGATTAAAACCCTTTTAGGAGACTTGTAGGTTGGTAAGACTATAGGGGGTTATTATATTTAGCTAAGCTCTATATTTCTACAACTATGATGGTTATTCACCTGAGAATAATACTGTCATACTTGTATACACATTTCCTTACCCAACTGGAGTAGATATTCTTATTTACTATTCTATAGAAATAGCGTTCATCTACCTTAATTATTTTTAACCTGGTATGATCAGTTAAGATTGTTCCGTATCAGTTGATACACCAAATGGATTAAATCCACGTCAGTGTTACTTATAGGGTATCATTGATAGCCTTATCCTATGAAGTAGAACTCTATCATAAGTTCGTGATGGAGGAAGTTAGAAAATGTTTGATGATAGTGGTAAATCATCGACATTCAACTATGAAAAGTATGCCAATACCCCAATGATGAAGTTCAAAGGGGATTCACCTGAGTATAGTATAAAGTGTTAAGTAAATTAGGAGATGCATAAACAATGACGGGAGCTACACTACTACTTCTGATGTATCATGAGTAACTACATGAAGGATCTGGATATGTTCACAAATAGATGTTCTAGCCAGACGGAAGATCCAAGTTACATGGAGTTTAGTTCCATAGGAAACAAAGCCTTACCACAACTACTCTTTGAGTACTTTTGTCTTAGGATTACCCCGTTGCAAATGGGCAACTGGTGTAAATACGGAGGCAAAAAGTTGTTTTAGCATAGGACTATAAGGTAATATATACCTATCTTGTAGTGTATAGCATCTAAGCCTGGGTACTTGAGATGTTTTTACTCAATGTACTACTTATTTTACGGGCTTATGCTGCATGATTGATTTATGACTGCATTTGCGATTTATTGGATCTTATTGGATTTTTGATTGGCTAGGTTGGTACATGAAGTTAGAATTTGATGTACAATGGCATGATTGTTACATTGAGTTCTTTTCTTGATGTTACTAATCTAGAGCTAGATAGGATTCGTGTAAGGGAGAGACGTGTTTTCAGAAGTTTCAAACAACAATGAAAGCTTTTGAAGAGATGGAAGTCAAGATGACCGAAGTAAATGAAGCTACACGTGGTGATAGACCACAATCCACATCATATTTGGATTGGAGATCAGCATCATCAGAACATGGAAGGATGGAGGAACTACGATAGATCAAGGAAGAATATAATCACCATTTGGAAGAGGGCTTACTGAAGATGATATAGTGAAGGATATCAAGCGAGAACTGAAAACGATGGAAGAAGCCGCAGTATGTAGTCATATATAGTTGGAAGTTGTCGTAACTTGACGGAAGAAATGGGTGTTGGAAGTCATAAGGCACAATTAAACTCTGGAAAAAGATCAAGAAGAAGTAGTACATGACTTATATGTCTAAAAGAGTCATGAAGTTGGTGGTAGAGGAGTATGAAGCAACAAATTCAATACTTAGAGGACAACAACAAAGTATGATATTTAAGCAAGGCAAGATAGTTGTATCATCGAGATCAAGGGGTATGACTCCAACGTTCAATGTTACAACGGACACATATCAGAATCATGGGAAATAAGTTCGTGGATTGCCGAGAGTCCATGGAGTTAGTTAGTTGGAAGGTGACCAACAGAGACGGGTGATGTGGGGAAATAGTGAAGTAAGTGCCTAATCAATGTCAATATATAGTGGGATCGATGGCCATATGATTGACATCCTCAGTTTAAGGACTCCGATGGAGGTTGAACTAACCAGATTGAAGAAACATATCGTCTGATCAACCAAAATGAAGGAATCAGATCCAGCAGCAGACATATGAAGAGTTGTTATATCAGCAGAGTTTTGACTAGATGTCCAACAACCTATACCAATTTAGACATAACGTACCTTTTCTGCAAACCATTTTGCAAAAGTTTCTTTCTTAACACTCTTCAACAAAGTGGAGATTAACAAAACCAAGTTGTTGAACTATTTTAGTCAATAGATTAACAAAACTAAGTTGTTGAACTACTTTTGCTATTGAAGGGTCATTCTTTGGTTCTAACCAAGAGTATGACGGAGAAAATGTGTTAACAAAATCTTTTAGTAGTACAGACCACACTACCACTTTACATCACTAGGATGAGAGTTTCATTAAGATTCCAGATGACACGAGAAAAAGAAGACTCCACTAAGTTAGTCCTAAGTAGTAAACCTCAATGTCAACCTTATGAGATTGGACTAGGTTCTGCGACATTGTTTTGGTTTTCTGAAAGAGTTATAAAATATATACCTTAGTGAGACTAATTTAAATCCTTAATATTTTCCAAATAAGAGGTTAGTTATTAAGTGAGAAGTCTTGATACGATTACTAGTAGAACCAACAAGCATTAAACAAAGTCTTGATCCATGGAGTTTGCAGGAAAAGAGATCCAAGAGTGGATTGTACCAGAAGGATTCATGGAGTTCGATAACTGCTATTTTATTCATAAGTCTCATCTTCAATCCGAAACGTAAGAGAGTGCGAACTTCGAGGACGAAGTTTTGTTTTAGTAGGGGAGACTGTAACATCCCAGGATTTAGAGTCCCAAATTAGAGTGGACACACAAGTGTGCATTGCATTCATGCATCAGAAAATCCGAAGAATTTTCGCGCAAATAATTTTAAAACACTAAGTGATTGAAGTTTCACTTGAGTTGGTGGAATTGAAGTAGATCATCGACTTGAGCGTTACAAACTTTGAGATGATCTTGGCTTAAAACCTATTTTTGGGTAGAGAGGTACTCGATAAAATTGTTAAACCCAGTGGGAATATATCTTGTTACATCAAAACATTACCTCAGGAGTGTAACATAAATCTAGTTATTCGTAGGTATCATCTTGTCTAACCTTATATGTTAGACATATCTCTAGTAGATGGAAATCATTCTAGTCTTAAGACAAATTGAATTACCTAAAATCTTAACAAAGATCTTTTCACCTTATCTAGTGAATCTTAACTTCTTATCTCCTAATCTTCTTGAAGTTATTCAACCAGGGAAGCATCTCAAGAAAAGAGGTAAAGTCAACAAGAAGATTATGAAGAAGGATTGATTAGATATGCATAGTAGTGCTATGCCAATCTATCACAGAGACAATGGGAACTCTTGCATCTGTTATGTTCTTATTAATTTCTCAAGAAATAGTGTGATATTCCAATGTTTGTGTTATATAGAAGTAGTTGGGTGACAAGCTTTGCAACCTTGTTAACAAATCACTTTTGTATGCTCAAACAATTGAGTGTCATATACAAATAAACAAAAGAACAGATAATACATGGTATTTCTCCAAGAGTATGATTATCAGGGAGAAAGTAAAGCCAAAGCATAAAACCATATGATCATCATCCATATGTAATCATCACATGAGTTAACTCTCAAATTCATGTGAGTGTGGACATGTCTCATAAGAAAGGGGTTCACAAGTTCATCATATGACCAAGACCATTTGGCTTATTCAAAATTCATTCTCAAGAGGAGATAAATCTGGACATGTGGTAAATGGAACCACATGGACTACTTAGTCAGCAATTGTTTTAGCAACTTGCTTCCATAGAAACAATATCATCTATTTTATTCAAAGGAGTATATCATCCTTTTGATCATCAGAATGAGCTATGGAATTAAGCAAGATTCTGTTCTCATCATTTTACCCATTTATCCTACCATAAGACCTGACTTCAGGCAGGATATCTTCTCTTGTGCATCCACAGACATTTGATCATGTTTTCACATGATTTAATTGTCAGGTATCACAAGCCAAAGCCACTAGGGCCATATTTTGTGCTTGGCATGAATTTGAATTGAAATACTGTGTATACTCTTTGTAGTCACCACAGTAAGCAAATCATGTTGTATTGCTGGACCACAATTTGATGTTGTCCAGAAATCAATAAGGCACTCAGAATAAGTTTGAATATTTATCTGGAGCTGAAGACAAGGAAGAAACTATCCTTAGTATTTGAAAATAATATAAAGCCACAAATAAAAAGCATAACAAAATAAATCAATTGTTATATAAGTACACAATAAGAAAAGAGGTTATAAACTATAAATTTTATTAAAAAGAGATAATTCCAAATATGTTCAAATTTACTTTAAGTGGTTAATGAATTTAAAACACACAAAATATTTATAATCCAAGTTTAAAAGAAACTTGTTTTTGAAATTCTACACATTTTGTAAAAGGAAATAAATTTAAATATACACAAATTCATTCCAAATATGGAATGAATTCAAAATACATCAAATATTAAAAGTTATAAGTTGAAATCATAAATATAATGTAACCCTACACAACCAGGGGCTTTTCTGTAATTAAAATCATCACAAACAAGTCCTTAAATCATTTAAAACAGGAGCCAGGGGCCTGTTTGCACTGATTCTGCAATTCCATGAAAGTCCAGGGGGTTTTTCAGAAAATGGCCTTTTCTTTTCTTTCTTCTTCTTCCTCCCGCCAGAAGGCAGAGGACGACGCCGCCGTGCCACCTCCTCCCTGCCTGCTAGCTCGCGAGGATAAGACCACGGAGACGTCCGCATCGTTCTCTTCCTCCCCGTACTCATCTCTCTCTCCCGTGCTCTCTATTTCTGTCGGGTCGAAACCCTAGTTCGTCGGGCCGCCGCCGATTGCCGTCGATTCCGACCTTGCCGAGGTGTTCCAAGTAGCCAGGAAGCTCCGCCGTGGCTGCCTCATCCTCCTCATCTACTCGCGCGTGCTGGGAAGCTCGGGAGCGGAAGAAATTTGCAGTCTTCTTCAACTCCGGCCGCCGGCTGTCGACCACGGATGCGTCGCCGTCCGTCCACGTCGTTCTTCGCCGAGCAGTTCCCCGTGCTCGTGGTGAGCATACGCTCCTCCTCATGTACTTTGATTTGTCCAATTTCCGTTGGGTGGGAAGTTCGCCGTACACCGTCTCCGGCCGCCGCGGGAGCTCGCCGCCGTGCTTGCTCCGGTGACCATTTTGGAGCGGCGCCGCCACCAATAGGTTCGCGTCGATCTCCTCTATCCCGTGCCATCGAGCTAACAAGGAAACAAAGCCAGAATCACCGCGGATTCCTCGAATCCGTGTTCAACATAGAAGGATCTTCTGCTGATGTCAGCATGACGTCATAAATTGATTTTCCTTTTCTAAAAATGATTTCTTTTATTTAAATAAAATTATGACAGGTGGACCCCACTGTCAGGTATTTAAACATTTAGGAAATCATTTCTGGAAATTATTAAAACTATGACATGTGGGACTAACTCAAATTTAGAATTTTAGAAATTGTTTAATTTGAATTTAAACTTTGAAAATTCATAACTAAATCATTTTAAATCAGAATAATACAAATAATATACCAAAATGATCAGAAAAATAAAATTTATCTGTTTGTTTAAATAAAATGTTTGTTTGACTAAAGTTGAATCATTCTAAAATTGAAACAACAATTTGGTTATTATTTGAAATATGGAATTAATTTAAAATGCTAATTTAGATACATTTTAATTTCATGTAAATTGTTTCACATGTTCAACTTCAAATATGAAAATATGTTTCAATTATAACATTATGACTATTGTTAGAATTCCATTTTTGAACATGCTTAAAAAAAATATTCTTCAAATGGTTCATTAAAATAATATTTTCCATAAGGAAAATAATTATTCATGAGTCATTTAATAATACAAAAATGACTATATCAACATATAAAGTAATCATAATATTACTTCATAATATCCCATATAGTTCTTAATTCACAAAAAATGAATTCTCTATTTAATAAAATTGGATCACTATTATTAATACCTTTAATAATTGAATTAATTTTGTGATATAATTGTTTAAATCATTAATCCAAATTAATAACTACTTCATATTATGAGATTACTTGTGGTGTTTCTTCTAAGTGTTAAAATTCAAATCATATTATCTTTTGCATAAAGAAAAGTTAAATACATAAGTAACTACTCCTTATATTTGATACTATACCATTACTTAACTAAAATAACTACCCTATGATATCAACAAATGTATACATTATTTATTTCTTCAAAAGTTATTCTTTTTGCCTTCTTGAATAATAATACTACACCATTTGTTTAATTAATTCAAGTTGACACCTGATCTGTATAAACATAAAGATGATAGTAAACCCTAAAATAACCATTTAGTATTATGATGTTGTTTATTTTATCCTTATGCTTAATATGGTATTTATAGTTAAAGATAAAAATTCATCGTTCTTGTGAAGTAAACTTGAAGATAAAACAAATCTGAAAATAATCACCAAACTCTAACAACCCTCAACCATCGAGAGTTAGTCACGGGGTTTAGGACGATGCATCTCATACTTATGCATAATAGCATATTGCTTCTTCAAACATTAGTCCTTACCGGACCAATGATGTTTTTTCCAGATTTTGGAGTCTTTATTGTAACGAAGACCTTGGCTGCATAATCTTGCAGTCAAAAAGGCAAGTTCACTCTTGCTCATGTCCTACTTGATTATGTTTATCAAAGTAAATGAAAAATACTATGGTTTATCATTGCATGAAAAAGAAAAGAAAAAACTATCTTCGAATGATGTGAATTGCTATATATATATATTGTTGGCTGGCAGATGGAACCATGGAATGATGTGGTTGGTGGAGGTTCCATTTGCACGGGAAAGTATTACCTAGGACTTAAGAACCAATGCCGTCAGCGTTCTTGCGCCGAAAATGAAGCGTTAACCATGAGACTTGGAATGGGACGGGAAAGTCATCTGTGATCTTTTCCCTTTCGCATGTCAACGGGCAGCCAGAGCCGTACGCTGTAGATCTAGTGCGACTACATGCACATGGGTGGGACCCCTTAATGCCCACGGACTCTGGTGTCTATGATGGTCTGCAAGAGGACACCTAGGTATCTATCGTGAGGGGTAGAACCAGGGGTGATTCTGCTATGCATGAATTGGGTGGGCATGCGGGGTTGTTGGAGAAGCACGGCGAATGGCTTGGATCAACGACTGGGCCCCACACCATAGGAAGTGTGGACGGGAAAGACTCGCCCGGTTGTGCAACAAGGCGTTGGTCTCTTATGGGTAAAGTAACGCACCTCTGCAGAGTGTAAAAATGTGACATGTTACTCCACGTTCCAGGAAGGAACGGCGAACGCTGCAGGAAAGGAGGCTCCTCAAGGCCCTAGCACCTGTGAATCGATGACGGGCATAGTTTTCTGAAGATAAAATAAATCTTTTCCTAAAAATGTTTTACAAAGTTATGCATGTTCATCCATGACCTTTTGGGATGGATGGTGGCTAGTGCATAAAACACATCATTCCTATTATATGAACTTGCTGAGTAACGCTCGTGTTGCTCACTCTTTCCTCCGTTGACCCCTGCTTAGATTATTGGAGACAGCAGAAGAAGGACAGGAATCCATAAATCAACCTGGTGGAGTCTGCCGACTAATGAGTAGCGACAACGGTGCAACGGTGGACACGTCGACAGCAATACCTATAAACAAGACAATTATAATTGGATGGAGGAGCACAACTCCAGACAAAGATATTCCAGATGGATAGATTAGGGCTGTGACAACAGCAGTAGTGGATTAAGAGTTAGAAGTAGAGCTGGTATCCAGCTTAGTGCTTCGACTTGAGTCTTTCGGGAGTTTCATTTGCACGAAACCTACTTCTGTTTGGAAAGGAGGTTCTCGAGATTTTGTATTGAATAGTGTTGTAATCCTATAGTGTTACCTTGGACCGACTATGTTTCTGTTGTACTACTCTGAAGGATGTAATATTTACGGATTGGTCCTTCCGTGAGTATTATGTCAATGACTTGTACACTACAACATGCAGTGGTGTGCTGGGTCACTACAGTTGGTACATTGGAAGAGACAACATCAAACTCCTGGTGTGACACGCTTCGCAAAACACATTCACCCCGCACGAAATGATTTGCGGTCTTCTAGGGCTAAAGTATCGCTTCGGGGTGCCCCAGATGGAACCACGTGATAAAACGGGCACATAGCTGGTTTTAAATACTCGTATGAGCTACCAAACACAACTTAGCAGAAAAGTTCATTGACCCACCATTTCGCCACCCCTGGAAGCGATAGAGGTTTTTCAATCAACTTTTTAGAGTTTCGACCATAGTGGGTGCTCCGGATCATCAAAATCACACAAAAATTTAGGTATATTGTCCTAACATGTGTATAAGAGTGTGTTGGTGCATTGTAAGTGCTAACTCAAACTCCTATATGTGTGCCCTGCTTCACAAACCATGATTATCCCGCACGATAGCTAGGGTCTCCGATCTTCTAGAGCTGGACTCTCACTTCGGGTGCATCGGATGGAATCATGTGATAACACCAAAACCTAAGTACTGTGTCCTAGCTAAAATATGTATATACAGTGTGTTGGTACTTTGGAAGAGCTAACATCAAACTACCATGTGTGACCCGCTTCACATACCGGAATTATCTCGCATGAAAGGTTATGCGATCTTCTAGAGCTAAACTCCCACTTCGGATGCATCAGATGGAATTCATGTGACAACATGAGCCCAAACTTTGTTTTGAATGTTCATATGAGATAATTAAAACAAACAAGGAGAAAAGTTCATTAAGTTCAAAACCGTTCGACGACTATGAAAGGTCAACGCGTTAGGGTTTCGGCTCATGTTGTCATAGGATTCCATCCGATGCATCCGAAGTGGAAGTTCACCCGAATTTTGTACGTAAATATTTTATAGACAGATTTCTTCACAAGGTCCCTTTGTTTCAAATGATCAAATTGTTGAAGCCACCCATCACATGCATCCGACGGCCACCAACGTTTCCCGGCCACCGACCAAAATTATGAAAATTTTGCTCCTGGACTGCCCACCCAAAATTTCAAAACCCTTCTTATCCCCTCGCCCCACTCTCGCACATGGCGAAATTTCACCGGCGTTGAAAATTTCGCGCCTAGACTTCCCACCCAAACATTTCAAAAACCCTCCCTTATCCCATCGCCCCTCTCGGACCTCACAGAAATAAGCTTCATTTCCGAAATATCCCCTTTCCCCTCCTCCTCGCCGTCCTCCCAAACCCTAGCCCATCCTCCATTCCACCACGCCGTCCAGCTCGCCCACCCAGTCTTATGCCTCGCCGTATAGCTCGCCTTCCAGATCTCCCGCGTCGCCGTTCGAGGATCGCCGTCCAGGACAGCCACCTCGCCGTCTAGCTCACCATCGTCCGGATCTGCCACCTCGACGCCATGCTCGCCGCTCAGATCTGCCACCTCGCCGGCCTGCCACCCCGTCTACAACCTCGCCGGCCTGCCACCTCGTCTCCAACCTCGCCGCAACATCGACGCCCAGATCTGCCACCTCATCTCCAACCTCGCCGCAACTTCGCCGTCAAAATCTGCCACATCTCGTGCTTGCTCGCCGTCCAGCTCGCCGGTCTGCCACATCCTCACCAACCTCGCCATACGTCCAGATCTGCCACATCGTCTCCAACCTCGCCGCAACTACGCCGTCAAGATTTGCTACATCGTTGCCCAGTTCGCCGTCAAGGCCTGCCACCTCGCCGTCCAGCCCGCCGGTCTGCCACCTCGTCACCAACCTCGCCGATGCTGCGAGTTAAGGTTGAAGGAGAGGAGAAACGCAGTATGACAGGAGGGTCTAAATCCGCAGGCAATTTCTCTCTATTTAGTTTCCTATTTAATTGTATGCTTGATGCTTCTTTATTATCCATCTTATGTTCGATGCAATTAAACTGTCTAACTTGTTAAATTTTTGAGCTTTTGTGTTCATATGGTCAAACTTTGCTCATTTCCATATTGTATACTACTCCGTGCTAGGTTTAAGATCACTTTACTTGTGATCCTATCAGTCTTAGATCTGTTAAATCGTTTGATAGATGCTTACTTATTATTCTGATCATGTTTGATGCGATTAATCAGTCTTTATTGTTTGCCTTCTTAATCGTTTTATTGACGGTTCCTAATTATCCTGCTATTGTTTCATGCAATCAGTCTGTCCATATTGTTTGTGTGATGTTTGCTTATTATCGTGCTTTGTGTTCACATCTCAAACTTGTCTCATTTCCATTTTGTATACTATTAGGTGTAAGATCACTTTGCTTGTGATCCTATCAGTTTTAGATCTGAATTTACATAACTCATAGTGGACTGTTGTTACATGATGAGCAACATACTTTTTGATGTTTGTATTCTCTTCTTATTATGTGTTTTATTTGTAGCTTACTTTGAGTTCTTTATTCATGTTAGGACCACCACTGGTACCCATTGAAGAAGAGCGGCTCAAAACTATCATGAGAAACAATGAACGGATGCAAGAACTGGGTTTTAAGTCTTTAGCGACTATTGCTGCGTCTCCGACTATATTCACCCCGAAAAGACCAAGAAGGAAGACTCTGCATCTGAGTATGATCCTGAGGGGGAATCAGATGGCAGTGAAGAAGACATGTCAGACCAATCACTAGCCAGTGAGGACAATGTGCTGCAGGTTATTCCCTTATCTGGTAGCTGAACATCCTTTCATGCTGGAGTTTGCAGCTTACTTATCTTTGTGTTGAACTGCTTGAGTACTGTTTTGCCATATATTTTGTGCTACTCTTTGTTCTATACTATTATACATTTTAGCAAGTAAATTATGACTGTCAAAACCTCTTAGGGTATCTCTCCAACAATTTGTAGTTAGTTTATTTTGGAAAAAGATTCCCATGTCATAAACCAACGCTGTATCAGACACTACGCCAATGTTTTTATATCTACAGTACAAAAAAATCTGAAGAAATAAATACCATTACACCTTATACCCAATCGCTTTTCGTATTGCTTTTGGGAACTCTTGGGAAAGGCCAAAACCCAACATTAACTACTCTTTAGTTAATGCCAATTGTTGCTTATTCTTGGAAAAATCTGATACTGGTATTGCATCTATAAACCAAGATTGAGGTAGTACAACTTTGCTCTCTCCTTACTTATTGCATGCCACATCATCAAGTTGTTGAAGTGTATATGTGAATTGTACTAGCCCTTCCTATCGGTTCGAACTGTTAGGATAGTTGGCTAGTGCACGACACATTACATGTGGTATCAGTGCCAGGGTCTTGAGTTCAAGTTGGCTTGCGCAATTTATCCTAAAATTGGTACCACCTGTACATGTGAATTGTACTAGCCCTTTCTATCAGTTCGTGCTTTTAGTTTGGCTGGAATAATTAATATTCATTGTTAGTTGGGCTGGAGTAATACTGATCAAGCATAGAACAGGGAGAACATCATTATGTTTTATCTTGATTATTGTTTGTCGCATTATATAGAATCAAACGAGTGAACATACACATGGAACGTGTCTAGATGAAACATAGCCTCGATTATTGTTTGTCGCATTATATAGAATCAAACGAGTGAACATACACATGGAACGTGAACATACGGTTGCCTCGATAGTTGCCTTGTATTCAAAGACAAAAGGAGTATATCAATTACACACGCTTCGCATCTGCTATTTCGTATATGCTTGTCATCTGCTTATTCATTACACTCATGCTTAATAAATTGTCATCTGCTATGTTTCATCTATTTTCTGTACATGCTTGTCATCTGATATTTTTCATCTATGTTCTTGGCATTGTTGATAGGCAAGCAAGAAAAGGATGTCTCCATGCCCTTCAACTGATACTGGAGGTGTCATGCTGAAGAAAACCTGTGTGGAACCAAGTCTTTCAAAGTATCAACTTGAAGCAAAACTTGATTCTCAGAAACAAGGGAATGACAACCTGCGCAACACAATTGCTGAACTGAAGTTGGCCAAAGCAGAGTCTGAGCAAGTGAGACTCAAGTTTTTAGTTGATATGCAAGATATGCGTCAGCAACAACAATAGCTAAAGGAGTCCCAAGAACAGGAGCTGCCCTACTTGAGCAGTTGGTTGCACAATATTGCGATAAATGAAATTGTAAGGCTGTGGCCTGTGGTGGCCTGTGGTGGTGTTGATGAATACTTAATTTATGCATATTTTCTAGACAATTTGATTTGGTGTTCTATCAAATGGCCTGTTATAAGGTGCCGTTGCTGTGAAAACGTATTGGACACTAATTAAGTAGCAGCATAACGTTGACAGCTAATTACGTCACAGATATAGTGTGGCAAATGTCGTCATATAACTGGACCACGTGTCGCTATATGTATGGGAAATATAGCCACGAAAAAGAAACGTAGCGGTCTTGCGGTGCCATAACCAATTTCCGCGACGAATTATAACGTCCCAGGACAATGCCACGTGTCGCAATTTGGATGGTCCACGTATCAACGTCGAATCCGGGTGTGTACATGACGTCACCACCTTGACATCGACGAACTCAATTCGTCACGGATAAACGCGACGTGGCACTACTCAACGAGTGCACGTGTCGCTATCTCATTGTATTCATCGACGACGGAAAAACAATCGTCGTGGTACAGAGGACGTCATTATGCTGCGACGATTTTGAACCGTCGTAACTAGCCCCACGTGGAGGCTTATGGTTAGTCCATATGTTAAAGTGTGATTGCTCAGCCGTACGACGAAAAAAAACGTCAAAATGCAAAAAACAAAACCGTCGCGGATAGAAACCCACGTGTGGTCTTCTAATTGGTCCACATGTTAGCGTACGATTGCGCGGTCTTACGGCGAAAAAAATATGTCGAAAATAAAATGCTGACGTCAAAAACGGATAGTGATGTCATAACAGCGAAAAGTAACAGTACATCTACACGACGTAAAAAAAACGTCGAGGCTTACGATGACGTGTGTGGTAATAAGAGTGAAATCAGTAGAGACTGTGTGAACCTGGTCTACCACGTGGAAAATTAGTACGGCGAAAAGATTAAACGTCGTCGCTTGTTGGGCCTGGGCTGACAAGTCCAACTACGCGCGGACGAATTAACAAACGTCGTGGATGGCTCTCGACGTTTCGCGTTTCACGCAACCGTCGTAGAATTTTTTATGACACGCGGTCCCTGACTTTTTCGAAACGTCATGGGAAACGTCGAGGATCTCACATCACGACGTTTTGGACCACAATCACCACGTTATGCAATCGTCCCGGATGGCCGAATTTTTGGTAGTGGGTCACCCTCTTCTTCTCCAGCGTCGGCGGGCTTGACCTTCTTCACAAGCGGTTCGGCGACGAAGACGCGCTTGTCGGCTCAAGCATCCCGCCTCTTGTTCTTGGCGACGGTGGCCTTGTCTTCAGGTTCATCTTCTCTCACGCCTTCCTCCGCCCGCGCGCAGCGGTCCGCGAGCTCCCACAACTTGCGGGCGGTCTCCACGCGGTGGATGCTCAGCTTCTCTTGCATCTTGGGGTTGCGGACGTTGGCGCTGAAGCTCTGGACCACCACTTCATCCTTGAGGCACGAGATGGTGTTCATCTTGTGAGTGAAGCGCTGGATGTACTTGCGAAGAGTTTCACCTGGAAGCTGCTTGAAGTCGTACAAGTTTCTCGGAGTACCCGGAGGCTCGTATCCTCCCTGGAAATCCCCCAGGAACTGCACCTTCAGTGCTCGCCAGGAGTGGATGGAGCTCTTGGGAAGGTTGAGAAGCTAGGTCTGGGCATCTCCCTTCAGGGCCAGCGGGAACCAATTGGCCATCATGATCTGTTCAGCCCCGGCAACCATGGATGCGAGAGAGTAGATCTGCAGGAAGTCCCGGGGGTTGGTGGTGCCGTCGAAGCGCATATCGTCGATTTTGAACTTCTTGGGCCAGTCGAAGCGACGAATCTCGGGCGCGAGAGCGTTGCAGCCCTCGGCTACATCGTCGTCGCGGTCCTCCCGGCTATGGCGTTCCCGACGGCGCTCGATGCGGGTGCGCATATCTTCGTGCAGACGGTTGTTGAGGTCGTCGCGAAGATCATGCTCTTCTGAGGTCGAAGATCCAACAGAGATGGCCTTGCCTCGGTCCTGGGGTGGCCGGTTGGCCATTGGCGGGGCAGCTCGAGGTGGCTCCGTCTCCGCGTGGCGTTCCCCACGGGGCTGAGCCCGTGGTTCACGCGTCCTGGCGGTCGTAGCTCCTGGGTTGTTGACAGTGGTAGCCTGGGTAGCTGCAGGAGTTGGCCCGTCGTCGGCGTAGTCGAGGAGCTTCTCCAAGCGAGCCCTCCATGCTTGGTACACCTTGGAGTCGGCGGCGTTAGGCAGAAACTGCATCAGAGCCTTGGCGGTCACCAGGGCGTCGTGACGAGCTTGGGCGTCTGAAGGCGTGGGCGCAGAGGACTTGCTCTTGGATGGCTGGGGACATCCGGTGTCCTTGGCCGCTCCGTTGCCAACGCTCTTCTCTCCAAAGGGAGGAGGAGGAGGCCGGAAAGAAGCATGCGGAAGCGAGGCTTCCTTGGATCCGCCACCAGGGTCGCGGTTGGGTCCTTCTGCGCCGTCCGACACCGCCTTCTCCACAGGCTGTGGGGGAGGTGTCCCGTCGCGCCGTGCGCCGGCGGCACGGCGCTCAACAGAAGCCTGAGTGCATGAAGGAGAGGCGGCCTTGAAGGCCGCAGCCTCGGGTTTCTTATTGGGTGGCATGCTTGACGAAGAACTTGACGAAGATCTCCGAGCTGGTGAAGACGAAATCAGCGCTTGCGCCCCCTTCCTGGCACGCCAGATGTCGTGTCTCAAAGGACGGACACCGGGAGTGAAGGACACCCCCTCTGTAGATTCGGTAGGGCGCGAAGGAGGCTGGAAATGTCTCTCACGGAGGGGTCTCCGATGAGCTCTCACTCTCTCTCTCGACATCGTCGTGTATGGAAAGCAAGCAAAGGACACAGCGATCTACCCAGGTTCAGGCCACCCGAAGGCTAACAGCCCTACTCCTGCATGCCTGGATAGATGGTGGCAACATGGTGTGGCTACAAGGTTGTCTCCGGCGAGGAACCTGGCAAGGGTTTTGGCTAGAGGAAGAAGAAGGACAGATCCTGGCCCGGAGGAGATCACCTTCCCTTTCTTCCCTGCCCTAGCCTAGCTCTGCGGTGTGCTTGCTATGCTTGCAGTCGTGTGTGTCTTCTCCCTTGGATTCGTTCCCCTCCTCGCCATGCCTTGGTCCTCCTTTTATAGATAAAGGGGATGCCACAGAGGTCATGCGAGGAGCGTGAGGGGGTCTTGGCAGGAAGAAACCCCTCTCTGTGGTGGAGGAGAAGACGTGGCCTCTCGTCCTCCAAGCATCCTTCCTCGGTTTGGTGAGATCTCCCGCCCTTTGGGGGAAAGCGGCGTGGGTAAAGGCTGGCGCACCGCAGGTGGTGTCTCCTGCCCGCGCCTTGCTTCCCAAGTCTTCTGGGTTCTTCTACCATCTTCTAGAGGGTGGTGGAAACCCTATCTTCAGCTTGTACTGCCGGGTACCCAAGACGGAGTCCGGCACTGCCGGTACCTCTGGCTCTCGGGGTCTTCATCTACTTCCGGGGTGCAGGGGACCCAGGGGTCCTTCGCACCCGGTGGCCTTGGCTGGCGGGATGGGCACCCGCCAGGTCTTGCGTCGTGTCTTGGCCTTGTCCATCTTTGTGTTGGGCCCACAGGTGGTGGACCCACTTTGGCAGCGCTAGGGGAACCCCGTGTTTCACTGCTGCGACAAAAATGCTAGACTTTTTAAAGAGTAAGTTAAGAAATGGCATGATAGGATAATTCTTAAAAGAGAGTTTAATGTTGGTGAGAAAGTTCTATTGTATAGGTCTCGTCTCAGATTTTTTGAAGGAAAATTACTCTCAAAATGGGAAGAACCTTTTATTATTGTGGAGGTGTATCGTTAAGGTGCAATAAAGATTGCCTCACTCAAAGATAACACTACACAAGTGGTGAATGGGCAAAGGCTCAATCATTATATTTCTGGAGATTCTTATAATGAAGATGTTGATATTATTCAAGTGGTGACTCCGGAAGTTTTTATTGAAAAGGAAATTCAGGGGACTACAGAGTCTGTTTTCAAATAGGTAACAGTTTCGGTAAGAAAAGTTCGTGTTTAACTTTCCAAGAGTTATTTTGGTGGTTTTTATTAAATATGGAAAATTAAGAGGCCAAACCGGGTACGAAACGGTGCCCGAGGGCACCACACCACGTGGCGGCGTGGGCCCACCCTTGGCCGCGCCACCACATAGTGTGGGCGCCTCAGAGCCCGTCTCCGGCCAGGTTTCTTCCAGTACCTTCCTTTTGTTGCAAAACTTTTTGCTATATAATCCCCCGGATCCCCCAAGGTTCGCATATCGCCTTTTCGTCGTGTTTTCTTTTCGAGCTGTTTCTGCCAGATTTCATCTTCAAGTTTTAGAGGCACCATGGTCTCCACCAACAACAACAAGGGCAAGGAGCCTTTGGAAGATGATCCCCAAGATCCTATGCCGGAGGAGGAGGTCAAGAGTGAAGGTGAAGAAGAAGTGGAAGAAGATCCGCGTCAATACTCTCGCGCCACCATTGCAAGCATTGGAGTGGTAGCAAACCCTTTCAACCTCAAGAGAGACGCCCGGATGAGCACCGAAGGGAAGGTTCCACATCGCTTTTTGGCTCGAAGGACATCTTCTCCATGCATCAATAATCCCTTCCACACTCTAATCCATAAGCATCAAATTGAAAGAAACCTTGAGGCAGAATTGCCCAATAGCTGGAATATAGATTGTTCTAACAGTGCAGGGAAAAAGAGCTCTAAGTCTGATGAGAAGTGGGGAAACAACTCCAAGAGCTGGGATTCGCAGTCTGACAAATTCATGAACCGTATCAAGCACAACACAGAGTTGATTTGTGTTCTCACCCACAAGATTGATGAACTGAAGGAGCTGGTTGATAAGCTTATTAAGGATTCACCATCACCACCGAAGGAGTAATTCATCATTGATATTGGCATCCCCTTGGCTTGTTCCAAGCTTGGGGGGAGTGTCGTGGTATCACACCATTATATTTACCTTTTATCTTTCAATAGAGTCATATCATGAGTAGGGAAGTTATCTTATAGGATGGTTTGCAGTGTGGAAGTATCTCTCTTTTAGTTGGTTATCTATGTATCCCTTGGTGTGAATTGCCGTTATGGAATATTAATGAGAAGTTTCATCATTTACTTCCTGCATACTTTATTTTAGTTTGCAAATTCTGTCATGTGGATGATCTTGTTATTAGTATTGGTATCACTTTGGGAGCATCAAGTAAATCTTTTTGGTTTTGGCAAACTTAGTATTGGTCAGTAGCAACAATACTTTGAGGCTTAAGTAGAGAGAGGGAACTGCATGTAGATATATTATTCCATGATCTTTCTTTCTTGTTGGCTCATAAGTTTAGTATTCTCAAAGTTAAATTATTTGTGCTTCCAAGGAAGATTGCATGATTGTTTTTACTACATGTATATTTGTTTGTCTCCTTCAACTCTTATGCTTGCTACATAACCTTGCTAGCCAAAAACCTGTATTGAGAGGGAATGCTTCTCATACATCCAAACCTTGAGCCAGAACCATTGCCATTTGTGTCCACCATAACTACCTGTCGTGTCTCAAAGGACGGACACCGGGGATGACAGGCACCCCCTTTGTAGATTCGGTAGGGGCGTAAAGGAGGCTGGAAACGTCTCTCGCAGAGGGGTCTCTGACGAGTTCTCACTCTCTCTCTCGATCTCGACATGTATGGAAAGCAAGCAAAGGACACAGCGATCTACCCAGGTTCAGGCCGCCCGAAGGCTAACAGCCCTACTCCTGCATGTCTGGATAGATGGTAGCAACATGGTGTGGCTACAAGGGTGGCTCCGCCGAGGTACCCGGCAAGGGTTTTGGCTAGAGGAAGAACAAGGACAGATCCTGGCCCGGAGGAGATCACCTTCCATTTCTTCCCTGCCCTAGCCTAGCTCTGTGATGATCTTGCTCTGCTGGCTTCCGTAGGTGTCTTCTACCTTGGATTTCCTCCCTTTTCCTCGACATGCCTTCACTAGTACAGAACGACACATCGGATACCCCTCTATGGCAACGGCAAGAGTTAGGCGATGGAAGAATGAGCTCCGCGTGCTTCCGTGAGTGCGCGCGCGCTAGTCGGTCGATGGGCCTGACACAATAATAACGGAGGGCGAAAAGATCTCTGTTGCTCATATCTGGGCAATGGAGGAAAAAAATACCTCCGTTGCCGATATGACCACATCAGAAATGGAGATCGGTCTATCTCCGTTTCCCATGTGAAGGCCCATTAAGCGGTGCCGGTATTAATATCTTCCACTCCAGTGTGTCTCACTCTCACTCTCACAGTCTCACTCTCCCCAGTTCCTAACCCTAGCCGCACACGCTCTCCTCCTACTTCACCCATCGGTGGCGAACCCCTCCGGCACCGACGGAAGTCAGGATGGAGCATCTTCCTCCTCCCACCCTCCGAGGCGTAGCCCGGATCTCCCCTACAACTGGGGCGAGATCCCCGGCGACTGCGGCCACCGACGCCCGGATCTCGTCGTCCTCGGACGATGAGGACGAGGATCTGGAGGTCGGTCTCCTCCTCTCTCGCGCCGCCTTTGAGCGCGAGCGCGCCGACGGTGTCATTCGAGCGTCTGCAATGTAGAGAGCTATCCGCATCTCCGACGCCAAAGCACACGATAGAAGCCGCCGAGGAGGCGTTGTTCCAGACGCAGCTCCGGACGGCCATACACCGCTCTCTTCTCCCTGGCCAGGGCCCTGGGCCAGATGCGGCGGCGGCAGCGGTGGCGGAGGAGGAGGAGGAGGACGCTCCGGTGTTCGAGCAGGATGAGGTCTCCTCTGACGTCTCCTCTGGCAGTGGCTCCGGCGCCGACGCCTGGGACGCAATCCGCGACAGAAAGCGACCCCGCCTCGCCTAAGGTAAATGACCGCACTTTTTACTATGTATTTGCTCTGTTAGAGTATTTATTTAGCTTGGTTTGCGCTGTTTTGTAGCTCTGTTTAGCTATGTATTTGCTCTGTTAGCTACTTAATTATTTAGATCGGTTTGCTCTGTTAGTTAGCTCTGTTCAGCTCTGTATTTGCTCTGTTAGAGTATTTATTTAACTTGGTTTGCTCTGTTTTGTAGCTCTGTTTAGCTATATATTTGCTCTGTTAGCTACTTAATTATTTAGATTGGTTTGCTCTGTTAGTTAGCTCTATTCAGCTATGTATTTGCTCTGTTAGAGTATTTATTTAGCTTGGTTTGCTCTGTTTTGTAGCTCTGTTTAGCTATGTATTTGCTCTGTTAGCTACTTAATTATTTAGATCGGTTTGCTCTGTTAGTTAGCTCTGTTCAGCTATGTATTTGCTCTGTTAGAGTATTTATTTAGCTTGGTTTGCTCTGTTTTGTAGCTCTGTTCAACTATGTATTTGCTCTGTTAGAGTATTTATTTAGCTTGGTTTCCTCTGTTTTGTAGCTCTGTTTAGCTATGTATTTGCTCTGTTAGCTACTTAATTATTTAGATCGGTTTGCTCTGTTAGTTAGCTCTGTTCAGCTATGTATTTGCTCTGTTACTTATTTAGGTATGTTTGCTCTGTTAGCTGCTTATCCCACTACATTTTGCTTTGTTTACTGCTTATTGTCTCAGTTTATTAGCTTTGTTTGCTGTTTTTAACAAAGAATATTTGTTGTGTCAAGGGCTTGGTGGATGCTTGGTGACGATGCTGCTGCCGTGAAGACCTAGGAGCGGGGCTCCATACACGGTGCCGTCACCAGGAGCAGTACATTTTGCGCAGCAGGATGAAGACAGTAGATGTTCATCTGGCGGCCGTGAAGACATAGGAGCATAGCTCCAGCCACGCGCACTGATGAACTTTTGTATAGCAGGGCGTACAGGAATACGGTGACGACCGGGCGGCCATCTAGTCGCATGGAGCAGGGCTCCATCGACGGCACAACCCGTCACCGTGTTTTTTTTGTTTTCTTGTAACCCTTATCAGAAACGGTGATTAGCAAAACTCCGTGTCTAATGTTAAAGATATCAGAAACGGTTTATCACCTCTGTTGCCATTGATCTCTTCACATCAGTGACAGGGTCGGAGACACGGACCCTTTCTTCGTTGCCGGTGAGGTTTTTGGCCCGTTTCCGATGTGTCGTTCTGTACTAGTGCTTGGCCCTCCTTTTATAGACAAGGGGATACCACAGTGGTCATGCGAGGAGCGTGAGGGGGTCTTGGCGGGAAGAATCTCCTCTCTGTGGTGGAGGAGGAGACGTGGCCTCTCCTCCAAGTATCCTTCGCCGGTTTGGTGAGATCCCCGCCCTTTGGGGGGAAGCGACGTGGGAGAAACCTGGCACACCGCAGGTGGTGTCCCCTGCCCGCGCCTTGCTTCCCAAGTCTTCTGGGTCCTTCTACCATCTTCTGGAGGGTGGTGGAAACCCTATCTTCGGCTTGTACGGCCTGGTACCCGAGAGGGAGTCCGACGCTGCCGGGGTCTCGGGCTCTCGGGGTCCTCTTTTGCTTCCAGGGTGCGGGGGACCCGGGGGTCCTTCGCACCCAGCAGTCTTGGCTGGCGAGCTGGGTACCCGCTAGGTCTTGCGTCGCGTCTTGGCCTTGTCCATATTCGTGTTGGGCCCACAGGTGGTGGACCCACTTTGGAAGCACTAGGGGAACCCCGTGTTCCACTGCTGCGACAGTAGCCCCCGGGCATGGTCCCGGCAGCTTTGCTTCAGCTGCTGCCAGGGCTATGACCAAAAAGAGGTCAAAGTGGGTCCCCGGCGCCTGGCCTTCTTGGAGCGCTTGGTGGGGTCCGCCGTGTTGACGTAGAGGCGAGCCCCCGAGCTATGCTGACTGGGCCACGCCGAACGTTGCGATTCATGCGGGCCTTGGACTCCGTCGTGCATCCAACGGCTGGGAAGGGCCAAAGTCGGCACGTCCCCTCGATCCCCGCGTCCGTCGGAGTAATCGGGCCGCGACGTGATGCGTGGGGTTCTTTCTTAGAGCTCCATCGAGGCTTAGTTTCCGTTACCGAAACATTCCGCCAGAAATCCTCAGCTCCCCATCCTCTGCTCCATCCCCTGCCTCTCCCCGCCGCTGCAAATCAGATGGCTCGCACCAAGCCCACCGGGAGGAAGAAGCCGGAGGGCGCTGCCACGATCATTCAGGGGCCGTCCTCCCCCAAATCCAGGAAGAAAAGCCGGAGATCGGCGCTGAAGAGGAAGCAGGCGCTGCTTCGCCGGAAGCGAGCCCTGTTCCCAAGCAGGTACACTGATGGCGAGAGGATGCGAGAAACCTCTCACTTCGGAGTGGTGCAGTCCATCGCGACAGGAGAATCCCCTACCCGCGACGCGACAAAGTTCTTCGCTCCCGCGGAGACATGGCCGTCCGACCAGATCCCAATCATCGACACCTTCATGCTGATGGGAGCCGTGCCGCCCTTTTCTGACTTCCTCTTGGATATCTTGAAGGCTTACGGCCTGAAGTTCTAAAATCTATCGCCAGGGGCAATCCTGGACCTGGCGGTTTTCTCACACTTATGCAAAGCATTCGTAGGGGTGATGCCATCCGTTGCTTTGTTTCGCCACTTCCTCTATCCCCGCATCGGGAAGAATAAATGGATGGGAGGTGGCGTCACGTTCTGCTTTCGCCAAGGGATGAAGCCGTCGTACCCCCTCATGAAGATCAAATCCAGATGGGAGGAATGGCGGATGCGGTGGTTCTTGGTGGGGATCCCCAATGCCCTCCCGCAATGGGAGGAGCTGAAGGAAATCCCAGAGAAGCTGGAGTCTTGGGGCTACATCAGCGGTCAGGACGACGACTTCACGGAGGTGGTGGAGCGCTTCCGGCTGCTGAGAAGACAGGGGGTGACGGACGCCACCGTTGCCGCTCACTTCCTCTACAATCGGATAGCCCCCTTGTAGAAGAGGCCACATCCTTCGTGGGAATTCCAGGACCGCAGCGACCCATCCCGCCTGAGGAACGTGGACATGCCCGAGGGCACCATCCGGGACAACATAACCAAGTTATTCGTCCCGGGCCTTCAGTTCGACCTTCCTGCCGGGGTCCTTCCTCTGTGCGAGGATCCGCAGAAGGCCGCCATCTTGGACCAGATGCCGGCGTTCACCGCCCTTGGCCTTGAAGGTCGGGAGACCATGGTCCCGTGCCTCCGGTAAAGGGACGTAGGTCCAAGGCCCTTTCTGGCTCCGACGAGGAAGAGGAGAGCTCGGAGGCGCAGGAGGAGGGCGAGGATGAGCCGCGGACGACTCCGCCGGCTCAGACGAAAATGCCGGCGATGTGAGCAAGGCGCCGAGCAGGGTGACGATGAGAACGACGAAGGTGATGATGACGACGATGACTATGATGACGCAGGGGACAACGAGGCTCCCCCGCTTCCAGCTTCTGGTGCCCCCGCAGTCACTGACCCGGGGCCCACTATGGCCTCCGCACCTACGCAACCGGAGGGCGACGTGGACGGCCCTTCGGACATGAAGGTCGACGGTCGAGAGTATTCCTTGGCCTCTCGAGTGGTGAGCTCCTCTGACTCTCCGCCACCAGCGTCCGTCCCAGGGGCGTCCCACGGATCTTCCAGGGCGTCGCACGACTTGCCCTCTTGATTGAGCAGCAAGCGGTCACGAGGGTAAGATCTCGCCGGGACTCCTGAAGGCTTCTCGAATATATCGCTTTGCTCCTGTATTGGACTGAGAGTCGACAGGGATGACGTGTCGCCTGGGGGACCCAAAATTCCCCGCGATCTTGCAGAGCTTGATACCGCCTCGAGTGTCCAGAGAGGCGGCGGAGGGATGCTCCCTCCTCCTCTAGCTGAAGCCGAAGGACGCCGAGGGAGTGGAGTGGGGAGCGTTACCGCAACTTCCCCATCTCACTCCAAGAGGGCGCCGAAGGCTCCCATCATGGAGCCGTGATGTCTACGCACGCTTCTATTCCTGTAGACAGTGTTGGGCCTCCAAGAGCAGAGGTTTGTAGAACAGCAGCAAGTTTCCCTTAAGTGAATCACCCAAGGTTTATCGAACTCAGGGAGGTAGAGGTCAAAGATATCCCTCTCAAGCAACCCTGCAATTAAGATACAAGAAGTCTCTTGTGTCCCCAACACACCTAATACACTTGTCAGATGTATAGGTGCACTAGTTCGGCGAAGAGATAGTGAAATACAAGTAATATAGATGATTATAAGTAGTAATTGCAATCTGAAATAAAAATTGCAGCAAGCAAACATGTAGCAGAACTTGTTGTAAACGGTGTTTCAATGCTTATAAACAAGGCCTAGGGATCATACTTTCACTAGTGGACACTCTCAACAATGACCTCATAATTGAATAAATAAATGCTACTCTCAAACACTCTCTTCTTGGATAATGAACACCATTCATTGCGTAGGGCTGCAAAAGCACACCTCAAGCCGGAGTAAACAAGCGCCGACAACGTCATAAAGGAGTCACACACGATGCGCACACTGTCACCGTCACACCGTGGAGAGTGAATCCGGAGTTCATATTAAAGTAACCTCTAGAGTGGCATAATAGATAAAGAGTAACATCTACTTATTCAACTAGATTACAAATCTCATGATCACATAAAGATCACACCATGGGAGAGAGAGATAAACCACATAGCTACCGGTAGAGCCCTCAGCCTCGAGGGAGAACTACTCCCTCCTCATCATGGGAGTCAGCAGCGGCGATGAAGATGGCGGTGGAGTCGATGGAGATGGCTCCGGGGGCACTTCCCCGTCCCGGCAGGGTACCGGAACAGAGACTTCTGTCCCCCGAATTAGGGTTTTTGGTGGCGGCGGAGCTACGGAACTCTTCTGGAGAAATCGTCGATATCTTTAGGGTTTTCGGGGCAAGAGCTTTATATAGGCGAAAGGGCGGCGCGAGGGGGTGCCCGAGTCGTCCTCCCCCACCTGGTGGCGCCACCACCCTCCAGGCCGCGCGAGCCTATGGGGAGGAGGACGTGGGCCTCCTCTGGACTTGCCCTTCTGGCTCCGTGGGTCTTCTGGAAAAATAAGAACTTTGCCTTTTGTTTCGTCTAATTCCGAGAATATTTCCAGAACAACGTTTCTGAAACCAAAAACAGCAGAAAACAGGAACTGGCACTGTGGCATCTTGTTAATAGGTTAGTTCCGGAAAATGCATAAAATGATATATAATGCATATAAAAACATGTGACATCTATCTATTATATAATTAAAACACAAGACAACCAATGGTGGAGATTTAGCACCATAGTACAAACGGTGGAGATTTATCAGCACAAGATACACATCCACGTAATTCCACATGGAAACTACACAGCGTGGATAGATGTCCAGCTCCAGCCTTGGCATGTTCTGGAATCTGAAAAGGAAAAAAAGTTTGGGAAGTGCACGGTACCTAAGATTAGGAAAATAGACGGATAGGTGTTTGACATGACCACGTACATTGATCTGTAAAGCAAACGGACACTAACCGACGGCCCAATGCGGACGCATATAAGCTACCAATACGTGCATGTACTACCCCACAAACCTCTCACGGCTGGACACCACCAAATCCGCCGTCGGCAAATCGAAGGCATACGGAACGAAGGCTGAGCTGTGGCTGGTAGGCTACGTGAAGAAAAGGAGCTGTGGGGCGACGTTGGCCGGCGACCACATGCAGGATCGTATCCTCGGATGGATGCAAGGAATAATCTACCATCGATCGGCCGGAAATTTGATTGATAGATCAACGTCGCATGCAGCAGGCTAGGTCAAGAAGACGAGCTGCGTGATGACGTCGGCCGGCGACCACAACAGAGATAATAGACATGATCATCATCGGGCAAGCGAAGCACAGATTGCAGGTTAGCAGCTAATGGATCCTGTAATCAAATTATGGGAAAATAAATTGAAAAGTGGAAGCAGCCGCAGCTGCGCCGTCGGCATCGTCAAATACGACCAGGTCAATCATAGGTCGCGCTGGGTACAGTCAGCACCGATGACCTTGCTGGCCCCGACGTCGAGATGCAGCCTCGCCGGGGGTCAATGACATATCGCTTCTCCAGCGTGAACAATGTGCTATAGATCGATCGGAAATTCTTAGATTGATCGATCGACGTCGTCGCAGAAAGATTAGCTAATGGAGAGGATGTGTGCATGGTTCCAGCGATTTAATAAGAGACTGCAGTTTAGCCATCGGTAGATGGATGAGGCCAGGAGCTAGCTTGATCAAATGAAAAATACTAAGGTGCATCAAGCACAGTTCAACCATCGACATGGACGACCGACCAGGCATTTAGCTCACACAACTTTGAGGGGCGAGCATCAAGGGATTCAAGGGTCGAGCTAAGCACCAGCAAAAGCTACTAAATGATCTTATAACCAGACACGGTCTTGACCAGGTCTTGATTCTCTGATTGACCATTCGCGAAGCCGGCGACAACCCCAGATGTGTACATGAATGCACGATAATAGACATGGTCATCACCGGGCACGTGAAGAACAACTTGAAGGCCAGCAGCTAATGAAACAGGAATTAGGAAAGTTATGAATCATCCTGTAATCAAACTTTGGGATAAGAAATTGAAAAGTGTAAGCAGCCGCAGCTGAGCCTTCGTCGTCGTCAAACAAGTCCAGGTCCGTGAAGGATCGTGCATGGTGCAGTCAGCACACTGACCTTGCCGGAGATGCAGCCTCGCCGGCGGTCAACGACATATCACCAGGGGAGTTTGCTGGAAGAAGTCGCCCGGTCCGACAAGCCGCTGGGCCTGCAGCATATGCATATACACGGTAGATGTTGATTAGAAGCAGAAGTTGTTTTCCTTGCACTCCTTGATGGTTCGAGTTAAGCTCATTTTCTCAGTTTCTGATATGCTGTATGCAACCACATGAAGAATATTAATTTTATCTCTGCACACATGCATGCCCGACTGACCAAGCTTAGCAAGAATTTTAAATCAACAATGCATACGCTAATAAATAAAGGATATCTAAGTCTTCAGTTATATTTCACCCCAACCATGCATTTACATTTTAACCAGATTAATTTGAAGTTTGCCGACGTGGTTGTCCAAGACAGTGACATTCGCTTCAGCTGGAGGTTTTGCATCATAAACAACTAAAAAACGTGTAGATGTCGACATTACGAGAGAGGTAAACACAGGTGCGACGCCAAACGGTTGATAATTTGGTAATCGATGTGTGACTGCACTTTGCATCATTTGAGTGCTTGGTTATTTTTCGATCACATGCGTGTAGCAGTCATGGATTCAAGTTTATTATTCAGTTACATCAAAAACATTGTTTCAAATGACCACCCAATGCATGAAGTCGATTCTGATTAGATTATTTTGGTGCAGGATTCCAGTTAATTGCACGTGTGAATGAAAGTTCAGTAGACGTGGTCGCCTATGCGCGCAGCTTATGTTTCTGATGAGCGGCGCCATGGAAAACTTACGGCTTTGACATTTGCTGACATCTACATGAAACGGGTGCAACAAGAAAAATGAGGCAGCGGAGAGTCCATGGGATAAAGTGGCAAAGTAATAAGCAAGCAATGCACAGATTTAATTAGAAATTCTTCATCTAAGGTATGAATCACACACATACATACATAGTTCTAAAGCAAGCATAATGTTATCATATCATCATAGTCTACCCAATAGCCGTCATGTCAGGATATGCTTGGTATAGAATCAACACAAAAAAGTTACATTAAAAGGTACAATAGTATGAAAAGAAAAATCACCGGAAGAATCATTTATTTATGAATTTAAATATATCGCCAGTTTTAATAATATTTATATATAAGAATTGGTGTAACATATATTCAAAATCAAATTAGAAAATGAGGGAATAAGAACCCTTATACACACCTCACCAAAAGATTTAATTTATGCTGGATCTAATCATATTGTGTGAGGACGTACATTCTAAATAGCAAAGGTAGTAAGTTAACAATGCTTACAAAGCTAGCCGCGCAAATGCGCGGGCCACTCAGCTAGTTATATAATTAAAACACAAGACAACCAATGGTGGAGATTTAGCACCATAGTACAAACGGTGGAGATTTATCAGCACAAGATACACATCCACGTAATTCCACATGGAAACTACACAGCGTGGATAGATGTCCAGCTCCAGCCTTGGCATGTTCTGGAATCTGAAAAGGAAAAAAAGTTTGGGAAGTGCACGGTACCTAAGATTAGGAAAATAGACGGATAGGTGTTTGACATGACCACGTACATTGATCTGTAAAGCAAACGGACACTAACCGACGGCCCAATGCGGACGCATATAAGCTACCAATACGTGCATGTACTACCCCACAAACCTCTCACGGCTGGACACCACCAAATCCGCCGTCGGCAAATCGAAGGCATACGGAACGAAGGCTGAGCTGTGGCTGGTAGGCTACGTGAAGAAAAGGAGCTGTGGGGCGACGTTGGCCGGCGACCACATGCAGGATCGTATCCTCGGATGGATGCAAGGAATAATCTACCATCGATCGGCCGGAAATTTGATTGATAGATCAACGTCGCATGCAGCAGGCTAGGTCAAGAAGACGAGCTGCGTGATGACGTCGGCCGGCGACCACAACAGAGATAATAGACATGATCATCATCGGGCAAGCGAAGCACAGATTGCAGGTTAGCAGCTAATGGATCCTGTAATCAAATTATGGGAAAATAAATTGAAAAGTGGAAGCAGCCGCAGCTGCGCCGTCGGCATCGTCAAATACGACCAGGTCAATCATAGGTCGCGCTGGGTACAGTCAGCACCGATGACCTTGCTGGCCCCGACGTCGAGATGCAGCCTCGCCGGGGGTCAATGACATATCGCTTCTCCAGCGTGAACAATGTGCTATAGATCGATCGGAAATTCTTAGATTGATCGATCGACGTCGTCGCAGAAAGATTAGCTAATGGAGAGGATGTGTGCATGGTTCCAGCGATTTAATAAGAGACTGCAGTTTAGCCATCGGTAGATGGATGAGGCCAGGAGCTAGCTTGATCAAATGAAAAATACTAAGGTGCATCAAGCACAGTTCAACCATCGACATGGACGACCGACCAGGCATTTAGCTCACACAACTTTGAGGGGCGAGCATCAAGGGATTCAAGGGTCGAGCTAAGCACCAGCAAAAGCTACTAAATGATCTTATAACCAGACACGGTCTTGACCAGGTCTTGATTCTCTGATTGACCATTCGCGAAGCCGGCGACAACCCCAGATGTGTACATGAATGCACGATAATAGACATGGTCATCACCGGGCACGTGAAGAACAACTTGAAGGCCAGCAGCTAATGAAACAGGAATTAGGAAAGTTATGAATCATCCTGTAATCAAACTTTGGGATAAGAAATTGAAAAGTGTAAGCAGCCGCAGCTGAGCCTTCGTCGTCGTCAAACAAGTCCAGGTCCGTGAAGGATCGTGCATGGTGCAGTCAGCACACTGACCTTGCCGGAGATGCAGCCTCGCCGGCGGTCAACGACATATCACCAGGGGAGTTTGCTGGAAGAAGTCGCCGGTCCGACAAGCCGCTGGGCCTGCAGCATATGCATATACACGGTAGATGTTGATTAGAAGCAGAAGTTGTTTTCCTTGCACTCCTTGATGGTTCGAGTTAAGCTCATTTTCTCAGTTTCTGATATGCTGTATGCAACCACATGAAGAATATTAATTTTATCTCTGCACACATGCATGCCCGACTGACCAAGCTTAGCAAGAATTTTAAATCAACAATGCATACGCTAATAAATAAAGGATATCTAAGTCTTCAGTTATATTTCACCCCAACCATGCATTTACATTTTAACCAGATTAATTTGAAGTTTGCCGACGTGGTTGTCCAAGACAGTGACATTCGCTTCAGCTGGAGGTTTTGCATCATAAACAACTAAAAAACGTGTAGATGTCGACATTACGAGAGAGGTAAACACAGGTGCGACGCCAAACGGTTGATAATTTGGTAATCGATGTGTGACTGCACTTTGCATCATTTGAGTGCTTGGTTATTTTTCGATCACATGCGTGTAGCAGTCATGGATTCAAGTTTATTATTCAGTTACATCAAAAACATTGTTTCAAATGACCACCCAATGCATGAAGTCGATTCTGATTAGATTATTTTGGTGCAGGATTCCAGTTAATTGCACGTGTGAATGAAAGTTCAGTAGACGTGGTCGCCTATGCGCGCAGCTTATGTTTCTGATGAGCGGCGCCATGGAAAACTTACGGCTTTGACATTTGCTGACATCTACATGAAACGGTGCAACAAGAAAAATGAGGCAGCGGAGAGTCCATGGGATAAAGTGGCAAAGTAATAAGCAAGCAATGCACAGATTTAATTAGAAATTCTTCATCTAAGGTATGAATCACACACATACATACATAGTTCTAAAGCAAGCATAATGTTATCATATCATCATAGTCTACCCAATAGCCGTCATGTCAGGATATGCTTGGTATAGAATCAACACAAAAAAGTTACATTAAAAGGTACAATAGTATGAAAAGAAAAATCACCGGAAGAATCATTTATTTATGAATTTAAATATATCGCCAGTTTTAATAATATTTATATATAAGAATTGGTGTAACATATATTCAAAATCAAATTAGAAAATGAGGGAATAAGAACCCTTATACACACCTCACCAAAAGATTTAATTTATGCTGGATCTAATCATATTGTGTGAGGACGTACATTCTAAATAGCAAAGGTAGTAAGTTAACAATGCTTACAAAGCTAGCCGCGCAAATGCGCGGGCCACTCAGCTAGTTGATATGTAAAACAAGCATGAAACATCAGAAATTATAGATACGTTGGAGATGTATCAAACATCCCCAAGCTTAGTTCTACTCGTCCTCGAGTAGGTAAAACGATAACAACAAATAATTTCTGAAGTGACATGCTACCAACATAATCTTGATCAAATAATATTGTAAAGCATATGTCATGAATGAAGTGACTCAAGGCAATGGTCTATAGTTTGCTAACAAATAGATAATGAGTAAACACTGAATCATATAAGCAAAAGCTTTTCATAAATAGTACTTTCAAGACAAGCATCAAAAAGTTTTGCATAAGAGTTAACTCATAAAGCAATAGATTCTAAGTAAAAGGCATTGAAGCAACACAAAGGAAGATTAAGTTTCAGCAATTGCTTTCAACTTGTAACTTGTATATCTCATGGATAATTGTCAACACAAAGCAATATAATAAGTGCAATAAGTAAACATATAAGAATTGTTGCACACAAAGTTGACACAAGTGTTTGCTTCAGGGATAGAAAGGAGTAGGTAAACTGACTCAACAATAAAGTAAAAGATAGGCCCTTCGCAGAGGGAAGCAGGGATTAAATCATGTGCTAGAGCTTTTTAAGTTTTGAAAACATATAGAGAGCATAAAGTAAGTGTTTGAGAGGTGTTTGTTGTTGTCAACGAATGGCAGTGGGCACTCTATCCCCCTTGTCACCCAACTTTCAAGAGCGGCCCCATGAAGGACGTTATTTCTACCCAAGGGTAGATCATCCCTCTTCTCTTTTGTTTACACATGCATATTTATAAATTGGTATGACACTCCTCCCAACCTTTGCTTACACAAGCCATGGCTAACCGAATCCTCGGGTGCCTTCCAACAATCACATACCATGGAGGAGTGCCTATTTGATAAAGTTTAACATTTTGGAATTTGCTTTTGATAAATCATTGGCAAACATGTGAAGAGAATCAAATGGTTAAAGTTATAATTAATTGGGACTGGGCACCCCATTTGCCAGCTCTTTTTGCAAGTTATTGGATAAGCGGATGTATATGCCACTAGTCCATTGGTGAAAGTCTGTCATGAGTAAATGACAAGGTGATAGAGTAAACGCCACATACTTCCTCATGAGCTATAAAACATTGACACAAATAAGGAGTAATAGCTTTTGAATAGTTTAAAGGTAGCACATGAAGTATTTACTTGGAATGGCAGAAAATACCACATAATAGGTAGATATGGTGGACACAAATGGCATGGGTTTTGGCTCAAGGTTTTGGATGCATTCTCTCTCAGTACAGAGTTTAGGCTAGCAAGGTTGTTTGAAGCAAACACAAGTATAAACCGGTACAGCAAGACTCACATGAAAACATATTGCAAGCATTATAAGACTCTACACTGTCTTTCCTTGTTGCTCAAACACTTTTACCAGAAAATATCTAGACCTTAGAGATACCAATCATGCAAACCAAATTTCAACAAGCTCTACGGTAGTTCTTTACTAATAGACTTTTAACTACATGATGCAAGAGCTTAAACATGAAATACTTGAGAGCTCAAAACAATTGCCAAGTGTCAAATAAAACAAGACAATGATCTATATGAGTGTCTTTTCGATATACCATCTACCACATGCAGCATTTTCTGAACCAACACATCAACCAAGCAACTCTCCAAGTAATTTACAAAATAAACAAGAGAGTACTTTCACAAGAATTAACAGCTCTAAAAGAGATGCATGAAAAACAGGAGCTAAAAGCATAGCAGTAGCTAGATAAGAATACTCAAAAGATATAAGTGAAGAATATGAGTATTCACATGAAAAAGCGGAGCGTGTCTCTCCCACACAAGAATGCTAGGATCCAACTTTATTCAGAAAATAAAAACAAAAAGCAAAAATAAAAGCACACAGACGCTCCAAGTAAAATACATAAAATGTGGAAGAATTAAAATATAGTTTCACTAGAGATGACCTGATAAATTGTTGATGAAGAAGGGGATGCCTTGGGCATCCCCAAGCTTAGACGCTTGAGTCTTCTTGAATATTGCAGGGATGACCCAGGGGGCATCCCCAAGCTTAGGCTTTTCACTCTTCTTGATCACATCATATCATCCTTCTCTCTGCTCCTTGAAAACTTCCGCCACACCAAACTCAAAGTAACTCATTAGAGGGTTAGTGCATAATCAAAAATTCACATATTCTACTGTGACACAATCATTACCAAATCTTCTGGACATTACTACAGCCACTGATGTTTAATGGAGCAAAGAAATCCAATCAAACATAGTAAAAGAGGCAATGCAAAATAAAAGGCAGAATCTGTCAAAAACAGAACAGTCTGGAAAGACGAATTTTTTCGAGGCACTTAACTTGCTCAGATGGAAGAAGCCCAAACTAATGAAAGTTGCGTACATATATAAGGATCATGCGTGATTTTTTCAGAATTTTTCGAATTTTCTGTAGCGCATACAGCTCAAAACGGTGGACAGCAAAAATCTGTCACTGCGCAGAAATCCAATTTTAGCAACAACTTTCAACTAGAGACTTTACTTGGCACAACAATGCAATAAAATAAAGATACAAAGGAGTTGTTACAGAAGTAACAAGCTCCTTGACTCAAAAAAAGAAAATTACAGAAAAAAAAACATGGGTTGTCTCCCACAAGCTTTTCTTTAAAGCCTTTTAGCTAGGCATGATTTTGATGATGCTCTCATATGTATAAGAGTTGAATATAGAAGAGCATCAAAAAGCAAATATCAAACACACTTAAGTCTAACCCACTTTCTATGCAAAGGAGTCTTGTAACAAAATAAATTATTGAAGCATAAAGCAACTAGCATAGAAAGATGAAACAAGTGCAACTTCAAAAATTTCAACAAAAAGAGAGGAGACTTAATATTATTGAGATATATGAAGCCATGTCTCCCTCTCTCATAAAAACTTTCAGTAGCATCATTGATAAAATCCACAATATAACCATCACATGAAACATTCTTACCATGATCCATATGCACAAAAGTATCAATATTTTCCACACAAGAAAAGTTCTTCTCATTAATAACAATGGGAGCAGGATCATCATAAAGAACTCGAACATGATAGACAAGTTGTATATTAAAGGGATGGTTTTGGGTAATCCCTCCATAACTATGACAAGTTTCATGAGGATGATTGTAATTATAACCTATGTCATAGTATTCTTTATAATAATTATCAAAGACTGGAGGCATAGTATCATCATAAGCAATAGAATAGTTATCTTCCAAAGTGTGTTCATCTGTAAACATATCATCACTTTTACTAGAAGGAGATGTATCAAACATATAATCATCAGTAGCAAAAGGATTTTCAAACACATCACTAGGAGGAGAGGTCTCAGATATATAATTATTACTAGCAAAAGGATTTTCAAACACCTCATCCCCAAGCTTAGAGCTTTTCATATCATCATTGGAAGAAACATGGATAGTACTAAAAGTATGGCAATCATCATTTTCAGAATTGGTACCCCAAAGATTTTCAATATCAAAAGTAGTTTCATTTTCCCAATCATGATCACTACAATAAATAACAGGCATAGGAACATCATCTAATTCGGACTCATCAGCAAAAACTACAATAGGAGCAACATGTTTAGGGGAAGATACCGTTTCCTCTCTCCTTTTACTCCTCTTCTTCTTCTTCTTCTTCCCCTCTTCTTTTTATCTTTAGGAGGGAGAGGTTTGAAAGGAAGCTTCTCCACATAACCTGGTTTATTGTTAGAAACAACAGAAGAAACTTGGGAGGATTCCTCTCTTTCATTAATAAGAACAAAACACATATTAGTCCTGTCATATTTTGGTAAAGTGCCATCTTTTATAATATTTTGTATGTAAGTATTTGCGTGGCAATTATCAACACAATAAAGATGACAAGCATGCAGGACACTATTTATATCAAAAGCACTCATATCTACCAAAGAAGTTTTTCTTGATAACTCTTCACACCCCAAAAATAATGTAAGTTCATCATGCTGATTAGGAGTGATCATGTCATCACAATATAAACTCGCAGCACTCATAGGATTCGAAAGACTATTATCATAGCCCGAGCATTGAAAATTTAAATGACCCACTTTATAGCAAAGTTCACAAATAAAAGGATAGAGGGCACAAACTTTTTCACCAAGCTCATCAAGAGCTCTGTTCCACGTTCTAGTTTTTTCATTCCTATGATGGATACAATATTCATCTTCGATTTGATTCTTTTCACAAGGTCTAAGTGCTCCACAAAAATTAACATGCTTATAAGAAATAGTATTTTCAGAAGTTTGAGCATGTTTATTACAATCATTAATAACAGTATCATTTTTCATGCAAGTGTCTTTGAAAGGTTCATGATACATGTCCCAACTTTCTTTAGGAACATTAATATGAGAAGCAAAGGTTCTACAACAATCAACAATAATTTGAGAATCAAGACCATAATTAGCACTAAGCTTTTGAAAACCAGCAGTTTCAACGAAAGACTTAATGCATTCATATTCATAGTTTATACCTGATCCTTTACCTTTGTCGTTCTCCCAATCTTCAGTATTGCTTTGAATTCTTTCAAGAAGATCCCATCTAGCTTCAACCTTCTTACTTGTGAAAGAACCATCGAACATGCATCTACATAATCCTTGTAATGACCTGAAAGCCTTGCATAAAAATTAGTAACAATTATTTCCTCAGAAAGCTCATGGTTAGGACATTTGAGTATTAATGTTTTCAGCCTTCCCCAAGCTTGAGCAATGCTTTCTCCATCATGAGGGTAAAAATTATAAATGTAATTCCTATCTAGATGCACTTCATGAAGAGGATAAAATTTAGAGTAAAAGAGAGATTCAAGCTGTTTCCAATTCGAAGGTTGTTCATCCAGCAGCCTATACCATTCCTTTGCTTTGTCCTTAAGTGACAATGGAAATAGTTTCCTCATGACATTTTCTCTTGATAAACCTGCAACCTTAAATAACTCACAAAGTTCTGTAAGTTTAGACAAGTGAGCACTTGGATGGACTGATCCATCCCCTGCATACTGATCATTCATAACCCTTTCAACAATTTTCATAGGTATTTTAAAAGAAATACTTTCAACAGGTGGATTTGGAATATCACAAGCATCATTCGAATTATCACATATGGGAGACAAACTATCATCAGAGCAAATTTTCTCCTCTAAAGCTGGGGAACTAAAAAGATCATTTTCATAAAAACTAGCTTCCCCAAGCTTAGACTTTTCCATAGCATTAGCAATAATGGTGTTCAAAGAATTCATACTAATAACATTACTACCACTATTATGCAAACAAGCCTCCATAGGTTTTTTAATTTTCTCTTCAAAAGCATCATGTCCTAATTCAATATAAAGTTCATAAAGATCTCTATTTTTTTGTTGTTTTCCATTAAGCCTAACTAGTGAAAATAAAAACAAGAAACAAAAAGAAATAATTGCAGAATCTAAAGGAGATACCTTCCAACACTTACCTCCCCGGCAACGGCGCCAGAAAATAGCTTGATGTCTACGCACGCTTCTATTCTTGTAGACAGTGTTGGGCCTCCAAGAGCAGAGGTTTGTAGAACAGCAGCAAGTTTCCCTTAAGTGAATCACCCAAGGTTTATCGAACTCAGGGAGGTAGAGGTCAAAGATATCCCTCTCAAGCAACCCTGCAATTAAGATACAAGAAGTCTCTTGTGTCCCCAACACACCTAATACACTTGTCAGATGTATAGGTGCACTAGTTCGACGAAGGTGATGACGACGATGACGATGATGACGCAGGGGACAATGAGGCTCCCCCGCTTCCAGCTTCTGGTGCCCTCGCGGTCACTGACCCGGGGCCCACTATGGCCTCCGCACCTGCGCAACCGGAGGGCGACGTGGATGGCCCTTCGGACATGGAGGTCGACGGTCGAGAGTATTCCTTGGCCTCTCGAGTGGTGAGCTCCTCTGACTCTCCGCCACCAGCGTCTGTCCCAGGGGCGTCCCACGGATCTTCCGGGGCGTCGCACGACTTGCCCTCTTGATTGAGCAGCAAGCGGTCACGAGGGTAAGATCTCGCCGGGACTCCTGAAGGCTTCTCGAGTATATCGCTTTGCTCCTGAATTGGACTGAGAGTCGACAGGGATGACGTGTCGCCTGGGGGACGCAAGAGTCCCCGCGATCTTGCAGAGCTTGATACCGCCTCGAGTGTCCAGAGAGGCGGCGGAGGGATGCTCCCTCCTCCTCTAGCTGAAGCCGAAGGACGCTGAGGGAGTGGAGTGGGGAGCGTTACCGCAACTTCCCCATCTCACTCCAAGAGGGCGCCGAAGGCTCCCATCATGGAGCCGTGATGTCTACGCACGCTTCTATTCCTGTAGACAGTGTTGGGCCTCCAAGAGCAGAGGTTTGTAGAACAGCAGCAAGTTTCCCTTAAGTGAATCACCCAAGGTTTATCGAACTCAAGGAGGTAGAGGTCAAAGATATCCCTCTCAAGCAACCCTGCAATTAAGATACAAGAAGTCTCTTGTGTCCCCAACACACCTAATCCACTTGTCAGATGTATAGGTGCACTAGTTCAGCGAAGAGATAGTGAAATACAAGTAATATGGATGATTATAAGTAGTAATTGCAATCTGAAATAAAATGGCAGCAAGCAAACATGTAGCAGAACTTGTTGTAAACGGTGTTTCAATGCTTAGAAACAAGGCCTAGGGATCATACTTTCACTAGTGGACACTCTCAACAATGACCTCATAATTGAATAAATAAATGCTACTCTCAAACACTCTCTTGTTGGATAATGAACACCATTCATTGCGTAGGGCTGCAAAAGCACACCTCAAGCCGAGTAAACAAGCGCTGACAACGTCATAAAGGAGTCACACACGATGCGCACACTGTCACCGTCACACCGTGGAGAGTGAATCCGGAGTTCATATTAAAGTAACCTCTAGAGTGGCATAATAGATAAAGAGTAACATCTACTTATTCAACTAGATTACAAAGCTCATGATCACATAAAGATCACACCATGGGAGAGAGAGAGATAAACCACATAGCTACCGGTAGAGCCCTCAGCCTCGAGGGAGAACTACTCCCTCCTCATGATGGGAGTCAGCAGCGGCGATGAAGATGGCGGTGGAGTCGATGGAGATGGCTCCGAGGGCACTTCCCCCTCCCGGCAGGGTACCGGAACAGAGACTTCTGTCCCCCGAATTAGGGTTTTTGGTGGCGGCGGAGCTACGGAACTCTTCTGGAGAAATCATCGATATCTTTAGGGTTTTCGGGGCAGGAGCTTTATATAGGCGAAAGGGCGGCGCGAGGGGGTGCCCGAGTCGTCCTCCCCACCTGGTGGCGCCACCACCCTCCAGGCCGCGCGAGCCTATGGGGAGGAGGCCGTGGGCCTCCTCTGGACTTGCCCTTCTGGCTCCGTGGGTCTTCTGGAAAAATAGGAACTTTGCCTTTTGTTTCGTCTGATTCCGAGAATATTTCTAGAACAGCGTTTCTGAAACCAAAAACAGCAGAAAACAGGAACTGGCACTGTGGCATCTTGTTAATAGGTTAGTTCCGGAAAATGCATAAAAATGATATATAATGCATATAAAACATGTGGCATTGATATGTAAAACAAGCATGAAACATCAGAAATTATAGATACGTTGGAGACGTATCAAGCATCCCCAAGCTTAGTTCTACTCGTCCTCGAGTAGGTAAAACGATAACAACAAATAATTTCTGAAGTGACATGCTACCAACATAATCTTGATCAAATAATATTGTAAAGCATATGTCATGAATGAAGTGACTCAAGGCAATGGTCTATAGTTTGCTAACAAATAGATAATGAGTAAACACTGAATCATATAAGCAAAAGCTTTTCATAAATAGTACTTTCAAGACAAGCATCAAAAAGTTTTGCATAAGAGTTAACTCATAAAGCAATAGATTCTAAGTAAAAGGCATTGAAGCAACACAAAGGAAGACTAAGTTTCAGCAATTGCTTTCAACTTGTAATTTGTATATCTCATGGATAATTGTCAACACAAAGCAATATAATAAGTGCAATAAGTAAACATATAAGAATTGTTGCACACAAAGTTGACACAAGTGTTTGCTTCAGGGATAGAAAGGAGTAGGTAAACTGACTCAACAATAAAGTAAAAGATAGGCCCTTCACAGAGGGAAGCAGGGATTAAATCATGTGCTAGAGCTTTTTAAGTTTTGAAAACATATAGAGAGCATAAAGTAAGTGTTTGAGAGGTGTTTGTTGTTGTCAACGAATGGCAGTGGGTACTCTATCCCCCTTGTCACCCAGACTTTCAAGAGCGGCTCCCATGAAGAACGTTATTTCTACCCAAGGGCAGTAGGACTCCTCCCCCACCCACATCCTGCCATGTGGGGTCCACCCTGGGCCGCCGCCCCCTGTGGGGCCTGCCCTAGGCCGCCGCCCTTGCCGCCGGGGAGGGGAAGTCCCCCGAGCTCGGACTCGGCCCCTCCCCCACATACCATGTGGGTGCGGCTGCCTTGTGGGCCCATGAGCCCACTTGGCAGCCCCTTTTATTGGGCTCCAAATAAAATCCTTTATTTATATTTTCCAATATATTAATTAAATAAATAATAATTGTTTTGTCTAATTAATTCCTAAATGAATATTTCCTTTTAGAAAATTCCCGGAATTAATTACTTATCATATAACTCATATTTATATGAACCGGGATACCTAGTATCCGCCACAAAACATCGAACAATATTTCCTTCTTCATAAGCACTCGGATTAAATCCGCTGATGATAGAAACCATTCCTATCATCCCGGGACATTAGATGTCCGCATTCTCTCTAACTTATAATTCACCGGAACAAGTCCAGTGACATCGGAGCTACTCCGACACAATCTCATTCCCACTAAAACTACATCTTTACTCTCGATCAAAGATTGACCTACAGCTTAAGCGTGTGACCCGAAAGGTTCAGCAATCACAAAGTATTGTTTGGGAGCTTACCAAACAATAACCAGCAGTGGGTTAGGCATTCGTACTGGCACCCTTGTGTTGTGAATGAACAACAGAACCTGTGCGTTAACCATTACGCTTAATCCCCTTACGTGCACGATACCAATGATATCTCGAGATTGAGACAATGTGCTCTAGTGTGATCAAACCCTTTGACATAACACATATTATTCTCGTACCAATATCATTCTCTTTTCTCATTCCGTATATATGTTGTCCCGTGATAAATCACGCTTGTGTCTGGCCAGACGATTGGGTGACAACAACAATACTTGAGATGGCCTAGAGGATGTATCTCTCCATCGTCTGGAGGAGTAAGTGCCATTCTTGAACGATCTCTGTTCCAATACATATTCTAGTTCAAGCCCAAAAGCCACCTATCATAGTCCCATGTTACTGCAAGACGTTTGATGGAAATCAAAGCTCGAATGTCGAATAAGCGGTCACAAGATATTCTCATAGCATAGGGATCTAGCTAATGATAACTAAATAGATGATCAATCGCTATTTCATCGTCGACGATTTGTCTCATAGCAAGATCATACGGTGGGTCGGTTCAGTGCGATTATCATTCCGATAATCCACTCCTATAGTTGAATGACTTATACAAAGTCCATGATCAGGAAAACGATCATCGAGCAACAAGATAGGCTAGTCTTAGAGACAAGACCAGGAACTCTTTTTCCGTTCGTATCTCTACACGTGTATCGGAGGTTTTCCTCTTGCATACGTTGTATTTGCTATACAAGTACCCAATACAGTTGTAGCATAAAGATACAAACATTAATAATAAACATGGAGATAAATAATAAACTTAATTATTATTGTCTCTAGGGCATATCTCCAACAGTCTCCCACTTGCACTAGAAACAATAATGATTCTAGTTAGCATGATGACATGACACCAAATGGAACTAAGGTGCCACTCACGCTTTCGCATGCGGATCTGAAACTGTGTCCGCACTTTGATCCAACCAAAGTTCATAAACTTTATTTATCACCTCACATGCCAAACTTGACTATGTAAGTCGGATATATTAGGAATTGGATATGGGCCTTTCCGGTTCCGTAGTAGCATTAATAATACCCGGTTGATATTATCATACCATCTTTATAGAAACCTCACCTGAGTAATGACTCATCCAATAACTTGCTTATCATGACGTCTCACATCAATGACGCAACTATCCTCGATAGATAACTATCTTTGTTGTAGAATCCACTCATAAGATACACGTGTATTTGATAAAATCAAAACACTTAGTATTTATCATTTGAAAAACATTTATCAGAATAAATTTGATTTCATAATTCCACCACAAATATGTATACGAGTAACTTCTCTATACACACTATTTGAAGCTTTACAAAATCCACCTTGTTGTTTTCTTTTTAATCTCACCATCAGGTTCTTTTACCAAACCTTTATATGATCAATTACAATCTTAATTAACTGCTCTTATATATCCTTATTAAGAATTTCTCATTAACGCCGGTGGCAAAACTTTATAAAAGTTTAGCACTTTGGAAACTTTCCGGCTTTATGTACTATATATAGCAATGTCATAAGCAAAATCACATTAAATATGATTTGATCTTATTCCTCTCTATTCGCTCATCCAGGACTACGAAGGTCAAGGTATCTTGCAAATATCACGCTATGAATTCTTGATCAAATTTCTTTGACTCAAGACACAATTCGAAATTACCTTTCGAATTGCACTTTAGTACATTCATACTCATGTTTATTAAATTCTATCTTAGAGACAAAACTTTAATAAGACATTTTCCGACCTTTTATTTAAACTCTTTAAATCACGAGATTTATATATTTATAATTCGGCCTAGCCTCATTCAATAAATATAATATCAGCTCCCACTGTCTTTTAAGTCCCTTCGATTTATATAATGAAAAGAATAGAATTCTTACTCATTAATACGACTGACTTCAAACATTCATAATATAATTATCTAGATTATTTTCATAATCCAAACTAATTATCCTTAGCAATAATATTGCTACTTTAGTTCAATAACAGCATCAAGCAATTGATATGAAAAGTATTGCAACTTCTCACTATCAGTTATTCGTCCTTGATAAAACAATTTTATTCAAGACTAGCTCTATGAATATTAGATATTCATATCTGTCCTTTCTTTATGAAATATTCATGCACATGATTTTACATCACATCCAAACAACTCTCAAGATTGGATCTTGAGTCTCATGAATTTTTCTTGAACTCCTTTTATGACAAATGCCGTCATTAATGAATGTTCATTATTCTGTTGTAATTGTTTTGCTTATATCATGTTCCTGGACATTTAAATGATTTTAATCACCTAGTGATTTAATCATCAAATTCCTCACATGATTTTCCTTTAATACTTAATTCGAATCATGTATGCCTTACATGTATTCCTGGACAAAGTAATGATATGGAAACATTTGCATGTTTTCCTTCTCATTCTAACACTTGCCCAAAGACTCTCAGCTTAATTTAGTATTATGATTTCCACTCTCTCTTCATGAGAAGACACTTTTCTCCAATTCTAAAGTCAACAAGCATTTAGAATTATGTGTGGAAGTCACTTGCCAAAATAACAATTTTGGACTTTTGCAAAACACCTTTTCAATTCGAACTTAAAACTTTAAATCCTTAATTGAAAAATATGGAACTTACTATCAAAATAACTCTAAGTTATAATTGACATAATCCCGATATCAAACAAAATAATCTATTTACTTTAGTGGGTAATTTGGAATTCTAATTTCACAACACATTAAGCAAGACTTTGTAACATTTCCTTTTAATCTTTATCTTGCAAAAGATTTTATTACCATGATGATTTCGAGTTACCAAAATCCATCACAAGTAATTTGACTAAGAAATAATTTTCCTTTCGTCAACAATGTTACAATATTTTATTAAGTCCTTTCTTTTAACTTTAATCAAATTCCTTTGATTCCTTTATTTTGATTCTCACACTCTCCCACTGAATTTATGAAACATTGAAACTTCAATAATTTCATTAACTCTATTTCATTAATATGCAACTTCATATTAATTCCTCAATAGAATTGAATTAATGGGTAGATTCCACTCCTTTATGTAAATCTCGAAATTTACTAGTGCCTAGCACTTTGCCAAATTCGAGTCTACTAAATGCCTAGCATTTTGTGGATTTCGATTTTCATCAAATGCCTAGCACTTTATGAATTTCGAATTTCTCCAAGTGTATGACACTTTGTGATTTTAGTTTTATCCATTTAATTTAGAGATAACTTTAAGAGTCTCAAAGAGAACCAACGAAAAGTATAACTCCAAATTAAAGATTAAACTAACTTTATTTATTACTTAAAACTTTAAGCAATAACTTGAATCAAAACAATAAAGACTTAACAAACAAATAATTAATGACATAACACAATAAAGAAGATATAAACTTTGAATTTCCAAACTTGGAATTCCCACACATACTTTATAATTCGAACAATGACTTGTTCCAGAATACAAAATATTCATTACATAATGATCAAACTGAAAATAACTCTTATTTAAAGTTCTAGTGTAAATCTTCTTCATTGACTTGGATTGAAGACATAGTGGTGATCATGGCGCATTGAGTGCCTTTCTTTCCCCACTTCCTCCAATTCTTCCTAAATCTCTTGTCTCTTTCCCTTTTCACATTGCGATCATGCAACATGAAAAATTTCAGTATTCACATACCAAAATATATTCGAGTCGAGATTATGTCAATAACTGTGTATAACTCTATACCTTTGTGGACTTGCCACTGTCTTGCAAGATGGTTGTGTCATCAATGATGCACATAGATATCCAACTCTGCTGATAAGAGCATTTTGAAGATTTCCTTGACTATCTTCTCTACTCCCATCAATTCATAACACGCCACAAGGCGTAGTACAATTATGGTAGTATCTTGGAAGTGTGTCAACAACTTGATTTCCTGGAATTGGTTGCCCAATATCCTCAAGCTTCCTGAGTATTTTGCAGAACTTAACCTTGTGCTCCCTCATCGAGCTTTCGCTTAATAGTTTGCAAGATCTAAGTTCTCCATTGAGTTTGTCGTTTAGCAAGACATAACTGGACATGAACCGAGCTTTCAAAACTTCCATAAGACGGAAGGGGCGATAGTATGGATAACTGTCGCTAAGCTTGGGACACATCCTGTCTAGCATAACCATACTCACTTCATACTCATGTTTCTCCATAGGAGAATATTCTTCTTCTACTTCTGGAACAGTTGTATCCAGAATATGCTCTAATCGCGTCTACTGAGATTTCTCTCAGCCCGTGAAGCCAATCCGTAAAGATCACGCTTCCCACAGTTAATTTTCCTAACAAGTCTTCTTCATAAATATTCAACGGGATCCATCTTCTACAACAAAACAAGTTTATTTAGACTTCTAGTTTATTACTAATTTTAATGCACTACTTTAATTCAATCAAACATGAATCTAAGATATGCTCCCACTAAGTCCAATAATCCTCATGATTGGCACTAAGTGATTCAGGACCCGATTGCCCTACGAAGCAAGCATGGATACATGTCATGTCCGTCGGCCAACGGTAAGCACTATGCTAGTTGCAGCAGCTACAACTCCTGTTCGTCTTTCGACGGATGTGTTCCGAACTCATGGTTGTGTTATGCTTGGACGTCAAGACAACCAACCGACACTGGCTGCTGGAACGTTCGCGCCCGCCTCCCGAACCCTTGGTACACATTACTCCTGGATACAGGTCGTACGGCAACAAGCATCCGGTTTGACGGTGCCACGGTTGGTAAGAACACGATCTCCTTGATTTTTATGAGGATTCACCCTAATAAACGACTACTGCGCAATCAAGGTGCAAACAACAAAGGATAAACATCACAGGCAATTAATAATAATTCATGTGCTTTGGTATAGCCTTTGTTATTTCTCGGAAGTCCTTGGCGCTCGTCCTTGAGGATCACCATCTTCATTGTTCCCGGTACGGCAAAATTCCCGAAGGAAAATTACCATATCCGAAACTCGCCAAGTACACGTCGCCGACGCAATGCCGGCGCCTCCTCCCGGTCTCCACGACGAACTCTTCTTCGCTTGATTGTCGATGACGAACTCGATCAATTGTTTTGGCTCCCACCATCATGTTAAGACACCGTAACAAAATAGCTATACCAAAACACATGCACTCAATCCTGCAAAACCAAGTTAGACGTATCTAACGCTTTGTTTGCAAGTTTTACGTGGCTTTGTAGGCTCTACGGAATTACCGTCACTACCTACGTATTGAAGCACGTTTAGGCTAGTTGCTAGATTAACATTGCGGGGTGATTGAGATCCCAACATTACGAAAACGTTGCAGAACCCCAATCTAAACGATCACATGTGCGCGTGACCCCCGTGAGGCGTCCAACCCTCAGGCCCAATCCATATACATCAACGTCCACAACTAAGGGTATAGACCCGAAGCTACTGAAGCACATCGTTGGCGCCAACAAGCATACTAGGAGCAGCCGGAAGGTCCGCGGATAGCCAGAAGTTCGTAAAGATCTTGCCAATACTGCCATGGAATATGATGCACAACTTCTTGGGAAGCAACTAAAATAAACTTAATGCAAGAACCATGCAATGCTCACACCAACTGGTGCTCTAGATCAAATCATACCAACGCATAGATCGGCTCTGATACCACTATTGGGTTGCGGGGAAAACTTTAAAATTTATCCGTAACCTTACCGCCAAGATCTATTCTATGAAGGTACGTTGCACCCCATAATGCGATGATCCAGAATACTTACAAACACGCTTGCGGAAGATCTTGTGTTTGTCGAAGTAGATGTCGGTGAAGCCTGATGAAGAATCTCACGTCCACGCCGGGAGGTGAGATTGTTGCCGTACGTCGTCGTTGATGTAGACCTTGATGAAGTTGTTCCGTTGTCCAAGGAACTTACTTGCGCAAATCCCGCTCTAGCGGTATCCACACATACACCGTGTCAACCCACCCCGTGCGTTCACCGCCTAGCTACTAGCACGTGGTGAAGAGAGTCAGCCTTGCGGCGTAGTTTAGGTGGTAGATCTAATCAACTAGATTAGATCTATATGAGAAGATTAGAGACGTCTAATTCTCAACACATGAGATCTACAAGAGAGAGAGAACTTGCAATTGCTTGTCTCAAACCCTAGGGGCTTGGGGTTGCTTATAAAGGAGGCCAAGGGGTGGAGGTGCTTGGGGAAGGGGCCGAACCCTTCCCCTTTGGGCCGGCCGGCCAAGGAAGGGAGGGAGGAGTCCCTCCCCTTCCCCAACTCGGATTGGGGGAGGAGTAGGACTCCTCCCTCCAAACCTGCCTTTCCCAACAAGGAAGGGGGGAGGAAACCCTCCCCCACTCCAACTCGGGTTGGAGGGAGGAGTAGGACTCCTCCCCCACCCGCCTCCTGCCATGTGGGGCCCCCTGGGCCGCCGCCCCCTGTGGGGCCCGCCCTAGGCCGCCGCCCTTGCCGCCGGGGAGGGGAGTCCCCCCAACTCGGACTCGGCCCCTCCCCACATACCATGTGGGTGCGGCTGCCTTGTGGGCCCCATGGGCCCACTTGGCAGCCCCTTTTATTGGGCTCCAAATAAATCCTTTATTTATATTTTCCAATATATTAATTAAATAAATAATTAATTGTTTTGTCTAATTAATTCCTAAATGAATATTTCCTTTTACAGAAAATTCCCGGAATTAATTACTTATCATATAACTCATATTTATATGAACCGGGATACCTAGTATCCGCCAACAAAACATCGGAACAATATTTCCTTCTTCATAAGCACTCGGATTAAATCCGCTGATGATAGAAACCATTCCTATCATCCCGGGACATTAGATGTCCGCATTCTCTCTAACTTATAATTCACCGGAACAAGTCCCAGTGACATCGGAGCTACTCCGACACAATCTCATTCCCACTAAAACTACATCTTTACTCTCGATCAAAGATTGACCTACAGCTTAAGCGTGTGACCCGAAAGGTTCAGCAATCACAAAGTATTGTTTGGGAGCTTACCAAACAATAACCAGCAGTGGGTTAGGCATTCGTACTGGCACCCTTGTGTTGTGAATGAACAACAGAACCTGTGCGTTAACCATTACGCTTAATCCCCTTACATGCACGATACCAATGATATCTCGAGATTGAGACAATGTGCTCTAGTGTGATCAAACCCTTTGACCATAACACATATTATTCTCGTACCAATATCATTCTCTTTTCTCATTCCGTATATATGTTGTCCCATGATAAATCACACTTGTGTCTGGCCAGACGATTGGGTGACAACAACAATACTTGAGATGGCCTAGAGGATGTATCTCTCCATTGTCTGGAGGAGTAAGTGCCATTCTTGAACGATCTCTGTTCCAATACATATTCTAGTTCAAGCCCAAAAGCCACCTATCATAGTCCCATGTTACTGCAAGACGTTTGATGGAAATCAAAGCTCGAATGTCGAATAAGCGGTCACAAGATATTCTCATAGCATAGGGATCCAACTAATGATAACTAAATAGATGATCAATCTCTATTTCATCGTCGACGATTTGTCTCATAGCAAGATCATACGGTGGGTCGGTTTAGTGCGATTATCATTCCGATAATCCACTCCTATAGTTGAATGACTTATACAAAGTCCATGATCAGGAAAACACGATCATCGAGCAACAAGATAGGCTAGTCTTAGAGACAAGACCAGGAACTCTTTTTCCGTTCGTATCTCTACATGTGTATCGGAGGTTTTCCTCTTGCATACGTTGTATTTGCTATACAAGTACCCAATACAGTTGTAGCATAAAGATACAAACATTAATAATAAACATGGAGATAAATAATAAACTTAATTATTATTGTCTCTAGGGCATATCTCCAACAGACACCACTTCAGGGTCCACTTCAAAGGTCACCATCAGTGGTGAGAACGCCATGGATGCCATTCGTCTCGGGTTAGCCCAGATGGGCGAGGACATCAATGCCCGCGAGTCCGCCATCGAATAGAAGATCGGGGAGGCAGTGAACCAGATGAAGAGCGGGAAAAACAAGTTGGACCACATGTTCAGGAATCTCTACAAGCTGCTGATGAGACTCCAAGAGAAGAAAGCCGAGAGGATTGCCGCAGAGCAGCAGCACAAGGAGGAGCTGGCGGTCAGAGAGCAGCAGATGAATACCCGGGAGTCTGCTTTCCACGGGATGATGACTGTCTTGGGCGCCAAAAAACGCGAGCAGGACCAAGAGAACAAGCGCCTGAAAGGCATTGCTGATGGCCTTCAGCAGGAGCTCAAGCTGGAGAAGCAAAATCTCCATTACCGTGAAACCCAGCTGATGGAGAAAGACCAGGCCATTGCTAGCCTCAAGGAGATGCTCGCCCAAGAGCAGACCAATTCCCAGACCCAGCAGAAGAAAACTGAAGAGGACAGCCGCAAGATATCCGCGCTAGAAAGCTCCCTGGAAGCACTGGAATAGGAGATGTTGAAGATGAAGGAGAGCAATCACCAGCTGATCAACTCTCGTGACCAGGCTCTGGGTGAGCTGTCCGCTCTTCAAGGCGCAAACAAGGAAGGCCTTGCTCTGCTCGTAGAGGCCTGCAACGGGCTGTCTGCATGGGTGGCCCAACTGCGCAAGAAAGCTGCCCCTGATGCGCTTGCGCCTGACCACCAAAGCTTGCCAATCATAGCTGGCCTCATCAAGAAGAAGACTGAAGAAGTGAACAGCGCCAAGAACGACCTTGCCCTCCAGCTGAAGAGCGACAAGCACCGCGTGAGCAGGCGGACTGCGGCCTTCGTGATGGCTGCATACGGGGAAGCCAACCCGTCAGCGACCATGCCTGACTGGGCCAGCGCGTCCCCGTCTCCGCAGCGTTGGCGGAGAAAGATTATCCCCGCCCTCCTTCTCCTGGAAAATCATCTGCGCGTCCTGCTGCCCAGAAACAATGAACATTGCATTAGTCCCTTGTGTTACAATTCAAACTTTATTGTAACAGCCTAGAACTTAATGACTTTGCTGCTTTTATCTTTACAAGTGCGTTTTGCTTGTTTCTGCTTATCACTGCTGTTCTCCACGTCCTTGAGGGACCTTCCGGTTGCAAGCGTACTCATGAGGCCCCGACTGATCAGGAATGCTCTCACAAGCCCTGGAGACACCCGAAAAGCCGCTCACTATGATGGCACGCACGTCCCCGAGTGGTATTAGGTCTTTCGCACCGCTTTCTACCCCGGGAGAGTCGATACCCCGTGAGTGCTCACTTGACGGTCGAGCCTTGCCTTTGCTAGCCACTAGTATGCTTCGTACTAGTTTCATTCGCGGGAAGACATGATTCACATGAGATTAGCGGGATTTCAGGATAACTTATCTTTTATTCATGATAGAAGTTCTTGAACGACAACTTGATGCTTCAGGGTACATCTTGCAGCAACGCGACTCTTTCCGGGTACATAGCTTCGCGGTTCTCAGAGGATCTCACGTGGTTGGAAATCGGCGGCTTCCTCAGCCCGTGAGCATCGATCCGCTAGCACCCATAGTTCTTCCAGCGTTGTAACCCGCCGAGTGCACAGCTTCACACGCATCTTCCTGCTGCGCACGTGCATGTGGAAGACGTCGATGATGCGAGGCCCCAGGAGATCTTCAGCGGGAATCCTGTCCGCGACTGCGCAGAACCTCCAGACAAAGTGGCGCAGCTTCTCTCCCTCCTTCTGCCTCACATGGTAAAGGTCGAAGATCGACGCCGGGAACGGGGTGCAGCAGGTCATGAGGTGTTGACTGGTCTGGCCTTCCATATCATCCCGGGAGCGACGCCTAGGGTTGGAGCTTGGCCAGCGTTCTCCCCAGGCTGCTCCATGGGTTGCTTGCCGCGGAGATCTTCGAGTTGTTCCTCTTCCGGGGGCACGGGCTCAGGCTCGATGACGTTGATCACGGGCTCGGCAACGCCAAACCCTGCCTCGACGATATCAGCATTGTCGGTGGAGGTAGAGCTAGCAGGATCATGGCACTGGAAAGCGAAGTTCAGCAACCCTTCTAGGCTGGTGAACCAGGCCTTCATGCGAGGATCACTCTTGCAGAGGTCCAACGGGTAGGAGAGGAGCGCTTGAACAGCCCCAAGAGCCTCCGTCAGCCCCCGGCTCTGCTGAGCTGGCTGCCGAGCCTGCGTTCCAGAGATCTCGCCAGCTTCAGACATGGCGCCTTCTGGACGACGAGGATGATCCTTTTCTTGTTCAGGAAGACGCTTCGCCTTGGCTGCAGAGGTGGATCCGGATGTCGACCTGGCTGCAGACGAAGAGCTCGAAGTGGTCCTTGTACCCGATGAAGAACTTGAAGTAGATGACGCTTCCGATGATGAAGAGCTCGATGCAGATCTTGAAGAAGAGGAAGATCTCGTCGTGGCGTGAGACGCTGACGAATCCAGCGCTTGCGCCCCCTACCTGGCGCGCCAGATGTCGTGTCTCGAAGGACGGACACTGGGGATGACAGGCACCCCGTTGTAGATTCGGTAGGGGCGCGAAGGAGGCTAGAAACGTCTCTCACAGAGGGGTCTCCGACGAGCTCTCTCTCTCTCTCTCTCTCTCTCTCTCTCGATCTCGACGTGTATGGAAAGCAAGCAAAGGACACAACGATCTACCCAGGTTCAGGCCGCCCGAAGGCTAACAACCCTACTCCTGCATGTCTGGATAGATGGTAGCAACATGGTGTGGCTACAAGGGTGGCTCCGGTGAGGTACCCGGCAAGGGTTTTGGCTAGAGGAAGAAGAAGGACATATCCTGGCCCGGAGGAGATCACCTTCCCTTTCTTCCCTGCCCTAGCCTAGCTCTGTGATGATCTTGCTCTGCTGGCTTCCGTAGGTGTCTTCTACCTTAGATTTCCTCCCTTTTCCTCGCCATGCCTTGGCCGTCCTTTTATAGACAAGGGGATACCACAAAGGTCATGCGAGGAGCGTGAGGGGGTCTTGGCGGGAAGAACCCCCTCTCTGTGGTCGAGGAGGAGACGTGGCCTCTCCTCCTCCAAGTATCCATCGCAGGTTTGGTGAGATCCCCGCCCTTTGGGGGAAAGCAACGTGGGAGAAAGCTGGCACACCGCAGGTGGTGTCCCCTGCCCGCGCCTTACTTCCCAAGTCTTCTGGGTCCTTCTACCATCTTTTGGAGGGTGGTGGAAACCCTTGCTTCGGCTTGTACGGCCTGGTACCCGAGAGGGAGTCCGACGCTGCCGGGGTCTCAGGCTCTCGGGGTCCTCTTTTGCTTCGGGGGTGCGGGGGACCCGGGGGTCCTTCGCACCCGGCAGTCTTGGCTGGCGAGCTGGGTACCCGCCAGGTCTTGTGTCACGTCTTGGCCTTGTCCATCTTCACGTTGGGCCCACAGGTGGTGGACCCACTTTGGCATCACTAGGGGAACCCCGTGTTCCACTGCTGCGACACTACCTATTATGTGGTATTTCCTGCCACTCCAAGTAAATACTTCATGTGCTACCTTTAAACTATTCAAAAACTATCTATTATATAATTAAAACACAAGACAATCAACGGTTAAGATTTGTCACCACGTAACTATGATATATAAACGGTTGAGATTTACCAGGACAAAATATAGACCCACGAGGTTCCACATCTATACCTAATAATAAAAGTATTAAGGCTTCTTCTCGTACGTCATTTTTTGGACCATTTTACCCTCCCACCAAATCACATAATACGCACCTATGCCATCGAACCGTTTTTTGGCCGACGGACTGAACGTGTCGTGGCTCTGCCGCCAGGTAGAAGCGCCGTCTCGCCGCCTAGGCGTACACCGCCATGGCCTTATCCATCGGGTCTCCATGGGGACCTTGACGTCGACGCCGGCGAGCTAGGTCATGGTGGCGACCAGAGCCGAGAAGAGACGGGTGGCGCAGAGGAGGTCTTCGGTAGCTCGGGGAGCCCCTGCGCACGGCGGTGCTCGAGAAGGTGAGGAACAGGGAGGAGACGGTGGTTGCTCGCTCGCGGGAGCTCCTGTGCAGCGGCGGCGCCCAGGGTGCCATCCCTGGCAGCAGAGCGGCGGCGCACAAGCGTGGCCACCTTCCCGTCTCCATTGAAGCGATTGGGGAAAAACAGACCAGAGAAAGAAGACAGGGTGCTGCGAAAGGATAAGGTGCGTGCGGTTCCTGGTAGGACGCGTAGGAGGCGGGGGATACGAGCGCTCGGTCCCCCGGGGAAACAGCCCACCCACGCGCCTCTGCACCAGACAGTCCCTCTGCACCACGCCTGCCCGTCACGACCGCTCGCCGTCCTCCGTTCCGTCCCTGCCCGACGACCCCGCAGCCGTCGGCCGTGCTCCGTTGCGTGACTTGCGTCCCCGCCTGCCCGACGCGCCATGACGGTATCACGCTGCGATCGGCGCAAATCGATCTCCCGGCGCCGCCCGCTTGCCCCGTGGTGCCGCCCGACGTGGCTGCCGGCCTCCATCCGCGTCATGTCAATTGTGCCCTGCCCAGCAATCACCGGAAATAAAGGTTAGTGTTGCTGCAATTTTTACTGAAGTTTTCTGAATCTCTGTCGAGCGCCATCCGTTAGCAAAGGTCAATCCAGACTCCAGAGTGCTTGCTTATCTTGCTCAGTTGTAACCTGATGGTTACTGGGTGTTTAGTTCATTCTACCGGAAGCTGAAGATTTGCTATAGCAATGTGCTTCTCTGAAATTTTAATCAGTTTTGTTGTGCTACAGTACACTGCTATTTTTTTAAATGATGCTATGATGTGTGACTAATCTGTACCTGCAGAGCACCTATAGGTATCTAATCTGATTGTCAAGCACTCCCCGACTCGCATTTGAATGCATACATTTTTTAACTTTTGATGAAAACCTGATACTACTCTGGTATGACTCCCGTGTGTAATGGTACTGGAATCTTACGCCTATGTATCTATGTATGTGTACATGCATCTTTATCCACACGGGATGCCAATTCTAAATCTGACATCAACTATGCACAAGGTAGTTTATCACTTTATTGTACACTAATAAGGCAATATATACTCAGCTTCAGGCGGGCCTTCAGGCCAGGGCACGCCGCCGGTCAGCGCTTGATCACGAGCAAAGAGCTCGAGACGTCGGGGTGCCTCGTCGACGACTGCTTGGCGGTCCAGTGTGAGATCGATCTTGTCCAGACGTTGGCGCGGGCAGATACGAGTGATCGTGCCGGTGGCTGACCTAAAGAGGATGGGGCTGATCTGCGGCTGCGACGACGACTCGTGTGAGCGGCTGCACAAGCCGTCGAGGATGCCTCCACTTCGGACTCTCCGTCGGCGCCGAAGAGTCGTTGGAGTAGCATCAAAGCAGCACTCAACTTATTTTGAGGTATAGAAGGAGTATAATGCATCAAGGAGACTAGATTATCTATCAATTATGTTATTATTATTAACTACTAGATTATGAATTACGTTATTTTCTTCTTCTCGTACGTCATTTTTTTGGGACCGTTTTACCCTCCCACCATATCACATAATACGCACCTATGCCATCGAACCGTTTTTTGGCCGACGGACTGAACGTGCCATGGCTCTGCCGCCAGGTAGAAGCGCCGTCTCGCCGCCTAGGCGTACACCGCCATGGCCTTATTCACCGGGTCTCCATGGGGACCTTGACGTCGATGCCGGCGAGCTAGGTCATGGCGGCGACCAGAGCCGAGAAGAGACGGGTGGCGCAGAGGAGGTCTTCGGTAGCTCGGGGAGCCCCTGCGCACGGCGGCGCTCGAGAAGGTGGGGAACAGGGAGGAGACGGTGGTTGCTGGCTCGCGGGAGCTCCTGTGCAGCGGCAGCGCCCAGGGTGCCATCCCTGGCAGCGGAGCGGCGGCGCGCAAGCGTGGCCACCTTCCCGTCTCCATTGAAGCGATTGGGGAAAAACAGACCAGAGAAAGAAGACAGGGTGCTGCGAAAGGATAAGGTGCGTGCGGTTCCTGGTAGGACGCGTAGGAGGCGGGGGATACGAGCGCTCGATCCCCCGGGGAAACAGCCCACCCACGCGCCTCTGCACCAGACAGTCCCTCTGCACCACGCCTGCCCGTCACGACTGCTCGCCGTCCTCCGTTCCGTCCCTGCCCGACGACCCCGCAGCCGTCGGCCGTGCTCCGTTGCGTGACTTGCGTCCCCGCCTGCCCGACGCGCCATGACGGTATCACGCTGCGATCAGCGCAAATCGATCTCCCGGTGCCGCCCGCTTGCCCCGTGGTGTCGCCCGACGTGGCTGCCGGCCTCCATCCGCGTCATGTCAATTGTGCCCTGCCCAGCAATCACCGGAAATAAAGGTTAGTGTTGCTGCAATTTTTACTGAAGTTTTCTGAATCTCTGTCGAGCGCCATCCGTTAGCAAAGGTCAATCCAGACTCCAGAGTGCTTGCTTATCTTGCTCAGTTGTAACCTGATGGTTACTGGGTGTTTAGTTCATTCTACCGGAAGCTGAAGATTTGCTATAGCAATGTGCTTCTCTGAAATTTTAATCAGTTTTGTTGTGCTACAGTACACTGCTATTTTTTTAAATGATGCTATGATGTGTGACTAATCTGTACCTGCAGAGCACCTATAGGTATCTAATCTGATTGTCAAGCACTCCCCGACTCGCATTTGAATGCATACATTTTTTAACTTTTGATGAAAACCTGATACTACTCTGGTATGACTCCCGTGTGTAATGGTACTGGAATCTTACGCCTATGTATCTATGTATGTGTACATGCATCTTTATCCACACGGGATGCCAATTCTAAATCTGACATCAACTATGCACAAGGTAGTTTATCACTTTATTGTACACTAATAAGGCAATATATACTCAGCTTCAGGCGGGCCTTCAGGCCAGGGCACGCCGCCGGTCAGCGCTTGATCACGAGCAAAGAGCTCGAGACGTCGGGGTGCCTCGTCGACGACTGCTTGGCGGTCCAGTGTGAGATCGATCTTGTCCAGACGTTGGCGCGGGCAGATACGAGTGATCGTGCCGGTGGCTGACTGTAACATCCTAAAATTGTAACCCAGCTTTATTAGTCAAAATTTGTGGGCCAACAAAAACTTTTGTTATTTGAGGTGTGTTTGTTTGATTATGCTTGCTTGAAGTGTTGCTTGCTATAAATAAAAAAAACTTGGAGAAAAGAAAAAAAACAAATAATAGAAACAATAAAACTAATGTGACAAGTGTCACACTAAAACCACAAGTGTGGATTCAAAAATTATTCCAAACAAAAATTCAGTGGAGAGAAGTGAACCCTCTCATTTTCATCCTTAATACTTTCCTCTCCTTCTTTATTTCAAATATCCTAAATTCTATTTTCAAAATTCCAAATGTTTCTTTAACTTTGGAAAACCATCAAAATCACCAAGCTACACTTCCAAATTAAATTATCCAGTGGTACCACAAACCTTGGAAAATATTTGGAAGCAAACTATGAAAACAATTTTCAAAAATTCAAATTTGAACTTGGTTCGGGTATTTGATCGAGCACATGGTGATCACCACCATGTTCAACTCTGAACCGAATTCAATCCAAAAATTCGAACTCGATTCGGTGAAATCGATCACTCCAGTAGCTCCCACTCCTTCCTCTCACCTCACACACGTGAATGATTGCGAAGGAAGCAAGCTCGTTGACCTGGAGATGGAGTGTGGCGTGCGCCACGCCGATGCCGCCCGTGGCGCACTGCCGCACGGGTCGTCCCCGTGGTGAGCAAGGACGCGACGCAGAGGCGACGCCGCGCCGTGCCCGCCACACCACCCTCTTCCCTCTGCCTCTGGTCGACGTGACTCAAGCGCTGCCAAGCTCGCTGGCGTGCCCACCGTCCGCGACGCGACGCCACGCGCTGCCGTCCGTGGTCGCTCTGTGGAGGAAGCAGAGGAGGCAGCGATGCGACGCCACGCTCTGCCCGACACACCACCTCTCCCCTCTGCCCCTGCTCGAAGTGACCCGAGCGCCGCAGAGCACTCTCCCCCTTGCGTGCACCCTCGCCACGCCGCGGCCAGAGCGCGCTCGCGACGCTACCCCTGCCAGGGTCAGCGAGCAACACCGCCGCACCCTCTCCCCGCTTGCCACCGCACCACTCCGTACTCGCACAGAAGCGCCACCAATGCCGCACTCTCCCACTCCCCAGCCCCATTCCTGCACTGCGTCCACGACGAGCCCGAGCTCGCCCATAAAAGGCCACCCGAGCCTCGCCATTTCTCCACACTCCCTCACGGCCATCACACCACTCCACTCACCCCAGTGCATCGCCAGGAGGGCGGATTCGCAGCCGCGGAAGCGCTGCTGCCCTTGCCCGTGCTCTGCACGTCGCCGGAGCAGAAGGTGGGCGACGGTCACGGCCGAGCCGTGCCACTCTCTCCCCCTCTTTTCTTTGCACCCTATTCGCATCTCCATTGAACCTTAGCTCACCCGCCGCGTTTTGCCCGTGTTTCATGCACAGCAGAGCCGCGGAGGACTCGCCGGAGTTGAACCACGGCCGCGGAGGAGGAGCTGATCACGCCGCCGTCGATTGGAGCCGTCCCAGCACGCGCAACTTGTCCCAGAGCTTCCCCACTCCCTCCGCCGTCGATTCCCGTCATCTCCGCCACCACCCGAGGCCCCTAGGTGAGCTATCCATGCTCGCCACCGTCGCCGGCGCGGCGGCGCCGCCCGTTTATGGTCGTCGCCGTTCGCGGCCTCTGTGAGCCGTTGGATCTAGATCCAACGGCAGCTTACCCTTTCGTTTAGATTAGACACTGACTGGTGGACCCCACCCGTCAGCGTTTTAAACTTAAACCGCGCGCGAACCGTTTTCCACTGAGTCGCTGACGAGTGGACCCCACCCGTCAGGGATCTCACCTTTATCCAGTATTTTCGAATTTAAATCTTTTCTGAATTCAGTACTGGACCAAGTTTTGAAATTCAACAACTCGAGTTCTAGGAACCCAAATAAATCAAACTCAACTGTTCTGGAAAGCTTACAAAATTCCTTAACTCACCAAAGTGGTCTCATCTCATTTAATTAAATAGTAAAAATACATTAATAAAAATGCTCCAGAAGGTTTAAAACACCAAACCATTTGTTTCTGGAGTTATGTCAATCCAAATGACTTGAAACCAATTTTGGTAGCTTTGTATTAGGATCCTTTAGCTCACCAAATTTTGGTAGAATTAATTGAGTAGTGTAAACTCCTTAGCCTTTGGTTGAACTTCAGTGCACCCTTCTGCACTAAACCAATTAGTGTGATTTATCAGTAGGTCCAATTAAGCTCAAACCAATTTTGTTAGATCACTTGTAGCCAAAGTTAGTTGCCCCTAAAAGGATTTAATTTTTGGAGCAACCTAATTTGTTTGGTAGCTAAAACTTGTTTGAAAACCTTCTGAACTAAAACAAATGTGTAGGGAGTTTGGTAACTCCAAATGACCCCAATCCAATTGGGTGATCTTCTACACATCAGTAGCTATCCATAGAAATTTAGTTTGAATTTTTGTGACAAACATAGATTAAATGGTGAATTAATTGGTGTACAACTAGTTTCTGCCTTAGTTTGAAAACAATTAAATAAAGATTAATTCAATTAATTTGAAACCACCTTGTGTTGCTTGATGTGTGCAGTAGCAATGTGTAGCCTTTGTAATGTTGTGCTGATGCTTGAGTTAGTGTAGTGATTGTTTGTTTTGCTTGTTTAACGTTTAGACGAGAACGTTGCCGGAGTCTACGAGGAAGGGGAGTACTTTGATCAGCAAGAGCCAGATCCCGAGAACTTTGCTGAGCAAGGCAAGCTACTTCACTGAGCTTGCATTTATATACCTCTATTTTAGTCTCAAGAGTTATTCAAAGGAATCAATGAGTTTTGGAAAACCCTTTTTACAAATACATGAAAACTATTTTGCCACCTTATGTAGAAGTATAAGGTAGTTATTTAAAACTATAGGATGGGAAAAACCATGTTTCTCAAAACTCCTTTGAAAGTACTTGGTGAAGATGAGATGCCGAAAGGTCGGTGTTCAGTTGGAAAATGGTGGTGTTGATTTGAGAAAAATGCACATTGTGTCCTAGTACTATGACGACCAACCAATACCCTGTGCGACCACATCTACCCCCATATGGGGCGGGGCATAGTCATATAATTTGCTCGTGTTAGTACTGGATGCCTCAATAACGAGGATGACCTCGTTCCATGAGGGGATGGTCTGAGGACCTACCCCCTGACCCGGGTCCTCTAAAGCGAAGAACGCCTAAGGGCTGTTGAGATTGAACCGGAGATAGAGGATTTGTAGGGCCATTAAAATTCGCCGGGCAGAACTACGAGTCCTCACACTTAGTTTCTGAGGATTTAAGTGTTGACGGAAAGTATCGTAGCGGCAGGATCCTATACTAGCATGAGCAAAGGACAGGCTATGGCCGGGAACTCAACTTCGCATACCCTTGGTATGGCGGGACGTGGCTGACACGATGAGTGACCGGATGGGTGTGGGAAAAGCGTGCTACCTCTGCAGAGTGTAAAACTATTCGAATAGCCGAGTCCTCGGATATGGACAGTTGGAAGGCTGTCCTAAGACCATGTGCAAGTTTTATAAAATCTGGAGTTTTGAAAGGGAAGTGAAGTGGAAAAAGGTTGCAGACCTGTACCAATGAGTGGTACGAGGTTGTAAGGGAATTGGACCATAAGTGAGTTATGGTCGGGAAAAGGGGGAATTTCGGAAAAGTACTCAAAGTGGTGATTTCTTAAAGGATGGTTATAAACTTCTTCGTATCTTCTTCAGAAAGGTTTTGGAGGTGTTGAAGTAAATAAAAGTTTTACAAAATAAAAATTTAAACTTAGAGCTTACTCAAGTTGGGGTAGTTTGCGAGTACAATCAAATGTACTCATATTGGTTTCGTCCCTGGCTATTGTCTTAGCCAGATTTCGAGGAGACCTTCGTGGAGGAGGAGTTTGGCGACGTCTATGCGAACTAAGATCTTCATAAGTCAGCTGCCTGTCGGGTGTTGATAGAATGGTTTAGCCCTACTACCGTAGCTTCCGCTGAATAAAGATGATTGGCCCTTGAAGGCACCTATGTATAATTAGGCCTGGATGGCCAGGTTTGTAAGACTTTAAACTCGGTACTGTATGGATGTAAACTTTGATATTCGGTTCGGATTATGTGCAACGACAGACTGATCACGGATCGTTGCGTTAAGCATAATCGGGTATTTCGGACGGTTAGTCCGGGGTCCCCCACACTGACCTAAAGAGGATGGGGCTGATCTGCGGCTGCGACGACGACTCGTGTGAGCGGCTGCACAAGCCGTCGAGGATGCCTCCACTTCGGACTCTCCGTCGGCGCCGAAGAGTCGTTGGAGTAGCATCAAAGCAGCACTCAACTTATTTTGAGGTATAGAAGGAGTATAATGCATCAAGGAGACTAGATTATCTATCAATTATGTTATTATTATTAACTACTAGATTATGAATTACGTTATTAAGGGATTAGATTATCTATTATATTATCGGCTTTGCTATTGCTTTTTGTCAAGGTTACAAAGTTTTTTCAATAAGAAGTAAATTAGCCAGGACCCGGGAGGAGCAGTGACCACGTGAGATTGAATACTACTCCCTCCGTTCCAAATTAATTGATTTGGGTTTGTCCAAATACGGATGTATCTATACTTATTTAGTGTCTAGATACATCCATATTTGGACATATTCAAGTCAATTAATTTGGAACGGAGGGAGTATTATACTACTCCTACACATGTTACCGTCCAATGGGCTAGCATAATATAGGTACAAAGACTAATCATACGGAAAAAATTTGCCATCTTCTACACTAACCCTACATCGACGACAGTACAATCTGATGGGAAATTGTCGGCGATGGCCTAGGTGCCACCAATGTTAGAGGGGATGCTTATGCATTTGAATAACATGTTTTTCTCCGTAGCAACGCACGGGCATTTTTCCTATCTATACCTAATAATAAAATCATTAAGTTTTCTTGTGGTACGTCATTTTTATTTCTGATTTTACCCCTGGTTGTCAGAAAATATTTCCCACCTTGCCATGCTTAAGTCGTGACGGTTAAAACTACCACTAAAGTTCACGAAAATTACCCACCCCGCCATCCGCAAGTGAAAATAAAGTTTCGAATTTTCTCCTCAAGTAAAACAAAAAGTCCACCTCGCCAAAGAAAAACATCTCCACCGGATCTCCTCGCACTTTGAGGACGTGCCAGTGGCGCGTTGGTTGAGCACGGCAGTGGCCGGCCAGCCGCCCAGATTCGACTCCCAGGGAGCGAATTTCTGGGTTGCCTCGCGGGATTTAAGCAGCCAGGCGCTGGCTGCTCCCAGGAATAATCTCCTGCCTCTCGGACGTCTTAGGGCCTTAAGGTGAGACGACGTGCCCGTCGTACCTGGAGCTCTGGACTTCAGAAGACTATCAAGACGTATTAGGGATATAAGTTGTAGGTCTAGTTTAGACATATGCGTGTGGTGTGTGTGCGTGTGGTGTGTACCTGTATGTCCGATCAGATACTACAACTTGTATTCTCAGAAGAGGCTTTCAAAAAAAAAGATCTCCTCGCACTTTCGTCGCCAGGACCCTGCCGCCTCTCCTTGGCACCTCCGTGCGTTGCGCCGCCGCACGCTGTCTCCCCTCCCCTGAGGCGGCGGTCGCCAGCTCCGCAGCCATGTCCTCTCCCATCCAGTGCTGATCTAGACCTGCTACGCGGACGACGCTTCCCGGCTCGACCTGCTACGCGGGCGAAGGTTCCCGGCTCCCGTGCAAGTACTCCTCTCGAGCAGCCTCCAGATCTCACCAGCTCCTATGTTTTGTTCCCTCCCGTGAGGCTGTAGGCACACTCCGTCCCAGTGTAATCGAGCGAGAAAATACCGGCGCCTTCTCCGCCCTAACTAGATCAATGAACAAAGCACTGTGGCGAGGATGCCCTGGGGCTGGGAGGAGTAGAGCTCTCTGCTAAACACCGATTTGCTGCTATGTGCTCCTCTGACTGTTGTACTGCTGCATGTGTTAGGTTCTGTCATTTGCTCTAAGTAATCGATCGATCTCGCACGCATCAGGCGGCTGCTGTGGACTGTGGCTGCTTGTCGCCGTCTGCCATGCCGCTGAATGTCTGAATCGCTTCTGTCTGGTCATGTCGCTTCCTCTCGGGTCTCCTTTTGTCCTATTTCTGTATATTTCATCAGGGTACACCATGTGTAATCCCACCCCCATGTCGTATAATAATTTAGTGATCGGCTTAATCCTTAATTAGATGCAGTTCATAACTGCAATGGAATTATGCAACGAAGACAAAATCTTGGATTCTAACATGCATGAATATTATTATTTCTACTACTGCATTTAACATACGAGTTCATTCATATCTTCTGTGTAAAACGAGAATCATATCGTGTTTTTTGTTAAGGTTGACTTCAAACAATTGGAATTTTGTGGTGTGTTCTACATGAGTACTGGAAAGTAAAATACATCTCCCATGAAAATGAGAAATTGGTACTTTTAGGGCTGACTGCAAACAATTGGTCCAGAAATAGGCGTGGGCAATTCAAAGCAAACTAGAGCATATGCATTCATTTTTCTCGGATACTATAGTACATGTGTGTTAATTAGAATAAGAAACTCTATTTCTGTCTATGTTTGTGAGTAGTCTATCTTGGATCCGGTTCAAGCCAGAGTTGCTTCTGTGACTGCTACACTGGCATTAGTAGTACTTATCTATCCATCATGATTCCTTACTTTTACTCGCTTACACGATGGATTTTAATAAATTATTTAAAACAAGAGAATTTAGAGGCAACTCCTTCATGCCGTAATGTGCGGAGGGACATTGGTGCTTTCGTCGAAAAAACTTGTGCATAACTTACTCCCGTTGCAACGCACGGGCACGTTTCCTAGTGGAAGCTAAATGCTGCGGATAGATGTCCCTCCTCAACACGTTCAAATATTCTGGAAAGCAAGACTCAGTTTAAGAAGTACACGGATAGGTTTGTTCGTGAGACAAAATACACGGATAGGTGTGTGCCCTGACCACGTACATGGATCTGTAGAAGCAAACGTACCCAATGTGGACTCAATTAATCGCTTAGTTTATATAAGCACATGTACGAGCATAGGCCCAAAAGAACATGCACCCTGGACAACACCAAATACGTCGTCGGCTAATCGAAGCTATGCCGAACGAAGGCACCTAGCTCGAAACAAATCTGAGCTGCGGCTGATAGGCTGCGGGACGACGCACCAGCCAGCAACGCCAATGTCTCCGGCGACGACCAGGCACCTACCTTCAAATCGAATCTGAACTGCGGCAGATAGGCTGCCGGACCACGCCAGCCAGCAACGCCAATGTCTCCGGCGACGGAGCGTAGAAACATGAAGGAGCTCGGCCTGCTGGGTTCCGGCACTTCGAATCGGCCGTACATCTGCAGATTGATCGCCATCCAGATTGATCGATTGCCGTAGGGATGCGACGAACAATGTACCATCGATCGGCCATAGATTTTTAGATTCATCGATCTCCGTCGCAACACGATGAATTGATGGAGAATGTTTACATGGATCCATGAACGATCAATTCTTTGATTGACCACAGCCGGCGGCGAGCAGCAGCACATTAATTGATGGCAGATATCTCCATGGACGCAGGATAATAAAAGTAATGATCATCAGACACGCGAAGCACAACCTGTAGAACACATATCTCCCCACGAAAAGAGAATCGACGGCCGGTACAAGGCCGTAATCCATCGCCACTGTAAATTCTCCAGGAAAGTATTCATGTGCTCATCCGTCTCCACGCGGCAGCAAGGGCTGAACTCTGCGACATTCTCAACATCTTCCGCAATCCACAGTAGTTGTCTCCAACTCCACGACACCTTAGGTATCAAGCTATACTGATACTAGCGCCGGGCACACCAAGGAAAATACGTGATGAGTATTGTTTCTTCAGCATGTACCGTGGCTTATCCATGCAATCCTAGCGTCAGTCCATTCTGTCCACATCCACGGAGGAGTGTCTACTCGGTCCCCAACTCCACTCATCCTGATCGAAGAGATAAGGTACGTAGATTACAAATGCAGTCTCTTCCTGATCTCGATCTCTTTGTTGGCTCGAAAACACTTAAGCAAGAGAAGCTGGCAGAAAAGACTCTAAGACAGCAACTTAGCAAGGATATTGCTACATACTTCGGTGAGAATTATATCCGCTCATCAGCAATTAGTTTCACTATGTAAACAACCCTCCAATATTCCATATTTAATTGTCTATTGCCATGTAGTTGTATGAGACTGAACCTTCAGGATGTTGGCCTACTAATTTGTTGATTTGTATGTAAAAAGAGCTAAAGTGTAATTTCACAAATACCTCAGAGGTTACACAAATTTTCAATAGAAGTTTTTCGTAAAATTAATAGTTCGAGTTTTATGTTTTCCTATAATATAAGTTACCTATCTAATATTGTGGAGTAGTTAAAAGAAAACACAATGAGCAGTGGGGAACTCGATCGATCTCTCCACATGTATGTTTTGTAAACTAACCCTCAAATAAAATTAGCTTAAAATAAATTCAAATGTAAAGTGAATTTTTATTTCCGATGGGACATATATAGAGAAGAATGACCAGTGTAGAACACAGAATACTTTGATGTATAAACATGCATATGCTCGATAACAGGATGATCTCCATGTACATAACTAAGGTGAGTGATGCCATGCATGAGTCGACGGTCATCACACACGATGGCTTGAAGCAAGAAATAAGTAGTTGATTGAGCAGATTCAAACATGCACGAACTTGGACAAAAAGAGATCGTAGAGTTCATACCAGTATGATGGCCGTGCAGGAAAGGTAGTGACTTAGGTGGCCAAGCAACGGAGTAAATTAAAATGAGCCTGCACAGACTAGGCCATCTCGGCTTCTTTTAGGATGCCTTCTGTTAAGCTGCTGTTGTTTTTCAATTTATAGCTGTACAGATTGTATACCTCACTGTAACCGTAAACACTATTATTTCTTCTTCTATCCAAAAGAAAGCAGCGCTGTCATGCTTTTCGTAAAAAAAATGAAGCAATGGCCATGAGACGGGTGGTAGAACAACACACATGGTTTATCTAGACCCAGTGTTTGAATTATAGTAAATTTAAACTCTACAAACATACAGACGCAAGGAGAGCAACGGAAGAGATGAACTGGAAGATGCAAACGTCAGCTTGCTTGGCTTTGACATTAATGCATTGTATTCTGTTGTCGATTACATATATATTTACAATAGTTTCATAATAATCTTATTTTTGTATTTCAGTTCATAATAAATGAGATTAAAACAACACGATGTTAAATATATACACATTGGTCACTTTCTCACACATCTGTTCAAGCAATTACCTTTGATATGCTTTCATGGTATTCAAGAATCTCAAATGTATAATTTGATAAGAAATATAAATAATGATACATTCCTAAATAGTCAAACAAATATACAAGACAATTTTTTTTTGACGCTACGGTGTAGATTTTTATTAATAGGAAAAAATCAGAGATTTTCCCCTTGAAGTTTACAACCAGCACAGACGTCAAAAGCTTTGCTTAGGGAGGAAAGAAATCAAAAGGAAGAAAACTATACAAGACAATTCACACACAAAAAAGGAAATCTAGCCGCGCAAATGCGCGGGCCACACAGCTAGTTATCTCTTATCTGTGTCACTGTTTATTAGCTCATGAGGAAGTATGTGGGTTATTCTCTATTTAACTTGTCAGACAGACTTCACCAATGGACTAGTGTCATATACATCCGCTTATCCAATAATTTTGCAAAAAGAGCTGGCAAATGGGGTGCCCAGTCCCAATTAATTACAACTATAACTGCTTAATTCTCTTCACATGTTTTGCCATGATTTATCAGAAGCAAATTTCAAAGTGTTAAACATTATCAAATAGGTACTCCTCCATGGTATGTGATTGTTGGAAGACACCCAAGGATTCGGTTAGCCACGGCTTGTGTAAGCAAAGGTTGGGAGGAGTGTCATACCAATTTATAAATATGCATGTGTAAACAAAAGAGAAGAGGGATGATCTACCCTTGGGTAGAAATAACGTCCTTCATGGGAGCCGCTCTTAAAAGTCTGGATGACATGGGAAATATTGTTTTCACCCACTACCATTCGTTGACAACGACATACATAGCTAAAAACTTATTTTCATACTCTCTATATGATTTCAAAACTTAAAAGCTGTAGCACATGATTTAATCCCTGTTTCTCTCTGCGAAGGGCCTATCTTTTACTTTTATGTTGAGTCAGTAAACTTATTCCCCTATGTCTCAAGCAAGCATTTGAGTTGTTGTGATCCAACCATCTATATGTTGATACTTACAATCATGTCTTTTATGTTTCCTTGTTTAGCACAAAGCTTTTGTCTGAATGAATATAACTTTGAAGGTTATCAATGATTGTAAGGAGATTGTTATGATTGAGCATGTAAGTTCCGCAATATAAGCTCTGAATAAATACTCTGCTCGAAAGATAAGTACAATCTGTTAATTGTTCTCTGACCAAGAACGAAGTTTGCCATCACCAATTATGATTTTCTCTATGCACCTTATTGTGACTCCCTTTACTTGTTTCAAGTTAAGTTATATGAAGGAAGTTGCTGTCTAAGATGACTTGTGTATTAATAAATGTGATGCTTCTTGTCCGTATTTTGTTTATCGACACTTCACTCCATAAACCTGTGGTCTTGTTTACAGAGTTCAGCTTTCGTTTGGGGACAAGCGAGGTCTAAGCTTGGGGGAGTTGATACGTCCATTTTGCATCACTATTTTATATCATAATTTACTGTTATTCATTCATATATTTCATAATCAGAGATGATACTTATGTTATTTTACCTATTTTGCATGTTTGATGATTATTAGAGAATTAACCACCGGAGTCAGAATTCTGCTGGAAAAAGGACCGTCAAGACACCATATTTCTGAAGATCAACAATTCACAGAAAATATCCCGAAGTTCCTATTTTGTCAGATGGCGAGGCTAGCCAAAAGGGGAGGCCAAGGTGGGCCACCATGGGTCCACACCATGCCATGGCGCAGCCCACCATGCTGTCGCACCGCCACGTGGTGTGGCTGCCCTGGCCCACCTCAGCCGGTGCCCTTTCGCATACTTCATCCCCAGGAAACCCTAAGACACGGGGGATCATCGAGGAAATATTCCGCCGCCTCCACGAGGCGGAAAACACTAGAGAGAGAAAAGCTCTCCGGTAGGGAGAAATCTATCGGGGAAATTCCTTCCCAGAGGGGGGAAATCGTCGCCATCGTCACCGTCATCGAGCTGAACTTCATCGGGATCATCATCATCATCTCCACCGCCAGCACCATTATCTCCGCCGCTCCACTCCGTTCCGCTGTAACATCTAGGGTTGAATCTTGTCTAGTTCATAGGGGAAGCTTTCCCGGTGTTAATTACTCCTTGTGGTTGATACTATTGAGTGAAACCGTTGAATTAAGGTTTATGTCCAGATTGTTATTCATCATTATATAACCTCTGATCATGTTCCATATGATATCTTATGAGTAGTTCGTTTAGTTCTTGAGGACATGGGAGAAGTCTTGATGTTAGTAGTGAACTATGTTGAGTAATATTTAATGGTCTGATATTTAAGTTGTGGTGCTATTCTTCTAGTGGTGTCATGTGAACATCGACTACATGATACTTCACCTTTATGGGCCTAGGGGAATGCATTGTGTATTCGAATATTAATTGTGGGGTTGCCGGAGTGACAGAAACCTGAACCCCCGTTGGTATATCGATGCATAAGGGATAGCAGGATCTCAGAGTTTAAAACTGTGGTTAGATTTATTTTAATTACTTTCTTGTATTTGCGGATGCTTGCAAGGGGTATAATCACAAGTATGTATTAGTCCTAGGAAGGGCGGTGCATTAGCATAGGTTCACCCACACAACACTTATCAAAACAATGAAGATTAATCAACTCTATGAAGCGAAAGCACTTGACGAAATTCCCGTGTGTCCTCAAGAACGTTTGGTCATCATAAGTAAACCTACCGGATTGTCCTTTGCTGTAGAAAGGATTGGGCCACTTGCTGCAATTATTATTACTGTCTTTTATTTATTTGTACTTTATTTATCTGCTATATCAAAAACCCCTAAAAACTTGTCTGCTAGTATTTACAGTGAATTCCTAATCAAAACTGCTTGTCAGCACCTTCTGCTCCTCGTTGGGTTCGACACTATTATTTATCGAAAGTACTACGATACACCCCCTATACTTGTGGGTCATCCCACCCCTACCTGGCGCGCCAGATGTCGTGTCTCGAAGGACGGACACCGGGGATGACAGGCACCCCCCTTTGTAGATTCGGTAGGGGCGCGAAGGAGGCTGGAAGACGTCTACCGTGGAGGGATCGCCGGCAAGCTCTCACTCTCTCTCGAATCGCCGGCAAGCTCTCACTCTCTCTCGATCTCGACGTGTAGGGCAAACAAGCAAGAGACACAACGATCTACCCAGGTTCAGGCCGCCCGAAGGCTAACAGCCCTACTCCTGCATGTCTGGATAGATGGAGGAATCATGGTGTGGCTACAAGGATGTCTCTGGCATGGTTCCCGGCAGGGGTTTTGGCTAGAGGAAGAAGAAGGACAGATCCTGGCCCAGAGGAGATCACCTTCCCTTTCTTCCCCTGCCCTAGCCTAGCTATCTCGTGTTCTTGCTCTGCTAGCATCCGTGGGTGTCTTCTACCTTGGATTCATCCTCCTCCTCGCCATGCCTTGGTCCTCCTTTTATAGACAAGGGGATGCCACAGAGGTCATGCGAGGAGCATGTGGGGGTCTTGGCGGGAAGAATCCCCTCTCATTGGTGGAGGAGGAGAGGGGAGACGTGGCCTCTCCTCCTCCAAGTATCCTTTGCCGGTTTGGTGGGATCTCCACCCTTTGAGGGAAAGCGGTGTGGGCAAAGGCTGGCACACCGCCGGTGGTGTCTCCTGCCCACGCCTTGCTTCCCAAGTCTTCTAGGCTCTTCTACCATCTTCTGGAGGGTGGTAGAAACCCTATCTTCAGCTTGTACGGACTGGTACCCGGGAGGGAGCCCGGTCCTGCCGGGGTCTCGCGCTCTCGGGGTCCTCCTCTGCTTCCGGGGTGCGGGGGACCCGGGGGTCCTCCGCACCCGGTGGTCTTGGCTGGCGTGCGGGGTGCCCGCTAGGTCTTGCACTGTGTCTTGGTCTTGTCCATCGTCGTGCTGGGCCCACAGGCGGTGGATCCACTTTGGCAGCACTAGGGGAACCCCTTGTTCCACTGCTGCGACATAGACCCTTGGTATCAAAATGCTTTAGATGGGGCTATAGGTGGAAGTTTTGTCTTGTCAACACCACCTTGTGCAGCCATGACACTTAGAAGAATTTTTGCTAGCTTTGTGGGTAGCAAGAAAAAGTTGGAGGACCCCACAGTAGCACTTGCATCATCTAAAGATAAATTTGAAACTAAGTTAGAGAAGCTACCAAGTAAAGAAGATTTTGAACAACTAGTATCTTATTCTGAAAACATTATTCCAAAGATAAACAATGAATTGGTTAATGTTATGCATAAACTAAGATTATGTGAGAAAGAATTTCTTGAAAAAGATGTTTACCTGAACAATATTGAGGAAAAGTTGGTTCGAGTTAGTGATTCATTAAGAAAAGATTCATCATTTAAACATGTGAAGGAAGTTCCTATTAGGGTCTAGTGTCTTTGTTTTATCTGTTTTATCTAAAGAACTATATGAAGTACTTGAATTAAAGAACCTTGAAAAATTCTCTATTGAACTTGCACTTGCTGATGATTCCATTAAACATACTTTAGGAAAAGTAAGTGATTTTGTAGTAGAGCTACATATGACTTTTGTACCTGTTGATTTTCTAATCATGGATATGGGGAATAAAACCTCTAGTCCTATTTTTATTAGAAGACCTTTTCTTCGTACTTCAGGTGCTATCATTGATTCAAAAGAAGGGAATGTGAAGTTTAAGTTTGCACACAAGAAGTGCATGGAACACTTTCCAAGGAAGAAGGGCACATCAAAGTTCAAGCTCCCTCATGAGCTTCATCTTCAATAAAAATCAAGTAAGAAGCCTAGCTATATGGCTATAAAGAAAGCGCTTTACGGGAGGCAACCCGGTTATTTTTATTTGTGATTTTGTTTGTGTCCTCTTGCTGTAACAAGAGACTTAGTTTTTAGTTTAGTTTCTGGATTTTTCAATAAAGTGCCAAGTTTTACTCATTTTGGTTTGGAAAAGTTGCTTATAGCGTTCGGAGATTTTGTTCCTGGACGAATCTGTGCGCAGTATGATTTTTATTTCTTATTATGTAACACCGAATGAGCTCATATTTGAACTGTAGTTGCAACTTTTCATCCTCTGTATGCATGAATTGTTTCGGAATTGTTCGACAAAGTTTAGTAGGGCAGAAAAATACGTTTTGCTGCTGCTGTTTTTCTGGACAGATTCTATCCCATTTTGTTTGATGCATGCTTTGAGCTTTTAACTTGAATCTTTTTTATCCAATTGAGTTTATGAGTAGGCATAAAACATTATACACTTTCTGGACATTCATATGAATTTTTTTCTAAGTATTATATGCAGCAAGAAATCTATTTGTTTTATCACTACTAATGCACCCCAAAGAAAAGAAATGGGAGAAACGGTGTTTTGAAGTTTTTTCACAGGGATTAGAGGAGATGCACCAAGAGCTATCCAAGGATGGTGAAGACCATAAGCTTGGGGATGTGAAGACAACCCCACTGGACCTACACACTCTCGGTTTGCACACGTCTAATTTCTGTTTTTCGATTGAAACATTTTATCGCATAAACTTGGAGCGTCTTTTTGTTTGTTTGTTTGTTTGTTTGTTTGGTTTGATTTTTATTTTGTGATACCACCACATTATCATTAATATATGAAAGAGCTACTAGAAGTATGGATTGAATTATGTTGGATGCTATTATAAGATTGGGAAAAGGGATGCTTGAGTTGATTTAAAAAGATACATATAGTTGCATGATTAATGAGCTTGTTAATGAGTAATTGATGGCTCTTGAAGAGGTTGATCTACAGCGTCAGAAAACAAGCTTGATGCCCAATGGACAGTCTTGATCTTCGGTGTGTAGTTTACCTGCGTCAAAAGTAAATGGGTTAGGTTAAGACTCCAAGTGCAGAGTGTGTAGTAAGTGAAAGACGTGTTTTCCCCATGAGGGTGCCTCGAGGGTTTAATATCGAACTCTCGGGGAATCAGTAGTGAAAGATTTATCTTCCTATCCTTCTTTTGGTCACCTACAAAACAAGGTTAATTGTTTTGGTCTTCAACCTCACCTGTGGTTGTCAAGCACAAGGTGTATGAATGATATCAAGATAATTATGCAATGCAAACAAGAAATAAATATGCAATGGTGGTGAATGAATGTGCAAGGATGATGATAACAATGATAAATGATATTTTTGGGTTTTTTATGATGAATGCAAGATGGAAAAGTGTTTTTGTATTTTCGGATTTAATACTGGCAGAAAATGTAAAAGTGGTAAAAGTGGTTGGAAAGGTGTTTCTTATGATTAAAAATGGACCGGGGTTCATGGTTTCACAAATGCACTCTTGTAGCATGGAGAAGTGGAGAAGTGGAGAAGTGGCATGGTCACCCACAACCCTTTAGTGTTCCATTGTTTTGTTTCAGTTATGAATATAGGTGCATATTATGTACCCCGTTCCTATTTACTTGTTTTGATCAAGCATGTTTATAAGAGCGTGTGTGGGGTGATGTGTGCATTAGTTGGAGTAACGGGGGGTGGCTAGTGCGGTGAACGTGAGAGATAGTTTCGTGATCCACTTGAGTATGTTTACCTTACTTTGTTGACTCACTAGGGATAAAGAAAAATACCTTGCTACAGGGGTTGTGGGTGACCATGCCACTTCTCCATGACTAGATCTAGCATGTTCTTATTTTAACTTCATGTCATGAAACTTAAAGCTATACTCTGAGTTATCTTAATTATTGAGGTGTTATGATTTAGTTCGCATCTTGGTGGAGTATAAGTGACACTAATAAACAAAAGGTCTCTATGTTAGGACGTGATGCCCATATAATTAGTAACTTGTCACTAAACTTTTGTGTTGCAATCTCATATGTCAACTTTAGTGTTCCATTGTCTACCACTTTATTAAAGAGAGAGTATATTTGTGAAACCATGAACCCGGTCCATTTTTAATCATAAGAAACACATTTCCAACAACTTTTACCACTTTTACATTTTCTGCCATTTTAAAATCTGAAAATACAAAAACACTTTTACATCTTGCATACATCATATAAAACCCAAAAATATCATTTATCATTGTTATCACCATCATTGCATATTTATTTACCACCATTGCATATTTATTTCTTATTTGCATTGCATATTATCTTGATATCATTCTTACACCTTGTGTTTGACAACCGCAGGTGAGGTTGAGGACCAAAACATTTACTTTGTTTTGTAGATAATCAAAAGAAGGATAGGAAGATAAATCTTTCACTACTGATTCCCCGAGAGTTCGATATTAAACTCTCGAGTCACCCTCGTGGGGAACATGTCTTCCACTTACTACACACTCTGCACTTGGAGTCTCAACCTAACCCATTTACTTTTCACACAGGTAACTACGTGAAGGGTCATCAATCATAAAAAATTAAGTATTATAGTTTGAAAAGTTGGTTGTATGGCATAAATAGGCTACATTTATTTTAGTGACCATTTTTCTGTATTTTTTCACTTTTTTTGCGGTGTGTAAACTTAAAGTTATTGAATTTGTAATATTTATTCACTTTCTGAATTTTGTGTGAAGATTTGAAATATTTTGGAGAAGGCTCAAAAGTGTTTGGAATGATTATTTTGGTATTTACAAAATGTTAGAAATTGTTTTGAATTAATTTGGAGCTATATTTCAAAAGTTACAAAAGTCTTAAAAAAGAACCAAAAAAAGAAAGAGAAAAAAGCCCGAGCCAGCTGCTAGCCATCCTGGCCCACCAAGCAGCCCATCTGGCCAGCCCAGGCCCGCTGGCACGTCACGCTGACGTCACCGGCGGCCAGAGCTGTCGCGGTGGTCTCGAGCTCGCCGGAGCCGCGTGACGGCGACCCGAGACGTGCGTGTGAGCGCGTCGGATGCGGCTGGACGCGGGGTGGCCGCAGGTGGCGGCACCGCCTCGTTTTGGTCGTCGGAGCGTCGCCGGCGATGCGCGGACGGGGCGGAGGGCAGCTTGCACGGCGGCGTGGATTCCGACGCGTTTGGGGCGTCCCGACACGCGTTCGTCGGCGAGGAGAGAGAGGGCGCGACGGCGCACCTCTCAGTGGGCGTAGATCTGAGGGAGGAGGTGCGGTGAGGCGACGACCTCGGCGCCGCGCGCGAGAGAGAAGGGGAGGGGGTTTGTGAGGACGCTTTTGCAAAAAAATACTTGGAGTTTCCTGTAATTACAAGTGAGTCCTACGTAGCGAGGAAATGTGGACTGCGAGATAATATCTGGTTTTGGGAGGGGTGTTTCTGCAAAAAATGGCACGGGCCAGACATATGGACCGTGCGATCGGCGTCCGACGGCGTGGGATCAAATTACTGTTCATAACTGTTCATCGGAACAGTCCCGAAACGACGGGAGGCCGCGAAAATCTCGCGCCTTTATATATAGGGTAATTGTAGTCAGTTCGTTGCCGAAGATGATAGTCACCATGTTTGTCTCACGATGCTTTTAGAGAGTCTCGTCTCTTCCACAGTCCACACATGCTCTAACAAAGTAACAATAGTCTACCAATGACTTGAACCATGTTTTCGTTATGACATCAAAGCTTATAACCTTACCTATGGCATCAAAGCAGTGTGGTCATTATTTTATCCACGTCGCATATTTTCATACTTTGTTTGAATATAATCATTTGTCACTCCAAATTCCCGCTTATCATACGAATAATCATGCTCCTTACATGTGTGGTGGAGTTGTTCCTGATAGCTAGGTTGTACTTCAACAACACAATAAACGAAAAAATGGTACAAAAACATGACAACGGTTGGTCTCGACGACTTCGCCATCACAATGGTGAACGCAACAATAGTGCACGATATCATTTTGATTGAACAACAGTGTCGGCGCTAATTACTTCAAGTGAACTTATAGTTCGCCATCATTGGTTAAAAACATGGAAACAAAAAATGTGTGAAACGGCATCGATGGAGAAATTTTTTAGGCAAGAAACGACCGATTGCATTACTAAAATGACATTAGGGGCGATGGAGAAACTAGCTAAATGCCGGTGGTTACTTGCGAAATTATACTATTACTATTGGAGATTTTTTTTTACTCAATTTCAGTAGGGGGATTTCAGCCTACCTCCACGTGCAGACGTGCTAGGACCAGGTTGACGAAAAAGTATAGTACAGAGTGATCGTGAATTTCGACCAAGCATATTGTTATACCTTTTTTATTTGTAAAATTTTATGTCTACACTAAATACAGTCTTAGATGATTTTCCGAAACAAAATCCGAATAGAAATTGCATGTGGCAAAATGGTTAGTAGGGTGGTTTTACCCAGTCCAGTAGAGTTCAAATTATAAATTTTATATTGATGATGTTTCTTATTTAGGCGGAATATTTTTCAATGGAAAACTGGGAGGCGACATCGAGACGTCTGTGGTGACTTCGTCAATCTAAAGATCTGACTGACGACGGTTCAATCTTTTTTCATAGGTACTCATAGGGTATGGTGTGCGTGCTCGTGCACGTGTTCATATGGTTGAGTGTGTGCACATGTATATGAGCGTCAGTGTTTTTAAAAAAAAATCCAAAAAAGAACCATAGTTCACAGAAAAACCTCGTGATCTCAGTTTCTTTTAACTTCTCTGAAAATATCTGCTGTCGATCCATCCACACTCAGATCCATCTCCTCTTGCTCTGCCAAGTCTTCCACCACAGGGTACAGCCTTCGCCGCGTTGCAGCTTAGCGTCAACGCCGTCGCCGGAATCCCCCACAACCAGCGCCCTCCCCCGCCTGTCTAGGCGCGTCGGCGCCATCGCCATCGCCTTTCCCGTTCTTCGTCGTCGCGCGACATCGCGTCCCTGCGGTCTCCACCCCGCTCGCAATTTTGAGGTATGAGCTTGTTTTCATCCAGGGATTAGTCCCCACTGACCTCGAAAATTTCCGGTGCGCCCGTGCAACACCCGGCACACCATCCAGATCTGGATCTGCTGTAGATCCAGTACTTTCTGATTGACATTCTATTAATAAACAAGTACGATATGCTAAAATCCTTTAAATTGATGTTATAACGCCAATCATGCAAATCAATACTTGCTGCTGGCCTCATACCGAAGGTGAGAACAACATAATAACTCGATAACTTGTCTAATTGTATTCGTGCTATACGCGTAATATTATTGTAGTTACTGTCACATATTATTCTGTATAGAATACAAAAATACCTCATGGTTTCTTATTTTCAATAGTAACTGGCCACATTGCAACAAATCCGATCAATGTTAAAGAGGTGGAGTTGGAATTGCATGCTGCTTGGAATTTTGGTTGTCCTATGTCATCCTTCATTGCAAGGAAGTGATTAAGGAAGCACGTTCATTGCCAAAATAAAAGGAAATGCGATCTCATTTTGCGTTCGCCTTCATATATGTGCTCTTGGATATTTTGCTGTCCAAGTTGTTGGGCTTGTCAGTCAATATTGCTACGGCTTCTTGTTATTTCGTTGTTCAACCTGACACCTACTACTTTGAGCAGGTAATGTACCAATGAAGACGGAGATTGAGGAGGAAGGCAGGGAGGGTCCTGGACTCAGGAGGACAAATCCCTGTGTGCTTCTGTGTTGGGCTTGGATGCCCTCACATATCTGACGAAAGGTGGTGGCGCCATATCTGAGGGTCTTGTAGCTGCGTCTGTGTTGGTGGGCTTGCAAAATATACTCCAGGACCTGGTTGAACCTGATGGTCGAAGCCTTTGTTGGAATTATGCCATCTTCTGGCAGCTCTCCCGCACCAAGTCTGGCGACATTGTCCTTGGCTGGGGTGACGGATCTTGCCGTGAACCCCATGATAGCGAGATGAACCCAACTGCTCGTACTGTTGTTCATGATGCATCTACCGTGACCAGGCAGAGGATGCGTAAGCGAGTGTTGGAGCGACTGCATACAGCATTTGGTGGGGCTGACGAAGAGGATTATGCTCCGGGAATTGACCAGGTGACTGACACTGAGTTATTCTTCCTAGCATCCATGTACTTCGCCTTTCCACGTCATGTTGGTGGCCCTGGGAAAGTGTTTGCAACAGGTGCACCCCTTTGGATTCCAAACAACCCGCACAAAGTTTCCCCATCAAATTATTGCTATCGGGGATTCCTTGCAAGCGCAGCAGGATTTAGGACTATTGTTCTACTGCCATTCGAATCTGGTGTACTTGAGTTAGGCTCAATGCAGACCGTGGCCGAGAGTGCTGAAGCTCTGGAAACCATAAGGTCTGTGTTTCTAGGGGCAAGCAGTAAGAAGGCAGCCACTGAGAAGCATCAGGGGAATGGTTCTGCTCAAATATCGCCTAGTCTGACTAAGGTTTTCGGGAAGGATTTGAATCTCAGTCGACCTTTATCCCACACAGGAGCAGGTCCGTCAAAGATGGACGAAAGGTCATGGGATATGCAGAAAAATTGTGGTGGTGAGGGCCTGTTGCTCCCCAATGTCCGTAAAGGTTTGCAGAACTTCACATGGAGTCAAGCTCGAGGCCTGAATTCCCATCACCAGAAATTTGGCAATGATATTCTAGTTGTGAAAAATGAGGCTGCACATCGTAGCAACGGAGCTGCACATAGTCCTGGATTGAGCCAATATCAGGTTCAGAAACCACTGCAAATACTGACACAACCACCCTCTCAGCCACAGACACCAAGACATATAGATTTTAGCATAGGTTCTAGTTCAAAATCTGGTGTTTTGACTCCACAATCAGCTTTGTTTGATGGGGAGAATGGCAATGTTGATGGCTCGTGTAAGGAGCAAAGGGGGCATTCAATGGATGACAGGCAACCAAGAAAGAGAGGAAGAAAACCAGCAAACGGGAGGCAAGAGGCACTTAACCATGTTGAGGCTGAGCGCCAAAGGAGGGAAAAGCTCAATCAGAGGTTTTGTGCACTGAGAGCTGTTGTTCCCAACATCTCAAAAATGGACAAAGCATCGCTCCTGGGAGATGCCATAACACACATCACCGATCTTCAGAAGAAGCTCAAAGAGATGGAGTCAGAGAGAAACATGTTCTTGGAGTCTGGTACGGTGCGAACTCCTAGGCCAGAAGTAGATATCCAGGTGGTGCGAGATGAGGTTCTTGTTCGTGTAATGTCTCCTATGGACAATTATCCAATAAAGAATGTGTTCCAAGCTTTTGAAGAGGCAGAAGTCAAAGTGGGTGAATCAAAGATCGCATCCAACAACGGTACTGTCGTGCATTCATTTGTTATCAAGTCCCCTGGCTCTGAGCAGCAAACGAGAGAGAAACTGATTGCTGCCATGTCTCGTGCAATGCGTCCCATGTAGAATTGGCCGATAACTTGATGCACTAGAGGGCAGACTGCTTTTTTGGCTGTGAACTGGTAGCTACTGACTCCGGTGTTATTCACATTGTCCATGTAATTGCCACATGACCACAGAATGCTCAGATTCTGACTTTGCAAAAATACCTGTAAGTGCAACTCACTGCTGTAAATCTTTAACCTTCTGTCCCGTGGTCAATTTAGTTTTGATGTCTACTGGAGGGAGATTATAGTCATGATGTTTTTAGATATTTATTATGCACCAATAAACAATACCATCGGTGGTTGGATTTTTTCTCCGTTTAGCTTAAAAGATACCACCATTCAGTAGTGTGGAATTTTATTCATGCTGATGTACAAGGCCGAACAAGGTTGAAGATGCAGAAACAACCTTCTCCATTGTCTGTGCAAGGTGTAAAAGGAAGGAAATACTTAACCATTTTTGTGGTTTCTTCGTTACGAACATGCAGAGTTGGTGGAAAAAGCAAAATTCTCTTGGTTAATCATTGTGTTTTCTAACTTAGAAAAATAAGCAGAAATAGTATTTTTATCGTTTTCCTCCTTGCCCATATGAGTACCATATGAGTAATTTTTAGGTAATTCTATTGTGTCGCCCTGGGCTCTTGCCTCTGTTTGAAAAAGATTGCTTCACTCTGTTACTTGCGTAGTTCCAGTTTCACCTGAATACTGTTCTATAGTGAACCCATATTTTACTTAAGAATTTCTACGCACTCCGATCCATAACAAGTGTGTTTTGAACTAACCCCATTTCAAACCCGGTACATTTATTTTTTATCAGATGGAGTACATCAGTTGTTTTTTTGTAAGGGTAAGCATAAGCTTCATTACGAAACAGTTTGGGCCTAATTGCCCATTACAGCACCGCGGACACACTCTGGTACCTCATACTCCCTCATCATAGTTGAGTTTACATTGCATTTCGTGCCTACTTGTGCTAGAGCATGTGCAACTTGATTAGTGCATCGCCTACTAAAACCGATTGAGCAGGAAGAGAACCACATACGGCTCTGAATTTTGAGGTCCTCAATGACTGCAGCTCACGGGAGTAATCTGCTTGCCTGCTATTCAGTGTCTCCGCCAGCATTTGGGAGTCTGTTTCATAGACTGCCCTGATCACCCCCCAAGTCAGCTGCCGGGTTAAACGCCTTCTCCATCGCGTGGAGCTTGGATGTGAAGGCATCATGTATGGAATCTGAGCATCCTGCTCTTGCAGCAACGCCCCATCCACCTCTTGTTTGGCCTTCTACGTAAGCACCATCAACATTAAATTTTATAACACCAGCTTCTGGAGGAGTCCACCTTTCCCTCATTCACTCACCTGGGTGCCTTCTGCTTGCCAAAACAGCTCATATATTCTGCCGCTGTACACTGAATACGGTGCACCATGTCTTGTAACTTTGTTGTCATTTCTCCTTCTTTAATTTTATTTCTCTCCTTCCACCACAGCCACCACATGATTATCAGCTCCATGGTTCTATCGAAGCTGCTGCACCTCCAGTTTGCTACCCAAGCTCTCAAAGCCTAGCAAACGCCAAACCTGCTTCAATTCCTTGCACTTAACAAACAAGTGACAGCCATCTTCATGCATCCGATTGCACAGGAGGCATTTAGGATTATCAATCTTCACACCTCGTCTAATAAGATTATTCCTGAGAGCTAGAGAATAGTGTGCGCATCGCCATCAGAAATCCTTAACTTTATTTGGGCATTCTAGTTTCCAAATCCTGCTCCATTTTTGCACATTTGTACCTCCTAGCACCTCCGGCCTCATTGTACTTGCTCCTGCATCTGATCCATTCACCTCCGGCCAACGTGTCAAGCCCCAAGCCACGTCTCAAGTCGTTGCCCTAGCCCGTCTATTTGCAATGTCCGGCACAAATCACATTTTCCCGATCCGTCCAGCCCCTATCCTGGCGACGAAGCCTCGTTTTTTCCTCTCTACGGCGACACTGTTTGAACTGGTCCTAAAACCAGCCACCACTCAAGAAACTAGCCTGCCAGTGCGGCGGCGCCGGACTAGTGGAGCAGCCAAGATGGAAGGGGCACGAGCTTCTATCCAGGAATCTACTATCACCAACAGCATTTTTAAAATCTTTGCTAGTTATTAACTGCTTAGTGACTGAAAATTCGAATCTAGGTAACTAAATTTTCTTACTTTTTTTTTCTTCCAAATTTGTGGTCTGTGGAGTATCATCAATCTTATTGTGCGAGTTTATGGGTACACTGTTGAAAGGGCATTTCGTCCCTTATGTTGTTTTGGTCAAGATGACTTGGGAGTTAGAGAAGGACTAATGCTATCTACTTAGTTCATACTCACGTTTTAATGTTTTAAAATGGTGTTGAATAATGATTGGAGATCCCCATTTTTCATAGGAAGTCTGCCACGCTATCAAGAGGGGTTTTCTTGTTGGACAAAAAGAGGATTATCATGAAAACAAACTTCCTACATATTCTTTAACTCATCCACAAAAGAGATAGTAGATTGATTCATTGATCCGATGAAGAGATCCAATGAAAACGAGCATTTTAATGGTTTATGTACGGCTGAAGTTCCGATTTCAGGTCCGAAATTTCTTCGAATCCAGTTTCAGTTCAGCAGCTTATGTTGTCTGGCTAGAGTCCAGTTAGACTGATTTAGAACATGCAATCTGAACGTCCAGAATTTGTCTGGAATTTTGAAGTCATTCTAGAAGGCACATAAACTGCTCCTAATATATTTTTGGCGGACTTATTTGAAGATTCCTTCTTCGCCCAAGGGGTACTAACCCTTCAGAGCTCTAACGAGATACCTTGACCTTCTCTCTCCATCCTTGTTCAGCACATCAAAAGGTTAGAATCTCCTCTTTCTCCACACAAATCCAAATCCCTTTGTGGAATTAAAAGACGAGATCTAGATCTACTTATTCAGAAAGTCAAATCGTGACCCCCTTGAGTTACTCAAGTTGTTTGTTTACTCTTGAGTTTGTTGGGAAAGCCTAGACTCCTAGGGGTCGCCTGGAAGTTTTCAGGTTGCGGAATTTGCTCCGAGAAAAGTTTGTGAGGGTTTGAATGTCACCTTAAAGCTTACAACTAGTGATTGAGGTCCTAATTTACGGGGAGTCTTAATAAAATAAAGTAAGCCTTCATGGCGTACAGATAACCTTTATATATCTTGCACCTCTCCAGCTGTGAAGTAGTTTCCTCGCAAAGAATCAAACACCACGTTACACCTTCATCTCCGTATGTCTCGGTTATCCCTATCTGAAATCTTTCATTGGTGTATCTAAATTTGTGTCTGCCTTTGTGTTTGAAGTATCCTATTGCATAATATAGTCTAGTGTGTTTTACTTAGTTGTTAGGCTCACCTTATTGATCCGTATAGAATAACTTGTGATTTTTTTATATATAAACCTATTCACCCCCTCTAGGTTATCATATTTATCCTTTCAACGGTTAAGCTAGATGATGCCATGAAGATGACTATGGGGCCGTATGAGGTTGAAATGCTTGTGAAATGCAGCGAGATTGTGTGTGTTTCACATCCGATTGATATTCTTCATGCTAGAGTAATAATAAAATGGCGGCCCATAAGTCATCTTTGAGTAATAATACATGGCGGCCTATCCCGCTCGACCGCACGCGCACGATGAGACACACGTGGAGCCTGCAATGGCTTGGTCGAATGACGCTTGCAGATCGTGACCTTCGAGAAGGTATACCTTTTCCTAAGTGCATATCGGTGAAACCATGATACTACATCTAAAAAATTCAAAATTTAAAGTTCCAGAAATTTCAAAATAAAATTATGGGTGTTCACGATTCCTAGAATTTGCAGAACCAAATTCAAAATATACGCATATAACCACAAATGACAAATCCAAAATGAATATTGTCACAAAAAGACAAAACAAAATGGCACTACTCATTCATAAATTTGTCTTTTTTATTTCTCAGTGTCTATGTCGAATTTGTTTCTGAAAATTTTCGGAATGGTTTGACACTAGTAAATTTGAAATGTGAAGAATAATATGGTGGTATCATTTAACTCTAGTATCGCTAGATCTTTTCCCCTCTTCCTAATCATACCCTGATCATGGAACCACGTGCGATTTGTCGACCGAACATATTGTTATGAATCGAGCCGTTCTCTCGTTCACTAGGCTTTCTGCACCATACCATTCCTCTAACCAGACCCAACGTTATCACAAATGCAGCCTCGCCGATGCATAGGAATCGTGGCCCGAACCACGCAAAGGAAAAAAAAGTACTCCATCTGTTATTAAATATAAGATGTTTTAGATTTTGTCCATATTCACTTGCACACAAATGTTTTTAAGGATACGTCCAAGCAGACGCATCGGTTTCAAGAAGGAGAGGCCAAGCGGCCGTTTACAACGCGTTTCGGCACATGCGCCGTAAATGCCAATCCACCAACAGAAAAAAAATAAAGGGATCACTCGCCAATCCTCCACCTGTCTACGGGTCCTAAGCTACCCCTAAACATTCTCGCTGCCCTCCATAGGTCAGCCTCGGCTACTACCATCCTGATGGCAGTCGCTGCCGAGGGAGTGTGGCCTTCAAAGACCACTCCATTCCTATGTCTCCACAAGCACCAGCAGATCAAGTTGATCGCCGTCCACAAGTCCTTCTCGTCGTTACCTCCCGGCGCCTTGGCCGGAAGCCAATCCACTAGACGATCGTCGTGGCTAGGGACCCAATCCACTCTACCCCATCTGCTCAGGAAGGAGTGCCACACCTCTCTAGAGAGAACACAACCAAGGAGAAGGTGATTTATGTCTTCTTCCACTTGGTCGCACAGCGGGCAAGCATTCGGCCTAGGAAGCCCTCTCCGCCCTAAGCGGTCTGCAGTCCAGCATCTGTTCTTGAGCGCTAGCCAGAGGAAGAACTTGCATTTATTTGGAGCTCGGGAGCTCCAAACCTGTTGTGCCCCGGCCAACCCGATCTGGCCCTCAAAGAATCCTCTGTAGGCCGAGCGAGCTGAGAATTTGCTGCTGCCCTCCCAGTTCCACTTGAACTCATCCACGACCCCCTCAGTCAGGGTGAAACCTGCCACACTGTCAGCTAAGGACAACAACTCGCGGATCTCTCGTGCGTCCAAGTCAGGCGAGACGTCGTCCAACCATCCACCTGCGAGCCCCTCTCTGACTCGCCGGGTGCACCGCGCGGTCTTCGGCACTTTCAAGAAGAGGTTTGGAGCCAGATCTTTCACACGCCCCCCAGGCAGCCACCTGTCTGTCCAGAAAAAGGTGGAAGTACCGTCACCCACAACTGATGTGGTGGCTGCCTCAAACAACTTCTGCACCACCCGGGGGACTTGGATGTTGAACTCACTCCAGGGCTTGGAGCTGTCCGTCCTGCTAAGCCAGAGCCACCTAGCCCTGAGAGCGCGGTTCATCAGTCGTAGGTTGGGAATCCCAAGACCCCCTAAATGCTTGGGCATGCAAACCCTCTTCCACGCCACCAGACAGTGACCTCCACGTGCGTCCTTACGCCCAACCCAGAGAAAGCTGCGAATGATCTTCTCAATCGCCACCAAGGTCTCCACAGACAAGTCAAGAGACATCATGGCGAAAATAGAGATCGAAGAGAGTGTGGTCTTAACAATCTCAAGACGCCCTCCACGGTTGAGCAGCCCGGCGCGCCACCTAGGAAGATGGTTAGCCAGCTGAGCGGGCGTCAGCTTCCGGAGGGAAAGCGGTAGCCCCAGGTAGCGCAGCGGGAATGGCAACAGCGGACAACGCAACTCTCGAGCTACCAACGCCGCCTCGGCGTCGCCACAATGGATCAGGTGAGCCGAGCACTTCTCCAGGTTTGCCCTCAGCCCGGACACCAAGCCAAAATCATCCAGAAGTCGAGCGAAAACCAAACCCTGAGATCCCTATCTAGGGGGGGAGGAAGGTCACCACGTCATCAGCATAGATGGACGTGCAGTGCATGAGACCCGTGCCAGCCAAAGGCGACAACAATCCACAGGCCGTAGCCCTCTCAATCAACAGATGCAGAACCTCCATGATCAGAATGAACAACTGAGGCGAGAGCGGGTCCCATCTTTCCACCAGGATGACCATTGAGAAGCACCCTAGTGGAAGCTGACGACAGGAGGGCACAGATGGTTGCGAGCAAAAGATCTCCAAACCCCATCTTCCTCAGCACCTCTAGGAGGAAGGCCCAACTGATTGTATCAAATGCCTTCGTGATGTCGAGCTTCAAGAGGACGGCTGGAATATTCGAGCTATGAAGCTTGCGCGCCGTACACTGAACCATCATGAAATTATCATGTAGACACCGTCCACGCACAAAGGCACTTTGGTCTGCTCCCACCAGCTGTGGGATGGAGGGGGCGACTCTGCAGGCCACTACCTTTGCCACTAATTTGGCGAACCCATGTATCAAGCTGATAGGGCGAAACTCTCGAACTTCCTCCGCGCCCGCTCTCTTGGGAAGCAAGGTGATCAATGCCTGGTTGACCGAGCTAAATCCACGGGCATCACGCCGAGACAAGGAGTTGAACGCCTCCAGGACATCCACTTTTATGATCCCCCAACAAGCCACAAAGAATCTGTTGGAGAACCCATCCGGTCCCGGGCATTTGTCAAGCGGCATACTTCTGATGGCGTTCCACACCTCCTCCTCTGAGAAGGCCACCTCTAAGTGGGAGAGGTCCACAGTGGGCAGCTGCAAGTAGTCTAAGTTGAAGGAGAAAGGCCGGTCCACCTCCGTCCCGAGGAGGTCATCAAAGAAATCATCCACGGCTTCAACCTTATCCACATTTGCACACAAATGTATTAGTATATGGATATATCTTAAGTGTATATTCACTCATTTTAGCATGCATGTAAACAACATGCAGAACACCTAAAATCTCTTACATTTGAAACAGAGTGAGTAAAAGAGACACAAAAAACCGGTAAAAGGCCCGCAGCTCCAACCACACCCCTTTTCTGTCTCGCTGAGGCCCGCGGCGGCGGAGTAATGGCAATTGGCAATAGTGTTCGTCCGTAGGTCTTCCAGGCGACTCTCCCTGATCCCTACCAGCCTCGATGCGCTGGCAATCCGCGCTGAGATTGCCTCTCCCTCCTCCTCTATCCCCGGCTGCGGCAAGTACTAAGCGGCGGCATAGGTCTCGGTCATTTGCAACGGCCTCGCTGAATATGTTGATCCAACGGTACTCCTCTGAATCCGAAATTCAGTTGTTTGAAGGATTTCAGTTACCCTTGCAATTTTAGGAGAGGGACATGCATTAGGGAACAAGTTTAGGAGATTGAGGAGCTGCAAACCCATCAGCTCAGTCTATATATGATTTTTCTTTCACACCAGAAAATGGTCTCGGCCGAGTTAAAAAAGTTTCAATCCTTCATCTGATGTAAATCCTTTGCCTGAGCATTCAGGTTATCCTGTGATGTGTTGGGACTGCTGATAGAAATCAATTTTGTATATACCAAGGATAAGCTGGTTTATTTTCCTGTCAACATTTAGTTTGTCAAGAAAAAACATACAAGGTGCCATCAAATGAATTGGGAGCCATTTATGAGCATATCCATTTCAAGTGTTCCCTTACCATTTTCATACTATTGTTGTTTGTGTTTATTGCCTTATGGAATCCATCAGGCAACAAACTAATCTTTTACCTACGTAACAATTGCTGCCACACCAAGTCTGTGTTGCTCGCAAATCAAAAATATATTGTGTTGGTCGAAACAGTGATGGTGTTTGCAACTAAGTATCTGGACCAAATGTGTGATTTTCCATTCAAGAACTATGTAACAAAACTTCCACGTGTACTTTGTACAAGTGTTCTATTTGTGCCTGAGTTGAGATTTTCTTGTGAAAACTGAAAAGTATCTGGTATGCATGCTATATATCTCTTTGGCTGTGCTTATGCACTCAAACCAAATAGAGCCATGTTCTGGGAAATCCACTTCTGATTTTACTCTTATGCAGTGGTGGTTATGTGTACGATGCATTAAGAGAAATTGAGAAACAAATTGGACAAGTAAATCAAGCAGATTTAAAAGGCAGTGGAGCAGCTGAAGCTCAAGTCAGTCATCGGGGCATTCATGGAGGTACTTCTTTTTGACTGAACATATGGTCAAGCCGATATGGCATGCAGCCGTATGTGGATATATATGTATAAGGTTGTGCCATCGTAGTCGATAAGATTAGACAGGCTTCAGCTCATAAACCTGAAAACCGTGACTTCACTTGATATTTATTAGGGATTGACACCTGGCAAATCTTTATTATTTTCCTGACTACCATTTGCATTGGTGCTCTGATTCAGGTTTTTTTTTAGTGTACACACTATGCCACTGTTCTATGAGAAGTACCATGATCAAGTCGATGAGGTGCTCTGGTGTTAAGCTCGACAAGGGCTTCTTCAGCAACATACCAAAAGGGAGCCTCGAGTTCAAGGAGAGCCCCAGTAGTTTGATTCACCAACTGAGAGTCTGTGTATGTTGTGTAAATCTAATGAACAAAGGGGATGTTGATACTAGAATTCTGTACAGCCAAGAACACCTTCGAATTTCTCCTTCAAAGGAAAAGGAGAACCCATTTTATTTTGGACACATGGAATCAAAGAACACGTTTGTGCTGTCTAGCTACAAAAATGGATTGAAAAGGGTTGATGGTAGTGTTGTAAAGCTCAGAGCAGTGTATGTATTTTTGCATGAGCAATCTATAATCTGTCATGAATCCGAGAATGAACTTTCTGTTGGGTTCATCTCTTTTAATAATAAGGACATGTTTCATGTGAAAAAACTCCTTGTTAACATGATAGCGTGGGTACTCTGTGGTGGGAAGTTTCACATGTTCCTAGTGCCGTCAGGATACCAGAAAAGAGGAATTCATATTTTGATATCTGCAGTTTCTCAGGTTAACTATTTCTTGAGAAGTCTTCAGGATATCTCCTGTCGAAGAGACCTGAAGAAGTTCCTCATGATATGTAATGCAGTTGATTTATGACCTGGAGTCTATCCAATCAATTTACTCTAATTCCTGTCAATAAAGTTGTGAAGGTGTTCTGAGCACGTGAAATTTGTTGTTCTTATATATCCAAAAGCTAGAAACCTGAACAATCACATTCATGATGCATCTAGTATAAAGGGTAATGGCGCTCAAACTGGTTGACGCTATTTTTCTGTAGTAGTAAAAGAAAATGCACACGGTTGGAACTTCTCGATGGAAGATTCCACAGGAAGTATATATATTGTATTGAAGGCACAAAAGTAATTTGAAGCATATGATTTCATTCCATTCAAATGAGAATTTCATCACATTACAAGAGTCCATGACCCCGGACTTGGAGTTGGAGGGTTACATTTGGATGATACATCCTTGACTAGCTAAGCCTTTGACCACGCATACATGAGTGGTTTCTTCTAGGCAATGCAGACTCCACTCAACAAACTTCCAATGCATATGAACCAAAGTCAAGCATCACAAATTTTACACGAAGGAATAGCAAAATCCCCAATCTAAGGCAGCTCACACGACTAAGGGTGTCGCAAACTCCATTCAGTATCTCCTCTTACTGCTGCAAACCGGGTAGCAAACGGGAGTTTGATTTTTTTTTCCACATTGAGGGCGTGTTTCCACGCTTTTTTTCTCATGCTTGATTTGCAGTAGCATTTTTTTAGCAACAGTTTCGATGCTTTGCTCTGGTTCCTCCTTTCGTTTGCTTAAACCTTCTGTTTAGGACCAACAAAAGGAGCTAATTTCATTTGCGACATATACCGTAGGAAAGATCTTGCTGCCTTAGTTTGGAAACCCCACTACCCACCCGTGTAAAACTGTAAATGACTGAGCAAAGTTCAGATAACACTAGAAGATGCTAAGTAGAATAACTGCAGAACATAAAAGAAACAATTAACACCCAATGTATGGTTTAGAAGAACTAGCTAAGCAAAGAAGAACAACTACCAGGGACTCAAAAAACTGTGACTCTCGGCAGTGGTCGACTCGGGAACAACTTCCACTTCATCACTTGGTGGGTGGCATGGTCTTCACCTGGTCCAAGGTGATCCTCATGGGAGGGTAGTGAGTGTTTCCCTTGTAGACCACTTCAACATAGCCATCCTCCACGTCGGAAACGACGACGACAAGGTTCAAGATGACGAGACGCTCCCCCGTTGGCAAGGTTCAAGAAAATCCGTCCTAGTTTTCTTTTATAACATTCTTGTCTACAACAAATCCACGGGAGATTCCTCGATTCAGATTTCCCGAGTGTTTTGGAACAATTCTAGGAAAGTCATTTTGACTCCCGAGTTTGAGTGATTTCATTATTTATAAAATTTAAATATAAATATTTTTAATCTAAATAAGATCTCTCATGTTTTCAAAGCTATACACTATGAGCATGCAAACTCAGAGTACGAAATGTTCCGTATTATGTGACAAAAATAACAAAAGTTGGAGATTTAAACTACATGGTTCATCATAATCAGATCTGTACATTTATCATTTTTGTGTAGCTCAAAAAGAAAAGTATTTTGCATTGAGATTTGCATGATTTTAGGATATATATAACATGCATGTTTTTTCATGTTTTTTGAAACATCTAAATGCATAATTTTCGATCTTTTATAAACAATGAGATCACTTGTGGAGCACGAAATCTCCACTCAACAATTCGGCCTAAGAATAACATGCGCGTAATGTCATGAATCGGGACGTTCTCTCGCTCACCGGGCTTTTTGCACCATCCCAATCCGCTAACCAGGCCCAACATTATCTCAAATGCAGCCTCCCCTTACCTAAAAAAGAAGTGTGGCTCCCCCTTCCAGTCTCGCTGACGCTCGCGGCGGCGGAGTAACGGCGGTGGTCCTCGTCCCTATGTCTTCCACAAGGTGTTGATCCCCCGCTAGGATGTGCCTTTCCCACCTCTATCCGGCCAATTTCAGGTCCGAAATTTCTTCGAAACCAGTTTCAGTTCAGTAGCTTATGTTGTCTGGCTAGAGTTCACTCAGACCGATTTAGAACATGCATTCCGAACGTCTAGTCCGGAATTTTGAAGTCATTCTAGAAGGCACATAAACTACTCGTAATCTATTTTTGGCAGACTTATTTGAATCACTCTTCTTCGCCAAAGGGGTACTAACCTTCAGAGCTCTAACGAGACACCTTGACCTTCTCTCTCCATCCTTGTTCAGCACATCAAAAGGTTAGAATCTCTCCTTTCTCCACACAAATCTAAATCCCTTTGTGGAATTAAAAGACTGAGATCTAGATCTACTTATTCAGCCAGTCAAATCGTGACCCCTTGAGTTACTCAAGTTGCTTGTTACTCTTGAGTTCGTTGGGAAAGCCTAGACTACTAGGGGTCGTGTGGAAATTTTCAGGTTGCGGAAATTGCTCCGAGAAAAGTTTGTGAGGCTTTGGATGTCACCTTAAAGCTTACCACTAGTGATTGAGGTCCTAATTTGCCGAAGACGTAGTAAGAAGGTATTGTTTGTTCTTGTGATTCCAAATCAAAGTGAAGAAGAAGATGATGATATTGATGAGCAAGTTAATTAAGGAGACATTTCCTATACCATAAGTGTTGACCATATCTAATTAGAACTGCAACGTATTTGCCAAAGTCATGTACCTATTGGATTCATTTCGGCAATTCTATAGCTTTTTTAATTATTTTTATAAAGAGTGTGTCTAAATATAAAATACTAAACATTATGTTTGAAACTATGTCTGAAAATGTAATTTGTAATTGTGTTTACTTCCATGTATGAAATCTGTGCGAATAAATTGAGACACTCTAATACATTATTTATTGAGTTATTGTGTGGGCACATCTGAAAGGTCCAGATATGACTACTAAAGGGGGTGAATAGGAGCTATTAAAAATATTTTTAAATAAGAAAGATAAACATATGCTTCAAGAAAATTACTGAATAACTAGAACATAAACAAATCTTGAACAACAGACACACATAAGCAACACAATTTAAATAGAAGATATACATAACAAATGTTTATTTTGTAGAACGAAGAAGAGAACAAGCATCAAAATGGTAGTAAGTAAGAAGAAATGTGAACTGTAAGGACATAGATGAAGACACCGGATGCAATTCCCGAAGTTCAAAATGTTGGGCACCAACTCTACATCTTTGTTTGGAGAGGCTATGCGCCCGTGCATCCAAATCCTCAGACTTAGTCTTCTTCTCTGCTAGCTCAAGTTGCTCAAAACTCAGCTCGATCTCTTTGGTTGATCTGAAGGTGATCACCAATCATTCACAAATTTTCTATGATCGGTCCACAAAATGGGGCTCGACATTGAAAGGGCATTCCCCCCTAACTGGTTTTGGCGTTAATGATAACATGATTAGCAGGCAAAGCATGTTCTTTAGTATAATAGGTTTATTGTAAGATGACAAATGATGGTTGGAGAGCCATCAAGGTGATAAGAGACTGTGCTAAGTCACTATTCAATCCATAGGAAATCTGCTTCAAAAGGTACAGTGGAAATCAATTCACGTACACAACTACAAAAATTTGCATCCTAGAGTTCCTATGATAGATAGAGATCACCCTTTTAGATGATGTTGTTTTGTGTCTCTCTAGGTCCAATTGTACCATCATTGTAGCCCGGTTGTATCGGATCCTCATAATATTGGATTATCGGTTGTCTAGGACCCCGACACGCCACTGCGCGCTACTCTGGGTTCCACCCGGTACTTGCTCTGGTACCTTCCCGGTTGTATCATAGAACAATAGTACTGTCACTCGAAGGCTAGGCGAGCCGGTTTTGGCTCGAGGGAGGTGCACATGTGCTACACTCTCAGGTATTACCCGGTTGAACGGGCTCCCGGAAGTATATGGCCTCCATGCTCAGCATCTGGGACTCCTCCGAGAGCGGCATCAAGTTGAATGCTCTTTGGAATTGCCCGGACACTGGCCCGATAGTTAACCGGCTATATTGGGCCCCGGTAAGGCTCGCCCTTTTTGGCATGGTTGTATCGGGCTACGAGAACATGCCAATGATTTCACGTGTGTATAAATAACCCCTCTTCTTCCCCAAAGATGCGCGACTCTTACCCTCTCAAAGATGCGCGACTCTTACCCTCTCACCTCCATTGTTTACAAGCTTAAACTATTGATATCTCCTACTCCCATGCTCTCGTCTTATTGATTCTTTCACGAGTGATTGCAGAGATTCAAATTTAGGGTTTCATCAAAGCAATTTGATTTCCCCTACCCTTGGTGGATTTTGTTACTCTTGGAGTCCTTGAAACCATAGACGGAATAGGTGTCTTGGAACTTGGCCTGATAATGAGGAGCTCCAGGATATATTACTGAGAGTCTTCAATTAAATTTTGGATATAGCCCCAACCTTGTTTGTAAAGGTTTCGGCTTTCGCCTTCAATGGCAACGAAGTGGATCAACATACTCACGCTTGGTGGAGGGTTAAAAAGAATAAGGTGATACATTGTGTCAGTAGAGATTATTGTGACTCCACGTCTCCACCCCCTCTATCCGAGAGTAGCTTTACCTGGGAAGTGAATTTCAGAATAAATCATCGTCATATTTTGGTTATTTTTTCAACCCATTTACTTACTTGTATCTATTTTTATGTTGTTTATCTATTGTGCTATATTAATATCCTTCTCTCCTTATAGGCTGCGCATCTAGTTGCATTCTATATAGTATAGATAGTGTTATCTATAAAATTTGCATTCACCCCTCCTCTCATCGACCAATTTGATCTTTTCAAATAGTGACATCTAGCCGACTAGGAGATACCAAATCTTTGAGAGTAACAAGTAGATCTCCAAAGGCTAAAACATGTAGTTGTCTGAAGCTCAACTGTACTCACAAAGGATTGCTAAAATCACGCGAGAGATGAACACTTGGCAGGACAAGAAAGTATATCTCGAATCTACAATTCAACTCAAAGTCACCACCATCCAATCATGTGGGGGTTAGGGTCATATTCATAGCTAACCCAAAAGCTAGTCACTTGTGGCTTTGCCTTTCACCCAAAGCATTACAACATGCACTAGTATGGTGCTTCATCAAGGTGATGTGCGCGGAAATAACAATAACCAGAGCTTCACTCAAGCACATGAGGCTTTAATTTTCGGAATAGCATACTTCACAGTAACTCACTAGGCTCAACACTGGTTCTACTGAAGCCATGGCTAGTTATACCACATGTTCAAACTAGTTTTTCATGTCTTTCTGGGTATAGAGTTCTCAATTTTCAAAGCTAGTTGTTAACCTCTAGATTTTTGTCATGACTAACGATCAAATTTGATGCCTACTTTCGAATAAATTGGGGAAATTTTATCTAGTTTTATTTCATTCTTATTTATCCATGTTAAGAGAGAGGCTAATAGTTATGCAGAACTCTGCACTTGTGTGGCTTAACAACATGAGAGCCTTCTTGTATGCAACTTTCTGTCTGGATGTAACCGCTTATCAAGTGTGTAAGGACATGTACAATGCTAGAAAAGACGAGTCTTCTCTTAGCTCTTCACACCATTTAGCGTAGTCAATAAATATTAGTCGTACCATGCATTACCTCTTATTATCATCTCTAACAATTAATTAATGAGATTTAGTTAAATGTTAGTGAAAAATTATATTAATAAAGGAAGACATATGATAAAATGGACAATATAGCCTTCTCTTAATTTTTTTAGAAAGAACAGCACTCTATTTATTCTCTTTTATTCAACTAAGGTAAAATCCGACATGACATCTCTCTTAGGAAAAGGCTGACGTGACTCTACTGTACATGCCCCTCTCTAAGTTGACGGCAAAAAAAAAAACTAAGTTAATTTTATTTACAACAACACTACCACTGATTCACTGAATATATAAATTGACGTTCCCTGACATTTTTTCCTCTTCCCTAACCCGAACAGTTCATTTCCCCCAAATCGAGTTCTGCACGCGCAGGAGGGAGCTCAGGGCCTCAGCTAGGGTTCCGGAGGCGCGCCGCCGCCGGCGTCTCCGGCCTCACTCCCGGCCGGAAACTGATCCCGGCGACTCACCACGACCACTTCTCCACCGTATTGGGGGGAAATCGCCCCGCACCTCTGCGCGACGGGACTTGCGGGAGGCACTCGACGGGAGTGAGGCGACTCAGGGACTCCACGGCGGCGTCCAGGTGAGTGGTCTCCGGCCATCCTCCATCCTCTGCCCTCTCCCCCTCTCCCCCTCTCCGGCCATCCTCCTTATCTCTTCTCTCTCCGGCTGGCTCTGCCCACGGCCAGCGCGCCTCGCCCCATCCACCCGCAAGAACACTCTGATGGAGGCCGGCCTCCTCCGGCTGCGCTAATGGCACAGTCTCTCCCCTCACCACCTTCCTCTTCCCACTTCGGTGGAGCAGCTGCACTAACCCAAATCCCCTCCTAGCCGTGAATCCCGATTCAAGATTTTATCTTTTCATCTGACGTTTTTAGTGCAGTTTTTGTAGGATTTGTGTAGAGCTCGACCTCTTGCAGCTGCTCCTCTTCTCTTCCCTTTTTTTGGGTCTAAATCCCAAAACCGAACCGAATCTCACTAAAGGTAAAAATCACAGTCCAACTTGATGCTGCATTGTACCAGCTTCATGTAGGATCATTTAGAGTTGATAAATCGCAAAAAAAAAGGATCATTTAGAGTTGATAATGAAAAATTTAGATGAAGGAAGATGCGAAGGATTAAATTGGCAGAAATGTATTTTGAATCATGAGTTTTGCTATGGCTTTTTTGAGTACATAAAGAGGACACAAGGGATTTAGGCAACTTTAGTGACGACGGGAGCAGACCTACTCTTACGAAGTATTTGCTCTAAGAGACATATGCTATTCTGAATGCTATGATCAATGGTGTTTGACTGTTGCGTGCATTTTGTAGACCATTTTGTCCATGTTTTTGGGAACAATTTTGCTTTTGTGGTCTTTTTAAATATGTTTGTTACTTTTTATTTTTTAATACATAAATGATAATTCTTATGTATTGCATGTTGATGCTGTGCAGATTTCATTTAGCTAACTAGAGGCTTCATACCTATATAAATGTTCAATTCCACACTTGACCATCCAAACAGGATTTGGCATTGCTGCCTCACTGGGATTCCATGAGCCAAAATCCAGTGAACAACCAAACAACATTATTCGAATTTAGGGCAGTTTCTGTTTCTTTGATGTTTTGATATTCCAGCACAATCCAATTAGAAGCCTCCTAATATCGACATACAAATGAAGCTTGAAGGTTATGTATAATGCTTGTCCATAAACTCACCTCCATGAACATGTTGTTTAAGTTGTTCGCATGAAGTTTTTTGTTTTAGCATATCAGGTAGCCTGTTATATTGGTTAAAGTTGTTCGCATCAAAGTTAATTTTTTAATATCAGTTATTTTTTAGTATGTCAGCTACTGTATGCATATTATTTTTATGTGTTTGTTTGGGTTGTACACTTGATTTTTGTTCTGTGAGCATAGAGGCAAATAAAATAAAATGGTACAGAGTAAGCATATGTATGATGCTTGTCCGTAAACGCAACTGCATGAACATGTTTAAATTGTTTGCACTCTCCGGATTAGAATGCAACCAATATGGAGGCAATAAAAAGGGTAATGCTAAAGATTTTAAGCCCAGGTTCCTGCATTCTCCGAATTATAAGCAGTGATACTATGACTAGCTTACACGACTTATTAAATATGTACATGTTTTGTTTTATTTGCCTCTATACCAACGTGCCACCAATCACTTGACACATAAGAATAAATGAGTTTCATGTGGTAACTTTGCTAAATCGTTACTGTAATCCCCAAAAGCAGCATTTGCCCATATTTTGGCTTCTTTCCCACACTTGTGACTAGTCGCTCAACTCAGCAAAAAAAAATGTTCTTGAATTCAGATAACACTGAAGCATCTAACTCCTCCAAACCCTAGGGATTTCTTCAGAGATTAAAAGCAAACTAAGCTGAGAGATAATATTAATAGTCTTTGGCCTGAATCGTTGGTTGACTCGCAGCTGCTCCATTTGAACCAGAGCTTATAGTCGGCTGAAATTCTTGGAACCCAGTCCTGTGAGACACTAGGAAACATCTCGTGGGCTAACCTAGTGGGAAGTTGCAAGCTTTAACGCGTCTCGGCTTTAAACCACAGTCGCGCGGTACTAATGTGTGCATAACATAAGCTGGTATGTAGGTGTCGACCCAGGTAATAATATAGAAAATACCCACTGTCAACCCAAGGAACATGACTCCAACCACTATGATGAGAGTGTTGCTCTGCTCTTCTGGCAAGCCCTTAATTTGAATGTCTCAGCATAACGTTATGCACCCTTAGCAGTTCGGGGCCAAATACGTTCACTGGGTAAAATACCATTTGATAGTCTAGCTAGTTTACTGTTGTATTTTGTGTGGTGACCATGGTTTTTAAGGCGTCCTAAGGCGAAGGGGGGGCGCCTAAGGCGGTCGTTTTTCCAAGGCGGGGGGGGGGGGGGGGGGGGGGGGGGGGGGGACGCCTTAAAAACCATGGTGGTGACTCAGATACATTTAGTTCAAAAAAACTCCAAGTTGTCTTTTGCGTGGAGTGCATGTGAGGAATACAAAATATGCACACTTCATGCAATGATTCTTATACACACTTTATAGTTCTTCTGTGATTTGTATCAGCTTTTCATTTTTATTTTGTAGTTCCATTGCATCACTTAAATTGCTTACTCACATCAACGTTTTTGATATACTCGTTTACTAGGATAGGCAACAATTTTGCGGCAATATGGACCGGCAAGGCAGGGATGACCATGTAAGTACTTTATTTATCTGCTCCTAGCTTTCTTTCCTAAAGCGTTGTCTTGGTTGATTTCGTACTTATGATGGGTGGATAACATTGGTGCAGGAAGGGGTGAATGTTGTTGGGTTTGAAGTTCCAGCATCACCAGAATCAAGCTACAACAACCCTATTCCCGGAAACGAAGATGAAGCCCGAGAACCCCCATTGGTTCCTCCTCATCTGCAGCATACGTTACTTAGCTTCCCACCGAGCCACGATGACTCCAGCAGCCTCCCTCCGCCCCAACCCGTGGTGCTCAATCACCTCTACATAGAAAAAGAGAACTCCAGGTCTGTCGTTGCCCTGGGCATCACACACCGGTTTAAAGCGAAGTTTGTCACGGTCGTGCTTTACAAGCCAGTACAGAGGCGGTAGGGTGGTGAACATTTGTGTACGCCATGTTCCCCTCCTTCCATTGGGTTGTGGTGGCCTGCCAAACGGATAGAAACCCACTGTTGTAGTCCTGCAGAAACAGAGAGAGACCTGGACTGCTCATCATTCTCAAATGATTTAGTCATGTACTTAATTGACTGCTGCTTGTCGTGATGATGATGATGGTCTAGTTGAATCATGTTTGTCATCTCTGTATCTTTTGACCCATTGATGATTGAATAGTGATGCATGTCTGAAACTGTGAAATCCAAGCAAATGGACGAGGCTCATTAAGAAACCATGAATATGAACAATTTCTTGAATACTGTTTTGCTGTTTGTATGAAAAAAGGTAAAACACATTTGTATCAGTTTGTTGAGAAAAGGTGTACCTAGCAGTTGAGCAGATAAAAGCTGAGGATTTGTTTGGTTTATACAAGCAACGTTTCATGAAACGGCCGTCTGCACAATACAGTGACCAATCTTTGGTGCAACATCAGATATACAATTCGTTCTGACTTGAATGGAAATTTTAAAACTCGAGTTTAAAAGGAAAATAGCTTTATATTTGGTGTATTTAACTTGCTTATGGCTCCTTATGTATCGGACTAATCACGCGCAGTAATTTAAACTATGTAGAGGTAAGTTTCCCCTCACGAAAATAGGCAAACAAGGCCATCATATGGTCTTTGATGACCTCCAAAATGGTCTAGTAAAATTCAGATAGGAAGCCACTGGATCGGAGGCATAGTTAGGCTTCATTTCAAAGGCACGCAAAAATCGGAGAATAACAAGAATTTGAAAGGATGGTAAGTGCAAACAGGAATAGTTATTTGGATGGAACACATAATCTTTTCATCTCGATCCTACGTGATTTAGTATAAAATTGGTTATGAGTGTATGTATAAATTGCCAAGGGATTAGGGTGTAGGGATGCAATCGATACGAATTATGGAGGCATCATTCTTTTTGAGTCGAAGGATTTTCTTAGGAAGAAAACATTAGAATTCTACAAAATTGTTAAAAGAAACCTTTTTAATTTAAAGTGGCCCTTAACCTGTTCTTATGGGAACTCAGCAGTACGGGAACCATTCTCTTGATTGGAGACTTGTGGAGTATCCTCACATCTGCTAACCAAGTAATGTCTGACTTGCCGTGTGTGGACAAACAAGATTTATAATAAGTGGTGACAATTGTTAAAGTTGCTCCTCTCTGAGCTCATCGAGAAAAGTCTGACTTGCGATGCGGCCATAAGACAAAAATACCTATTAGGGCTTGTTTGGTTCACATGATTGAAAAAACAAAAGAATATAAACAAGCACATGAATGTGATAGGGATGCATGTGCAAAATACAGTAAGTTCGTAAATTTAGGTGTTTCGTTCACAAGAGCAGGAAAACACAACAATCTTCATAAAACATGATCAAACTGAAGTCAAAACACATGAAAAAATATATAATTATGATACTAATACAGCAATACTAGACATCAATCTCATTCTTTATAGGAATTTTAGGAAGATGGTGTATTGTATTATTATTTTTCTTTAAAGCTGAGATCATACAATTTTTTTATGTTTTTCCTTTACTAAAATGATTTATCTCAACTTTTTAGTTGGACCAAATAGGCCCGTGTTGTTATTCTGAACTTGGCTATGTCTCCAGCAGTTTTCCTCTTCTAGAACTAGTAAAAGGGCACGTGCAACGCACGTCTACACAGATAATTATGCGTATATATAGCATGTCTCTAAATTATTGTACATTTGTTTCGGAGCACAAATTACAAGAAAACAGTGTAAGCTAACAACCCAGATTGTATATTACTCATACTTCTCCGGAGCACAAATTACAAGAGAACAGTGTAAACTTCCAGAGGTTATAACAATGTGAGAAGCAACAAAAGCCTTGTAAATATATCCGGATAAGTATGTAAGCAGAATGTTAACTTCAAACACAAATAGTTGGTACTACATATATGCATTGTTTAGCAAGCAGCTACTTATATTCTGCCTTTGTCTCGATTTCGAAAACTACAAAATACAACAATAAAGAGGTAGCTCGCCATGTAATGTAAATTCAGCATCGTTTCTTCCCTGAATGGACTGCATGATGCATCTCATACTCTAGTATTGACGGCTCAATACAACTCTCACTAACACATAAGCTCATGCCAAGTATGTAGTAGCACAATATTGTTGTTAGCTCCTCATTGCAGATGGCTGAAAGCTTGAATACCGTGAGGGGTGCCATATACATATAGCAAGATATTATTTTCACAGTGGCCACCAATGCAGACCCACTGATGAGTCATGTTCATAATGAACAAATGACTTATCTAAGGTTGAGGGGAATTATATGTACCAGCCTAGTGAGAGCTCATAGCATACCACACGCAACTAAGAATGCGTGCACACTTAGTCAATTGCTGCTACGAGTAATAATCATGGAGACATGCTTCAGCAACACTGACCTTTTCTCACAGCGATTGCTGGGTAGGTGACATGCTACAGACGACAGGCGCGTGGTGTGTGCCGTGTCGGGGCCAGCAGGCATCGGGTGGGAGCCTCAGGCGAGTGCGTTGGGCAGGCAATGAAGGCCGGACGGCGTCGACCAGGGGGAGATTGAGGCCGTCTGGCGGCGGCAGATCGCGTCGCACATGCGGGGATGGACAGGCAGCGGGTGATGCGTCACGCAGGCGGGGATGGAGGCCGGCCGGCCGCGGGCGGGCGCGTCGGGCAGGGATGGATGCCGGCAAGCAACATGCGATCGCGTCACGCAGGCGGGATGGAGGCCGGCCGGCATCGGGCGGGCGCATCGGGCAGGGCGGTGGGCACGGAAAGAAATCTCGATTTGGCTACAGGATGGAACCCCCCAGGTCTTCTGTCTCCCCCAAACCTCGCCGACGGCCACAGCGGCACACAAACCTAGGCAACGCAGGTTTCTGCCAGGAGAGGATGAGCGAGCCACGGGCGAAAACAGGAAAACGTTTCGCAGGATGGAAGGATCCCATAGAACGGTCTTGACCGTGATCTTATATATAACAGATCAGATTTAATGTACAACGCAGCACAACACAAGTTTGCTCTTTTAATAGTAGTATAGATTAACTTCGTCATCCTCTTGAATTAAAGCCGTCGCACGCTCACGGCACTACCACACCCAACTAAAAAACTGGTTAGGCGCACCATGCAAAAAAAAAAGTTAGGCGCAAGGTTTCAGCCTTATATCCATGGCTTCCCCCTCCCCTTTTTCACACACCCTCAGTCAAAAATTGAAGAGGTGTGCATGCTATAAATTGCCAGCGGTCAATTTACCCGCTTCTCAGGTTGCCAAACTCCTGTAACCAGGTCAATAAAACCGCCACCTTCTAGTCACCGTAATTCAGAACTTAAAAAGAGGTTGATTCCCGGAATGTGTAGCAGCTCTTAGGGAGGTTGATTCCCAGTCACAGAAAATGTTTAGATTAATGCAGGTCTCAGAAAAATGTATAAATATCTCATGAGAGGCCAACCGCTTCACCTGACCTAACCTAATAATCCACTAATTCATGATGAAAAGTTAGCGGAGCTCTTGGATTCTGGTGCTTCTTTGGAGAGCTCAAGGGAAACAGGACAGTGATCACTTCCATAAAATCCTGCCATCAAGAAAGTCCATGAATCAAAATATGTTAGAACTATTACGGGTACCTGAACACAACCGGGGAACTTGTTGCGATTAAGTCGACAGATAAGCAGTTGGGTATATATATAGCCGAACACCAGTACATATGAAGTGTATCATCATTTCATATGCACAGAGGATGAAAAAACAGATCTGTACCAGTTAGCAGTTCAGGGCATTTCCAAACCTATTTATAGCTGTATCTTTATCCCTCCATATACCTAACAAACTAGATAAGAGAACTCTAGATATCTGTTTTCTGATATTAAATATGTGAGACCAACGCATGGTTGAATCAACATCCTATCATCCATGGTTACTCCCATATTTACTGCAGCAGATGACATGCAAATAAACTTGCGAACCGACGGGTTCATGTGTCCTTTCCAAATGCGGATCATACACATTGCTTCTAGTAATTTAGCAGCGTTGAAAGTTTTTCCCCTTAGGCTACTCTTTTTTATAAAATAAACTGGGAACTTCAAAAGGACTAAAAATATAGAAATATCACAGTAATAAATCACCACACAAAGAAAGTTGTGTGATACAAACCTTCCAGTTCAATTCCATGACCATGCATTTTACATGAAACAATTCTGTCCTTCAACCGTTCTGAAACAATGAAATAATCAATCCGCATTCTCTTTCCTCGGTACCTGGAGAAAATATGAATCACATACACAATAGCATTAGCATTCACATGTAATAGTTCGAAAGAGCGTTGCTAATCAGGAACCGTAAAATCTGACAAGCAACTAAACACAATAATTAACAATTCAAGAATTATACAATCACGGAAATATTTCTTACTTCCCAATTGGATTCCCAGACCAAGAGAAGCCACACTCCATGTCTTTCTCTTTGTGCATGCATCTGTAAGCATCTACTAGCTTTCCCCTGTATATCAACATGTAATTCCATAAGGTATTCAAGACAAAATAATCAATACCACAAAAGATTAATGCGTCTACGTGATCAATTTATATCTTGTTAATTTCTACCAGTATGCGCTGTTCATCATTCATTGGTTTATGTTAAGTTTCATGCATCAACGACGAGACCAAAAGTCCGAACTGATGGAGAAGATTGCGATATCCACATATACTTCAACACCCCCTCTCGTGTGGCTCGATAAGGGCTGACGTGATAGAAAGAGGGCAAAATTTCAACATGTGAATGCTAATGCTATTGTGTATTTAGAACAAACATATACTTTTACACGATAGATGCTGATTGAGAACAAACATATTATCGCCTGTTATGTTGAACACTGAACTTACTGGAATACTGAAATAGTAATCTTTTATGTTTCCGTGATCACAGTTCCACAGTATTCACATCTGAGATGCTTATTATGGTATGTTTTTGTTGCTTGGGTCTAAATAGGGAGGATAAGTCACTCAGCCCTATATCGACGTGGGGCCTCAGTTGAGAGAAAAAGATGATGGCTAAGGTAGACTGAGCATGGAAACCAAATTAAAAGGATGCATGCACTTGTTCAAGGACAGGCATCCATTTGATAATTGAGGAAGTTTTCTATCAAACGAAAAAATTGTGGAATGCATTGGCTTACACTTACTGGGACAATAAATTGCCAAACCGCTGTCTCTCTGCCAGGGTGAATCCTGGCTGCCCACAGTCCTGTAGAATAGATAAAGATATTTCATTGCCAAAAGAAATGTCTAGTAAAACTGAAAGGTGCACTCATGATGTAATGCAGTAATGGAGAATAGGATGTTACCTCTGTTTGCTATTGATCAGGATATAATAATGCCCTTAAGTTGTCAAATTATATCTTGGTGATAAAAATAGAAGTTTCAATACAAATTCTTTGAAACAACACAACTCTTATTGACTATTATCAGTAAAGTAACCTTATAGCCATACGCAGTACATACTGAATAAAAGAGCACACACATAATAACAAAATTAAAAATATGCTAGCACCCAATGAACTGCTAGCCTATTTGCACAAAAATCAATGGTTTCAAAAGCTTGCCAGCTAATGCCACATATGTGTAACCTGAAGCAGCTAATCCCAAAGCCAACCTATTTGCGGCCATGGCTAGCAATAGCTCCTGCACTGCACGTAGATTGCTAAAAACCTTCTGTCCTGAGTTTGACTTCTTTTTTAGAAATATATACTTGAATTCTGATAAACTAACTTTAACAGGAAAACTGCAAGGTATGTCATGCTACTGTTTGGTATTGTAATGAACAATGTCATATGCACCTATGGTGTAGAGATCAGGGGTATAACAAAAGCTTCCATTTTCTATCTTTACCTAATAATAAAAGCAGGAAGACTTCTTGTTCGTTTGTCTGTTGTTTTACGTTTTAACCCATAACAACGTCAGAAGTCAACCCGCAGTCCACCCGTACCTCTTCATCCACGCCTCGGTAAAAAAAACGTTGCCAGCAACTTCGTCATCGTGGATTCCTTCGACCACGGCATAACTGACTCCGACGTGAAGATCGGCTCTGGCTCCTTTGACAACGAGGAGCTGACCGCATACGAGGTGGAGTTCGAGGACGATCTGCTCGCGGCGCCACTATCTAGGCACCTCTCGGGCATGGTTCACCACATGCCGTGGGATTGATTTCGACCCGTTGCACGCTGCCGCCTCCACCAAGCGCCTCATCCCGGACCCGGTCTTCGCCGCCTTCCTGGTGAAACCTTTGCCGGCTGTACCCGCCGCACCTTCGATGGGACCCAATCGATCCAGCCGCTGTGTGGGATGTGGTTTGTGTTGGTCCTTGAGGATGGAGGTCCACTGGCAGATCGCCAACATCTTTCCTTTTCAGACATCGTTTTCCCTCGGTGTTTGAATTAGACATGCTTCGATGAAATGCTCGGTAGATCTCCCTTGGCTTCCTCTGTTTTCGCGTGTGCACATCAGATTGTTGGCCTGTAGAGTTTCAGGTTGGCAGGAATGGTCTGTCGATCTGCGCTCAAATAGTAGTGTAATGTGACCAAGACATGGATGGTGAATTGGCTGTCTGATAGACGCTTTGGTTGATTTCTAGAATAAGTTCCTGAAACTGGACAAGGTCAAGGATGCCAATAGTCGGAGGAGTTATTCACCTGGGCTTGCCACGCACCAATTGTTAATCGCTATATTGTTCAGACTGAGGAAATTCTTATGCTAAGCATCCATACAATATCATTATGTGCATGATAAACACACATAAGATAAGTAACCCTGCTTCTCCTATATTGTACCAGGACATAACACAACAGTTGAGGTAACACATGTTGGAACTCATACATGCTTGTATGCGCATTGCATTATGCCATGTGTTGGTTGTTCCCTTTCTTTCTGGTTTTGGTTTTTATCGGTAGAACGAGAATCCGAAGTCAAGATCGACAACACCAAAGACGCACACTCAAGCAGAAGATTTCAGAAGATATAATATATTGGTTATCAAAGAAGCAATGCAAGCATAACCTCTTATCTGCACATTTATGATTTCGAAGTATTTTGATTCTTGTATATGTCATACGATTCCAATGTGTTTTTGGTCGATAGATGGAGTTCTCCTATCTTTGCATTGCTTAAAATCCCTAATCCACTGCTCCTAGCAGCTCTAGGTAATGCTTGTGTGTATCGAGCCCCATATCTGCTACACTTAGCCATGCATAATTGCTTAGCTCTGGACCATCCGGTTGATGAATCAGAGCTGTGGTGCTTGATAATTACATATGTCAAGTAAATAGTACCTCTTGATTTGGAGGGATATACCCATTGAGCTTAGCACTGCTAAAAAAATCAGGATGGCTGACATCGATCTCGTCGTGACTGAAAGATTTAAAAAAAAAGTAATGTTCAGTTGGTTTTGTGATAAAATTAAGAAGCTCATTCTGTCTATATCTTGTATCGAAAACATGAATTGCTCAAGTATGGTCACATAAACCAATGAAGTTTCTGTCCCTTTCCTTTGGAGTTTCCACTCACAAATATTTACTTGAAGTGCATTTTCCAATCATAAGCGACAATAAAAAATATGTCGGATGAACAACCTATCATAATTCATTAAGGAGAGCACGGGCTTGAACCCAAGACTTCAACAGCCAGTGCCTAGTGCTTTACCACGAGGCCACATGTATGGCCCCTAGTCGTGAAGTCTGGGTTAGCCATATAAAAGGTAAATCCAAAACTGAAATGTTTTATTAATTCTATGTTGTTTTCAGAAGACTCAAATTAACTTATCATCAATCATTAATAGATAGCAACTTTATCCAGAGGAGGGCATATATAATAATAAGACAAAAGAATAAGCAACAGGTACTGGATTACCTAACATTCAAGTCTCCACACCAGATTAAGGGCTTGTCTACTTGTTGAACAAACTCCAACATTCTTTTATCCCATTTTCTTCTTCTTTGAAATGAATTTTCCTCCTCTTTCCACCCGTTGTTTGGAGCATATGTGTTTAGTAACAACAGTGATTCAAATTCCACAATGATAACACGACCGTCTGCCTCATGCTTAGAAGCTGAAACAGGTAAAATACTATGCTTTCAGAAAGAATAATAAATTCTGTGAAAATGAATTCTAGAAAGCAGGCAATATTTCAGAATTGCCAGTTCGTTTGCCATGTAAGAGCAGGACTACCCGTGCCACATTCCTACATATACTGCGCCAGGAGGTCCACCTAGTGATTAGGAGGATATGATTCCCTTTGATCATCCGTTATCTTGAGGGCAAAGAGAAAAACAGTGGCTTGCCAATGCACTATCAGTGTACCATAACTCAAAATATGCCACCTATTTTTTCGATGTGCTACTCTTACAGTTAAGGGCCAATTTGATATATGCTGCTATCAACTTCGCGTATTCTTTAATGACAATAAGTTTTATTCCCATATTTAGTTTCCTCTACATTTCAAAATGACCATAAATGTTAAGATTTATTTTGATAATGTGAATACCAGTGATTAAGCACTAGGTGCTAGGAGGGCAGCAGCATGCTGCCTCAGGACCCAGCCCAACAAGTCACTGAAGCAGCATCAGCCGCGGCAGCCACGGGGTGAGAAGTCAGAGAAAGGTACGAGGCAAAGGAGCATACACCCTCAGATGTTACTGCACCTCTTCTTACAGTTGCACAGAGAATGGCCATCAGATCCCACCTCTTATATACAGGTATACTCACATAGCACCTCCTCCACTCTGATATATGTACTGCCAGCATAATATAACAGCCTCTAATCTGCTTTTGCTCATTTCCAAAGAAACTGAAGCCTGGAAGTCAGCAACAGTACCGTGCCAGGGAGGCTGGATCTGCCTAGCTCTCTCATTAGTTCACTTCAGAAGCTCGATGTATGTTTTTAGATATATATATATATATATATATATATATATATATATATGTACTACTGGAGAAATTATCACTTTCTTGGGTCTAAGACTTTATAAAAGCAGAACATATAACACAGCCACAAAACCTAAATACGATAAGAGCCATCATAGGAGCAGTAGCTTATCATGCTGACCAAATTAGATTCCGTAATATAATCACATTATTTAAAACGTGATGAACAGAAGTACTGCCTAGTGAAGCATGGGACAAAAGAACTGACAGGGGAGACAATTTCTCAATCTCTCAAAATCATACTTACATGTTCGATCCAAGTTGAATGACACTTTCTTTGGTTCAAACTTCTTCTTCATAAACACAGCTGTGCCTGCATATTTTGATTCTGAAAGGGACCACCAGACACGGTAGTCTTTGAAAGGTGAGCTCGACAAAGCACGCAGCACTATCTGCATGACCATCAATAATTGATTGTAACATAACTTCATTAAGCCCAACAAATGGAGCAACTGTAGAAGTGTGTGCTGAAGAGAGATACTAATTCATACTAGTTTCCTGCTTGCTCACTGGGACACATATGCAAATAAAGTCACCACAAATACAGCAAGACTTCAGGATGCGATTGATACAAATGAAAAACAAATTTTACCTAAATTTCTCAAAATTGCATATACGCTTGCAAAACTATCACAAAGCCACCCTTTTAAGAGGCATTTTCAACAAACAACACAACTATCACTGAAACACTGGTTTTACAAAGCCATTTCAAGGAACTACAAGTCTTCTTCCATGATACTGCGGTAGCATTTCGATCAGAACCAACGAATCTGACATGTGGGATCCACTTTCCATAACTATAAGGTACAGGGCTGCTTCTTAGCAGTAGCACTACCTGTTTTTCTTCTCGAGACGAGCCTGTGTCATCTTTTAGCTCACTAGGATTTTTTGGTCCCCCTTTCGAACCAGCTGCCGGCATTCGCACTTCCTGCACATGGCAAAGAAGTTCAGCGAAAATCCTTCTCACTGATATATAAATAATATGCTTAGACTGAATTTGTGAAGTATACTAAAGATATCATACTAGCTGTGATTAAGAGTATAAATAAAACAACAACTTGTGACCAAGGAACCTAAATACTAAAAAAGATCAACAATAATAATATTAAGCTGCTAGGTTGTCATAACACATAACAACAACAAAGTAATGTACAAAAACAAGAACCCAAGGTGAATTTGGATTTCCACCATTAACTATTGAGCTCGCTTTCCAAAACAACTTGGTTAATCATCCATCATATTAGACATCAGAATATATAGAAGAGCATAGTTTTCTCATATAATGATTAAGCTTGAGAAGTACTTCACCATATGGTCTATAGTTTTTTGTAACTTTACTATTGCTGCACATGCTATTTATGTCAGTACTTGTGGTAGCAGTATAGTGGGTAGCTGAGGCAACAAATAACTGGGATAGGATCACAGGAACACTGGGACTGACATGAGTACAGAAAAGCTGAAAACGAGTTTTTCTTGGCGCAGTGTTGCCAACATTAATCCATAATTACAAGAAATGGACAAGTAAATATACTTTCCCTGTTCTAAGAACATTTTCATTGCATTAGTCTGCTTCATAACATGCTTAACATAACCCCAAACACCACCCTAGCATCTAGAACCATCAACATTGCATGTCCCACAATTCTAGAAACACAGCAGAAAATAATACGGCTGCTCTCAACACTCAACGCCTCAACGGTACATAGCAGGTCAGGCCTTGCTGCATCATGCTCAAGTATAGCAACGCACCAAAAAGAAAACCAACAAAAATGCACTTCAGGAGCCCTCAGTTGGCCTAATCACCAGCTAGCAGCTACGAGCCAACGACAATGTGGCTGGATTGGTTTTGCGGCCCAAGCTTGAGACACTTTGAACGATGCTATATTCCCAAACCACCCTGCTCATTGCCTCTTCAAAATGGATGCGTTTTTGCAGCAATGGAAGCCGCTAAATACCGCTAAAGATCATTGTCATCAGTTTCGCGAGGAATTAAGCAAGCTGGCTTCAGATGTTTGCAAATAGAAGGGATTATTAAACCCTAGCGGACCCCAATTGGATTAATCTGCATAAAGGTACAAGTAACATGTACGCCCCGCGACGTGCTCGATGAAATGCCTCCGAGGAACGGCAGCTCTTGCATGCCACATTGCAGCATACTCGCATAAAACCACAGGGAGCAAGCAAATCCGGACACAGAGAAGGGCGGGCGCCGAGTGAGCTCACCTGGACGCAGATGACGTCGGGGTCGAGGCGGGCGACGAACTCGCAGAACGCGGGCCAGTCGCTCTTCATCCGGAGGAGAAGGCTGTTGGCGTTCCAGGTTACGAACCTGCGCGGCTCCTCGCAGGGAGCCCCCTCCCCGCCGCCGGCGCTGGCCACGGTGGCGCGGGGCCATCGGCGCAGTCAGAGGCGGCGGCCCTCTTCTTGGCGGGGGAGCCGTCCTTGGGCACGGGCTGGAAGAAGCGCTTCATCGCCTGGTGCTGCGGCGGCGCTCCTCGGCGGCGGAGGAGAGAGGAGAGAGATCGCCGGAACTGAAAGTGTGGCAGCGGATTTTCAGAATACGTTTGTTTGCACTGAAAATCTTCCCTCCGTACAAATAAAATAGCATCGGAGTCCAATAGTACGTATTTAAAAGTGTTTCACCAAGGGACCCGTACTAAGTCATTGTGGATCTTATAGGTGTTGTTCAAATGATTTAGGCCTCCTTTGATTCTAAGGATCAACGCAGGATTTGTATAGGATTCTCACCCTACGGATTTTTTCCTTTCTAGTGCGTTTGATTCGTGAGATTGTATCCTACAGGAACCAATCCCGTAGGAACTCTGTAGTTCGTTTTCACGGGGAAAATAAAATGAGCTCGGAGCTCATGGAAAATTCTTGCGCGAAGAAAGCCCGCGCGCGTCGACAGGCCTCGCTCGCGCCAAAACGCATCGCTTCGTGCATCATCGAGAAACAGTATTTTGCGAGAAATAAAAGGCAAATTCGAGAGACAGTATCTTGCGAGAAATAAAACGCGCGTCGACGGAGCTATCGATGTGCTCCACGCATGCGCTCTTCTTCTGATCCACACCCATCTCTGCTTCCGAATCACGACCGCCGGCCGCCCGGTCATCCATGCTTATGAATTATGATTCACGGCCGCGCGGCTCCTTGCCCCGTTTCGGTTTGAGTCTGTGATTCATCTCAAGCAGCTAGTTTCGTTCCTTCTACTCCATGGTGCCTTTCTTCTTTTATTTTCCTGTGGTTTTCCTCCGTAGCAATCAAACACACAGTTTTGAGAATTCCTTTGTCCAAAGGATCCGGTTGGTGAGGACTTCCTATTCCTTTGTATTTCCCATTCCTTTAATTTTCCTATCCTATGATTCAAAAGAGGCCTATTAGTATAATCTACGTTTATGATTTTTTTCATATACTTACTCCATTTCATAATATAAGATGTTTGTAGTACTAACACATTCGTAATTGTAAGAATATTGTATGTTAGACTACTTATAGCGGGGAGTATCATACACTAGTATCATGCATATGATACTAGTCTATGTTACTACCTCTATAGTGGGTTGTAACATATATGTGATATCATATAACCATGCATTTATTAGTCCATAGACTCATCTTGTCTCGAAATGCGTTATGTTACGGTATCTACCTATGATACCACCACATTCTCTCTCTTCTTTAATTGCATGTCACATCATCATTTGTGCTTATGTAGCGGTTATGTTACTACCTATGTTACTCCCACTATGGGTAGTCTTATGGATTAGAGAGAGTATATTTTATGAACCCAAAAAGGCCACACAACATATGGATTACTGGCGCAACTGGTCGTGGAGTGGGAGGAGAGTTTCAGTAACTTTGTGAAGCAAAGTCTCACGGCGGCTTTGCCCATGTAAAAACCATTAGATCAAGATAACTAACGTGGTTGATCCAAAATCCGAACTCAAAACTCAAAATGACCAGAAAAATGATTTTTAAATAAATACATGTTCTCTAATAAAATTTTCATTTCATTTGGAGAAATGAAACAAAACTTTCCCATAATATTTAATGACACATATCTAATGTTCAGATGTTTTTATTTTTCCTGTACAATTTAAATTTTTAGTTTAAAATAATTAAATCTTGATCAATGACTCTCACATGCACAAAGTAGAAGGTCACCGAAGTTCTATCCGTCGAATTGTGGCTTCAAATGGCAACTTTGTTTGGTACCTTTTGTCAAATCTAGTTGTTTTCATAAACTAATGGCGTATCTGACCACTTTCGAAAACTATTTTCAAATCTACTCTCGCATCGGCGTTAATCCTGATGAAGTCAATGTCGTGCAGGTCGACGCCTTGTCACAGGAGCGCAAAAAAAAGTTGTTCACGATGTCGGCTCCATCAAGAGGTTGCGCCGATCTAAAAAGGGCCAGATTTGACAATGATTTTCGGGGTCGGACAACACCATTGGTTCGCAACTGGCAGATTTGGGAAAAATACCTTCGTTGGAGATCTTCGAGATGGTGACTCCAGCACCATGGTGGCATATGTTAGTGGGTGAAAGATTGGTGGAGCGCTATAAATTCTCCGCGATATGGTTTTTGGAGATCGGGAGAAATCCCCATCGTCTTGGCACCGACGCGGTAACGCTTGAGAGTGTCCCTTCCTTCCTGAGAGTCGGGTGTACCTCTCCCCACTCTTCAGAGCGTACCGGGAAAACCCTAGGACCAGTTCAGGTAAAACGTCGTCATTGTCGCTTTCGATGCTTCTTGGTACGCGGTGATTTAGAGTGGTAGGATCGTGATGGGAATACGCCGGAGAGGATACATTGGTTACGAGTCACTTTCTCTTTTATTGATTTGCTAATGTCAACTTTATTTTCTCTTTCTTTTTTCTTTTGAACATGAATATGCTGTTTGCACCAACAGTAATAAAGTTATACCAAAGCCTATTTCGAGTCGCCGGAGATCTGAAGCTCGTGGGGCCGTTGGAATCGTGACCTGCTGATTTGAGATGGAGATCGAACACTTGGGGAGTGATTTGTCAAAAAAAAAAAAAAACACTTGGGGAGTGACGTGATCTCGTGGCGACGTCTGTCCGACTGTCGCCGTTTTCCGCTACTCACACCTCTATCTCCGCGCGCTCGCACCTCCTCCTCCTCCTCCTCTACCCAACACAAATGGCGGCGGTCGCGACCCCCCTCTGCGGCAGCGCCGTCGCCGGCCAGCAACGGTTCCACAGACGCGCTGCCCCGTCGCTCAGCGCCCACGTCTCGTACGGCCCCCACCTCGTCTGCCGGAGGCAGCTGCTGCGCCCGGCGCCATTCCCCGATCCTTCCTTCGGCGCCCTGCTGTCTTCTCCGGCCCCGGCGAGCAGGCAGCTCCTCCGTGCGCCGGCTGCCGCCTCCTCGTCTGACTCCGCGGGGTCAGTGTCTCCTTTGCCTTCCCGCCGCTCGGCACTTTTCGTTTTCGTTTGAATCTTGTAGAACTAGATCTGCACCAAGTTGGTCTCAGTGCCTCGTGCTGTCTGGTGGATACCGTCTCGTTCCTCTCCCTTGCGACTGCTAAACTCCTCCCCAGATCCCATCGCCGGTTCCTCTCCCTCCCATCGCCGGTGGCCATGGTGGCCGGTGGTGGGTGGGAGGGGGGCCCGGTGCTGTATAGGTAGTAGTTTAGGTCGCTTTTTCTCGGCGTTTTTCCGTTTATCAGAAGCTGCTTCGGGCCGTCTGCGAGCGGCGGTTCAGGGACGCCGGTGAGTTCCCCTTGTTCTCCTCCATGGTGGAGGACATGCCAGGGTAGCGGATCTGGTGTGGGCTTCGTCAATAAGCTCGCTTCTCGATCTCCTGCTTGGGAGATCTTTTCTTTCTTCTTCTTCGGCTCTGCCTCAGGACTCCATGGCGGAGATGGGGGGATTCGGGAGGAAGGTGTTCCAGGTGTTCATGCTGTAAGGCAAGCGATGTTAAAGTGGAGCTCATCCTCGGCGGCTCATCCACGGCATGTTGTCGTCTTGCCGTCGACCACGATAGCCGAAGGGCGGCTGCTCCATGGTTGGTATCGGCATGGATATTTTCTAGCTGCTATCTTCTGGAGTTCTTCAGCAGAGGACGTGGGACGGCGATGGCCGTCTTGCCTCTGCTTGCTATGGCCGAATGGCGGCCCTCCAAGGCCACGTTCTTGTGGCGGTTCAACCTCCTGGCCGCAGGCCATCTCGGAGGCTACTCAACTCCGGCCGAAGATTCATCAGAGGTGCTGTACCAAGTGGTTCGTCCCCGGCGATGGCATCGCTGCTCCGGCCGTTGGGTTCGTCGTCAAGCTTCGGTGGAGAGGGACTCAATTGCTTTTTATGTTTTCCCTTTGGAGTCCTTTATGTAAAAATGCAGGCCCTGTTTGTAATTTCCTTATCAGTTTGGGTGTTTCTGCAAAATGTAATCCCACCGCTGAAATATAAGCAGCTTCTGGGTCCTTCGGGGCCCTACCCTTGTTCAAAAAAAAAAAGATCTGCACCAAGTTACAGTAGATCGCTTTCATCTACCATCTGTATTTTTTGAATAGAGGAATCATAGTGTCCCCTTTTTCTTCCCTTTTCTCTCAAATCCGGGCGCAATGTATACGCGAGCACGTGCACTCACTAAAGACTACATTGCACGCGAGTACATGGTAGTTTCTAGTTTCTACATTGTAGGGTTTGCTACCAAATCTCAAATGGTGTGTGTTTATGTTGTACTTGATGTTTCTCAAAAACCCAAAGTATATAATTTAATATCTTCCTTAGTACTAGCACCAGAGCTTTGAGATGATTTTTGTTAACCTTAACCTAACACAACTTATCGTGATTACTATAATTCTTGTCATCCTAACACAACCTATTGTGTGGCTACTTATAGGCAAGCAGAGCCCGTCGGCCTTTTGCAGAGGAACCCAGCTCTTGTCACGGGTTTCTTCTTCTTCATGTGGTATGTTCGCTCACCTCTATCTCTATGCATCGATTAATACACACGTCCATCTATGAGGAGGGAGGGGGTAAAAAGCAAAATCTTATAGGAGACTACTCAGCAATCAGACATTTGAGGGGCATATGTCTGTTTTTGTGTAGATACCCAATGCTAAAGTCAAATCTGTATTCTTCTCCAATTATTTGCTTGGCTGAATGAAATCTCAGAAAACAAAAACAAAAAACTTTGAATCCCCTAAAACATCCCGATATTTCTTGTGATCTAAATATTCGATGTGGCTAGTTACAATTTCCCTGAAGAAAGGGACTTCAAGAATCAATTCATAACGTTGTAAGTTGCGTCACAGGTGAAAGATGCTATCCATAGTAATCTTCTTTTGGTATCCATAGTAGTCTAATGATTGCCATTTTGATATAATTTGCAGGTACTTTCTTAATGTGATATTTAATATCCTCAACAAGAAGATCTTTGACTACTTCCCTTATCCATAGTACGTGCTCGAATTCTCATTCATGCTGAGATCATTTTCGTTCATCATCTAAAACTTTTATGAATTCATATAGCTTCGTGTCGGTGACCCATCTTTCGGTAGGAGTCTTATACTGCCTCATCAGCTGGAGCACCGGTCTGCTAAAGCGCGCGGTATTCTCACCGCACCCTTGACTCATGGTTCATTGTTTTTACTAACAAGTAACAAACAGCGTTTCACATAATTATATTTATGAAAACAGGGAACATTGTGTTTCTCTGCACCTCCTAGGAGACTTGTAACCCAAACTCTGCTTTTTCAATGAAAAGAAACGCAAAAGTCTCGTTGCGTTTTCTCAACAAAAAAAAGAAAACAGGGAACATTGGTTCATTGATGTCTTAAGGGGTTACTATGTGTTTTTTTCTTTCTGAAAGACTTAACACAGTTACTTATAATAATTCACTGGTACGCATATTTGTTATATTTAGCAAAGTTTCGTTCTTGCTATATGTATACACTATTGAAAAAGCCCAATTGATTCAAACATTTACAGAAAGCACTTGAGCTGTAACACATTTTTTGTGGGTCTTACCTCTTTACAATCAACTTATAACCCGTTACATTAGAATGTAGAATTTACAAAAAATGACATGGGTTTCTAAGAATGAAGATGAATCGTCTATTGTTTCTCGTCATGTTCATTTTATGTTAATGACATTATTCTGGACGAAAGTTGTAAAATCCGATACTGTTGTACTCTTGTAGCCAATCAATTCAACGATTCTGAAGCTGCTGTTGCCAGTTGCAGTTTGCCATGCCATCGGTCATGTAACAAGCACCGTGTCTTTTGCTGCTGTATCTGTCTCATTTGCCCACACCATTAAAGGTGCTGCAACCATATTATAATTTTGCTAGTTCATTTTGGTCCCGTATTTGCTGTGCTGAGATTAATTTATTTTATTCCCTCAAAATAAATGTAATGCAGCTCTCGAGCCATTCTTCAACGCGGCTGCTTCACAGTTTATCCTTGGCCAGCAAGTTCCCTTTGCATTGTGGTTATCTCTAGCTCCAGTTGTGATAGGTAATATCTGGCTATTACACTTTTTTCTTTTCTTGTGTTGCTACCTATGTATCACTTATTATGTATTTTTCCACAGTATTTTCATAGTCAATATTAATATGGTATATTATTCACATGAAGTTACAGCCTCCCATGTTTGGTAGCTGTTTGATCTAGGTTGTTCAAGAGGAAATAGATGTTATAGAACACATAAATATCCATGTGGTTGATGTGCTGGTGTTGTAGATTTCTTTTCATTTTGACGTGTGATAATGCAGGAGTTGTTTAGGTTCATAAAGTGTGACTAGCAAGATCGGTAAGATGAGGAGCATAGGCACTAGCATGGTATTTGAGTCGCCGAATAGTCGCTGTATAGTCGCCGACTATACAGCGAGTCGTTTCTCAAAAATCACGGCGACTCGCGACTATACAGCGACTTGCCGCGACTATACAGCGACTTTGCTCGACTATACAGCGAGTCGGAGGGTTGGCGACTCACTTGCGACTCGCGACTCAATTATCATGGGCACTAGGCAGGATCGTTTCTGCCTTGAGAGAATTTGGATTGTAGAATCATGTTAGGATTTCACCTCGAAAATCACGATTCTATTATGAGATTTGAATCACGACTAACTGCTCTACACTGATCAGGTGTATCATTCGCATCTCTCACTGAACTCTCCTTCAACTGGACTGGTTTCATTAATGCCATGATTTCTAATATCTCCTTCACCTACCGTAGCATTTACTCCAAGAAAGCTATGGTTTGTGCCTTTCTAATGTTTTCACCCATTTTCCCTTCCACTTAAAGAATCTATATTTCATAACTTCTTTTCTTATTATTTCTGTTTTTTGTCCCAGACTGACATGGACAGCACCAATTTGTATGCCTACATCTCTATAATTGCTCTCATTGTCTGCATTCCTCCAGCAATTATTGTAAGTCTTTTTTACCATTGAACATTAAATAATATATTTCTTCAATGGATTTTCTTTACTCCTATTTCATGCATGACTCCTTTTCTCTAGATAGAAATCCAATTATTTTATGATTAGACTAACATCTTATCGCAAGCCAAGCATAATGTGTCCAAACTGGATCCAGTTTGGACAAACAGCAATAAGTGTAATCAGGAAAGGAAAACTTACCAACAAAAGATGAAACACAACACGAGGAAGAACAACAGAGAAAATGATTGAAACGGGAAGACAAGAAACCTTCTGCAACTTATTAATATGAACAACCTTGCATCCTCAACCTGAGTGTTATTCAGAAAAAACTTTCACTTTTCAACCCTGACCTCTAGCATAAGTTCACTTTTTGATCCTGAACCCCAAAACCTCTTGAATGCAGCCTTGACCTCTAGCATAAATCATCTACTTTTCACCCTAATGTGATTTGACGAGTGAATTTGACTGATGTGGATACCACCTGTCCTCACTGCCATACCATCAAATTTCAGTTTCTTAATCAATCTCTAAAAAATACATTTCTACTCCCTCCGCCCGGAAAAGGATGTCCCTAAAATGGATCTATCTAGCACTAAAATATGTCTAGATACATCCATTTTTGTGACATCCTTTTCCGGACGGAGGGAGCAGTATTTTTTTGTCAAATTTTTTTGGTGTAGTATTTCTTGGATTATTTGCTTATGTAGTGTCTGGTACCGACATGGAAATGGTGTAGAGGGCACGTGGCATCCACGCCACCTAAAACCTATGTGAAACCACCCAATAGTGGAAAGTGGACTATTTGTTGGGGAATTAGCACACACTTAACGTGATATGAGAACTGCAATGGAACAAAGTATAACTTTAGTTCCACTTGTGTACTAACTCAAGAATCTTTGTTCATCATGGTTCACGGAAGATAACATATGCATCAACATATATGGACCCTCTCTCTTTTTGTATACAAGGCCACTAAGTATTTCGAGTTAGAATTTTGACTAATAATTTGACCAACGAAATATGAGTTATATGGTGGTCGAATTATTAGTCAAAGTTTTGCCTCGAAATGCATAATGGGCTTGTAATCAAAGACGAAGGGAGTATGACGTTCAGCCTGAACCTAGGATAAGTCCTGAGTGCTTTCAGCACACAGCTTGGACAAGTAGTAGCAGATTTAATATTAGGTGCTCTCAGCCCAAAAGTGTAGCAGCAATATCAACACACATGGTCACCAAATTTGGAAAACCTACAAATTGGGGTTAAAACTAAGAGCCGAAGCCATCCTAATCATCTTTCACGATGTGGGATACAACTAAATCTTCTCTAGACACTAAAGGCTCTCATCAACAGCCACACAGCCTGTCGCTCAAGTCGCACCCAGGGGCGGCCGGGCGAAACCCTAGCCACCAACGCATCCTCCCCTTCCTGACCACCTCGTCGTCGCGGGTGGAAGCCGGCAGGCAAAGTCTGTCTGGTGGACGGGCTTGTCTCGTTGCACTGCAGAAGCCCTCACTGATGGCTCGTTGTGAGTTGTGACGGCCTGGACGGCGCGTGTATTGACGAATGTCCGATGCCAGGACAGCGCCCCCAGGTCTTCCTGGTGGTGGTTGTGCTGCTGCGGCTGTGGGGGCATGCGACAACCTGTCATGGCGTAGACACTGATGGCAGCCCACGGCGGAGGCTTTTCATTTCTGATTCGGGGGACGCGTGTATTTTTTAGAGGAAACGGGGGGACGCGTGTATTGATGAATGTCCGATGCTAGGACAGCGCCCCTAGGTCTTCCTGGTGGTGGTTGTGCTGCTGCGGCTGTGGGGGCCACGCGTCAACCTGTCATGGCGTAGACAGTGATGGCAGCCCACGGCGGAGGCTTTTCATTTCTGATTTGGGGGACGGTGGATCTTCTTGGTTCTTGTTTCCCGGCGGCCGTGGCGACGACACATCTTCCCGATCCTAGTTGGATGTGGGCCACCTTCCAGGTGTCTATGCGCACATCCGCTATTTTGTTCTATGTGGCGTGTAGAACCCCCACCTTTTAACAAAAGTTGGGATTCCCCGTGTAACGTGCTAGTCCCTGGATCGACTTGCTAGCACACACAGTTTGAGATGCAATACCATAATATTGTATCAAAGTATATTACACGATGATCCAGAATTTAAAAGATTCGATACAAGGTGCATAGCCAAAGGCTAGCTCAAACCAAAGTAAACACACAGCGGAAAGCAAATGATACAGTGAGCCCATCATCTTCATGTGCCACAGGCAAGCATGTTGGTTGTAGACTCGAAACCCTGTCGCAACCTTACTCATCGTCTGACGGACCTGCAACGGTGTTACAACCCAACTATATGGGTCAGCACAATTGAATTGTGATGGCAAGATGACACTTATGTGGATATAAATGGCAACCTATATTCTACATGAATATTTGGCTAGGTGGAGTTTTGAGGCTGATTTGCATAAAGCCAGTTTTATCCTATCATTTGTAAAACAATTTTCATCATAGACAAAGAGTACCACTGATAGACATCAGTGAACACCTTTGACAACTACTCATGGCAAGCACCACTGATAGACAACAGTGAGCTCCCATCCCTTGTTCACCCTCAAGTTTTAATTTAGAAATTGGGATGAGGAGACCTTCAACAGCTTCCCGGTCTAGTTGCTCAAAATTGTCCATAACCGGGGACACGGCTAAGTATACTTAGTTTTAACTCTCGAGAGGGTGTGCACTTTCACCACAAGACCAAATCATTCCCTCCTCCATTGCAACCAATTATGAAATAGAAAAGAGAAGACTGAGACGAGATATTTCGGAAGAACTTTCCCACCCCACAATGGCCTGACGCGCTTCACCTATAAAGCTCTACCACCACCTGTCAAGCCGGGATGAGTCCGCGCAACTTACTCAATCAAGACAGAGCCCATATGACATGTGGCTGCACTAGAAGCTACTGAACAAGGAGAGTCTACAATCTCTTTAAGCCTAGGTGACTTTCCACAATTGTGCACTTCCACCAAGGGCAAATTACCATAGACATGAACCATAGACATGGACCCCGTGAGTAGTCACCCACCATGGTCCTCCAACCAGCACCCAGGTAGTTCATTGATTAGTTATTAGTTTTCATCACTACCCAACTAATCAAACACATTTTTCATAGCATGACTATACTAAGTTCCATACTACAAAGTTCTGGGTGGGGGATGGCTACACACTAATAGGAGCATAGCATAGTATAATATTCGGTAACAAGCCTATCATGCATACTACTGAAAACACTAAGTGCATAGTAGTAAAAGTAGTAGGACTTTTATGGTGTCACTTGCCTTGGCCAACTGAAGAGTTGTAGTCACACTCTTCATAACGCGCAAAGCACTCCGTACAATCTAAAATAACGGATAATTCACAATCAAGCACCATCCAACACATATGCACAAACAAGGAAATATGGTATGCATGTATGAATGCAAACAACATTGTTAAATGGAAGCCACTTCATTAGTTCTCTGGTTGCTACAAGATGCATGATGACATGAGCAATTTTTAATGCGTTGTTACTATTTAAAAGCATTTTTGAACACTAGAGGGTTTTACAAGCAAAAATGTTACTTTTGAATTTTATTAATCCATAAAATAGTATGGTAGTCTCTCTGGACAGAGGAGTTAAATCTTGTCATTTAGAAAAAAAGATTCATTTCAAAAAACATTTTTAAAACTCTAAGTTTTGAATTTAATGACCGAAATGGCTCTCTGCATTTTGACCAAATTTAACAGATGCAACATGCAAAACTAATGATGCAACAATAAACTACAAGTCTAGAGCTTTCCAACGGTATATAATTTGTTAAATTTGGCCTAGTAGATTAATTGTTAGGATTTTTACAAGTTGCAGTAATTCCTGTCTGAAATTCAATAAAAAAAAAGAAAAGAAAAAGGGGCCCGAGCCTGGGCTCTGCTGGGAGAGAAGCGAGGCCCTAGCCACTAGGCTGCGTAACGTTTGGTGTTAAGATAGAGTTAAACTATAAAGAAGACTGCGAGTGACGGTAACTGAAGAAACACGGAAAAGCTTCAGACTACGAACGCGGAGACGGCAGCGAGCTGCTGGTGATCCTCTCGCGCGAGCTCGACGGAACGGAGGGGACGGGCTACGGCGTGGGTACCTGGAGACGGATGAGGATGAGGCGAGGTCGTAGGAGTGGTCGAGGAAGGCGGGGCGCTCCGGTGCGGCGGGAATCCTGCGCCGGAGTTGCGTCGGCGGACGGCGGCGTCGGGTCGAGCACGGGCTCGTCGTCTGCGTGATTCTGCGACCACCAGAAGGTGTCAGGGGGATGCGCGGGAGGACGGAGAGACTGAGGGGATGAACGAGAGGGCGTGGGGCGGTCCGGGCTCACCGGAATCGCTTGAAGACGGCGGCCGTGGCGGTCTCCGGCGAAAAATCTCGGCGGCCTGGCGGCGTATGGTGGGCGCGCGAGCTGGGGAGAAGAGGAGCGGGGGGGGGGGGGATTTTAAGGGCTCGGGGAGAGCTCTGTTGCAAGGCTCGGGCGAGTGGGGCGCGTGCGGGACATGGGTGACGACGTCGCGGTCGTGTGCGTCGTGGGCGCCGCGGCGGTTGGAGAAGATGGACCTGACGGGTGGGGCCTGCCAGTCATGGAGAATGAGGGGGGGGGGGGGGGCGCGTTGGCTGGGCCGTGCTGGGCTTCTATGCGCGACAGGTAAGCGCTGGGCCGGCTCGGCCGGCCCGGCTAGCTTTTTTTTTTTGGTTCTGTTTGTTTTTCTTTTTAACTTCTGTTTTTAAAACTTTAGTTCAAAAATGAATTCAACTTTGAATAAAACCTTTTCGGAAAAATAATTAAAAATATGTTTTGGAAAGCTTGTCTAGGATAGAATCTATTGGTAGTCCTTAGGACACAAAAATTATTTGATAAATTAAAATTATTGTGTGGGGTTTACAAATACCTTTTTGTAAATATTTTAAAATAGGCATTATTGTTTGAGTTTAATTTTTTATAGATTCCTTTTTAAATGAAATGCAATAAATACATGATTATATGATGAATGTGTGCATGCTTTGAAATTTTTCAAAAATTCCAAATTTTCGGGATGTTACATGGCGTGACCGTAGGCTGCTAAGCGCCTCTCCAGGGCGCATGGTCAGCGGGTTCCGGCCTCTGTATGAGAGGTTCCCAGCGAGGCACTCCGGTTATTGGTCTTCCCCCAACGGTCCAGGTGTTGGAGTCCTCGACATAGCCCACGAAGGAAACTGCTACGGCAGATTTGGTAGCTCTACTTCTGCTCGATGCATGCGTTCGGCCTTGACAACCTTGGGAAGGAACTCCTTTGCTTGATGGCAATCATATTCCTTCAACTTCCTCTCTTTACCTTTTCTCTTGGTTTTCTTTTTTCCCTCCAATGGAGGCTAACCTAGAATCTTCATCACTTATTCGGATGATGGATGGAAGACTTATTAACATCCCCCTTCCCTCATGTGCAAATCCAAAGTGCAACCCTGCATAACCTTAATATGTTGTGGGCTCTTGCACATGTTTGGACTGCCTAAAAGGCTTCATATTACTCTTCTCATATCGACATGAGGAGGATCATCCAAAATTATTCAGTAGTCGAGGTTGCAACTCAAACAGTGGCGGACCTAGAATTTTACTAATGGGTATGCCGCGCAAAAAAATTAATGGCTACTTAGGTAACATCCATTTACCGATTAAGTAAATACTGGTAAAATTTACATTGTAATATGGTATAAAACCAATAAACGGTATGTAAAAGTAGAAATATTATGTTGAAAAGTTTACATAAATTACCATATGAAAATAGTTCAAGCACCATACTAGTAGTTTAAAATATGCATAAAAAATTACAATACTATTTGTTTGACTTTGGACAATCGTAGATATATGTAAATTTTGACAAAGTTGAGACATCCTTTTTCAGACAGAGTGAGTATAAGTTTGCAATTTATTTTGTTTAACTCTTTAATTTAAAAATGGTATGTATAAATCTATAACTTAAAAAAGATTAGCTACTTGAATAATTATGTCAGCATGGTGCTGGGCTTACGGGGTTTTCTGATCGCGGCGATGCCTGTCGGTTATAGAATCGGTAGAGGAATACCTTTTTTTTTAGAAAACGCAAAAGCTTTGCGTTTCTTTTTATTGAAAAGGTAGATAGAGTTCGGTTACAACCTCAAGCGAGGCATGCGGCATACAAAATGAACTACACTTAATGAACATCCCAAGTGGATGGCAAGACTACTCGCAGTCCTTTGGCTCCTGCTCGAGCCCAAAGGTTTGCTTCGACCTTGATCTTGCCTACCAGGTCTTGGACCGAGGGCCTAGCTCCTTCGAAAATGCAATCGTTTCTGTGCTTCCATAGCATCCAGGGAGTGAGGAGCGCGATCGAGCCTAGACCCTTGCGCAGCGGCTTCGGTGTGTTTTGCTTTGCACGCAGCCACCAGTCCATGAGAGAGATCTCCTGGTTTGGCGCTGGGCCGTCATCCGTAGCCAAGCGAGGATTTCGTGCCAAGTTTGCCGAGCGAATGGGCAGGCCAGCAGGAGATGGTGCATGGTTTCGACGGCTTGGTCGCACAGCGGGCAACGTGGGTTGTGCTGCAGTCCGTGGCGAGCGAGTCGATCCCCTGTCCAGCAGCGGTCCTGGTCGGCAAGCCAATGCCAGAATTTGATTCTCGGTGGTGCCCAGTTCATCCATATGAACTTCCATGCGTAGCTTGCCGTCGAGCCTTGGAAGGTGGCAAGATAGCACGACTTGGCAGAGTAGATAGCACGATTCGGTAGAGAAAGACCTGTAGAATAGGTTGTATGAGATGAAGCTGCAGCAATCGATCAGATTTTCCTTTTTTTACTACTAGGGCCGCATGCACAGAACGATCAGCTCTAGCTAAGCTAAACAATAGCTAAACAATTTGCATGCAGTCGATCAGTTCGTTTTCTTTCCTACTACTAGTACACGGAACGGCTGGGCTGCAGGGTATGCCGCGGCATACCGGGCATACCCTGTAGGCCGCTAGGCCGCCACTGAACTCAAACAGTATTTGATTTATGGGTTTGAAAGTGAAATTTCTGCTAGACTTTAGAGTTTATCAGTGGAAACCTTATATTTGCAGTATCATACTTGACTACTAGGAGATGGAAGTTCACTCCATTAGGATTTGCAACACTGCAATTAATGTCACAAGTTCCTGGTCACATGATGTTTCTGTGAATGCGTTATTAAAGATTCTGCAATTGCCATATATGATATATCTATTCATCACAGTATTAATTTGCAGCTTGAAGGACCTCAACTAATGCAGCATGGATTTAAAGATGCAATTGCCAAAGTTGGATTGACAAAGTTAGTTTCCAATATTTTCTTGGCGGGCTTGTTCTATCACCTTTATAACCAGGTACAATGTTTCACGTTATATCTCACAATCATCAAACCTATGACAATGCAATAAGAGGATACAGATAAACTTAAACATGCTAACCACAGTGCAACCCTGCATATTCAATGCTCGGTGACTTCTTTTCACGTTATATCTCACAATCATCAAACCTATGACAATGCAATAAGCGGTTCAAGATTGTGCCCTGATGATAGTTGTCAGTCTTTCATTTTTCTGTTATATATTTGGTGCTAAGACAATTATGGACATCCAGGTTGCAACAAACACATTGCAGCGAGTGGCTCCTCTAACACATGCTGTCGGCAACGTGTTAAAACGTGTTTTCGTCATTGGCTTCTCAATCATCGTTTTCGGTATTTTAGTGGCTTCTCTTGTTTCTTAATGATCAATACATGGGCATACTCTTGCTCTTCATTTTTTATAAATGTTGTACACTGTAGTAAAACTCTTGGTTTATTGTTGACCAGGTAACAAAATCACCACACAAACTGGAATTGGCACTGCTATTGCTATTTCTGGTGTTGCCCTCTACTCAGTTATCAAGGCTAAGATTGAGGAGGAGAAAAAGGTATGTTTATCCTCACTAGATCTTCTAGATTAGACTTACTAGATTGTGTTGCATAATAATTGTATTATTTCACAATACTTCTCTTACTCTTGCTGGAACATGACTGCCTCCTAGCTTTGTTGTGGACCAGAGATTAGAAATTAGTATCCTCAGCTTAATTTAGCAAGACTCTTTGTGTTCAGCTTCTTGTATTTCTAGAAAACTAGTTATAGACCAAGCTCTTGTGTCCTGATCAAGTACAACTGTAGTCTATTGCTGTTGCGGAACCATATGATTTACACGCATGCCATCACCTTTGCTGGTCAGACACAAGCCCATAAGCTTGCACTTTGCATTGTTACAGAACAAAAGTGACAACACGATCTTTTTCCAAATGTTCTTTTTTTTTTTTAGCACACACCACACTTTATTGAACTAAAACCATGTTTGGGATACAAAGACCTTCAGGTGGCTGGAGGAGCCAAACCTGACGGCCAACACTACTAGAAACAGCAAAGCGAGCTAGTCTATGAGCCTCTGAATTAGAGGCCCGATTTTCATGCCTAAACGAAGCCTCTACCATCCTCCTTGCATCAGCTTTCACCTCTTCCAGCACCATGCTGTAGTTTCCTGCATTCGTTTGATCCAGCGCATTGATCACAGAAAGGCAATCAGATGCCACTGTTATTCGCTGTAACTGAAGATCTTGCGCCAAAGCAAGGGCCTCCCTGCAAGCCATAGCTTCCAGTATAGTTGGGTCGGTAATTCCTGTAAAGGTCACAGCCGACGCACCCAAGTATGCTCCATGCTCATCACGGCAGACAACCGCGACCGCCCCACCAGGGCCATGCTTGACCGTGGCAGCGTCGGCGTTAAGCTTTGCGCAGCCCTCCACCGGAGGCACCCATCTCAGATGGACAGGTCGAGGCACAATACCACCCTCCCTCTTGCTTGGGACCGAGAGATCACGGAGGAAGCTCTCGACAAACAAATGCGTGGACAAGGGACTTTGAAACTCTTCGTCAAAAATGATCTTCCGTCGCGCATACCAGATGGCCCAGAGTGTCACGGCCATCCTCGCGAAATCATCCCTCGACAAAGTCTCCATCATAGCGAACAGCCACAACTTCGCGGATGTATCCCCAACCATAGTAGCCGGAAACAGGGAACGATAGGCCGTTCCCTGTCCCGGGATCGCCGTCCCGAATCGAGGTTCGGGAACGAGGAGCGGAACGATAGGAGTCGATGGCCAGTACGCGTCCCCGGACAGTCGGTGCAGTACCCGATTCAGCGACCTGACATGGTACGAACTCGTTCCGAAATTAGCAGTCTGGGATGGGAAACGGAAGCTTAATTCATGGGAACAGACGTACCTGGCGTCCTGGCGTCCAAATAGCTATAATCAAGCATCGTATATTAGGCAACTGGTGATATGCTTCCATTGTTCATGTATATGCAGTTATGCACACCCGATTCTTGTAATAGCTCGTATATTAGGAAAGGTTCACGTTCCTCGTCCCCAGTACCGTACCGGATTCGTCGTCCCCAAATTGGTTGGATCGCGTCCCCTTGTAGAAAAATCGTTCGAAATATGTATACCCCCGCCGTCCCCTGGTTTTGGCAGCCGTCGAATCTCGTCCCTCGTTCCCGTCGTACCGGAAACATGGCAACTATGTCCCCAACTAAGCACATATGTTCAGTTAGTTCGTCATCAGCCAGAGCCCAAAAGCACCTGGCCACTGAACAATTTATCAGTGAGTGTCTCCAAGAGTCCTCGGAGCCGCAATTTTCCATATGTTCATGCCTCTTGTAGAAAAAAAATGTAGTATTGAAAAATAAGAAAAGCCCACTTTGACCTTCGCCTGATGAAGATGCCCTAGTTTAATGTAACCAAATGATCTTCTCATTGTTTGACACATCTGAAAATCAAGTATAAAGCAGATCTGAACCACCAACATTTTTAGCTGATTCATCTAGCTTTGTGATTAAATGCAGCAAACAAAGGTTGCATAAGGAGTTGAGTGCTGTGAATATGTCTGGATGGTTGTTTTATCAATTCTATATTATGTGGGCGAAGGAACTAAACTTCCAAGACGAACAACAATCAAGGTTTATTTTAAGTCTTGTATACCAGCTTGGCACTGAAAAACAGGCCGCAGATCGCTAGGTTCAGTGATTTCAAACAGTTCTGAAGAAAGCTCTGCGTAGAGAACTTTTAGTTAGAATATGTTCATTTTAGTAACTGCTCCTAAACTAAGACGAGCGTCTTCAATTTCCATTTATTCATGTATTATGTTGGCTTCATGATGCTGGTGAGCTTTAGCATCATTATGCAATGCCAAACTTTTTGTGTGAGACAGATGTAATGAGTTTTATTTGGACCTGCTTCAGTCATACAATCCGAATATATAAATTAGATATGCAGTCAAGTTTACCATGGTAGTATACGTCATGTGGTTTGGCTCTGCATTTAGTTGGTATTGTGATTCGGAAACTTACCGAAGGCAAATTTTATGGAAAAAAGTTACTCCGCCGCGATGGAGTACTACACAAAGAGGTGGGGAAAGGATCAGTGAAATTTCAGATTTTTTAGACATTAGTTTCACGCCTCTGATTTGATCCGCCGCGATGGATGCCTGTCCGCCGTGCTATTAAATTGTTGTCCTGCATCGGTATAATGTCTAGACATTGCCATCTTGAGCATCTCCACCGGTACCTGACAAAACACCCAAAGGCACAACGGAGTGCTAGACAGAAAAACCGGATACGTCGGCACCTCTCATCTTTACGTAGCATGGGTCTCCAAACTTAGAGGAGAACGCCGTGCTGCAGAGGCACATAAATTGAATTTATATAAGAAATGATTTCAAATTCAGTTTCAGACCCATTTACACAAAATTAAAAAGACACCTAACTACTCGTTGCCCTCCCAGTGGGCCTTGGGCGGTGGTGTTCTAGGCTTGTCGTCTTTTGGCGACGCGACATTTGGAGTTTCTGGCTGCCACGTCGATGGAGTTGCCGGCTCGTCGTCCTCCGGCACGGCGTTCTCCTCCCGCTCTTGATCAGGAAGTACGACTTCTCCTCCGGCTCTAGCAGCACAGCCTCTTTCTCTGGCAATGACAACGTCGAGAGAAAGGCGAGTAGTGGGCGTTTTGCGCGGGTGGGTGTCGTGGTTTAAATCATGGGCGAGGAGGCGACGCGACCACGTGGCGCCTTCGCTACACATAGCATTTACTCCGGTGTTAAAGGCGGTGTAACGGCTATTAACGCAGATGTGACAGTTGATTTGACGGTGCTGCGCCTTCCCCAAGCGTAGCATTCACGCCGGCAACACGGTGGCGTTGCGCCTTCCCCAAGCGTAGAATTCACCCTCGGCCGTCCACGACCCTGTTTAAAAAGGCCTCCTCCTCTATCAGCTCGCTTTCATCTTGCTCGCCTCTCACAATCTCTGCCAATCCCTTCCCTCATGTCCCTAGTTGTCTTAGCGCCAAATATATAATAGAAAATGAAATAGAAAACTATCATCAGGGCATAGTTTGGTACCACTAAAGAGGTCACTCCGCCAAAAGCAACCTTGCCTAAAGGCTTTGCCATCTTTTTGGGCTGTGTGCTCGTGGCGCCAATCCCCAAAGGGGGCCGCGACTTCAAGTGTGCGCCCTATCATCGATTCATCGCCAAAAGAAAGCCCGACAGATGCTATTAGATATCTCTATTTCTTATTTTGTTTATGTGGGGCCGCTTTGGGTAGCACCCACATTATGTCGGACATCAAACATGTGTCTCATAATCCTAAAATACGAACATATTTTAGAGGGTGACAGACAATATTCCGAGAATGCCGTGGAGCGATGCTTACTTCCTCACAGATGCACAGGTGCTTGCTTTGGTTGTTAAGTCTGATCGAAATGTAATCAGGACGACTTTATCCCAAATCCGAGCTTCTTCCGGTTTTCATCCAAACAGGTTATCATATGTATCTATGACACGCAATATCATCACTCTAGGCTAGCCCTTCGAGCCACTCCTGTAGTGTGAGGTGTTTGACCTCAGGATCGGGCCAATGCCCTGTGTGCATTGTTTTTACAGTCTCGAGTGTTTCACCACTTCGACTGATGATTGTCAAATGTGCTTAAAGTCATTTAAAAAAGAGTGCCGTAGAGATGCCCTTAAACATGGGAAATACAAAATATGTGCTGCATGCCTTTATTCATCCTTGCGCCAAACCGACTTAATTATTTCCTGACACGCGGATGGCACAACGTATCAAAGCTTATTAAACAAAAGACTAACTAGTCCGTACGGGCACAGCATGTAACAATGTACGGCAGATTAGGCTGTCAAGTGTCAGCTGACCACGTAGAAGGCTACACCAACCGGTGACAACACCACTAGAGAACAAAGAATGTGGGACATTCTAGTAGCCACGTTGCACACACTTCATAAAAGGAAAAAAAATGGCATGTCATCATGCTTGGAACAGATCTTCATTCCAAAAATTCTCTGAAGATCAAGATCGCGTGCAATTTACAGCACGCCACTGAAAACATATATACTTCTCCGATTGTACTAGTTGATTTACAGCAAGCTTGTGTTAAAAAAAAAGATTTACAGCAAGCTAGTGCCTGTACAAACCTTCGACGGCGTGGGCCAACCGATCAAACGGGTTCCGGTTCGGACGGCGGCAGGCCGACGGTAAGCTCGGCAACGACGGCGCGGCAGATGGGGCAAGTCGAGTGCGAGCTTAGCCACATGTCGATGCATCCCACGTGGAACAGGTGCTTGCACGCCGGCAGCCGCCGGACCAGCTCGCCGACCTGCACGAGCCCCAGGCATATGACGCACTGCGCCCACCCTGTCGACCCACACCCGGCGTCGCCGGAACCACCCTCCCTTTTGTACGCAAACGCCGGAAGAAGCCTCGACACGGCTGGATGAGGGTTGTCCAGGGCCTCGAGGCCACCGCCACCGTTGCTCCGGCTAGCAAGACGCAGACTTCTGGCGACAGCCGTGGCGCGCCTCAGAGCGGCGTGGCGGCGCGCGCTGAGGTAGCACAAGGAGAGTGCGATGGCGAAGGCGGTGATCGCCGATGCCCAGACGAGGCCGGCGATGAGGTAGAGGACGACGAAGGAGAAAAAGATGGCGAAGGTCAGAGACACCACCAAGCTGTGGCCCCTGTCCTCGTCGTACGGAGAAGAAGCTTCCGGAGCACCGTGGTGGTGCGCGAGCCCAGGATAGAACATGCCGGCAAATTTTCTTGCTATGCGAGCGCTGACCTTGCGATGTAGCCGTACATGAAGAAGATTTGGCTTTGACCGACCGATGGCAACCATTTATCAGACTATTCCAGAGTGCAAGTGGCGAGGATTTGCCCAATGAGGTTAACTAAGAGCTGGGGGCACCAGCTTTGACTTTGTTCTGATTAGCTGACAAAAGTTCATGACTGAACCCAGACGTGCTTGCATTTGATCTTCGGCATTTTTTAATCATGGGAGCAAACGAGTCTCTGTGTAATTGAATTACATGGATCATCCATTAATTATGTTCAGTTATCACTTTGTGTCATTTTATGTCATGTTGTACTCGTCAGGGAACAATGGAATGGTGAATTTTCATGATCAAGACTAGAACATTCCTTTGCAAAATGTCAACTCTTGCTACTCTTACAGCATATTCCTTAGTGAAACCATAGTCTCTAACGTCTTAAGTATCTCTGGCAATCATGGAAGCAAACGCGTCGCGCACACTAGGTGTAACTGAATTTGGGGAAATCACGAATGTGTCACTCTTCTCACGCAAATTCAGACTGTGGCACCAGATTTCAGTGAACTGGTTTCAATGAGCTAAGTGTGGTGACTTCGTTATTTCTACACCACTCGACATCGCCTCACGTTAGGTCTGGCAACAAGCCATTTGTTTGAATCATTTAATTACATGTGAGTCTCACCTCTTATCCAATTCAGCAAAGCTGAAAGAAACGGTTTCAACAATTTCCTTACGTGTGGGTCTCACCACTTTGCCCCTTAAGCGAGGAAAAAAAGGTCAACAAAATATAACCTATAGCGTGATCCATAATGCGGACGCGTTTGAGCATGTCCCTCGCGTTCCGCTTTCGCCCACCAAGCCAAGTTTGATCTAACTCATTCACCACGACAAGTCTATTTGCATATATATGTCATCATCATAATTAGACAACAAGTTTAGACATTTACTTAGGCAACCAAATATTATCCTATAACCCGACCCATGATGCCACTTGAATTTACGCCGTTAGATTTTCATAAGCTGACCGGTATCAGGAACATGCCAAGAAAAACAATTTATGGTGTTGATTCAGTTCAGATGAAGTATGGTCAATTTTTTCATCCTTGCAACTACTTGTGAGAAGAATGATTGGCACAATGTGTTTTGAACTTTCACATAGTCCACTCCAACTTTTTTCCATGGCATTTGTCGGTGTAGATGTGTCATTACATAAATTGAGTTTTCTTTGCATAGAACACTAGTTACGGCGGCGATGAAGTAGGCCAAGGGCAAAGCTGCAGATTTTCACCTACCATCGTGTCCTCAGCTGAGATTGAAAGTTGGGCATCAATGGGACGTGTTCAAGGCAAACGTTACATAGAAAAACTTTGCATAATTGTTAGTGTAACCAAACTTCATGAATTTCCAGGCCAAAATATAAAGGGTCTGTCTAAGTCGCGCGAATTCGGTCCAGCAGCCCCTGTTGTCTTTGTTGTTGGGCTTTCTTTGTTTGTTCGGTTTTCTTCTCGTATTATCCAGGCTCATGGTGGGCCGGCCCAACTGCCCCGTCGGGAAAAACACAGAAAACGTAACCTAGGCATGCATTTTCAAACTACTTGAAAAATAATTATTAAAAGTAAGAAAAATAAAAAAATAAACATTAAAAAGAAAATAATAATAAAATCTCAGTTGCGAGTGGAGTTGCAACTGTCTTCATAAGGGATCGGCTATAAATGGTCAGACGGATCCCAGTTGCGAGTGGAGTTGCAACTGGGCTAAAAAAAAAAAACATAACCTTGGCATGCATTTTCAAACTAGTTGAAAAATAATTATTAAAAGTTAGAAAAAATAATAAACATTAAAAAGAAAATAATAATAAAATCTCAGTTGCAAGTGGAGTTGCAAACTGTCTTCATAAGGGATCCCAGTTGCAAGTGGAGTTGCAACTGGCTATAATGGTTAGAGTGATCCTAGTTACAAGTGGAGTTGCGACTGGCTATAACATTTAGAGGGATCTCATTTGCAAGTTGGGTTGCAACTGGCAGTTAGTGGGAACTCAGTTGATTTTTTTTAATGAAACTTACAAAAAATAAAATTTAATAATTAAAATACTAAAAAATCTCAGTTTCAAGTGAAGTTGCGACTGGATATGAGGGTTAGAGGCAGGGCCGGTCCTGAGATTTCGGGGACCCGGGGCGAAACTAAAATTTGGGCCCCTTAGATCATCTGAAATGCGACGCTGTCTACGGGCAGTAGGGGAGAAAATCGCAACTGTTTTACCAGAGTGGGATTCTTTTCACGTTGAAGGTTGGCATCGCCGCTTGACCAGATGTCAGACGATTGCTCTAATTTACGCGGTCGGACCGTTGCAAGAAACACTAGACATGTCTGCTTATGTTCACATGTGCGTTGGAGACCAAAGCTCTTAGTAGAGGTGCTATCTAAGTTAGGCATTATTTTGTCCCTTAAGATTTCATACAAGGGTCTAAGCATTGCGGATGCTCTTAGTATAAATAAATAAACACATGTATTAGCTAATCAAATAGAGACTAAACGAGAGAAATGAGGCAGGGGGCCCACGGACGCACGAATGCGTAATTTCAGTGTGATAGAGTTGTATTACATTTTGAACTTACGCTAAATTTGTGAAGTTATCCTCTCTACGATTCTATCAGTTTTTCATTATGTTTTCTCTTTTTTTTTTCACACATCATAACTGCGCAAATTAGCAATCAAAATAAAGGTATAATCCGCCTATAGTAGATAATTTGAGAAGATCAAAATTAATCAATCATTATATACCTTCTGATCCTCTTGGTTGGACCTGCCGGCGGCGCAGCATCTCGGGCGATCGGAAGACGGAAACGAATCACCGAATCAGGCAATCAGCTACCTTGGTCCTTGGGCGCCGCCACGGATGAGAGGAAACTGGAGCGGCAGCGATGTGGTTTTCCATCGGGCGAGTATAAGCGAACAGGCCTATATGGAATGTTTTTTTCGAGGGTAGGGCCTATATGGAAATGGAATACGTATGTGTGGTGCTCCTCTTCCTGGGCTGGGTCTCCGACGGAAACAGAAGGGCCCAATCAGCTTGTATGGATTTGTTTTTTACGTGGACCTGAAACTTGATTGACTAGCGATTGGTATTTTATTTTTTCATACATGCCATATACAGTATAGAGGGCCCCCAAAATTTCTGGACCCGGGGCGGCCGCCCCTCTCGCCCCCCTCCAGGACCGGCCCTGGTTAGAGGGATCTCAATTGCGAGTGCAGTTGCGACTAGCTCGAAAAAACAAAACCGTAACTTGTTGCAAAAAAAATAATTATTAAAACTTACAAAAATAAAAAATAACTTTATAAAGTAAACTAATTAAAAAAATGTCAGTTGCAGGTGGAGTTGCAACTGACTATAATGGTCGGAGGGAATCCAGAATCTCAGCTGCGAGTGCAGTTGCATCAAAAGCTAAAACAGACCACCATGTTTTTTTTCTATAGAAAAATAAAAATGCATTAATTTTTTTTTTAAAAGGTTATGCATCTAAAAAACACAAAAAAAAACCAACAAAAAAAAGGACAAAAAAATGGGCCAAAAATCGAAGCATACACGTCCTGGAGCCCATTTAATCAAAGGTAAGCTATTATCCCGAAATAAAATAAAACAGGCCACTGTCTGGAACAAATTCGGGGAGCGGCCCAACTACCACACACACAAAGGCCCAACAAACGACCCAAAAACCAAGCAACTAACTACTGCCCATCGAAAGCCCACACAGGAGCGGCGCGGAAAACAAACCCAACCCACGAATTGCACGAATCGCGGCGCTAGGCCGATCCGACGGTGGAGCATGCGACTGAGAACTAACTAAGTTCTCAGTCGCATGAGAACTAGCAAAACCGAAATATAAAAAACACAGCTAAAGTTTCTGTCCCTCGCACCTCGCTGTGCCGGGACCGGACATCTTGTCAGTTTTGAGTTTGACTCAAATCCGACTCCAGGTACGTATGTATGTGCAGTCCACGTTTTCGATCCGGAGGAGAACAGAGCGAGAGCCCTCGCATCGCTGCCAGATCGATTTTGCCTCCGAGTTCGATGGAGTCCTGTCCAGGTGTATATAAGTGGCACCATCTATGACTCTACGTACCCTGACGAGGACCTCAGCTCGCTGCACTTCTATACTTCCCTGGCGATTGTCGTTGGCTCGTACGGTATGGCGTCTTCGACAACGAGCCTTGACGGCGACGGCAACCAGGCTGCCTGGCCTCACTCCATGCGGCCGTATGTACGGCTGGAGAAGCTGGGCGAGGGCCTCAACGGCGAGGTGTTCAAGGCGTGGGACAGCCAGGCCAACCGGATCGTCGCCGTGAAGCGGCTCAGCGCGAGCGGCGACGACGGCTTCATCGTTTCCGGCCTCCTGGAGGTTCTGCGAGAGTGCAGGAGCCTGACCTTGTGCGATGACATCCCCTCGGTCGTGAAGCTCCGGGATAAAGTCGTCCCCGCAGTTTCCAAGGGCGATTCTTTCATCGTCATGGAATATATACGCCGGCCGCCTCAACCTACGCGACTACATGCAGCGCGGTGCCGGTGATCATCGGCGGTTCCGGGAGGCCGAGGTGCGGCGGATCATGCAGCAGCTCTTGGAGGGAGTCAAGTCCGTGCACGGCAAGGGCATCATGCACTTGGACATTAAGCCGGAGAACGTGATCCTGGACGACGACACGGAGGACAGGACACAGAAGCCCCCCAAGGAGGAGGCGATCCAAGAGCTCATAGAGGACAGTATCGTCTACACCATCGGCGGCTTCGGGATGTCCAGGATGAAAGAGCGGGGCCCGACGCAGCCGGAGGTGGTAATTCTGACGCCGTACAGCGCGCCAGAGCTCCTCCTGCGCTCGCGCGAGTACGACGAACGCGTGGACACGTGGGGGCTCGGATGCATAATGGCGGAGCTCCTCTCGGGCAGCGGCAAGCCCACGTTCAGCGGCGAATCGGACAAGAAGATCATGGCCAAAGTGTCTGGCATCGTCGGCGTGCAGGGGATCAAGGAATGGCCTGGGTACTCGAGGATACCGGAGGAGTGGAGGTCGAAGCTGACGGGAAAGGGAAACAGCCACCGTCTTCGGCGCCGGTTCCCCTGGCGCAAGCTGTCGTCCGCGGGCTTCGAGGTGCTCAGCGGGCTCCTGGAGAGCAACCCGGCGAAGCGGCTTACCGCAGCAGAGGCGCTCCAGAAGGCTTGGTTTCAGGAACGTCCACGACGTGGGCTTGGCGGCTGCTTCAGTTAGATTGTCGCGCTCCGACTATGTTTGAGAATAGAGCATCTGAATTCTACTTGTAAACTCTGTATACGATAGCATGTACTACATTACTTCAGCCGTCAGGCTTCTGTAATCTGTAGGTTAGGTCACTTGTACTAGATAACAGTAAAAACACTTTGTATTTCACCTTATAAAATATAGATTGGATTCGTGCTTTCACTAGTACCCAAACATACATGAACTTTAAAATCCGAAGATAACCGTGTCCTAAGAAATTCGAGGCTTGTGAATTTGTGATCAGAAATACTCATCATAATAACCGGAGATAACAACCTAAAGGATCTCTGTGAAACTGTACCAGGTAAGCCGAGTGAGCCGAATTGATGAACCGTCGCGGTGAACTTCCACTCTGACATCAGGTTCAGTTGGATTGATGAACAGGCTTTGCAGTCGAGACCAGAGAGCAGGTAATTCAGACAGCACCTCAACGGAAGGCATGCCATGCTTGTAAATTTGCCGGACTTCACTGCAAATATGCTATCAAGATCAAGATCGCGTGCAATTAGGCCGGAAGTGTGGCTGGTAGATAGAGATAGTACTGCTCATGTCTAATGTCTTCCGTGTGGCTAGAAGTTCACAGTGTGATTTGCAGACTGCAAGGTGCATATATACGATTAACTAGTTTCTTCAGAAAACATAAGTAAGCGGCAAACGAAAGCCATCTGTACATCAACAGATACCACCGGAGTAATCTGAAACAAACACACATTTTACTACTACGATTTACAAAGTGTGCGCCAACCAATCAAACTGGCTCTGCTTCAGACGGCAGGCCGACGGTGAGCTCGGCGACGACGGCCCGGCAGATGGGGCACGTCGAGTGAGAGTTCAGCCACATGTCGATGCAGTCCACGTGAAAAAGATGCTTGCACGCCGGCAGCCGCCGGACCGGCTCGCCGACGTGCACGATCCCCAGGCATATGACGCACTGCGCCCACCCTGACCCAGCACCAGCAGCCCCGGCGTCGCCCTCCCTCTTGTATGCAAACGCCGGTAGAAGCCGTGACACGGCTGGATCAGGACGATCCGAGCCACTGCCGTTGCTCCGACTAGAAAGACGCACGCTGCCGACCGCCCTGGCATGCCTGCGGCGGCGCGCGCGGAGGTAGCAGAACGAGAGGGCCACGGCCAAAGCGGTGATCGCCAACGACCAGACGACGCCGGCGGTGAGGTAGAGGACGACGAAGGAGGAGAATATGGCGATGGTCAGGACCACGGCCAGCCCGTGGTCCCCGTCGTTGTACGGAGAAGCTTCAGGTTCAGGAGCACGGTGGTGGTACGTGAGCCCATCAAAGAACATGGTGATGGTGAACAGCTGCTAATTGTCTAGCTTAGCCGTTCGCTGACCTTGCAATGTAGAAGTTCAAGCTGGTCTCATGATAAGCAGTTCGTATTGTAGGCCGTACATTATGTTGTACCAGAAAGCAATGCCATTTTTTTTTTTTTGCCATTGTTAACTCAAAGATGCCGTACCGATACCGTACATGACAAAGATTTGGCATGGAACGAGCGATGACAACCATATTTTAGACCATTCCAGAGCGCAAGTGGCTAGGATTTGCCTGATGAGGTTAATGAAGAGCTGCGTTATATCCCTTGGGTTATGAGCTTTGACTCTGTTCTAATTAGCTGATAAAAGTTGCATCTTTGCATGTGATTTTCGGTATTTTTAATCATCGGAGCAAACGCATATCACACTGGGTCCAACTGAATTTCAGCATCGTCCATAAATTATGTTCACTTTTATAATTGTATGTTTTTCGTCATGTTGTACTTGCCAGGGACAATGGAATAATGCTTCCCGTATATTCCTTTTGGGTAAACTGGTTAGTGTAGCAAAATCGACATGATACCAAAGATTTCAAGACTTTCTGGCACAATTTCGAGAGAGAAATAGTATCAAGTAAGCCGAGTGAGCCGAATATTGACCAGTGGCGGTGATCTCCCACTTTATTTATTACAGCAGGTTCAGTTGAATTGATGAAAAGGCTTTGCAGTCGAGATCAGAGAGCAGAAAATTCAGACAGCGACTCAACGGAAGGCATGTCAATATGTCATGCTTGTAAATTTGCCGGACGTCTACGGAATATATGCTATCAGTATCAAGCTCAAGATCACGTGGAATAAGGCCGAAAGTGCCGCCGGTAAGATAGGGAGTACTGGCGTATTGCTCATGTCATCCGTGTCGCTAGAAGTTCACAGAATGAATTACAGACTGCGCAAGATATGAGGCTGGAGTCTCCCCGTTGTATGCCTTCCCCACCTGATTTCCCGACTTCAGGCAAGAGTTATGTTGTTAACACCAAGTGATTTTATGAAAAGCGTACATATATATGCTAAGAACTATATATTAATACTCCCTCCGATCCATATTAGTGGGCACAGCTTTGTCTAGATACACATGTATCTAGTCTAAATATTTAACTAGATACATATGAATTTAGACAAATTTATGCCCACTAATATGAATCGGAGGGAGTACATACATATATACGATTAACTAGTTTCTTCTGCAAAATCACACGTAAACGAAGGCCATCTGTACATCAACAGATAAACAGATACCAGCACTGTAATCTGAAACAAACACACATTTGACTACTAAGATTTACAAGGTACCGATCAAAGGTGCTCCTCTTCAGACGGCAGGCCGACGGTGAGCTCGGCGACCACGGCACGGCAGATGGGGCACGTCGAGTGCGAGTTCAGCCACATGTCGATGCAGTCCACGTGAAAAAGATGCTTGCACGCCGGCAGCTGCCGGACCTCCTCGCCGACGTGCACGATCGCCAGACATATGACGCACTGCGCCCACCCTGACCCAGCAGCCCCCACGTCGCCTTCCCTCTTGTACGCGAACGCCGGTAGAAGCCGTGACACGGCTGGATCAGGATGATCGAAGCCACTACCGTTCCCCCGACCATCAAAACGCAAGCTGACGAAGACGGGAATGGCCGGCCTCCGAGCGGCTCGGCGGCGGCGCCGCACGCCGAGATAGCAGAAGGAGAGAGCCACGGTCAAAGCGGTGATCGCCAGGCCCCAGACGATGCCGGCGGTGAGGTAGAGGACGACGAAGGAGAAGAATATGACAAAGGTCAGAACCACCACCAACCTGTGGTCTCCGTCGTTGTAGGAAGAAGCTTCAGGTCCAGGAGCACCGTGGTGGTGCGAGTGCCCATCAAAGAACATGGTGGAAATTAAAGAGCTGCTAATTCCAGAGTGAAATGTAGGAGTATTACAAGCTGGTCTCGTGATAAGCAGTTGGTATTATAGGCCGTACATTATGTGTAGAAGACAGCAATGTCATTGTTAATTCAAAGGTGCCGTACCGTACAAGAACAAGATTTGGCTTTGACCGACCGATGACAAACCATATACTAGTATTAGACTGTTCCAGTGTGCAAGTGGCCAAGGATTTGCCCAATGAGGTTAGCTAAGATCTGGGTAATGATCTTTGACTTTGTTGTGATTAGCAGAGAAAAGTTGCATCCCTGTACCCAGACGCGCTTGCATTTGATCTTCGGCATTTTTAATCATAGGAGCAAGCGCGTATCACACTGGGTCCAACTGAATAGCAGCATCCTCCATACATCATGCTCAATTATAAATGTATGTTTGCTGTGTCATTTGTACTTGCCAGGGAACAGAGGAATGATGCTTCCCGTGTATTCCTTTTTGGTAAACCGGTTGGTGTAGCTAAGTCGGATAAGATATCCAAGACTTCAGTACTGTCAGGCACAATTTCGAGAAAAAAATATACCAAATGTACATCCAAAAGAACGGCAAGTTTGATGGAACTGAATAATCACAATCCATTTTTGTCATACATGATTAACTTTAAAGCAGTGAGCACTACTCAATCAGTCTACATAGTAGAGCCAAAATAGTATGAATCGTAAATAGGAAGCAACACCTAGTGGCGCCCAAAAACAAGTTCATAGAGAGTCAGGTCAAGATTGAGACCAAAGCGTATCGAGGACGAGTTGCGGCTGGCCAATGGTCAGCAAGACAAGGACTCTAACTAGGGCTCTCCTCAGGCAGAGATCAAAGTTGATTGAGCAAGAAGAAAGAATCCAGCAGCCGGAAGAAAAGTAGAGGCTAAGCTGGGAGTTAGAATCCAGTTTGGCCAAGAGTCGAGTCAGGGTAGAACACTAGGGATGAGGCCAACCAGATTTTATGCACAGTGATGAGTTCTGTACCAATTGTATGCACATAAACTAGGTATTATAGTCTGCAAGAAATAAACCTCAAACTTCCAATTCCTAACACAAACACCGCTAATTTCTTTTATGAACACCCATTACCCTTCTCAACTCACCGCTCATGGCACCAACTTGCAGGCGATACTCCCGCCATATAGTTGGTGAATCGCTCTAGTGAATCATCCCTACAATCTACGCAAAAAGACCCGCATCAGGACAAAAGGTGTAGATTAAGCAGTAGTTTAGCTCAAGGTGCGTCGATCAGCCCTGCAATGTGCATGTGCAAGAGAATGATTCCTAAAATGTATTTATAGGATGGTAGCACATAATACTATTTGACATGTACAAGAATTTTCAATGGGCAACACCTCTTTTTGTAAATATGCCTGTGGAGAAAGCTGATCGATTTGGGGAAAAACTGATTCAGAATGGCAATGTTCTAAACATGAAGCATGCTCTCCTTTGGAGAAACAAACATAGCGTAAATAACTGTACCATATTCATAAACAAATAACTAAGCTAGTGGCACTGGTTTTGAGCATGCATATGCATGTTTGTGTTCACCCTTTTTTAATGTTGATGTTAAAATACGGAGTAGCTGGTATTGATGAGCATGGAGTGCGCAGCATCAAGCCAACCCTATGAACAAAGTTGATAAAGCATAACAGTTACTCCCTCCAGTTCCTTATAAGCTGTCGTTCCTTATAAACTGGATCTCACATGGCACATCACTCCTAATAAACTTTTCATGTTCATGCTAGTTTCATTTTTCTAATCATTATAATAATTTCACTATGTTATCATTGTGCGAGAAAGTAGACAAAAATATTGTACTACATGAAATTCCCAGAATCTTAAAAAACAATGGAAGAAGTTAGATACTCATAGTACCATGCAATACTGTACGATTAAATTCAACTACATTCATGAGAATCTTAGCTATTACACTAGAAAACTACTGATATCACTGTGTCAGGTCAGACAGTACATTCTAAGGCCATGATTCCAAACAGCAAGTTGTAGGTTCATATTGAACCAAAAGCTAATACAAGTTGGCAGTTAATGTGTTCTCCGGTTAAAGTGATATGCAAACTGATCAACAGCCATCATTGCCTGTGAAGCTGAACCAAGTGAACCATCATACCTATGCATTAGATACCAATGTAGCTTAAATTAGTTTGGGCAGACCAAGATGTATACTAGCGAAGTAACAATACTTGAAGATTTTTCAATCAAAAGTTGAACAAGGAGATACGTACATGGAGACTAATAAGTAGGCTCCAATCTGCATAACCAAAACTCCTTCACCTTCATCTTTTGTTGTGTTAACACAACGGGCACAAAACCAGTGCTCATGGATTGAGGTGACTAAATCTACAAATTTATAACTCTCAAAATATTGCTGGAGATACCAAAAATATAATTAGGTTTCCACTATCCCTAAGGCAGTAAGGAAGATTTAGACTCACACTGGTTTGGCCCAATGGAGAAGAATTCAGTCTGCAGATTATTCCTTCTAAAGAAGTCCATGAATGGTTGCAGATCAACAGCAGTAAATCGTGTCCCCTCTTGCTCTGCTCTGGACAGTTCAAACAGCTTGTGGAGTTAAAACTTCCGGAACAAGAACGTCGATGAGTCTTAATGGGATTGATACTTACATGATGGGGAGGAGGCGAGAAGGCCCGGTGGGGTCGTAGTTGAGCAGCAGCGCCGCCTTGACCGGCATCCCTGCAAGAGGATGGGGATCGTTAGTTCACACGAGAGACATACCAGAAGGAGTAGCGAAGCGAGATGGAATGGAAGGGGAGCGGAGACCGGACGAGCCGACGTGCTTGCCGGCCCACTTCTCCCACGCTCGGCTCGCCGCCGACCAGTCCGTAGCCATGGGAGCAGGGGCGTGCGCCGCGACGGGTTGGCTAAGCTTGGCAAAGGCGGCGGAGGCGGAGGACCGGCGGCGGGATTGCTGCATGAAGAGTGAAGTCCTCGGTTTTGGGTAGACTGGGCCTAGCCCGCTAGTATGTCCAGTTTGCACAGTTCAGTAGGCCTGTGATTAATTGGGCTGCTATTCAACAATGTGGTGGGCCGTTTGTGTCGTTAGAGCTACTCCTCCTAGGCAAGAGGGGACCCCTATGCATCGACCTACGCGATGATAAGGACATATCGCACACCCGTAGCCGCACCTCGCCTTCTCCTTCGTCTTCCTCTGCCCACCGCGCCGCACCGCCGCGAGCTCGCCCACCTTCCACCTCCTCCTCTCTTCTTCTTCTTCCTTCCTCGAGCCGCCCGCCGCCGCCGGCCAGGCCGCCTGCTCCCGCCCCCCCGCGCTCGGCGTCGCTACCGCGCCGCCTCCGTGCCCCGCCTTCCTCCAACCGCGGCCCACCGCCGGTCCTCCGCCCCCCGGCCGGCCATCCCTCTAAGCCCCCCCCCCCCCCCGCACCCCGAACTCCGGTCGCCGACGAGCTCGCCACCCGCACCCGCACCCGCACAAGTTAAGTTTCTTTCCTCGCCTTCGCCGGCGACGCCGCGGCCAGCCGCATCGTCCCCGTCTCCGGTGAGGTCCAGGCCTCACCTCCGACGGGGCGCCGCAGCCAGCCGCGTCGTCCCCGTCGTCGGTGAGTCGCTCGGCTCGCCGTCTTCTTCCTCGCACGCCTCCTCCGTCGTCGCGCCTCGACGAACTGGGCCAGGCCCATCTCGCTCCTCTCCTCTCCAGCTAGGTGTGCGACGGCACCCTATCGTCGACCAGGTTGACAAATAGGGATTGCCGGCAAGAGTCGCTCGGACGTCGGCCTCTCCGACTCCGCGTGGAAGACCGCTTCGAGACGCACATGGAGAGAGAGACGGTGGAATCCTACAAATTAGAAGCCACATCAGGAGGACCACGCAATGGCGTGGTGGCTGTGTGTAGCGGTGGCTCACCAGCCCACCCGAGTTTGACTCCTGCGGGAGTTTTTCCATGCGTCTCACCCACGCGGCACTGTTTAGGTGAACAGTGTTCGCGTTGTAGCATATTTGAGGAGGGCCTTTGGGGAAGACTGAGTCCTTGATCAGTCTGCCCGTTCCAGCTTTTGGGTCAAATTCCGCCGTGGTTCAGTTAGTGGTATTGTGGTGTGCCTACCACCGCAGGGGTTTTCCAGTAGATCTAGGCTCAGAAGCTTAGTATAGTCTGGTTAGGTCTAGCTTGCGCACATGTGGCGTGCGTGTGGTGTAGAGTGCGTGTGGAGTGAGTTGTGCGTGAGTTCAGATACTACAGCTGTACTGTAAAAGACCAGGAATTCTCAAAAAAAAAACCACATCGGGTATCGTCGGACAATCGCACACCACCAGGCAAACCCACTTCGTCAAGCCATCAACAATGGAGGCGGCGAAAGCTAAAGAACCGAGCGAGGTCAGTATCCCCGGCACCGTGGCGCCGTTCCCCGTGCTGGTGCAACACATCAACGACACCACCCAGGCGCTTTTCAGCATCTCCGACAACACGTTGCGCACCGTCAACATACCGGAGATCAGCGGCAGGTACTTTCCGACGTCCTACGGCTGGACCCTGGTGCTAGGCACCCCGCCCGCTTGGGAGACTTTCCTATGGAACCCACAGAGTGGCAACAGGATCCAACTGCTAGACATGGAGGAAGTCGGCGACGAGATCCCGGAAAAGAAGAGGTTCACCTGCCTTCTCTCGGACGACGTCGCCTCTCCGACGTGCGGCGTCCATATCTGCGACGGATCGACGCCCAACATGTGGTACTGCCGCGTCAACGGCGGCAACCGCGACTGGCTCTCGTACGACTACGACATTGGCTCGATGGACATCCCGGACGAGACCTTTCAGGACTTCGTGGAGCAGAAGAAGGTGTTCCACACCATCGCGTCCTTCAAGCAAGGGCGGACCCAAGTAGAGCTCAGTGGGGGCCTTGGCCCCCACTCAAATTTGAAAATTCCCAAAGGATTAATGCAGATTTTTAAAGAAAAATATTTGAAAATTTAAGTTCCTATAAGAAATGCCCCCACTCCAATGTTTTGCCCCCACTTGAAAATCTTTCTAGGTCCGCCCCTGCCTTCAAGGGCAGGTTCTACACTTCGATGAGTCGGCGGATACGATCGGCACGCTCGAGTTCACCGGGGACGGCGGCGACGAAACCGAGTCACAGTTCGGCGACATGGACGTCGGCTGCGTGGAATTCCCCGACGGATCGGCCGCAGCGGACACGTTCATGCTGGAGTCCGGCGGTGAGCTATTCCAGGTGTGCGTCTTTTACACCCTGCCGTGCTTGGATGTGCCCACGGGGTTCGGCGTATACAGGATGGACTTCTCGGAGCCGGCGTGGCGCAAGACGGACGACATCGGTGACAGGGTGTTCCTCCTACAGGGGGAGTTCAGCGCGTCGTCGTCGTGCTCGGCCAGCGAGTGCGGGCTGAGGAGGAACTGAGTTTACTGGGTCAACAGCCGGGCGGATGTCACCTGTCTCTACGTTTTCGATCTGGATGATGGAGGGATCACGACGGTGCAGCCGTGCCAGGGGACGCCCGACCCTCAACCCAGACCTCCCTTCTGGATGCTGCCTGCTAAATCTCCGAGGCAGTAGATAATGTCCTGCGTCTCCTGGTCTCATAGGGCTTGGTTGCCAACTTTTGATCTAGTACATTTGTCCCGGCCGGTGGCGATATCGTTATGTTTAGCTAATTAGAATGGGTCACTATGACGTGCTTTCCGTTCCACTTCTCCCACGCTCGGCTCGCTGACGACCAGTCCGTAGCCATGGGCGTAGTGGCTGCGCTTGGCAAAGGCGGCGGAGGCGGAGGAGCGGCGGTGGGATTGCTGCCGGAAGTGAATGAATACCCAAGTTGTGGGTTTCTGTTGGGCGGTAGCCCGAGCCCGTCCTGCTTGTTTTTATCCTGGGCTTCTTCGAAGAATTTGCTCCGTAGCGCTCGGGCGATTTGTACGCCCGAATCATACACGCGGCCCACGGCCCATGAAAAAGGGAGAAACGCCATGTTGTTGCTTAGCTAGGCAGCAGTTTCCACTATTGCAAAATTGAGTAGAAAATTTACAATTCACCGATCACATAAGGTTGAAACATGAACAAGCGTAAAAGGACATGTCGTGTCACGAAGGACGGACACCGGGATGAAGGACACCCCTTGGTAGATTCGGTAGGGGCGTGAAGGAGGCTGGAAGACGTCTCCCGGAGAAGTACCGTCGGCGAGCTCTCCGTCTCTCTCTCTGCGTGGATGGCAAGCAAGCAAAGGACACAACGATCTACCCAGGTTCAGGTCGCCCGAAGGCTAACAGCCTTACTCCTGCATGTCTGGATAGATGGAAGCATCATGGTGTGGTTACAATGGAGTCTCCGGCGAGGTACCCGGGAAGGGTTTTGGCGAGAGGAAGGAGAAAGGGCAGATCCTGGCCCGGAGGAGATCACCTCTCTTCTCTTCTCTGCCCTAGCTATGTCTTGCTATGCTCTTGCTTGGGTCTTGCCTAGCACTTGTCTTCTGATCCTTTCTCCTCGCCATGACTTGGTCCTCCTTTTATAGACAAGGGGATGCCACAGAGGTCACGCAAGGAGCATGAGGGGGTCTTTGCGGGAAGTTCCCCCTCTCCGTGGTGGAGGTGGCGACGTGGCCTCTTCTCCTCCAAGTATATTCCTCCGGTTTGGTGAGATCCCCGCCCTTTAGGGGAAAGCGAGGTGGAGGAAAGCTGGCACACCGCAGGTGGTGTTCCCTGCTTGCGCTTTGCTTCCCAAGTCTTCTAGGCTCTTCTTCCATCTTCGGGAGGGTGCTGGAAACCCTCGGCTTCGACTGGTGCGGCTTGATACCCGAGAGGGAGTCCGGCCCTGCCGGGGTCTCGGTCTCTCGGGGTCCTCCTTCTCTTCCGGGGTGCGAGGGATCCCGGGGTCCTTCGCACCCGGCAGACTTGGACGGTGCACAGAGTGCCCGCCAGCCAAGTGTCGCGTCTTGGCCTTGTCCATCTTCATGCTGGGCCCACAGGTGATGGACCCACTTTGGCAGCACTAGGGGAACCCCGTGTTCCACTGCTGTGACAGTAACCCCCGGGCATAGTCCCGGCGGCTTTGCTTCAGCGGCTGCCGGGGCCATGACCAAAAAGAGGTCAAAGTGGGTCCCGGCGCCTGGCCTTCCTGGACAGCCTGGTGGGGTCCGCCGGGTCGAAGTAGAGGCGAGCCCCTGAGTCCTTGTACTTGTCGAAAAGGAAGACTCGCTTGTTTCGCATGATTCTTCCAGTATCTGGTGTGAATGGGAACGGGTTTTTTGGCAGAGAAACGCGTCCCATTACTGCGGCCCCGAAGCGCCAAAAGGCATGCGGGGGGGTGGAGAGCCTATAAAAGCTCCTCAACCCCCGACCTTCTTTGCGCACTTCCCTCCTTTATTCCGCTCGACTCCACTCCTCTTCCTTTGAAGCGCGAACTGCTGCCAACGATGTCTAGCGATACGGAGATGGCGTCTGAGGTCTCCACGGCGGAGTCGGCCTTCCGCGGCGGAGTGGAAGCGCCCTGAGTGGTTAGGGCATGGGCGGCTGAGTAGGGGGGTGCATCTCGTGCTTCGGCCGTCCAAGCCCTGGTCGATTTGGCAGCCATTACGGGCTCTGCAGCGCAGGAAGAAGCCCGGGTGAGGGCCATCAAGAAAGCGTTCTTGATGGCCTGTCTGAAGGAGAGAAAGCGTTCTAGATATGCGCATAGGCCGCTTCTTATGTAATGCAAGAATGTAACTTCGAAAGTTAAATATGAATGCAATCCTAATCTCAACTCCCAGAGTCATTTCGAGTCTTCCCTTGCACTAACGCGCCGTTTAGTTTATGAGGAGATTTCCCGGTATGCCAAGTATCCTATTGTCTGCTGCAACAGTAATACCCCCAGGAGCACTATACCTTCCGGGGACTCACTCCACTGCCTCAGTTACTAGGCCAGAGGGAAATGGACCGTTCACTGGGGAGGACGCCTCATCCCCCGCCAAGGTTCTCATAGACTGTCAGGCATGCTCGGGTTGAAAGTATATTAACTCCGAGCGAGATGGTATGCCTAATATGCAAATGCAAGAACTTAGCTGCTTTTCTGCCGCTTCTGATTTTCTGGGCCTTTCCCGGTATCCAGCTCCTTAGACCTCCGTCCTTTGCGAGTTTCTGTCCCGGGAAGGCGCTGCACACAACAAACTTTCAGTAGGAAAAGAAAGGACCCTCTCTTCATGTCATGAAAATGTTTACCCGAAGCAAACCGCAAGCAAGGCTGACTATGCATTTCTGTGCTTACGTGCTTTGTTGGGGGGATAATAACCCGGTATACTCATGACCAAGGAAGAATCAGTCGGACGGCCCAAGGCCTGGACCGGGTGATGTGTACAAGATGTGGGTCGGGTTATAGCTGGGCCAATATGCCTAACATGACTCGTCCCTAGAAGAAAGGACCTAAAAGAACTGGAGTCCGAGTGAAGGAAGGAACCGGGTGACTTGGAGGCTACAGAAGGTCAAGAAGAACCTAGAGTAGGACTCCGGGCTCGTATGTAATCGGGCATGGGATCATGGTCAGAGCAAATCAGGGAGGAAACGGGTGCCACCCAACACTCGGGCTGGAGCTCAGCAAAATCAGAACACAACGGCTGTGGGTGGTATGCCACCACCAGCAGATCGGTTCCACACGCCCAGTGGTCACTACTCAAATCCGGCTGATAACGTGTACGCAGCAACATTAGCATTATGCCGCATGCCGATTGATCAATCGCCAGAGGGAGAAGAAGCACGCAGGGCAATTGAGATGTTGAAAACCGCGATCACGCAGCAGGGCAACATGCCGGATAAGAGTGGAGCGTTACATTCAACACCATACAATAGCCGAGTAACCGGAGTCATCACGGAGAAACACCGAGGCCAGCCGGATCAGGCGTCAGGAACGGACAGCAGAATCAAGGTCACCCGGCGCCGCAGCCTCAACGTTCGGGACACATCAGCAGAGGCCAGCTCAGAATCAGCCGGCGCCGAGGCCGCATCAACCGGCCCCGGCCCAGTCTGTGGCCCAAGATTGTCAACAGTTCAAGAGCACGGCGTGCGGCGAGCGCAAACCCGGCTTTAGGTGTCGCCGGAGGAGCCGGAGGACAACCTGAAGCAGGAGTGATGGGCAACGCACCAAATACCGGGTCAGGTTTGCCGTTAGTTTCTTCATTACTTAACCCGGTTGGAACTAAATGTCTTTCAGATGCTATCAAGAGTGAACCTTTTCCTGAGAAGTTTAAAGAGCCAAGCAAGGTGACGAATTATGACCCCAGCATGGATCCAGAAACATGGCTCAGCAGTTACGAGATGGCGATGAGTATTCGCAATGCCACGGCCAACTTGTGCGCGAGATACATGTACCTGATGATGAGTGAAGGAGCAGCAAAGTTATGGTTCAATGGATTACCCGAGAAATCTATCAATTCTTGGGATGAGTTGAAGGCATTATTTGTCAAGAATTTCAAGGGCACGTGTGAGAAGTTGTTCACTATAGAGGATTTGGAGCGATGTTTCCAGAAGAAAGGCGAGTCAGCGCGTCACTGGATGCGCCGAGTTACAGCCATCATTCACTCATCAAAGGGAATTACACCAGCTGCGGCCGTGTCATCAATGGAGAAAACCTGCAGATATGACCCGGTAATTCAGAAGATGGGTCGACTGAGGGCCACTGGCGAAGCAGAAACAATCACCATGGGGCAGCTGATGGAAGCGGCTCATAAGCACGCGTCCACAGACAAGACCCGGGATGATGATGAAGATAAGGGAAAAGGAAACGTCAACAACGGAGGAAAGAACCACAACAACAACAACGGTAACAACAACAACGGAACAATAATCACAATGGTAACAATGGGAATAACTCCAAAAGGCAGCACGAGGGTGGTTCAGATTTGGTGGCAAACACAAACACGGGTATAACAAGTTTCAGCGGCGAGATGATAATTATCGAGGCAATAACAACAATGGCAATTACAGGGGAAATTTCCGAGGACCGGCTAACCCCCAGGAAGCATTCAACATGCCGTGTCCACGTCATAGTAGGAACGGTAAACCGGCAAATCACTCTTTGTCCCAGTGTGTTGATCTTCAGAGATGGAAGAACGAGAGTTTGCCAGGATGAGTATGGGAGGAAACGGCCCGAGGCCGGGTAATGGAAATAACCCGGCCAACGGACCACAAGCTGGAGGAAATAATGGAGGACCACCCGGCCCGGATAACGGACCAGCCGGGTTAGGTTTCCAGCAAAACCCCAAGGAGTTAAATCGAGGACAGTATCATGTTACAGTTTCCAGCACTAGTCGGAGAGATCAGAAATTGAAGAAAAGAGCTGTCAACGCGTTCTTCCCGCAGTTCCGAGATATTTGAAGTGGTCCGAGTATCCGATCACTTGGTCTAGAGAGGATCACCCGGCCCGAGTAGATGCACCTGGAGCGTTGGCTTTAGTTGTTGCACCTCAGGTTTCGGGTTATATTTTACACAAGGTTCTTATGGATGGAGGTAGTAGCATCAACATTCTGTATTGGGATACATTCATCCGGATGGGTTTCACAGCCAAACAGCTTCACCCTTCCAGTACTATCTTTCATGGTATTGTCCCTGGAAAGTCGGCAAGACCAGAGGGAACAATAACATTGGAGGTCGCGTTTGGAGAATCAAAGGATAATTTCAGGTCTGAGATGATTTGTTTTGAGGTGGTCAAATTGAAGAGCCCTTATCATGCTCTCTTTGGCCGCAATGTTTTTGCTAGATTCATGGCGAGGCCGTGTTATGTGTACCTAAAGATGAAGATGCCAGGTCCAAAGGTATTATCACAGTCAATGGCAGTCGTGAGTTGGCGTTACAATGTGAGGAAGGTGATGCTGTTATGGCAGAACAAGCCTGTGCGGAAGAGGAGTTGAATTACTACAAAGCTACCACAAACCCGGATGATGGGACAATTTTGAAGAAACCAATGACCGAAGAGAGGGCGAAATTCAAAGCGGCTCAAGATACCAAGATGATTGACTTCGTGCCGGGTGATTCGTCCAAGCAGTTCTCTATCGGGTCAAATCTGACTGACAAATAGGAAAGCGCGCTCATCGAATTCATCCGTGAGAATCGGGATGTCTTTGCATGGAAACCTAGTGACATGCCAGGCATACCGACTGAATTCGCTGAGCACCGCTTACATGTTGATCCTAAAGCAAGACCGATTAAACAGGGATTGCGCAGATTGAATGAGGAAAGAAGAAGGTTGTAGGAGAAGAGATAGCTCGTTTACTCGCCGCAGGATTCATTATGGAAGTGTTACATCCAAAGTGGTTGGCTAACCCGGTTTTAGTGTTGAAAAAGAACAATGAGTGGAGGATGTGTATTGATTTCACAAGTTTGAACAAGCATTGTCCGAAGGATCCGTTTGCGTTACCAAGGATTGATCAAATCATAGATGCTGTGGCAGGTAGTGATCTTTTGTGTTTCCTGGATGCATATTCAGGATATCATCAAATCAAGCTTGCAGAGGAAGATTGGGAGAAGACATCATTTATCACCCCATTTGGAGCTTTTTGTTACAAGAACATGACATTTGGACTGAAGAATGCTGGAGCAACTTATCAGAGGTGCATCCAGAGTTGTTTTGAGAAGCAGATAGATCGGAACGTGCATGCGTACGTTGATGATGTGGTGATCAAGACAAAGAAGGCTGAGACATTTATTGATGATTTGAGAGAAACTTTTGCTAACTTAAGGAGGTTTCAGATGAAGCTTAACCCAAAAAAGTGTGTGTTTGGAGTTCCATCAGGAAAATTACTCGGCTTTATTGTGTCCGAGCGTGGGATTGAAGCAAACCCGGAAAAGATAGCAGCAATCAATAGGTTGGGAAAGCCGACTGAATTGAAGGAAGTCCAGAAGATCACGGGCTGCGTGGCTGCGTTGAGTAGGTTCATATCCCGACTGGGAGAGAAAGCAATTCCTTTATACCGACTCTTGAGGAAGTCAGATAAATTTGTTTGGGATGAGGAAGCTGATAAAGCCCTGGAGGCATTGAAGGAAACATTATCGAAAGCACCAATCTTAGCTGCTCCAGCTCCAAAGGAGCCCATGCTGTTGTACATAGCTGCAAATTCCCGAGCAGTTAGTGTAGTTGTTGTGGTGGAGCGAAAAGAAGAAGGAAAGGAGCATCTGGTTCAAAGGCCGGTTTATTATGTCAGTGAGGTTTTGACTCCGGCTAAACAGAGGTATCCCAGTGGCAGAAGTTAGTTTTTGGCGTTTTCATGGCCAGTCGGAAATTGAAGCATTACTTTCAAGAACACCCCATTACAGTGGTGAGTGGAGCACCATTGGCAGACATTGTGTGCAATACTGAAGCTACTGGAAGAATTGCCAAGTGGGCGATTGAGATGGGTGATTATCACATCAAGTATGAGCCTCGCACAGCGATTAAGTCACAAGCCTTGATTGATTTTGTCGATTGGACTGAGTTAAGCACGGCACCACCCAAGGCGCCGAGTTATAAGTCATGGGTTATGCATTTTGATGGATCCAAGCATATGAGGGATCAGGAGCAGGAGTGGTTCTCACTTCACCCAAAGGGATAAGATGAGTTATGTTCTTCAGATTCACTTTGATTGCACCAATAATATTGCGAGTATGAAGCTTTGTTACATGGTTTGCGCATTGCCAAGGAGATGAACATCAAAAGGATCATGTGTTTTGGTGACTCGGATCTTGTAGCGCAGCAAGTTTCTGGGACTTGGGACAGGAAAGATGAGAAGATGGCGGCTTACAGAAGGGCTGTTGATGAAGCAGCTGGATTCTTTTCAGGATTCCAGGTGGATCATATTGATAGAAGGAAAAACGAGGCAGCAGATGCTTTGTCAAGATTGGGATCACGTAGAGAGCCAGTTCCACCTAATGTGTTCCTGGACGAGTTATGGAAGCCATCAGTCCAACTTCCGGGTGAAGAGGAAGATGATAGTCCAGATCAAGATTCCGAGTTAGTAGCAGCGTTGCATGAGATTCCTGAGTGGACTGAACCATATCTGGATTATATGATAAGGAAGATTTGCCGAGTAATGAAGTTATGGCGCGACAAATTGTCAGAAGATCACTCGGTTATGCAGTAATTGATGGTGAGTTGTACAAGCGCAGTGTTTCTGGAGTTTATCAGCGATGTGTTTCATCAGTCGAAGGAAGGCAAATTTTGCAAGAGATACATGCTGGGGACTGTGGTCATCATGCTTCATCTAGGTCTCTGGTGGCCAAGGCATTTAGGCATGGATTCTTTTGGCTCACAGCTTTCAAGGATGCAGAGCAGATTGTTAGGGCATGTGATGGATGTCAAAGATATGCAAGACAGGAGCATGTGCCGGCTCAGGAATTGAGGACAATACCAATCACTGGCCGTTTGCAGTTTGGGGTCTTGATATGATGGGGCCCTTTCAGATGACATCGTGCAAGAAAACTCATCTCTTGGTGGCTGTTGATAAGTTCACTAAGTGGGTTGAAGTAGAGCCAGTTACAAGTTGTGATGCTTCCAAAGTTGTCACGTTTCTGAAGAAAATTATCAGTCGGTTTGGCTATCCTCACAGTATCATCACAGATAATGGGACCAACATGTCACTCGGTGAAACAGAGATATTCTGCAAAGAGAAGGGAATCAGATTAGACCTTGCTTCGGTGGCACATCCACAGGCCAACGGGCAGGTAGAAAGGAGTAATCAGGAAATATTGAAGGAATCAAACCAAGACTTCGAGTTCCGATTGAAAAGGCGTATGGAGCTTGGGTGAAAGAGTTACCCGCAGTGGTTTGGGGGATCAATACAACCCCGAATAGATCAACCAAGCGTACACCGTTCTTTCTGGTGTATGGAGCAGAAGCAGTGTTACCGAGTGATATAGTCCATGACTCGCCAAGAGTGGCGGCATATGTGGAGTCAAGCAATGCAATTGCAAGGGAGGATTCGATTGATGCCCTCGAAGAGGAGCGTGAGTTAGCATTGGAACGGTCCGCAGTTTATCAGCAGATTTGCGGCGCTATCATAGTCGCCGAGTAAGATCAAGAACTTTCCAGGAAGGAGATTTAGTTTTACGGCTCAGACAGAAGCAGGCAGGGATGCACAAACTAACTCCTCCATGGGAAGGGCCGTTCCTCATCAGTCGGAAATTGCACAATGGTTCATATTATCTGATAGATGTGAGAGAGAAAGGTGAAGAGAACAACACGGACCATGCTATCCTTCCTATGGAAGAGACGAAGCGGCCGTGGAACATTGCTCATCTTCGCCCATATTATACCTAGTGAACATGAACCTAGGCCGAGTTATGTAACACACGATGTAACCCCCAGCAGGTTTCAGACGCGCTCTTTTCCTTACCAGGGTACCTAAGGGGACTGGAAGGTTTTTAATGAGGCGGCTTGCTGGTGTATCTTTAATAAAGAAGAGTATTGAGAAGAAATCTTTTCTACTGTTTTACTTTTTATGCATGTTTATGTTTTTATAAAGCTTGGCCCAAAGGAGTGCTTAGCAAAAAGTCCTATAGCTGTTGCCCAAGAGAGCACGCATAGAGATGTTTGAGATCAGTGGGGTAATGATGCATAGTTTAAGCCTTTACTTGTAAACATTGATCCAGGGCTTGGGGACTTATGAATTTAAATTCATAAGTTTTAATCCTAAGACCCGGCTTTTAAGCCTTAATTTTGTTCTTGGTTAAACTTGCCTATCAGTTTGATGTTACTCACAATTTTATGACCAGATTGCTTACTTGTTAATTCAATCAACTATGATGCCCATGCTGGGACTTAGTTTGACCCTGTTTTAGCAAAGGAAAAAGTAGCAACTGAGAAAGTCATGTGAAAGCCGACTGATAAGAAGCTAAAGATAAACCAAAAGGGTCATCTAAACCATAAAAAGTATAAGTTATTACAAAAATTGAGTATTTCATATAGTGCACAGACGCACCATCAAATAAAAGGCAAAGTATTTCAGAGCATATTACAATGCCCATTGGCCGAATAATTGTTTTGCAGGAAAAGGTACAGCATGAAAACTGGCTCAGATAGCCGGGTTATCGGTTGAGGTTCCCTTGGCAGCTTCAGCTTCGGCAGAAGCCGGGTTATCTTCAGGAGCTTTGGCCTGGGACTTAGCTTGTAGGCCTTGATCTTCTGCAGTATCCTTAGCAACATCAGCCGGCTTTTCCATGATTGGCGTGGTAGGAGCACGGCTGGGTGCAGGGACAACTGGAGTGAAGTACTTGGCGCTGCAGCTTCTTCTTCTTTGCAATGGAGTCTCTCAGCTTGGCCAACAGATCAGTATGCTCGGGTTCAGGAGTGGGGATTGGAGTGTTGTTCTCATCCACTGCATCTTGGAAAACCGATAGGTTGAGGCTCTCAGCATCTTGCAAGCAAGGCCGGGTTTGGGCAGCAATTTCTTTGAATCTTTTCCCCCAAACTTGGTGCCATCAGCATTGTATTGAGGGAATCCTTTGACAAAAGGAGCCAGGTTAAGGCGGGTTGTAGGCTTTGGCTAGAGCTAAACTGCGCATTGCGCCAACCCGGCATGCTGAGCGCGTCCAGAGGTCTAACCACTCGGGGATCGTGGAAAGCTGATGCAGGGACTCGTATATCATTTGGGGAGGAGCACAGTTGCTCTTAACACGCTTCATAATCTCAGAAGTGCCAAACTGGAACTGCCGAATGATGGTGTTCAAGCAGTTCAGTTTCTCTGGATAGGATCTCCTGATGGCAGCTTCTCACCTGAAAAGTATGATGTGGGTTAGTATATGAAAGCCGAGTAAAAAGAAAAAGTGAAGAGATGGTGTTTACCAATGAGTGGATTGAGGATATCCTTGATATGGTCTTTCAGGGTGTCCAAGTATTTCTGGACACTGACCATCTTGTCAAAGCAGATTATACTTATCTCCAGCCTCTTCCAACTCCTTTTTCAGTTTGGTGTTCTCTGCAGTTAGAGATTCAATCGTTTTCTCCAAGTCTGAAGCATGAATTTCAGTTTCCTTGCGCAGCTTGGTTTCAACTTCAAGGAGTTGGTTGGTCTTGGCAAGTACCTGGTCATTATGGGACACATACCTCTGAAAAAAGAATAGCAAGTTAGAAACATGGGGGCTGAAATATATTTCAGTCGGCAATGGCAAGAAAGAACAAGTTGATAGTAAATTATATACAGACAGAGTATTTATACAAGTTCCGAGTGACTGAAGAGCAGATCACCCGGCACTTGGGGACTGGTATGTCTTTTAAATTTTACAAGTTATTCAGTAACACATTTTCAAAGTTCCAGATAAATGTGAACATATTACCCGGAACTTGGGGGTTATGAGGATTTGAAAGTATCGTTATGATGAAAGTCAGAATTAATGAGGATTTGAAATCAGAAAGTAAAACAAGTTCCATGTTATCGTAGACTGATAACTCGGAACTTGGGGACTGGGATATTCTGAAGTTTTCAAAATGAAGGCAAAAGAGATATATATTTTCAAGTACCGAGTGACTGAGGACAGTTTACTCGATACTTGGGGACTAGGTTTGGTATATAAGATATGAAAGGAAAAGATGTGTACCTGATGTTCTCGGACAAGAGAATCCACGAGTTTGCCCTCAGTAAGCTTCAGTGTGTTGTACTCAGTTAACAGACCTTCAAAGTTTATATGGCCATAGTGTGGCACAGTGGAAGCTTCGCCTTTATCAGTCGGCTTGGACTTCTCTTCAGAGGCAACAAACTTGGTTGCAGTTTGAGGGGAGAGATCTTCTCAGTAAAGCGAGCTCCTGTGATCACGACTTCGGATCAGTCGGTTTTTCAGCAGGAGAAGGAGAAACATTCATCTGGTCAGTTGTCTGCTCTTATCAGTCGGCTCAGCATGTTTTTCAGGGGTGTTCTCCAAGTTATCCTCCTCAGCAATGGGAGGGCTTGGACGCCACTAAGAGTAGCTTTCGCCCTGAAATTGCAAGTACGAAGATAATATAAGAAAGAGCAAAAGAAAGCAAAGTTGATGAAAGTAAATACAAGTAACAGAAGGTTATACGTATTACCCGGTATTGACTTGAAAGTCACGGGGAGGTCGTTGCTGGAGCCTGAAGAAGCTGTAAGAGAGTATGATTTAGAAACTCGGATTTGACCAGCTAAAGGATAACTATCAGAGGGATGTTTTTGTGGTTCAAAGTTGGAAAAGGAAGTACCAGGACGGCGTGGAGATGGAAGGTTTGGGATTCCCGGGTTAAGAGGATCCTCTCCAGGGGAGGTCCGTGTTGCTCTCCTCTTGGTAGAGGGTTCAGCAGATCTCTGCGAAGATTTTTCAAGAAGAGTTTGGTTGAGTTTTTGCATAGCAAGATAAGAATATGGTTCTGTGGTCATGCGAGATGGCACCTTGGCACAGATAGTGCGAGCCTTCCTTTTCCCGGTAGCAGTTGATTCAGTGGCTTCAGAGCTATGGCCGGGTGAAGGAGTGATTATTTTTAGTCGGTTCTGGTATTATAAAATTGGCATCAGTGGATAAATTGGATTGAGTATCGTTCTCAATTAAGCTTATGAAGACAGAGCCTCGTCATCATCATCTTCATCTGCATCAGGAGTGGCAGGGGAGTCTCAACTTGCCACCAGACATCAGATTCCTAGTGAAAAAATAGAAGTAAAATAATCGGTATACAATTGAGAAAGAATATGTTATTAAGATATTTATCAGTCGGGACTCACTGGTGTAGCCGGGTTATTCCTACTGAATGGCAGAAGGCCATTATCTTTGATCGTCTCAACCTTTTCAGCAAGGAAGGCCTTGATAGCCTTGTTCAGCGCATTGGTGGGGTAGGACTTCTCCGAGTAACGGAGGGAATCAGTTAGATGGCCCGAGTAATCGTAAAGAAGCTTCTTGCGAATACTGTTGGGCTGAATTCGCCAACCCATCCACGTCTTGATCAGATCAGTTCCGCGGAGTCCGTGCTTAACAAGAACGGAGATTTTCTTGAGAAGAGGCTGGAGAGCTTATCTCTCAGTGTCAGAGGCGAAGGAGTTCATGTTGCTGTTGATAACGAGGGGCTCGACCGAATAAACCGGTAAAGGGTGTTCACCAGAAGGTATCTTGGCTTTGAAGTAAAAGTATGATTTTTGCCAATGCTTTACATGAGTATGAAGTTCGTGTGAAGGCATAGCAGGGCCTTTGCGGCGTTGAATAGAAACGCTGCCACAGACTAAGAGGGGGCCATTCTTGTGCTCACGTTGAGGTTTGCACAAGAATAGCTCCAGGAAAAGAGCTAAGTTGGGAGGAATGCATAAGTATGATTCACAAAGAACTATATAGTTACTAATGTTCAAGATGGAGTTGGGTCCGAGATCGAAGACCCGGAGTTTGTAGTGATGAAGAAGATCCCTAAAGAAAGGATGACCCGGGGGACGAAAACCCCGGGTGACATGCTCAAGAAAGCAGATAACTTCACCTTCCTGGAGGGAAGGCCGATTCTCCTCTTCAGCCCCTCTCCACTCGATCTCCAACTGAAGAGGAAGAACACCAGATTCAGCCAGTTCTTCAAGCTTGGATTGTGTGGCCATGGATTTGGCCCAGTTAGCCGTAATCCTAGATCTGGGCTTGGTTGTTTTCTTGGTCTTCCTCGATGCCGATGCAGCGGCGCCATCACCGGGCCTGGCCTTGGCATTAAGTTTCCTCGAGTCCTTGGGTGCCATGAGATCTGAAGATCTAGAAAATAGCAAGAAAAGAAATGGATAACAACGAGCTCAAGAACGTCCCGAGGAAGAACAAGTCAAGATCCAGATGAAAGCTAAGTGCAGGAGTGAAAAATTTACCAGAGCTCGTGGAGATCGGGCGCGGTACAGATTCCCTGGCGGTGAGTTGCAGCAATGCGGAGCTCCGATGGCCGGCGGCGGCGAGGCGAGATCTACAGGAACCCTAAACCTAGAGAGGAGAGAGAATAGTTTGAGGAAGAAGATGAAGTGGCGGGGAATGGGAAAAGTAGAGTTACTTTTCACCGTGGCCCATTATTTATAGCCCTGGGGTGAAACCCTAGGATCGTGAAAATCGAGACGTTAAGATTCTGTTTTACCGTGGGTCAAGGACACGAGGGAATCTGTCAGAGAATGTCCCTGGTCGTTGACTGGAGAGAATTAAGTGCGAGATAAAAGTCGAGTCATTTAAAGTTTTGGGACAAGAGAAAAGCTGGGTTATAAGAGAACCGCCAAAGGAGCTGGTCTGAAATATAACCCGGCCATTCAGTGTTAATGATCTTTATTTTGTTTTCAGGAGTTTAACTCGGATAATCCCATCAGTAGCTACCCTCGAGTAATCAGATCAAGATTATCAAGTGAAGCAACCAATGAGCTTATTCAAGTCAAACTTGCGGACTACTGTTGGGGGGATAATAACCCGGTATACTCATGACCAAGGAAGAATCAGTCAGACGGCCCAAGGCCTGGACCGGGTGATGTGTACAAGATGTGGACCGGGTTATAGCTGGGCCAATATGCCTAACATGACTCGTCCCTAGAAGAAAGGACCTAGAAGAACTGGAGTCCGAGTGAAGGAAGGAACCGGGTGACTTGGAGGCTACGAAAGGTCAAGAAGAACCTAGAGTAGGACTCCGGGCTCGTATGTAACTCGGTATTCATTGTAAGTTCGGGAGACCCGACGTCTATATAAACGGGCTCCCAGAACATAGATAGACAAGTCTTAAGCCTTAAGCAGGTCATAAGCAATCTAGTAACCCTAGTTCGATATCACCGCTATCAAGCGAAACCCCTGTAACATGTCTCGTAACCTGGCTCTATTGTCGTAGCCGAGTTACCGAGACCTCGAGATCAATAACATAGAAGCAGGAAGTAGGTCTTTATCTCCAATGGAGAGGCTGAACCTGGGTAAACCCTTTTTCCCCAACGAGCGTGACAATCTCTTGAAGGACCAAGGCGCCTTGCCCCAATCATCAAGTTACCCTATGGTAACATCTGCCGTGATAACCCCACGACAGTTGGCGCCTACCGTGGGGCCTGCGACCAAAGATGTCCTCATCAAGGAGAAGCTCTGCGAGGGATGGAGAACCTCGCGATCGGCGAGGTCAGGATGGATCGGCACGGAAAGCGCATCGTCGACGATTCCGGCTGGAAGGAAGAAGCAGATCTGCTGGAAACCTGCCGGGTGATCACGTTCGGTCGGATCAACGTCTTCGTAGGTATGATTAATGCAACTCAGCAGATTGATGATGAGGTTATGTGCGACTCCGTTTCAGGGGCAGCCACCATCGTCCAATCTGATGGAGAAGATTCAGTCGGAACAGGAGGTTTCGAATATCAGTCGGACATCCAGGCTTGCGAGCCGGAGTGCCGACGCGAGGAAGATTTGGATACTGATACTGAATCGATCTTACCATTGTTTCACGAGAGATTTGGGTACGAGGCTGATGAGGAAGATTATGAGTCGGAGCCAAGGACCATGAAGCGTGCTGCGGTGTACCCTGATGAACCACAATGATGGGACAGAAGCTTCAGTGAGTGAGGACGATGTCACGCGCGCGGCCAGAGAAACCAGAGAAAGAGTTCAGCGTCATCCGACCTTTCAACCGAGTGATGGCTCGGAACAGCCGTTTTGATGGAAATTCCACCAGTTTTGAGGCCCTTGGACTTTGACGCTACAATAGTTACCACCCCAATCACACCAGATAACGCAGCAACTCGGTGCAGCAATTGGATACGTTACGAATCACCCTGGAGAATCAACAGAAGGCTTTATTGGCGGAGCAGCAGCGCATGTTTAATGAGCAACAAGAGATGGAACAGATCGAGCCCGTGTGGAGCGAGAAAGGTTAACATTGCAGAATCGCCATGAAGATCTTACAGCAGTACATCAGAGGAGGCACCAGACCCGGGTGATGCCAGGCATGACCTTAGATCCAACAAGATTGAACTTTGCATCACCAAACGGAGCTCCCAATGTCACTCGGCCTGAGCCAGCGCCGGTTGGAATCGGGCATGGGATCATGGTCAGAGCAAATCAGGGAGGAAACGGTATGCCACCCAACACTCGAGCTGGAGCTCAGCAAAATCAGAACACAACGGCTGCGGGTGGTATGCCACCACCAGCAGATCGGTTCCACACGCCCAGTGGTCACTACTCAAATTCGGCTGATAACGTGTACGCAGCAACATTAGCATTATGCCGCATGCCGATTGATCAATCGCCAGAGGGAGAAGAAGCACGCAGGGCAATTGAGATGTTGAAAACCGCGATCACGCAGCAGGGCAACATGCCGGATAAGAGTGGAGCGTTACATTCAATACCATACAATAGCCGAGTAAACCGGAGTCATCATGGAGAAACACCGAGGCCAGCCGGACCAGGCGTCAGGAACGGACAGCAGAATCAAGGTCACCCGGCGCCGCAGCCTTAACGTTCGGGACAACATCAGCAGAGGTCAGCTCAGAATCAGCCGGCGCCGAGGCCGCACCAACCGGCCCCGGCCCAGTCTGTGGCCCAAACGATTGTCAACAGTTCAAGAGCACGGCGTGCGGCGAGCGCAAACCCGGCTTTAGGTGTCGCCGGAGGAGCCGGAGGACAACCTGAAGAAGGAGTGATGGGCAACGCACCAAATACCGGGTCAGGTTTGCCATTAGTTTCTTCATTACTTAACCCGGTTGGAACTAAATGTCTTTCAGATGCTATCAAGAGTGAACCTTTTCCTGAGAAGTTTAAAGAGCCTAGCAAGGTGACGAATTATGACCCCAGCATGGATCCAGAAACATGGCTCAGCAGTTACGAGATGGCGATGAGTATCCGCAATGCCACGGCCAACTTGTGTGCGAGATACATGTACCTGATGATGAGTGAAGGAGCAGCAAAGTTATGGTTCAATGGATTACCCGAGAAATCTATCAATTCTTGGGATGAGTTGAAGGCATTATTTTTCAAGAATTTCAAGGGCACGTGTGAGATGTTGTTCACTATAGAGGATTTGGAGCGATGTTTCCAGAAGAAAGGCGAGTCAGCGCGTCACTGGATGCGCCGAGTTACAGCCATCATTCACTCATCAAAGGGAATTACACCAGCTGCGGCCGTGTCATCAATGGAGAAAACCTGCAGATATGACCCGGTAATTCAGAAGATGGGTCGACTGAGGGCCACTGGCGAAGGAGAAACAATCACCATGGGGCAGCTGATGGAAGCGGCTCATAAGCACGCGTCCACAGACAAGACCCGGATGATGATGAAGATAAGGGAAAAGGAAACGTCAACAACGGAGGAAAGAACCACAATGGCAATGGTAACAACGGTAACAACGACAACGGAAACAATAATCACAATGGTAACAATGGGAATAGCTCCAAAAGGCAGCACGAGGGTGGTTCAGATTTGGTGGCAAACACAAATATCGGGTATAACAAGTTTCAGCGGCGAGATGATAATTATTGAGGCAATAACAACAATGGCAATTACAGGGGAAATTTTCGAGGACCGGCTAACCCCCAGGAAGCATTCAACATGCCGTGTCCACGTCATAGTAGGAACGGTAAACCGGCAAATCACTCTTTGTCCCAGTGTGTTGATCTTCAGAGATGGAAGAACGAAGAGTTTGCCAGGATGAGTATGGGAGGAAACGGCCCGAGGCCGGGTAATGGAAATAACCCGGCCAACAGACCACAAGCTGGAGGAAATACTGGAGGACCACCCGGCCTGGATAACGGATCAGCCGGGCTAGGTTTCCAGCAAAACCCCAAGGAGTTAAATCTAGGACAGTATCATGTTACAGTTTCCAGCACTAGTCGGAGAGATCAGAAATTGAAGAAAAGAGCTGTCAATGCTATTCTTCCCGCAGTTCCGAGATATTTGAAGTGGTCCGAATATCCGATCACTTGGTAGTGCCGGTGGTGCGGAGGCCAAAAGGCATTCGAGTAAAGCAGTAGCAGCCCTTGGTGGTGTGGAAAGCCGTCTTCTCTTGGTCTTCGACGGACATCACGATCTGATGGTACCCGGAGAAAGCATCCAAGAAACATAGCAACTCGTACCCTGCCGTGGAACTCCTAGACTGATCAAAGCGCGGCAGGGGGAAAGGATCCTTGGGACAGGTCTTGTTTAATTCGTTGAAGTCGATGCGGAGGCGCCACTTGAAAGGTAAAGGACCCGAGGTTACCACCGGGTTTGCCACCCACAAAGGGTGAAGAACTGGCCGAATGATTCCAGCATTTGCCAATTTGTCGATCTTAGCGATGATGAACTCCAATTTCTCTTTGCTCTGACTCTGAGGAACTTGCTTCACTGGTCGCGCGTCCGTGTTGACCGCCAGTTTGTGCTCGGCCACCTCCCTCGGTATGCCGGTAGATCCGATGCATCCCAAGAGAAGACATCAGAGTTTTCCCGAAGGAAGGTGACGAGCACGCCTTCCTATTTGTCCGTAAGGTCGGCACCGATGGTGATAGAACGAACTCCATCACCGGTCAATGCCACCCTCTTGGTCAGCTGCGGGCCGCCTTGGAACGGCGCCTTCTTGATAGGTACTGACGTTGAGCCCCCGGGGTCAGCTCCGTTCCCGGGGAGTGCGTCAACATCGTCCTCCATCACAACTTGAGGAACATCCGCTGTCACCGCCACGGTCTGGTTCAACTTGTGGACACAGAAAATGACGTCGTCAATGTCAGCCTTGATCTTGATCACTCCCAATGGCGCATGCATCTTTAGTACATTGTAGGCGAAATGAGAGACGGCCATGAACTTAGCCAGAGCAGGTCGGCCTAGTATGCCGTTGTATGGGAGCGGAGTGTCGGCGATGTCGAAGACGACATCCTCGGTGCGGAAGTTCTTGTGGTCGCTGAAGGTGACCGGCAGGGTGATCTTTCCAAGGGGCCGCGTCACGCTCCCGTTCAAGCCTTGGAACACACCGGTGTCCGTGAGGCGGGAGAAAGGGATTTGCAGCACGCTCAACACCTTGGCCGTTAGAAGGTTGAGGCTGGAGCCTCCGTCGACCAACATCTTGGTGACCTTGAAGTTGTGGATGACCGGCGACACGATCAGTGGCAAAGTCCCGACCCCGACAGTGTTGGTCGGGTGGTCTTCTAGGTCAAAGGTGATGACCTAGTTAGACCAGTCCATGGGCTTCATTGGCCCGGAAGCGACCGCGTTGAGTTCCCGGACTAGCCTCTTGCCCGCGCCGTTGGATGAGGGGAGCGAAGAGCCCCCGTGGATGCACCCAACGACTCCATTGACTTCCTGGAACTGGCCTCCATTGCCTCCTTACACAGCGGGAGCTTCCCCATTGTTAGCTGGGGCAGTCGCCTGGTCGTTCTGCTCACGCCCTCCTTATTCACCGCGTCCTCCTCCTCGGCCTCCGCGGCCACCACCTCGATTCCAGCCACGGCCGCCTCCGCCTTGGCGACCCGTGGGGCAATCTCGAGCGATGTGCCCGGCAAGGTCACAGTTGTAGCATCCGTTATGCCCGCCTCTGCCAGTTCGACGCTGCTCACGCTCGGCGAGGTACCGGAGTGCGCGGCAGTCCTTGAGTGCATGGTTGCCGTCCGGGTGGATATGGCACCATGGGTCAGCTTCTTCCTCCTCAGCAGCGACAGACTTGACCTTCTTCGCGAGGGGCTCGGTGACGAAGACGCGCTTGTCGGCACCAGCATCACGCTTCTTGTTCCTGGCAGCAGTGGCTTTGTCTTCAGGCTCATCTTCTCTCACACCTTCTTCTGCCCGCGCGCAGCGATCCGCAAGCTCCCAGAGCTTGCGGGTAGTCTCCACTCGATGAATGCTCAGCTTCTCCTGCATCCGGGGGTTGCGGACGTTGGCGCTGAAGCACTAGATGACTACCTCTTCTTTGATGCAGGGGATGGTGTTCATTTTGTGGGTGAAGCGCTGGATGTACTTGCGGAGAGTTTCGCCCGGTAGTTGCTTGAAGTTGTACATGTCTCTGGGGGTACCCGGAGGCTCGTATCCTCCTTGGAAAGCCCCCAGGAACTGCTCCTTCAGAGTCCGCCAGGATCGGATGGAGCTCTTGGGAAGGTTGAGAAGCCAGGTCTGGGCCTCTCCCTTCAGGGCCAGCGGGAACCAGTTGGCCATCATGATCTCGTCAGCCCCGGCGACCATCGCAGCCAGAGAGTAGATCTGCAGGAAGTCCCGGGGTTGGTGGTGCCGTCGAAGCGGAGGACGTCGATCTTGAACTTCTTGGGCCAGTCAAAACGGCGAATCTCGGGGGCGAGGGCGTTGCAGCCTTCCGCGACATCATCATCGCGATCTTCACGGCGGTGACGCTCCCGGCGGCGTTCAATGCGGGTGCGCATGTCCTCGCGCCGGTGATTGTCGAGGTCGTCGCGAAGGTCATGATCTTTCGAGGTTGAAGACCCAACAGAGATGGTCTTGTCTCGGCCTTGACGTGGCTGGTTGGCCATGGTGGAGCGGCTCGCGGTGGCTCAGTCTCCGCGTGGCGTTCGGCTCGGGGATGAGCCCGTGGTTCGCGCGTCTGGCCTGTCGTGGCTCCTGGGTTGTCGACGGTGGTAGCCTGCGTGGCCGCCGGCATCGGGCCACCGTCGGCGTAGTCGAGGAGCTTCTCCACGCGGGTCCTCCATGCCTGGTACACCTTGAGGTCGATGGTGCTTGGTGGGAACTGCATCAGAGCCTTGGCAGCCACCAGCTCGTCATGGCGAGCTTGAGCATCAGGAGGCGTGTGCGTAGAGGATCTGCTCTTGGAAGGTTGAGCAGCTCCAGCCGCCTGATCCTTGGCGGTGCCATTGCCGACACTCTTCTCTCCAGAAGGAGGAGGTGGAGGAGGCCGGAAGGAAGCGCGTGGAGGCGAGGCCTCCTTGGATCCGCCACCGTGCTCGTGGCTGGGTCCATCCGCGCCACCGGGCACCGTCTTCTCCACGGGTTGCATGGGTGGCGTACCTTCCCGGCGTGCGCTCACAACACGGCGCTCGGCAGAGGTCCGAGTATGCGAGGGAGAGGCGGCCTTGGAGGCCGCGGCCTCGGGCTTCTTCTTGGGTGGCATACTTGACGAAGAGCTTGACGAAGAGCTTGACGAAGATCTCCGAGCTTGAAGAAGACGAGATCAGCACTTGCGCCCCTACCTGGCGCGCCAGATGTCGTGTCACGAAGGACGGACACCGGGGATGAAGGACACCCCCTTTGTAGATTCGGTAGGGGCGCGAAGGAGGCTGGAAGACGTCTCCTGGAGAAGTACTGTCGGCGAGCTCTCCGTCTCTCTCTCTCTCTCTCTCTCTCTGCGTGGATGGCAAGCAAGCAAAGGACACAGCAATCTACCCAGGTTCAGGCCGCCCGAAGGCTAACAGCCTTACTCCTGCATGTCTGGATAGATGGAAGCATCATGGTGTGGCTACAATGGAGTCTCCGACGAGGTACCCGGGAAGGGTTTTGCGAGAGGAAGGAGAAAGGGCAGATCCTTGCCCGGAGGAGATCACCTCCCTTCTCTTCTCTGCCCTAGCTATGTCTTGCTATGCTCTTGCTTGGGTCTTGCCTAGCACTTGTCTTCTGATCCTTTCTCCTCGCCATGACTTGGTCCTCCTTTTATAGACAAGGGGATGCCACAAAGGTCACGCGAGGAGCATGAGGGGGTCTTGGCGGGAAGTTCCCCCTCTCCGTGGTGGAGGTGGCGACGTGGCCTCTTCTCCTCCAAGTATCTTCCTCCGGTTTGGTGAGATCCCTGCCCTTTAGGGGAAAGCGAGGTGGAGGAAAGCTGGCACACCGCAGGTGGTGTTCCCTGCTTGCGCCTTGCTTCCCAAGTCTTCTAGGCTCTTCTTCCATCTTCGGGAGGGTGCTGGAAACCCTCGGCTTCGACTGGTACGGCTTGATACCCGAGAGGGAGTCCGGCCCTGCCGGGGTCTCGGTCTCTCGGGGTCCTCCTTCTCTTCCGGGGTGCGAGGGATCCCGGGGTCCTTCGCACCCGCAGACTTGGACGATACGCGGAGTGCCCGTCAGCCAAGTGTCGCGTCTTGGCCTTGTCCATCTTCACGCTGGGCCCACAGGCGATGGACCCACTTTGGCAGCACTAGGGGAACCCCGTGTTCCACTGCTGCGACAGGACAACATAAATCAACCACACATCATGAAGTCAATGTGCTGCCATGAAGTCCGTCTGGAGATATCCTGGACGACCATCAGAAGCCTGGTACACCTAACCACAATATCTCGCTAGTCCAAGGAAAGGAGTGACCATAGCTGCATCTAGTGGACCGCCATTTTGATAACCCTCAAGATATGAAAATTTCATTTTCTATTAAAAACAAGGTGATTTCGACAATTTCATGTAGACCAAGTGATCAATGTTGAAATACAATTGCCTAGTCTCTCCTAAGAGATCAGTTTTTAGGACAACTGATTAGAGCATGCGATCCAATATGATATCGGAGCCAAGAATTCTTGCATTCAAATCCCAGCAACGCAGTATTAAAAGTAAATATTTGCGGCCTCCCTTTTTAGGACAACTGGTTGGAGCATGCGGTCCAAGAACCAACAAATAGCTGAAACTTCAATATGAATTTTCCTTGTTCTTCTTATGAATTCGATTCAACCAATTACCAAACATATTAGTCACATTGGTTGGTAGAGGTATATTATAGGAGCTATAAACAACGCGCCAAACTAATTTAGCAAAAAGGCGAGAAATGAACAAATGTTCTATAGTCTCCTCTGAGCTATAAAAGGAACACTTCGTGCATCCCTTTCAACTCTTTCTAGCAAGGTTATCTTTTGTTAGGAGGACTTTTATGTTAAGGAACCACATGAACAAGTATATTTTTATCGGTATTTTTAATTTCCACAGGTATGTGCGCAAGTATTCATTAAGTACTCATACTTAACCATGAATAAGCCATTACTCATAGGCTTCCACACGAACTTATCTAGTGTATCTGCCAGGTTAATCTCCATCAATCAGACCCAAAGTGAGATCAGGAGACCCATTTATCTTCGATTAAAGCCATTCTAAAAATCATATTCATAGGGGAGCAGTAGAAAGCACATCGTGCAGGGAAACAGTTTTCTGATGTCCAACGTTATATAGCAATGGATATTGATGTTGCAGTGGGGTATCTCCCAACCACGTGTCCTCCCAAAATGTAGTGGTCTTCCGTCCCTAATTTTGAAATAGCCTCGATTAAAAACTCCTCTTTAATCTGCATGAGTCCTTTCCAGAACAGAGAGTTTGTCGGATTACTTGAGCTAACGTTTTAGAATGTAGGTGTTTATTGTGTAGCAATTCCTGCCACACCCCTTCCTCATTTTACAATTTAAACAACCATCTGCAAAGTATTTGTTTTTTCAAGTCGAGAACCTCGATGCCTAAGCCACCCCATCGGTTTAGAAATAATATTCCATTTTATTAACCGATGTTTTCGCTTATTCTCATCAGTCTGTCACAAAAAGCATGATCTATAAAAATCAAATATTTGTCTTACCCCTTTGGGTATTTCAAGAAACGACAACATAAACATAGTTAAGCTTGTTAAGATCGAATTAGCCAGGATTAAACGATCTCCATAGGAGGTCATCTTACCTTCCTAGTATCCAAGTTTGCCTCAGCTAGGCGTGTGAAAAGATTCTCAAACAAACAAAAAACGGTAGACGCGTGAACTATCCGTACAAGACACACTTCATTTCTGAGTATGTTTTTTTTTTACTTCATATGCTCTGGCTCACACGAGACAATTACACACCATGATTTTTTTTATCGCTTTTATTACTCTTCTTAATTTTCTTTTTGTTAGTTTTTGTGTTAATCATTTTCTTTCTGTGATACATGATTTTTCGTCACCACCCTGTAGTGTTCGTAATCTTGAGTTACTCTGGCAAAGAAAATCTGGACTTGTTCCTAATATAGTATATCGTTTTGTTCTTCTAGTTGTTGTGTTCCTCGAGCACCAAATTTGCGTTCCACATAGTCTAATTAAATTTGAGTACCACCGTGGAGATTTCCCCAATAGCACTATTTTTTTGTTATGCATAGTAGCCTAGTAGGAGGACGTGGGAGAGGCGCGATGGTTGATTTGCTTGGCCCTATTTTTCAGGTTGAAACCATGAATGTTGGACAAAAAATTATAAGAAAGATGAATTAGCAGAACTCTTGTCCTTGCCTCGGCCAAAAACAAATAAAAAACTAATAGAGATATGAGCTCGGGCCAGTGCAAATTTATTCATGGTAAATCATTATTCAAACTCAAGCGAGTGATGACACATCAATTCCTAGCTTTTCAAGGAGATGTAGTCATTTTTTATCATCCACTCCATGTTCCAGTGGTCATTAATATTCTTGAGAGTCCAATAGGCCCATCCAAAAGTGGCCTGCCCATACACATCCATTTGCGCCTTTGCATACATCTGGTACTCTTTCTGTGTTGCATTGGGCACTAGCCACTCGGCCACCCATTCACCTGTAAAAATCATAGCATAGCTGAGATAAGTTTACTCTGTACGTGTTCTCTTCCGGCCATGAACGTCAGAAAAAGAAGCAGTTCAACAACTCTCGGACACTTATGAAACTAGGAACCCTCACAAAAGAGGGTTGATCGGTTAAACAGACTTACCCACGAAGGTGAGAGGGCCATTCTGCGTGGTGACCTTGGTGAGCTCGCCGGAGAAGTTGGTCCTGACGAAATCAATGTTCTGCTCCACGGTGAGGTTATTGAATATGCTGTTGAAGACCGTGTAGTAGTGCACGTCGAGGACGCTCCCGGCGAAGCCACCAGCGAAGTCGAGGAGCTCTGTGGTATTCTCCCCGATCCCGAGCCGGTTGGACATGACCACGTACGCCGTCGACGAGTGCCTCCTGACGGCGTGGTAGCCGTCGCGGTAGTACTTCATGAGGCTCTGCAGCGACGCGCCGGGCGCCAGCGGCTCGTTGATCAGCTCCACCGCCAGGAGGCTCGGGCTTTCGGCGTACCTGGACGCGAGGAACTCGATGACCTGCACGGTCTGCGCGATGTTGGCGTCGGAGGTTCCCCACTGCTGCGTGCCGTCCGGGAGGAGCTGTGCTCCCAGGGGTTCTGTGACCCTGGAGCCGCGTGCAGGTCGACGATTACACCCAGATTGTACTTCCTGTCCACGCAAACAGATTGGATGTTTGTATCATAGATATGGTAAAAAAATTATACGAAGAATTTGAGCAAAAACATCCAGACTTACTCTGCCCATTTGAACGCGTTGTCCAAGGTTTTGAGTGAACCTCCAACGTAAGGAGCTGGAGGGCTGGGGTCGCTGGCGATCCACCATCCGACGGGGATTCTCACTGCCGTCAGCCCGCTTTCTGAAATGAACTTGAAGTCCTCCTCCACTATGTATGTTGCCCAGTGGTTCTGTCAGAAAAAAAAAACATTAACGGAGGTTCTGTCAATATTGCAACCATGTAATGATAATTTTCTTCGTAGCTGAACTACGCAGCATGCTGAGGCCTATTCTTAGGTCAGTTAAAACTTAACCAAAACTTAGACAGTATACCACTGCTAGACAAAAATTGTGCGCGCTTATGTTTGGTTGGCCTGTTAATTTGGTCGTTTCTTCCCTGAAAGTTGTGGACTCGAAAGCTCCCAATCATATTCTGTACAGCAGTACATGGAGCTCGTGCTGTTATTACTATTAATCAACAGTCAGTTATGTGTCTTAGTTTTTCAGTTTGCCACTTATTTTCATGTGCCCAGCATGTTAGGATATTGCTTCCAAAATCCAGGCAATCCACGGTGCTATATATTCGCACCAATAATTGCCAATATCCTTTTGTTTTCATGGACCCGCCTAAAAAGCAAGATCGATCTCTCCAAATCGTGAACAGTTGCAATCCACAAGTGAGTGAGGCACATCACATGGAAATTTATGATATATCTTACCCTGAGAATGGGTGTAGCCTTGGATGTGCCGTAGCCGTTGCAGACCTGGTACTCCCCTTGCAGCTGCCCAACTTTGGTCACGGCGAACACCGACGGGTCGTCGTCGCCCCAGCTCGTGCTTGCGCCGTAGTCTGCTGTCACCGAGCCATCTTTCTTTGCCTGCCATATGTGTCAATGTGTGTGATGAAATGGCGAATTAAATATTCAGTAGAGGCTTATCTGTACAGGCTTGTTCTGAAAACAATAGCCAGCACAGTTAGGCAAAGACGACTAGTCGTAATGCGTTGAACAACCGGCGGCGCGCCACATGTAGCGACGTTTGATTTGGAAAAGAAAGTTCCTTCGTTGGGCCGAAGCCGACCCACTCAATTGCCACGCGATGCCACTAGTAGTACATGCCACTGAGCACTTCCTTTAATTATTGTTATCTTCTTACCTGCAGGAAGAACCCGTTTGGCGCCATAATGCGCGTCTTGTTCTTGTCGCCGGCGTTGCGCACTAGCTGGAACGCCTCCGACGGCCCGGGTGACGCCGCCGTCGCCACCACCGCGCTGTCGCTCGTCACGCCGAGGAACTGCCCGCTGAACACCCTCAGGTTGAACGTCGTCTCGTTGATCCTCCACAGCTGAAGCAAAACTCTCGTCAGATCAATTCTCCTATAAACCGCACAAACAAACACTAGACTAGCTAAACGCACAACCCAACCTTGAAGGTCTCCCATCCGGAGGCCTGCGTCCGGTTCGCGACGACCGCCGCGCCACCGCCTTGCTCGGCTGTGAAGTACACGCCCAACGCCACCGACTTGAACTGCAGCTGCGTGCCATCCTGCACACCGTACAAACCATGCAAAAGAAAAAATAACAGTCAAGCCAAAGCAGAGCACCCTATAACCGATATCAACGCACGTAGGACTATGTACACGACGAGGCCGTGTTAATTTACCAAGAGATCCTTGTTTGGAATGCCGTCGAAGAGCGACGGGAGGATCCACCCCTCCGTCACGAGCCACCCGCCGAGGCAAACTGCCCGGACGGGGAGGCGTGAGGAGCTCTTGGACGACGGGCTAAGTGCCGGCGGCGTCCTCTTGCCGTGGGAGAGGGAGCAGAGCCATGAGAAGCACAGGAGCAGGAGCCAGACGCTGTGGAAGAGATGGTTGCTGGTGCCGCGGCGGCTCATTTGCATGGCTGCCTGCTTTTCCGATCGAGGGCTGGCTGGGTTACATGGACTGCAGTAGCTTCGCGCTCTGCTCTGCTCGGCACATTATATATGGATGCAGATAAATTGTGACTTGCGCAATGTTCAGGGTGTCGGTGATGAAGACAGGATTAGAACGGGAGGTTGTCCTTGTCAGAGGGCGACCACCGTTTCCATCAACAGGCTGGTAACATTGGAATAGGCTAGCTCAGTCAACCTTCTAAGAAGATTCAATATTATCTGCGTAGATTGACTAACTCTACGGAAACAATGCCATTAAATTCGCCTCACATAACTCTCTGATACGACGGAATGAAAGAATTTTCATCACTTTGGGAAGAATAAATCCAGTGCAAGTGTTAGTATCAAAGCTAACAACAACTTTGGGCCATATGTCCCAACAAAGAAACGCCTCTCACAATGGATTTCTATATCCCCTGTTTTTCTAAGTCAGAGGATCTAATTAACAAGGTGGTGGTGACTCATCAAATGGATAACGAATTATCTATTTCACAGTATGCAGATGACACCATATTCTTTTTGGATGATTGATAAAGCAATTTACCTTTTTAACTGAATAAAGGAAATTAGCTTGAAACTATTCCTTTGGCGAGACCCAAGAATACACTAGCATGTTTGGTGGTGAACAAATGTTATGGACCTGATTTCTAAGTATATATACTACCACCAATAGAAAATTTAAGACATTTTTAGCATTTGTACGAGTAAAACATTTTAAAGTTTGATCACACGAATTACTAGCACCCAAAGCATTCTTTCACAAAAGAAAATAAAGCAACACATTGATGCATGGTCCTGCCGGCCGACGGCCCTAGAGCCATGTAGCCCTTGGATATATATACACTTTGATGAATAAATCTGTAGACTCGTGAGTAAACAAACAAACCTTGACACTTCAGAATCGAGTGATAGACTTGTAGTGGCGTGCACGCCGGCGGCAGCCCGGAATTGTGCAAGTGGTCCATGTCTCCACCGGCGTCTGTTCTGTTCCGCGGAATGCCACACTCGCCTCTCGTCGGCTCACGGGCCTAGCTACCAAGCAGGGCCAGTCACAGTAAGCGATCTTGGCCGGAGTGCTGTACTTATATCTGCATGGAAGAAGGCCACGCTATTTTTTCAGATCTGAGCAGTTCATGTCTAGATTGTACCTCCTTCTCTGTGGCCAACCAGCGTTCCAAGGCTTTCCCGGCAACAGCAAGCCGCCATCGGAGAGCTTCTACCATTTGCATGGCAATGGCCACATCTCATTCAACATATTGGTAGGATGCGAGATTCCAGCAATTATCATGCAGCGCCAAGAGCAACCAATCGCAATGCCAATAATACAATGAGCCATACAGGCAACAATAAGAATAGCTAGTGTTTTCCAGGGATGCACAAATGGATTTTTGTGTAAATCTCATTGACCAAAACTTCTAATGCTTGCACACAGCGAAAAAACAAGCACGAGAATTCTTCATGAAGTAGTTTCACATGCTTTTTCATGGAAGCAAAAGAAAACCATTGGATCAACCACTACACGTTAACCAGCTCGTACTCTACTAGCGACATGTTATTGTCCTCTTTCACGGTAAAATCAGCAGGCTCCGTAACCTCCACACGCCCCACTTGTCGACTGCAAGCCTCATCGACCCCTTGAACATATCAATTCTCGCATTCCTCAATATCACGGTAGTGCCTGGCTTCAGCAAGTCAACTGCAAAAGTAGCAGAGCATCACCAGGTTACTGGCACATACACGGAAATATACACCAATGCTCATGCAAACATAAATTGCAACAGGACATGAAAATTAGGGTAACATGCATACATGGAATTGGCTATCAGATACGAAGTGAATATTTGAACAATGATTTTTGGCAACAAGACATGTGCAAAGGTGGATAGAACAAAACATGATAACCATGACAAAACAAACAAGAACTTATCATGCGGATGAGCCCAAGAGCTATAGACCATGACATATCAAACAATGGCTTCTCAATGTGCTGTATGACTGCATTCGCTAGTTGGGTCACTGACAATGGAGAATCAAAATCGACCATAGTGCATTCATGGTTTTTGAGTCACTGTATAGTCGCGGAGTCATTTTCCCAAAATCAGGGCGACTCGTGACTAATCAGGCGACTTGCGCGACTATACACCAACTTTTGTCGACTATACAGCCAGTGGCGAAGCCAGCCTCATTAATCTGTGGGGTCACTATTATTTTTTGTATTGTTTCTTCACAGTGTACAGTAGATGTACATTGTTTTTAGTGTATTTTGCTCAAAAGCTGTGGGGTCGCTAACGTGCAGCTCGCCGCTGTATACAGCTAGTCGCAGCCTCAGCGACTCACTTTTGAGTCGCAACTAAAAACCTTGAGTGTATTCAAACTTTTTACTTAAATCCTGTACTGCTTTATCAGCCAAGTTTATCTAAGACATTCGAACCTTCCGAAAATAGAATGGACAAGTGTTATTATATAGTCCATCCCGTTCCTTGATGTAAGGTGTATAGTTTTTTGAAAGAAAAAAAATAATATAAGGTGTATTTGTTATTTATGGACAATTTGCCCCATCAAAAAATGAGACCTAGTCTCAAAAGCGGCATTTAACGGATTGTATTAATTTTGTTCCTATTAAGAACTCATCTCTCGCGATTTTTTCAAGAAAAAACGATTCCACTATATGCAAAATACACATGTCTTAATATTTGTGCAGAAAACTATACACCCTATATTCAGGAATGGAGGGAGTACTACCTCCGGTCCGAATTATCTGTCGCCAAAAGTGTACACCGGTAGTACAAATTACTATAGAGCTGGCGACAGTTAATACGGATCAGAGGAGTAATATTTTTATTGGCCAATGTTTTAAAAACGGCGAGGTTTCAAGACACCGATTCCATCTCCAACATATTAGCTACAAAATGTCCTGTAATAGGGCATTCAAATAAACCACCTAGTGTGGTTTACTAAATAATACAATTATCATGCTTTGAACAATGTGTAGGGAAGGATGAAAACATCAAAAGCACCACATCAAACAAAAATAAGAACAATCTTCATGATTGGAAAAGCCACAACAAGAAGGGATGGTTCATCTTGATCGTTCACAAGGATAGAAATGAACATTGAAGGAACAAATGTTAAAAGCGAGCATCATAAATGACTACATTTCTATGGAAAAACAATCAAATCATAAGTTTGGAACAAACTGACTCTTCATCCCAACTTTAACCAACATGAAGTACAGCCAAAGTAACTCTATTTTTAATGTAGTCAAGTTGGATTAATACCTTCTCAAACGATAATAAGGAAGACAGAGAACCTAAACACGACAGCAATTTGGCTATAATTAAGGATAGAGGAAATTGCCTTAGCACCACTGATATTTGGCCACTCTCCAAAATAAGAGCCAAACATCCAAAATTGCCCAAACACCACTCAATTCTGAATCTTTACACCAACATATCACTAATTTTTGTTCTGAACTTACTTTCATTAGTCTAGAGGGTTGGGTACAGTTCAATTATTTAGCCAACTTAAGTCTGGCTCAACCTATTCAACCAGGCGATGTTCTGCGGTTATGCCGAATACGGGCATCCACCTCCTTTCATGTACTCTGTTACACAATCTAGAGCACCTGTTCCACAGACGTCCATTCTCTTATGGCGCTCTTCAACTCCTTTGCCACCTTCTCATCTTGAGCAGTGATGATTTTAAATTTGATGTCATAGGAATGCTATGTGAACGGCTGAGGACAGTGTGTGCCCTGGCAAAACTGCCTCCGCCACATGATAAAGAATGAGGATGAGCTCCCACGGGTCGACTATTGCTCAAAAAGCTCATCAGCAACTAGGCATTGTTATTCTTAATGAGAGCAGTCAAGAGCATTTGGGTCTTTTCCTTAACATGATAGCTGTTGTTAGCTGATACTGATATTTTGAGTCGGAAGAAGTGATATTTTAGGTCAAAAGAAGTGACAACCTTCGATGTTTGTGCAACTTTGGGTAGCCAGAAAACTTGGTGGAACTAAGGTGTTTCCTCTTTATGATAAGGTGTGCTATGTGGATACGACATATGATCGATGACGGACAGTTTGAAACAAAATATGATTTAGGACAGGACTCCGTATGCCACATTTTTGGTGATATTACAGAACATGGAAACATATGACTAGGAAAACTTTTATAAGGCAAACAGATAGCCTTCCTAGGTGATGCTTAGGCCCTAGGCTTGGCAAATAGGTGCTAGACTGCCGTCCAACTAGCACCCAGTGCCTTGGTGAACATTGAGTGTGTGACTTTCCTAATATTAGCTACCATGGTCTAAACACGCAAAGGCTGGGAGGGCTTAACACGCATCTCCAAGGCAGGAAGGTTATCGCCATGTTAATAGGCAGGGCGAATATGCAGCTAGGTTGGGCACCTTGCAGCCCCATGAAGAAGACAGCAACCCAGGTCAGAGGTAGACAAGCAGTGTGGCTTCAGGATTTGCAGGGTGAAAAGCGCAACCAGAACTCAAAAGTAATTAAATGGGCAATAGCTCAGGGCATACTCCATCCCCAAGAAATCTATTCAATCAAGTGGAACGTAATGACATATTAACTAAAACGGGACCAAAGAACAACGAATATGAAACTGCAGGGGTCAAATATGAAGATGTATGTTATCGCGGGTGACGAATATCCGTAGCCAAGCCAGCACATGCGTGATTTATTATGAGAACCTAGTCAGCAGGCTAGGAAGTAACTACCGCCGGAATGATGTTCATTTCGCTCTCGCTTTCCAAGCATCTAGTCATGTTATTTTCCAAAACAGGCCACTCCTTTACGGACTGAAGAAACCACAACATTGTGGGCTAGCGGAAGCCCCTATTGGGAAAACAGCTGCAAGGCTGCGGCTGCAATTGTATATTTGGTAACTTAATAAACATGTGGGTTTCCACATGTCATTTTTTTAAATTGCATTTTTTGAATGACATGTACATCAAACAATTGTGAAATTTGAGTGCATTTTTTATATTGTGAACAGCCATATCAATCCGACTCTGCACTATAAACCTCCCGCGCACCCAACATTTGTACATAATAAACCTCGCACGCATCCAACACAGCAACAGTACGAACTGAAACAACTCGAGACCACCATCTCACCTTGCTCGTTGCGGGCGGTGAAGACGACGACCCCGGTCTCGTCACCGACGATGCACTTCGCGATGCGAACCTGGCGGGATCCCGCGGAGACAGCGGGGCCGCCGCCCGCGGCCCGTCCGCGGGGAGCGATGGGTTTGGCGCTGACGACCTTCACGGCGAGGGTATGTCCGACGGTGCCCGGGCTGAGCTGGTCCACCTTGACGAATACGGGCTTCCTCAGCGCCGGCTTCTCGCCTCCGCTCGCCACCGCCGTCGCCATGGCCGCCGGTTGGGTTCGGAGTGGAGCGGGAGGTCGTTGTGGTCTTGTGGAAACCCTAACTGAAGTGGGGCCCCAACTGAAGTCGCCGGGAGCCGGGAGGTGTGGAGAATGCAGAACAAGTACAGTGTGGGCCGTTGCAACGGCTGGGGGAGTTGCTGTAGCTTGGGCTTGGGCTTGGGCTTGGGCCCATTTCTGCAAATGACCAAATACAAATACAGAGAAGCATATGGGCCGACTCGTCTGGACATCGGGACTTCGGCGCGCCATGGACGACGGCTTGGACTGGACGCACAGGGCCATCTTCGCCGTGGCCACCGTCCTCTGGGCCTCGTCGGTGTACGGCTCCGCCCGCGCCGGAGACACGTTCGCCGTCGCCGTGCTCGTCGGGTACTACCTCACGCTGCTCCTCATGCTCTACTGCTACCACGCCGCCAACCGCGCTCCTCCCGGGAGCAGGAGGCGCCGGCGGCTCAAGGCGGCGGTGCCGGTGCTCTCCTCGATCCTCATGGCCATGTCCGGCCTCAAGATCGGCGCCGACTTCTCGTCCATGAGGCTCCCTTGGGCGGCCGCCTCCGTCTACGCTATGGGCGCTGCCCCCGCGGCACTGCAGATCTGGGCGGCATTCTTCTGGAGGCAAGCTGCTTGATGAAATGTCTCGTAGAAATATTGACAGGAATTGCGTGCTTTTGGGAGATTTGGCAGTCCATTTCCTCTCAGCCTTACGAGTGTGCTTGGACTTTAGGCTGTCCCGTCTTTCTGGATTGATAACTACTAGATGGTTCGTACTAGTTAGCAGGTTCTTCTAAACTGATGTGAACTGGTTTCCTAGTTCAGATTTGCTGCAGCTTTCCTATTATGAGAGCATTATTATTTCGGAAAAGCTCCGGCAGCAGGCTCTTTTTGTCCCACGTCGCTTGATTCATAATAGGGCTGTCAAGAAAAGAGGAGGAGGTGGACCTGTGATGTGAAGAACCTAGTTGTTGCCTGTAGGTTTTGTAGAAGTTTGTGTCATTTATACTGCTTCTCATGTTGAACCTGTAGCTTTCAGTTTTGAGGTCTGAGCTGTGTGGGTTTTGTTGCCGTAATATTTCTGAATAGTTGCTAAGTTTGAGGGCAGCCTACCCCAACTTGTTTGGGAATAAAAGGCTTTGTTGTTGTTTGTTGTTGTTGTTGCTAAGTTTGAGGGCAGCTGTAGAAGTTGCTGAGGTGTGCTTTGCAGGGGGGTATGTACCTTGGAGGCGTGAGAAAAAAACATTGTTTTATCAGTTTTCATGTTAATGAAAATTGGGGCTTGGCCCTCCTTTCTCAAAAAAAAAGTTCAAGCTGGACAAACCCTTTGTGTTTGGCTCGTTAAAAACTCGGGTCAAAATTGGCTCGAAGTTTTAACGGCCGAACTCAAGCATAATGTGCAACTTGAACAGTTTGTGAAGCTCACTCTAAGGAACTTGAAACTAGAGCTAAAGATAATCTAGGTATATGTCATTTTGAAGAAACTTGGTGTGCCTCTAACTAGCATACCTATGGTGCGAGAATTTGGACACCAACCCAATCTCGGCAAATCCGATGTTTCATGCTCAAACCAATAAAATTGAGATTGAGTATAGTTTCTGTACATAAATGGCTGCACAAAAAAATGTTGATCTCGGGTTTGGCCCTCTAGAATTCAATTAGCTACGGTTTCACCAAGCCACGTCTAGTTCCTGTTGGACATCTTGAAAACTTCAAACACAATCTCAACATGGCGATGTTTTTGATTGATGTGGAGTGATAGATTTTATCACATTTGTGGTTAGGTGTGTAGCTGCGTAACAACCAACCTGGTTGCATAATTGTTCGGTTTAGAGTTTAGACATTAGAGATAGAGGAAAATCAACTTGGATCTCAAGTCATGCAACAACTCTTCTGATCCTTGCCTAGTACTGTGGCCTATCAATCAATATAAACAAGTGGACATTTTTTTTTTGACACTTATAAACAAGTGGACATGACACCTCTCGATCTGCACCTCGATCGATCAGTGATGAGGTTCGTATTGTACAAGGTCCTCCAGATACAGATCATCAAAGAACTGATCTTCCAATGAGTCAAAGGCACCACAGTACTGCAGTGTGGACGTCACGTCGCCTTGGTCCGGCCAAGTTGCCGGCGTCGCCGCCCCGGCGGTGCTGCGCAGGGCAGAGCTCCCCGGGGTGTTGCTGCTCAGCACCTCCTCCTGGTCGCAACTCTGCAGCTTCCTCTGCAGGCCGTCCATGCCGGTCAGCTGGTTGGTGGTGTTCACGGTCATCGTCGTGGTGGTGCTGGTGGTGGTTGCCGGAGTGGCGCCGGCGTCGGGCGCGAAGCTGATGTAGTGGTAGCCGCCGGTGTGAAGGACATCGGTGGTGCCCGTCTGGAGGTGCACGGTGGCGGGGTCCCGGCAGGTGTGGACGCCGATGTAGGTGACCGTGTATGTGTCGGAATCGTCGTCGCGGCGCTGCACCTGCCGCTGCGCCGTGCACTGCTGATCGAACTTGTGCGTGCACCGGAAGTAGGCCCTGCGGAGAACACGTTGAGAGTTGCTTTGTCAGTTGGACGGCGACCCATCGAGGGATTAAATTACGGGCGAGTTGGTTGTTGCGGACAGTTCGTACTAGAATTAATCATTGATGAAGGGCAAGAACGTACTTTGGGTGCTTGCAGTTCTGTATCTCCTTCTGCCCGTACTTGCGCCATGCCAGCCCGTCGTCCAAGCTCTTCAAGTTCTTGGTGACGACGGACGATTGCTGGGTCCTGCAAACGCCAAATCAACGGAGCACAGATATCAGTACATCTGTTCGATGATCCAGTTAATCAGCAGTAAGAAATCAAGAATCATGAGCTCGAGCGATCGAGCCTACTCACTTTCTCCTGCAAGCCCTGCGGTCCGCTCCTCCGGCGGCGGACTTCCTCTTCCCGCCGCCGCCGCCGCTCCCGCCGTCAGTGAGCTCGCTCTGGACGTCCGACGACCAGTCGCCGGCACTGGTCGCGGCCGCGGCCTCGGCGGCGTGGATGGCGCGGGAGAAGGTGTGGAGGATCTGGTCCATGATGAGCCCGGCCTTGGGCGAGGCCCGGAGGAGATCCTGCAGCTGCGTCGCGAACTGCTGCCCCTTGATCAGGTCGTCCACCACCTGCGCGAACGGCGGCGCCGGCGCCATCGACATGTCAAGCACACGCAGTAGATCACTCCTCACGCTCTCCTCCTCTAGCTGAACGGAAGAACACACTACCAGAGCAGCCAGACGGTGATGGAGCTAGTAGGCAAGTAGCAGCAAGGCAAGTGCAGGGCAAGAGCTTGAGGGAGTAAGGCGTAGTATATATCATGGTTGCCGATTGACCCGACGCCTTGGCGTTTACACTCGCCACCATGCGTAGACACGGCGCAGTGGTTCTCGAGCGGGCCGTTGCACTGACTGTGAGCGTCTACACGGGTTGCCGTAGACATGCTGGGTGCACTTGAACTTCGTGGGCTGCATCCATTCGTGCCTAGTGGGGCCTGATAGCTTCCTTGGTGATGAGGGATTGTCCAGGGAGGAAGTATCGCAGAAGGTGCACGGAAGGAGCATTACGAGCGCGTGACGCCAGGGCGTGACGATGGCGCGCTGATGCGTGTCCGCGTCATTGTGGAAATTTTTACTACCGCTTGCAGTGCAGATGCCGATTGGGTGTGGGGCAGGTTCGGTCACTCGTTGGCTTTAGATTCGGTTTCAGGCCGGCTCCCCGTGATACTGTTTTTTTTATAATAAAAAATATATATTAAACCCAACAAAGAGTACACGTATTATACCGATTATAAAAATAATACTAAAAAATGAGCAAATTTATGAGATTTTCAAGCCATTTCTTTCTCCAAGACACAATATTGTACTTTTCTGAAGGCAGGCATAGAACAACACTGAAAACACCAAACACAGACTTGTGAATACCAACGAAGATTCTCCCCTTTTAATTTTGAGCCGCAATGTGAAGTCTTTGTGCACGCACGTAGCCATTAAATTAATCAAGTAACGTCGGCAAGAGCACCACCACTAATATTTCAGGGACAAATAACTGAATTACTTTGTCGACCTTGTGAAGGAGCCGAGAGAACTAATCACCATTGCTGAAGACATAGTAGCCGAGATAGATAATGCGAGCACCAACCTCCTCGCGTATCCAAGATTGATCTGGCCCTCCTCGTGTATCCAAATTGATCTGGCGAAGCAAGATCTGAAGAACCATACCTAGACAATTTTAATCTTTCAAAGCCACCAATGACGTCGAGAAGTTCTCACCGACGAACGAAGCACGGATCACTTATTGCATACGATGCCATCTCCATTGACGAAGAAGACAACTATCAAAACCAAGCTCTAACATTAATGACCATTGTATAGCGCCCTGCGCAAGTCCGAGGTCCCCACCACTCCTAGTGTCAGAGCTGTTAATACAAGGCTCAACGCAACAACGCAAACAGATCGGTGTCGTTTACTGTATGTTTAGATCCATTTAAGCCTACTGGCCCATCTCTCCTTGTCCTCCTCTGGCCCACTCACTAGTGGCCCACCATCCCAATGTACCATTTCCTCTACCAAACCAGCTTGTCCTAGAAAATTCATGACCGACACACCCACCGAACCCCCTTGCCCGAAGTGGCTGCCCGTGTAGTGGCCCCAGTGAAGCCGAATAAAGAGCTCACTCTGGAGATAAGAGCTATCGAGACGATGAAGCGGACCAACCGGAGGAAGGTCAAGAATAAAGAAGAAGCCATGACCGTCGCCGCTTAGACAGAGGCCGCCGTAGTGGACACTGAGGCCATCGTCGTCGCCAAAGCCGCGCAAGCTACCTTCCTCAACGTAGGGATCGTTCGCGAGCCAGCCCTAGTTATGGTTGTAACCATGACGGCTAGCTCGGGCTCGTCGGCATCCCGCCCGCCCAGGCTTCTGGAGTCGCCCTCCATGTCAACATCGTCGCCGCCATATGGGTACCTACCCGAAACACACCCCTGGTGTCAATGTTCGCTTCTCTTCCTCACCTCATAACAACTTGCCGGAAATCAGTGATTCTGTGTCGATCGTCCCAGTGGTGCCTTACATCGATCTCAAGGCCGGACCTCAAGCTAGCAAATCACCCGTGACGAAAAGGATGTCGATGCGGTTCATCTCCTCGGCCAACCTCCCCAATGACCGGAACTGTTAGTAAAATGCCGAGACGATTCCGGATGACCCAAATTGCTACGAGGATGGAGATTGTCTCATGAAGAACATGATCAATGAGGGTGGCCAAGAGACCGAAGGCCAAGAGAATGTCCACATCAAGGATAGGCCATTGTTCGGAGCATACACAAAGGAGGAGGAGGACAAGATGATTTGCAAGGCATGCATGGAAATTGGACAATATCCATTTATGGGCGTCGAACAAAACTATGGAGCATATTGGAAGAGGATCCATAAACGAAGGAATTTTGAGCCCACAAATTATTCGAGTGACCGGATGAATTGTCACTTGTAAAGAGGTGGAGCTTTATCCACACAAAGTGCAACAAAATTTGTGGCTCGTATGATCATGCCGTTGCCCGGCACGTGAGTTGCATTGGCATCAAGGCTTGTTATTTTTTCCCTTCTTCATATGAGCATACATATAGGTGTTTCAAGCTTTGAATATTTTCAAGGCCAAACATGGGGTAAGACATTTACCTTGACTCATTGTTGGATGGAAATCAAAGATGTTTAAAAGTGAATATATATACTTGTACTTCCCCATTGCATATCAGATGAATTCCATTTGTCCACATCTGAATGTATCTATATATATATGTAACATGTCTAGATCCATATTTAAACAGATGGAAGTCATCTAATTTAGAAGTGGGGAGTATATGTTAGATACCATGCGGCCCGTAACAAGGTCCATACACTTCAACATATTTTTAGAAAGTTTACAGAGATCTATTAGAGAAAAAATATATTGGACAAATTTACATGACCGTGTTTCATTTTATCTGTCCAAATTTACTCAGCCGGATTGTTTTTTATGAGAAAAATAGATTTCATATTAAAAAAAATGAGAACATGACACTTGTAGGCAAACATCTTGGTACACTTCCCCTTCAAATCGTCTCCCAAAATGAAGAAGAAAGACGATCGGAACAGATCAAAATTATACTACTAGTAAAAATTGGAATTAACCATCAACAGGTGGCAAACAAAGAACCGCGAAGATCAGCTAATGGCATGGGCACATGGGATCGGCGACAACGTGCAGTGAGTACATGATGATGAGGAAGTGGAGGATGAGCGCGACGAAGCCGGCGATGAGAGCTCCCATGACTTGGGTGCAATAGCCATGCACCTGCTCGCAGATTGGCAGCCACCCGGCGTGCGAGTTACCGTTCCTCCCGACCTCCGCTATGGCGCCCGTGGCCGCCACGGCTCCGGTCAGCACCATCCCCATTAGCTGCACGCGCATTGGAGAGGGAGCATTAGTTGTCAGGACTTCAACAATTTAGCTAGCAGCTCGGTGTTTCTGCATTGGTAATTAAGCTCTGTTACTTACCACGTCGGTCATGACCACCAATCTGGCGGCGGCGCTCCCCGGCGGCACGAGGACGACGAGCAGGCTGTAGGCGCACGCCACGGCGAATGCCACCACGAAGAAGCTGCGAAATTACACGCAGTTAAGCTATGAACATCGATCTCGTAGCCTCGTAGGCTCGTAGTTGCGTGTATATGGAGTACGCGTACTTACATAAACGATGGGATGTGCGAGAACTTGGCCTCAAATTCCAAGCCGAACAAGCTGGTCGTCTCATGGCTGGTCACCATGATTATCGCTGCAGCAGCCGCTGCGCCGGCAGCGGCGAGCCTGAGCACGACGGAGATGAGCCGGTGCACCTTGGCCATGATGGCGTCTGGAGCCTAATGGGCAAGGTTTGTATTGTCCCTAGGGAGAGGATTCACAAGATCTCTCAGACACTTCGGTGCCTTGATGCCGTTAAATAAGTAGGAGTAGTCAGGTTTCGTGGAGTAGTTTTGGTTGTTCAGCTACGTGGAAGAGTAGGACTAACGATATGCGCATATGTGGGTTAGCTGGTTTGTTGGTAAGCAACTAAGCAAATATAACTAAACTTGGCACCATGATAGTTCGGAAATGCGAGAAAATTGTCCGACGTGTACTGTTTCTTGTGGACTTGATGATGATATGTACTACAGTCCTTGTTGCCCATCAAAGTTGTTGTTCATCTCATGAGAAAAAAATCTTGGAACTAGGAAATGGACCGACTACTGAGGAGAACCTACTGGTTTACTTTTGGCCAAAAAAAAGCAGTTAGGTATCCCTTTTCCCTTTGAAAACGTATTATTTATTTTAATTTAAATTACTGGAGACCACACAGGGTCACAGGCCCACACTGAAGGTTGGCAAACTAAACAGCCTAGAGCATGGCCATTCACTCATCTCTACTATATAATATAGCCAGAGGTGATGGTTGGTACGTCTTTTTCAAGTTCCGATTTTACCCCTGGGTGTTCGGAGATATTACAGCTTCTGCCACCGCTTAAGTGAAAAACGATTGCCATCGCCCATCGTTCTCATCGCTCACGTGGGAAAGCACAGAGGACCCGGGGAGCCTGCGTCCGGTGCTTGTACGTCGTTGACCTGGAGCCGCGCTCTGCTCCTCCTCAACTATCGTCGATGCGGTGAGGCAAGCTCGGCCGCCGCGTCCTCCTGCCGCTCGCGGTGGTCACCCGATCTCAGGCCGCTTCCCCTTCCTCAACGACCTTCGGAGGGGATCTGCGCCGGTCACTCGATTTCAGGCCGCTTCCCTGCCCTCCACGACCTCTGGCGGCGAACGGCGCGATGGATTTGACTAGGCCTCTTCGCTGCGATGGGCGGTTGATCGAAGGCGGTGGAGAGGAAGCACTGCTCTGAGATTCCATTATCCACGGCGGCGGCGGCGGTCACAAGTTCGTCGTGCTGATTTTAGTTCGATTTCCTCCCCCCCACGATTTTTTTGCAGGGCTGCACACGGGAGCAGAGCCGTATCAGTTAGGGGAGCCAGCGAGTCGTGAATCGTGGTCATCTCCACAGTGGTCACCTTACTCGATCGGCTAACTGAATCTTGTTTGATTCTTGCGTCGTTCAGGCAGTGGACGAACGCGGACCGTCCGCGCCGGAGGATCCCTTGCGTGTGGAGGTTCTACCGGTTGACGGCATCGCCGGCGGGGCGCTGCCTTAGAGCATGACTTGGCGTGCGCGCGCGGTTGGAGGCGCCCGGCGGGCTGAAGAAGTCAAGAAAGGCCGCGCGGACGGCTCACCACGGCGGAGGGAAAGACGATGCGGAGCTGTTGGTGAGAGTCAGATCGTACCACAGCACGGCATTTGCATCAAGGGACACCAGGAAAGATACGGGCGCAGCGTCTGTCGTGGTCTCGCGGAGACGCCGGGAAGATGTTGTCGAGGAGCATCCGCCGACGGGGCCGGCGTGCTCCGGTCAGATGCAGGGCCTTGATGGTGGTCTGCAACCTCGTGGCAGACAACCACCGCCCACTGACCCATGTCGCAGTTGTATCTCTCGTAGTCAGACGGCGCCATGACAGCAGCGGCGGTGAAGTGGCCGACGGCGTGGCCGCATGCCTCGCAGGTCGCAGGGACTCGCGGTAGCTGGCAGGAGATTTTCGTCGCCGGGGCGCCGGTGTTGCTGTGCTGGAAACATTATCACCGCCCATTGATCTCCAGCGAGCGGTGCCGCCTCCCTTATCCGTCAGAAAGGATGGCATTGCAGCACAGCAGCCACGGCTGCGGAGGCAGTCAGGTAGCTGCGTGCGTGCCTATATGGTATCGATGAGTAGCTAGAGCTGACAGGGAGAAAGAACTGCTCATGTCGCTGTATGTGGTGTTCTGCATCTTGTTTTGGTTTGCTACCATTTTCATCAGAAAGGGAAGAGTGGTCATCGACCTGTATCAATGCAAGTCCAAGTTCAAGTTCAAGTTCTGGTCATCGAACTGCTCATGTTGCAAGTCCAAGTTCTAATTGTATCAATGCAATGTGAAAACACGGTCAAAACAAGTTGCACGCCTAGAGAAAAAGATGGAGGTGCAAATGTGTTGTGGCTGATGCAACCGGAGATGCACACAGTTCATATGAACGCCTACATCTAGACCAGGGCCGGTCCTGGAGGGGGGCGAGAGGGGCGGCCGCCCCGGGTCCAGAAATTTTGGGGGCCCTCTATACTGTATATGGCATGTATGAAAAATAAAATACCAATCGCTAGTCAATCAAGTTTCAGGTCCACGTAAAAAACAAATCCATACAAGCTGATTGGGCCCTTCTGTTTCCGTCGGAGACCCAGCCCAGGAAGAGGAGCACCACACATACGTATTCCATTTCCATATAGGCCCTACCCTCGAAAAAAACATTCCATATAGGCCTGTTCGCTTATACTCGCCCGATGGAAAACCACATCGCTGCCGCTCCAGTTTCCTCTCATCCGTGGCGGCGCCCAAGGACCAAGGTAGCTGATTGCCTGATTCGGTGATTCGTTTCCGTCTTCCGATCGCCCGAGATGCTGCGCCGCCGGCAGGTCCAACCAAGAGGATCAGAAGGTATATAATGATTGATTAATTTTGATCTTCTCAAATTATCTACTATAGGCGGATTATACCTTTATTTTGATTGCTAATTTGCGCAGTTATGATGTGTGAAAAAAAAAAGAGAAAACATAATGAAAAACTGATAGAATCGTAGAGAGGATAACTTCACAAATTTAGCGTAAGTTCAAAATGTAATACAACTCTATCACACTGAAATTACGCATTCGTGCGTCCGTGGGCCCCCTGCCTCATTTCTCTCGTTTAGTCTCTATTTGATTAGCTAATACATGTGTTTATTTATTTATACTAAGAGCATCCGCAATGCTTAGACCCTTGTATGAAATCTTAAGGGACAAAATAATGCCTAACTTAGATAGCACCTCTACTAAGAGCTTTGGTCTCCAACGCACATGTGAACATAAGCAGACATGTCTAGTGTTTCTTGCAACGGTCCGACCGCGTAAATTAGAGCAATCGTCTGACATCTGGTCAAGCGGCGATGCCAACCTTCAACGTGAAAAGAATCCCACTCTGGTAAAACAGTTGCGATTTTCTCCCCTACTGCCCGTAGACAGCGTCGCATTTCAGATGATCTAAGGGGCCCAAATTTTAGTTTCGCCCCGGGTCCCCGAAATCTCAGGACCGGCCCTGATCTAGACACATAGTTGTACATGGTATTATGCATCTGCGGCTGCGCCTACATCTAGACATAGTTGTGCATGGTTCAATTTGCTTTCCATTCAATTCCAAGTCTGAAAATATACATTTCAGTTCAGTTTTACATTGGAGAAATCTGACAACATACATATAGTACTTTATACCCGTTGCAACGCACGGGCATTTTGCTACATATATATAATCTCTACTATATAATACGGCTTAAGGTGATGGTTGATGGTTGGTACGTTATTTTCAGTTTCTGATTTTGCCCCTGCGTTTTGGTAGGTATTACATAGCTACCACCGCTAAGTGAAAATATCCCCAATCCCTCTTGGAGCTCGTCCGCCGCAGTCCATCTGGACATGGAGCACCTCCGCCGCCGGCGCTGTCCGTTAGGTCGGACCGGTGTAGACGAGCGAGCAGCGCTCGTCGGCTCAACGGAGACCTGGCCAGGGGTCTGGGCGTGAGGTGCGCGGTAGTTCGTCAACGATAGCAGCAAAGGCGGTGTTCCGGTTGACGGTTAAATCGAAGAAATCGAGCGAGGGGAGCGGAGCTTGAGGACCGTAGGTTCACAAGGAGTACGAAGAATTTGTGCTCGGTGAAAGGAGAGGTCGGAGGGCGGCGAATTGTGTGCGGCAGCGTTCGGCCGGAGTTCGGGGAAGCGACCTCGATCTTGCTTTCCACGGCATCCTGACAAGCGTGAATCGACGAGAGGTATAAGAGAGGAAGACAGAGCTCTTGAAGGACTCGGTTAGTTTCGGAGCGGTCTGAATCTACGGCGTACGCCGCCCTCCGAAACTAGGCCGCCGCCGAATGGTTTCTTGCGAAGCTCCGGTGACCACACGGTCCCTCCATATGAAATGGAGTTACACCGCAAGGATGGACATGGTATAATATGATAGGTAAACAATGGGAAGCGTGAGGTAACAATATCATGTCATAGTTTCAAATGATACGTTAATCCATACCATTGTTTCTGAAACACTATGTGACTATTATAATGTGCACATAATATTTCACATGTATTATATAAGCACAAAGAAAGAAATTTAGATGCCCGTAGCAACGCACGGGCATTCAACTAGTTCAAGTAATTTCGTCGACAACATTCCCCTTTTTTTTGAACCAGAAAATGAAAGGCCTCCCCTCAGCGCTTTTTTCAAACAGAAGAAGCGTGAGGCACCCAGTCTCTTGGCCAACAAATTTCAGTATTCATGCCGATGCATGTTTTCTACTAAAAATATAGGTTTTTGCTCTATCCATTTTCAGCGTCAGTCGCATCTCTGTCCATCCGTTTTCGCATCAAGATTGGTGCCCCTCGTCCAGCTGTGTGTCCGCGTGTTGGTTTGGTTCGCGGGTAGTACTTCTGTTACCAGGTTTGGATTCGGCCTTTTTTCCGGCCCGTTTGCTTTTTTGTCTGGAACTCTGGATATCCAGTGTGCGGCCCGGTGGGAGAAGAGAGAGAGAGAGGGCTTATCTGCCCGCAATTGTGCGTGCTTTCTCGCATCTGTCGCTTGTTGTATCTCGCTTAGTGGCCGAAGTTGACTTTGTCGGCGGCGTGTTTTGGAGTAGAGTTCTTGTCATTTTTAGGGTTAGTTGAGGTCTGCAGCGGCTCTATTTGTTCTCAACTCAGTCAGTTTCGCCGTCTTCCTTACTTGTTGAGCATGGTCACGATTTTTGTAGGATTTCCTCTTCGTCGTGTCTGAATCGGACCAGGATCTGCCGTGTCCCGCTGTTTAGGTGCTGTTGATTTGCACATGGTCAGGGTTCGGGGGTGGGGGTGGTGCGGGTGTCGTGTGTGTTGATTTTCAGGTGCTGGGATGGACTCCATCATGTGTGTTAGCTTAGCATCAATCCATCATTCATTCTCGTTGGACTGTATGGTACGATGTAGTTTTTGGAGAGGCTGGGGGTGGTGCATTTTCTGTTCATCTCATCACCAAAAGGGTTTTTCCGTTGATTGTTTAGTTGTAGGGAGCCTGAGTAGTATATTGGTAGCTCGAATTCAGAATATATGCGCCTTGTTTTGTTACATTTTGTCTGTTCTATTTCTTGAGGTGTATAGTAGCATCCTTGTGTTGACACTTCTGGTGATTTTGTACCATCATTTGAATATTAGTATTTGTTGTTTTAATTCAGAGTATTTATACTCACGTCCTGTTGCTATATTTTTTTTTGAACCGACATTATGTGCTTGGTAAAGGATTTCTTTAGTGTAAATCCTTTTTGGCAGCACTGAATATACCTTTTGTTGCTTTTTTGGACTGTATGTGTGGTTTTTCATTATCTGAACTATTTTTTGTGCTATGTAGATCACACCCCAACAGGTCTGATTATGGGGTTGACAATTTTAATGCTGGGCATAGCGAAGAGTTCTGACAGTTTTACCTGTGTGAGGGAGGATTGCTGCGTCTGTAGTGGGGATCCCTTTTCTTCTCTATTGTTCCAGATTCCGGGGGCGAAGCTCCATTTCTACAGGAAGAACACAGCCGATCTGAGTTGGGTTACTGATTTTTATGCAGAGGTGCAGCTATATTTGGTTTTCAAATCCTACTTTTGATGAAGTTCATGCAGACTTTTGTGTGTGTGTAGTCTGACTTTTTGTCTCTGATTTTTTTCTTTTCGCAGCGTTGATATGATACTGTCACAGCCAAGGTGCAACGAAGTTTTGTGATTTCTCGAGAGGAGTTTCTTTTGTCTAGAGCGCTGCATGCCCATGTGAGGATGTTGACATTTTTGTTTTTTTGCCCTTTGGTTGGCAATTTTAGTCAATAACAGAAGTTGGTTTGTGAATGTTCAGCTTTGCCTCGGAATGTTTGTGGCTTTTGTTACGGGTCGATAGAAATATTTGTTGGAAATGTATTTTAGTCGTTTGAAATGTGTGTTCCAAAACTAAGGAGAAGTGTGTACACTTAATGAATAGTGCTTCCTATAACTTATCTATTGTCTCTGTCCCTGAACACACACATGATTGTGGTGTATCAGTATTTTATTATTTCAGAGATGTCTCTATCTTTTCATATATTCATGATTATATTCAGTTTAGTCTCTTTTCATAGGTTTTTTTTATCTGGTCGTTTATTTTGCATGATTATCGGTGTTGTATATATCAGTGTTGAGATGATAGGCTGTTTTATTCAGTTTCTGTAGTGTGCAGATGCTCACTAGGTTGTCTCCCTTTTTCTAATTGCAATGCTTGCATCAAATCATCAGTAGTAGTAGCATCAATTATCATTAGATGATTGACCATCATCACTAGTGCATATTTTTTTTCTAAAATGCTTGATCTATCAGTAGCGAATAGTTAGTATAATGTGCATTGCATACCTTCAGTGAGATGTTTTTTCCCTGATCTGCATTGTGTACCATGCTGTAATCATATTCAGTTATCTCAAACTCTCTCTCTCTTTCTCTCATCATTTTTCAGTCTCTCTCTCAATCTTGGTGTTGTTTTCAGTTATATGATTCTTTTTCAGTGAATGAGTATCTCATTCTTGATTTGAGTGATTCAGTGTCTCTGTCTTGTTTCAGTTTTTCAGTGGCTCTCTCTATCATTGATTCATTTTTCATTTTCTCTCTCTCAATCTCAGTGTTGTTTTCATTTATGTGATTCGTTTCATTGATTCTGTTTCTCAGTCTTGATTTATTTTCTCAGTTTAGTTTCAGTGTCTCAGTCTTGTTTCAGTTTTCAGTGTCTGTCTCTATCATTGATTCAGTTTTCTTTTTCTCTCTCTCAATCTCAGTGTTGTTTTCAGTTATGTGATTCGTTTCAGTGATTAAGTTTCCGAGTCTTGATTTATTTTCTCAGTTTTGTTTCAGTGTCTCAGTGCTGTTTGCGAAGACGTCGTCTCTCTCTTTTTCAAAGACTCAGTTTATTTCACTCTCTCTTACTCTAGTTTCAATTTGTAGTCTCTGTCTCTCGTGTATAGTTTAAGTTGGGCTGGTGGTGTAGGCAGGATGTTGTTGGGTTCGGGCCCAGAACCCGTTAAGGTGAGAGCTGTCGTGGGCCTTTTTCGTTTCAGCGTTTTTTCCCGCACGGAGCAGCTGGGTTGGGAGTGGTGACGTGTCGACGTACGTATGGACATAAAATTCGACTGACGACGAAATCAAAATCAGTCGACTGACCACTAGACACTCCTAAAATATATCATCCCCACAAAACATCAAAATATTTGATATCGACAACCACGTACTAACAAATTTGAGTGGCAGCACCGCTGGCCATTACATAAAATGTCTACAAAAGAAAAAAGAACACTCTAGCCAAACAACGAAGCAGCTAAATATATCTGAACCTACTCACCTGCAGTCAAGCGGTGCTTCCACAAGAACTCCCGAGGATGACCGCTATGTCTGTGACCATTAGTCTCATAACACTGTTACCTGATAACTGGTAGATCTCCATGCACTCTTCTAAGTCCGCCTCGCATGTCAGATTAACCCACTCGTGATCATCATCCAGATATTTGATGTCGAAATTGCCAACATCAATCCCTATCCTTTTGGCCACCTCATCTCTCAAGGTGCTAAGATTGCCGGAACACGGGAAGCGGAACCTTAGAATATCTTCCTTGTAACACACCTTCACTGTCAGGGTTCCTGTTACTCGTGCGAACACCGGTCTACCTGGAGGGATGACAGTTGGTCTCACAGAATCTTCAGTGAGCATCCTAGAAAGCAGCAGGTCTTGCTCTTCAAATGGTGCTTCTGTGACGCCTTCTGAATTGCACAAGTTCTGCAGTGGCTCTACGAATGTCTTGCAAACTGATGCTCTGTTCCCCAGACTTCCACGTAAGGATCCTTCTGAAGTCTGCGATTGCGTGCTATGTTGACCAGATGAGCTTCTCGAGTTGGTTGATTTATGTTCTTCAATCTGGGTGTCATTGTTAGCTAGAAAGGTCTGCGATGACATGAGTACGCTTAGATTGCAACCATTTTGTAGCAAATCCTGGGAGAATGAACCTCTGTTTTGTTCACCGAAATGTTTGTACAGTTGTGCAGTTTTATTTTCCATTGCCTTTTCTATATCCAGAAGATATACAGGAACATGACGAGGAGGTGTGACTGATATGACGTCAAAAGCACTCTCTGACCCTTGAGCAGCCTCAATTACCTTCTGTAATTTTGAAATCGACCGGTTAACCTTGCCAATTTGTCGCGATGGCCAGTTGGAAATCCCATGTTGCCTGCAGATGCGCTTCAAAGTTGTAGGACACACTGTAAAAAAAGGAAATATAATTCAGTTAGGCATATTCTTGGTTGTTACTGTCATGGTATACCGCTATACATGATAAGCTCCGTCAGTTAGGTTAATCATGAACCAGACGAAAATAGGAGTCACGAAAATAAATGGTGGCTACTCTGCAACGTTATGATATGCAACTAAATCCACTGAGCGCATTTTAAGATTACAAACACTTGTGTGTTATAATCCAACCTATCTAACATATAAGTAATACCCAAAGAACATAGTATAATATAACTAAAGGCTAGCTCAACCTCCAAATTGGGACTTTCAGAATAGCAGTAGTATCAGAGCACATGCAGGGGAACAATGATATGCCTACACTTGATGTTCTAATCTAATGATTCCTAAAAAACAGGACTGCAACTTTAAAATGTATGATCTTCAGCACTGGCATGGAATAGAACACCTAGTGATCACTACAGATTTCAGTTACAGTACACGTTCAACAGTGATCAATATGTCATGCAGTACAGAACTTAAAATTGTGAGTACCTCCAAGATTTTTTGCTGCACTTTTCAAGCTTCCAGAAAAATACTGTTGGATAACCTCTAAACTGATTGTCTTTTTGGTTTGCCTCTTCTTCGTTCTGGATTTTTCTTGTCTTTGTAGAGCAATGAAGAATCACAAGTACCAGCGCCACTAGGTTCTGGGCTGACATTGAATTTAGTGTAATTACCAGATAACAAATGTTTATTAGACACTGTTGAAGCTTCATCATTTCTGTTATCGGTCTCATCGATTCGTCCGTGCATATCACTATCAAGTAATGCATGAATTCTATCTCCAAAGTCTAAGTCGTGCACATGTGAATCCTTACTTTCTTCGTTATGAACTACAGTAACAGCATCAACTTGTAGATAAGCTTCATGCGAGCCTTCATCACTGGCTACCTGTAAACTACGAAGATGCCGTCTCAACAGAACTATGATGGACACCAGAAGAGCCTTCTGTTCCTTATCTTCTCTACAATCAGGTGGCAGGAAAAACTCCAATATATAATCATCACCTCCAGTATAAGCACTCTGCAAGCATATTGAGAAACAGCCAGCTAATCCAAACATGCGAGCATAGTGTACAAGAGGATAGTCTGTCTTAGGGAATCTACTGACATCTTTGGAAAAACACGGTCTGCGTGAGTCGAATGCCTTCCCAGGAACTCCTTGCGCCTTCCTTAGGTGGTGAGCTACACATGCATCTCTGAAGCCCCACATGCAAGGATCAACAACGTGAAAGGCAACATCACTGGTTGAGATGCATACCTCCTCCATGCAACTTCCATCAAAGCTCAAGCAACTCTTCTTCACACCACCCCCCTGTGACAGTAAACTCTGATGTTTGCAAGGCACCCAAGTTTGACCTAAGGGCAGTTTGAACTCTTCACAGACTACAGTCAAGATTTCCATTATTTCTACCAGAGCAGTTTGACGGCCTTTATCACATATCTGAACAGTGAACAAAGCAGAAAATAAATACTCTCATCATAAAATACGGGAATATATCATTGAAACGGCAGTTACTTAATGATTACCTGGACGTATGGATGTTCCAAGATTTCGGTGCTTTTAAGATTTACTGCCTGCAGATAGGATAATGTTTTTTAGCCACAACGTAACACAAAAGATATTTATGGAAAACAATATGCCACAGTCCGGCCTTCATTGGAGGTAGCATTTTTAACATCTATGATGTCCTAAATATGTATAGACATAAGTTTGTACAAGGCTAAAGTGATCCCACCTCAAGAGCTTTGCAGACTTTATCAACCTCACTTGCGTAGTCGACCTTCTTAGATGTCATTATAAGTTCAACAACAGCAATGCATGACTGCACAGAGGGATCGAATACAGGCAAGGCAAGAGTACCATGAACATTGTAATTTATGGCATGGTTAAGCCTCCGATACTCAGTACTGCTATAGTACTGCACATTGGGTGTCCACTCAGGTATTCGCTGCCTGTATACCCGTCCTGGTAGCCCCAGCTCATTGACATTATCCCCATCTACAGGGAACACAAATCCTATTGACACAGCCCTGTACTGAAGAAGTCCGACACTCTGTTGGTCAAGCACAAAAGGTTGTCCTGAAGTAGTCAGCATGTAACGATCTCCGTTCTTAGTGGGCGCCCAAACTTGAACCAACAGATGCTGATCGGTGGACTCCTTGAAATACCTGAGAGCTAGTGTAAGCCTTTCCTTCAAGAAGTAAGATCTATCTGAATAATCATCATCCAGGGAAACGTGAACCTGGAATTTACCACTGATGTTCTCTACTTTTGTACTGCCTTTATCAGATTTCCCTACACAAGAGAACACAACAGAGCTTCGTAAAATTCATTTTAGGGGTAACAGTAACAAGACATCCAACTGAATTTTTTCATGCACTATAATATTAAAGGGTACAAGATTGTGGTTACATGAAGGACTCTACCCAGTTATGAAAGTCAAATTACGACCTTCTCTTGATTCTATGTTTAACAAGAGCCAAGTCCTCCTTTCCCTTTTACGACACCTATACAATCTGGGTCTTATGTTCTTGAAGACGAATTCATTCCTGATAGATCAAATGCTCCATGTGACCGTTATGTAAGACTTGTTGAACTTTTTACAAATTAGTTATGTGTACCCTCAAGGGGCAAGGGAGAGGTAACCTTCATTCTTAAGAGTGTGTCATGAGTTTGAGTGTGGTTTGATCCTATGGACTCATGACGATATAAGAAAGGCTTTGGGATACTCTGGAGATTCCCAAGGACCCTTAGATCAAAGGGTGATGGGTTCAATGGCCAAGTTTGAAGGATAGAGAGTATGTATAAGTTCATGATAGACACCCAAAAAACTAGCTCTACGCATTGCTCATATTCATCGCAAATATATATTACACACTTGTCATATTCATTGCAAAAAAAGACACATGTTGCTAATGTTGGATAGTTATGTTGCGTTTGCATGACACCATGAGATTTAACTTTATGGTTTGTGCAAGGGAAATTTTTCGGAAAGAGATAACTTTTTAGACTCACTGAAATTCTAGAAATATGGATTGTCTGGTTTATAAATAATTATTTCGGATTTGTTTGGTCAAATTTCGTAAAACTCAAACACATTTGAATTTAGTGTGCATTTGATCCGAATATTATCTCAATTTTTTGTATAAAATAATATTTCAGTACCCACCAAAATTTCGGTCGTAATTTTGAACACTAGAACTTTGGGTGACGGTGTATTATGTATTATTCACGAATGTTCAATCCTTTTAGTGAATGTGATGGTTCAGCATATAGAGGGAATAATCCTTAAATTTGTCTAAATTCGATCTATAACTTGATAAAAAAGACAAAATAAGTAGATAGATTCAAAGAAATTTGTCCATTTAGTTTCTTGAGTCGTAGGTTAGTTTGGATCTGAAATTCTTGTGACACTTCTTCATTACTTCTAGAGTGCTGAATTAAAAAGCTCATTGCCTCTTTGAGGCATTCATTGCAAAGCAACCAAATGATGATAATGAAATGCAATTCCTCTAAGCTTATCATATTCATATACCAGTACCACTTGTTAAGAAAGCAAAGAGAGCGCACGTCCTAGCGCCCACAAGAAGGCGGCGTCGATCAGAACCCACCGTACATAATTTAGTGGCAAGTTGGCTAACCTGGCAGTGTAAAATTAAACAAAGGCCTCCCATGATGCCTCGTAGTGGAATCCAGAAGCAAACCCACAGATTCGACTGATCTGATCTCAAGCGCATAGAAAACTTCGAACGCCAACCAAGACTACAGCACGCAAAGTCAACGAAAAAAAATGCTTTGCCTTGTTGGAATCAGCCGAATTAACAAGGCACGACTAAGTTTTCGCAGAACGAGCGCGCGCGTCGCGATCAGAACAACCTTGTGCTAATCGCGCCGTACAGTACGGAAAAATAGAGATGCAAACAAGGAAAATACTGGCTGGGGCCATGGGGAAGAAGCTCACCGGAGCGCGTGCTCGGGGCTTCGTCCGTGGCGGCCGTAGCCGCCGTATCCATCTGCGACGAGGAATGCTGGCCGCCGAACGGCCACGGCGGCGGGGACGCGGCCGCGAAGAGGGGCGAGGTGCCAAGGGCGTCGAGAAGCCACGCATCGTCGTCGAGGTCCATTGGCCGGATCAGGCGCCGCGGCAGAGGGAGCCGGGGAGGGGAGGGGGAGGTGGAGAGCAGACGGGGTGGTCGACTGGTTAAACGGGAAGGAGAGAGAGTCTATGTGCTTCTTTGTGTTTGGGCGTGACCGAGAGTAGCATTAGTGCATTACTACTGGTTCAATGCCAGCTCATTTTTTTTTTTTTTTTTTGAGAACACAGTACAACACAGACGCTCACAAATACGCACATACACTCACCCCTATGAACGCACGCACGCACACCCTACCCCTATGAGCACCTCTGAAGGACTGAGCCGGCAGATCTTGAGGTTGACGAAGTCACCACAGGCGCCTCGCTGTTGACGGGCACGTCACCTACCACTGAAAGAATAGCGCCGGATAATCCTGGAATAAATCCAGGTAAATGCAAACGCCCATGCCAAGTCTAGGACTTGAACCTGGGTGGGCTGGTTCCACCACAGGGAACCCAACCATCAGAGCCAAGCTCCGTTTGCCAGCTCATGTTTATTTTTCCACAGCATATGTGTAAACATAAGGCACATAATGCACATGTAAGATATTCTAACATGTCGACCGTCGGACCGAGTGAAAGAGGATGTACGGATTACCTAAACTATCATAGTTCGATTCAACTTTGTTAGCAACGGGTGAGAAAACACGCCTTATTCATAGAAGAACAGCAACAAACAACATAAAATACAAACACAACATAACCAACCGAAAAGAAACAAAAACAAGAGAAAAGGAAAAGAGTCTCAGAAATTGAACCAAGACAGAAACCTACTCCTCCCAAAGCCCTATGACTTTCCACCTTTCAACCTCCTCTGCAATGCCATCGAACCAATGGCACGGCCCAAAATTTTCGGTTAAACACCGTGTTATTGTGCTCGATTCAGATCGATCGTAGGTCAATCAACATGAGACCTCATCTTTCTCGCCTCTTTGTAGACCAATGCCCGGCAACGTGATTGAACATCACTTTGAACCAAATCGCCCTAGCAAAGGAACACCGGATCAGAAGATACGCTTGGGGAACATGTTGGGTATCCTCCTCATGTGGGCTGTGAGGAGATGGCCAATGAAGCCTTTCAAGCGGCCCAAACAGGTGCAGAAGCCCAACACCCATTAGGATTATAACAAGGGTCATTTTGGACATTGCACATGATGGATGTGGGATGTTAACCCTCCCAACCAGCCTCCACAAGGAGGGGTGACGAAAATCAGCCTAGGCTCTATTGGAGAAGAAAACCAAGAGAGAAGGGAAGAGGAAGAAGTTGAAAGAAGAAGCTTAGATCAAGCGCACGGGCCCTACCCACAAGGTTGCGACGTTCATATCCACTACCTTATCTCCTTCAAGCTGTGATTCCACCATCTTTGGTGAGATTGTTCCAATCCCTACATCTTGTGCCCCAAATCATGTTGTAAGAGATCCCCTAGTGCTCTCTAGGGAAGAATCAGTTGTATCCCGCTCTGATAATAGTGGAAGAGATTTGGGTGGCTTCGGCCCGTGGTTTTTCTTCTCACCTTGAGAGGTTTTCCACATAGAAAGGATTGGTGTCCCTGTGTGTTTATTTCTGCTGTTGTTATGCTGTTCCGAGAGTTCTCTACATACCATAGACACTGTCTGTGATTTGGTGCGAGCTTCTCTTCTAAGGACAGACACTGTCTACCCCTGAGTGCGAGCCAGAAGTGTCATGTCTGCTCCATATATGTTTGACACATGTTTCCATCCGACATGAGCAACGATCCGTGAGTTAGTACATCAGTGGTGCTGAAGTTTACATTTATTACACTGCGTATTTTCAGTCCACATTAAGAGTGTGCTAATCTCCATTAAATGTTAATTGGTTTCAGCCAAGTTTTCCCAACAAAACAGTATGAGCCTGATACACTAGAAAATTCCAGAAGATATGGGGGCAATATCACGCACACAACTATAATTAAACCACTGGTCGCTCTAGTAAAGGCAATCTCTAATAAAGGCAATTCTTGCCATTTCCAATTGCAACCTTGATTTAAGCCTCAAATATAACTTTACAATTATCATAACAAGCCCGTTGAAGATAGATCCAAGGCTTATCCACCGTCGAGCGACTCACCAAAGCCACTTCATATGCAAGGCAGTGTTCATCACATGTAGATTCTAAATTCCAGGACCACCGAGATTGGTAGGGAGGCACACTTGTGGCCAAACCAGCCGACACACAACTGCCTTGGCCGATTCCTTAGCACACCATGACAATACTTCTCAAAGGCATTGATAACTCACTTTGGAAAATCCATAGCCATGATAAGATGAATGTACATGGAAGTAAAAACCATCTTCGCAAGGATGAGATGCCCCTGTCCTCCAGAAGGGACCCTTTCAATGCAGGTAACCGTAGAGTAAACTTTATCCATGAAAGGTTGCAAATGTTATTTCTCTAGCATAGTAGAGATAACGGGAACACTAGGTACTTCCCGCTAAGTTGGCGCGTAAGTCAGAAGCATCCCCAAGAGATGTAAATCTCCTGCATAGCAAATCTCCCTCGTTAGTGGCTGAACGACAAAATAAACATCATCCACAAGAAGAGACAACAAGTGTTTAACACCTAGGCCGATACCAGCGACTGGAAGAGCTGATAGGCGTCATTCCTCCCAAAAAGAGCGGAAACCACATCAATCTTAGTCACGAGAGTGTTAAGGAGATAAGGGTATGGGGAGAAGATACACAACTCCCAAGAACCTCCCATCCTGCAATGAACTTCGAGGATATGTTCAAGCAACAACAATATGCAGCACAATAATAAACACAATCACATGCAAAGGTGACATGAGGATTTACGTGGAAAACCTCTCCAACGTGAGGAGGAAAAACCACGGATGTGGACCAACCGGTCCACGCAAGCTTCACTATAAGCAAGAGTCTTTTCCAGAACTCTGGATATTAAAACACACACCAACTCGTTGCCCACCGGCAACAACAACAACAACCACAAGAGGCAAGATTTCAGCAAAACAGAGTATCACAAATTCTGTCCTCTTCGGTAATCAGCAAACTGCTATTAAACCGCATATCCAAATAGCACGAAACTTGGTAAACAAGCAGACATATGAGTTCCCAACATACCCACCAAAGATGAGCCCCATCGGACACCGTTTGCCTACCCAAGATGTTCCTCTACCAAAACTGCTCCGTGCGGAAACCGCAGCATATTTAATTGACGAAATCTCTCTCAAATTTTATATTCCCCTGACCCAATCCTCAAACCAGCTATTCAGATCGAAGTACTCAAAGTAAGGAACGAGCTCACCGAGTCGATCCAAGCATTTTTGACCCTCCAATCACCGCCTTGAAGGTAGACCGGTCAGATTTACCAAATCCTGACAGAAATCACCTCTCCTTCTTTTTCCTCTCTTCTCATTAGGTTGTGGTACGGTGCTCTTGTGTGTTCTCTTACCTCTGTTCGAGGCAGCTCATACGTTGGATGCAAACCTCGATCAACGGTTGAAACGTGTTGCACTTTCTATGCTAGTGTTGGGCTAACAAGTGACAACACACCTCCATGTGGAGGGACATGGCCCAATAGAGAGAAAATTGCCACTGTAGTTAAGTGCACCTAAAACAATTGCATTTTTTAAATTACATATGTGATTGAGATTTAAGAAATCTCGCAGTCGTCTATAGACATAGACTTAAAAAAGTATCAATTTACTCATTTTCTTCGTATATAGTCCACTTTAAATATTCAATATGTTATAATGTGAAGCGGAGGGAGTAAAATAATAAAGCTACCACAAGAACGAAAACCAGAAACTAAATAAAAAGTTGATAACATTGGAAAATGAACGGCTTGTTGGGCACACACATATTCGGCTAAATGAAACCCTAGGAAAAAAGACAAAAAATAACCTTAAACTAAAAAGTCCAAAATAAACCTTGACTTTATAACCGTGGATTTATAGATGAAATCTAAATCAAACCCTGAACCCTCAATCACGAAAGCTATCCGAACTTCTAGATCCCGGACTATTTTTGACCCTAGCTGTATTTGGTGCGGCGGGAAGGTAACAAACCAGACCGGGGTAATATGCTAGTCTAAGTCAGCAACCCGGCAGCGAAATCCAAGTCAAATGGGATTAAGGTTTAAAATAGATCAGGATTCAAAAATTTAGAGCGTTAATTTCTGATATTTAAGTTTTGTACTTTTTCCGAAATCCTATCCCTCCCCGAGTCGGAGTCCTGCCTTAACGTTGAGAGTCCTGATTAGAGTCTGCTACACGTCTACACCCACACGCACCCGGGCCCTAGCAGTGACTTGTGTACACACGCGGCGAGCCCGTAGATCGAAGATTTTACCGAATCCACTTTCAGAGCTCCATCGGTCCTTTCCCTTCCCGCAGCTCTGATTCATCAGTTCGTCGTCGGGGGAGAAGAGATCAAGAGACCGCCGATCAACCAGGGCAGGGCAGGAGGCCGGCGCCGCCATGGTAAGAACTCGTTCCCTTCCACCCCTCGTCTCAAAATCGCCTGCTTTCCCCTCGCTTCGATCGGATCTGGAGACCTAATCCCCGTTTCTTGGCGCGGTTTCCAGTCGGCGCTGTTCAACTTCAACTCCTTCCTCATCGTGGTGCTGCTCGTGATCTGCACCTGCACCTACGTCAAGATGCAGTTCCCCGCCATCCTCAACGAACGCACCGGGTATGTAATTTTGTAACGATGATTTTTTCCCGATTCGAAAAAGTAAACTGGGGATTTCGTTGTGCGCGCTCTGATCTGCGCAATTTGTGCCTGGTTTGTTCGCGATGAAAATAATTGAACTGTGTCAAGATCAGCTCAGAGGAGTAATACAACTTGTTTAGTGGTGTACACGTTTAAACTTGGATTCTCGGTGGAGGCTGCGTCAACTGTTGGGTCTAGGGTGTGACATTTTAGTCTGGAGTTGTAAACGCTGTTGGATGTCCAATCTTATGCCGGTTCGGAGTCAGTTGGAGCCTACGAATTGCTGATACGGATGAAGCTCGAGTGTTAAAACTGTAGATGCTTCTATTTTGGTTCTTGCATGGATGCCCCTGGTATGTATGTATGTATGATGAGGCTCGTTTGCTAACTCATCAAGGAAACTGTGTTTAGGCCCCCCTTCATTCCTAGCATGTCAAAAACACATCAATAAGAAACATGTAGGATTATAATGTTATAGCCTACATGGTTCCATATGACTCAAAACAATGTCTGATCACACTGTAGGAAGAAAATTGGAATCTTTCCAGGCCGAGTCAGCAGAATTTTTTCTATACAAATATAGTGCATGTGATTCGTTTGGATAAAAATCATCTAAAAACCCTCTGTATCAAAGAGAGGTCATCACTATTGTTGTATGATATCTCTGGTGCCAACTGTTCATGTTGCAACTAGCTCTTAAATCTCGTTAAATTGGAATGCCATGAACCCACATGCCCACATAGGACTGGAAGGAAATACTCCAAACATCATTTTATTTTCAAATGGTATTCATTTTCTAACTTAAATTTCTTCTCTTGACAGATTCCGTGGTTTCTTCTGGAAAGCTGCCAGAATAGGTATGCTTCTTGCTGACCTTCCACTTCAAGTCCTATGCTAGCTCGTTTCCATTGTTCGTAAATCTGTTGCATGTTTCATAGTTTCTCTCTCTTTTTCGATTTGGAGCACTGGTTTTTCTCGATAAATGCACCTAGTTTCATCTGTCAAGCAGTATTGTAAAGTTGTTTTCTGATCAATGCGCTAATGGAATAACTTCAGTCTACACTGTTCTAGTGATTTCTAGTTATGCCACTTCTTTTTCTTGCTATGGACTTGCTGTATGCTGTATAGAAAATCTTACTACCTCTGTTCCGAAATATGTGGCTTACTTGAACTAAAACCACGCCACTTATTTCGGAATGGAGGGAGTTGTTTTCTGATCAATGCGCTAATGGAATAACTTCAGTCTACACTGTTCTAGTGATTTCTAGTTATGCCACTTCTTTTTCTTGCTATGGACTTGCTGTATGCTGTATAGAAAATCTTACTACCTCTGTTCCGAAATATGTGGCTTACTTGAACTAAAACCACGCCACTTATTTCGGAATGGAGGGAGTATTAAATTCCTTACGCTTTTTTTGTTAGATTTTTTCGATAAATGAGAAAGCTTTACATCAAGCTGCATTATGTCAATTGTGTCGTAGTTCTTATTGTTTGGGAATACTTACCACTTCTTTTTTATCGGTCAAAATGTTAAGAAATTCATGGATTTCAGTTATTCTGTTGGTTCTTTTTATACTCTCAGAGCTTTTTTATTGGATAATCAAATTACAATTATTGCCTTCCTTTTCCGTCATCTATTTATTGGATAATCAAATTACAATTATTGCCATGCGTTATAACAGCTGGCCCTAACAGATTATTGTATGGAATCAATCTAATGGTCTGTTCAAAATAATTAGTAACAAGGTAACTTTGGGATAAGGCAAATCACATATCCTAGGATAAAGAAGACTTTATCTCTAAGCTTGAGCTAGCGCCATGGAGTCCTGCTTGGGCTTGGGTTGATGGTTATAATGCTGGCCAACATGACATTCTCTATGAATCTTAACTTCCAATTTGAACTCAGGTTATTCACTGTAACTGGCTGCGTATCACTGGAAAGTCCGGTGCGGAAAATATATCCTAGCCGCCGCTAGGAAATTCAGAATTGGGCACTTGATTTCTGCTTTCTTACGTTTTGTGTATCTCAATCGCTTTCGCTGTTTATAGGTCATTTGACTGTGTATAGAAGCTGATTGTTTCTTTACCATAAAAGTTTACTACATCTCTTGGGTTTTTGAGTAATAATTGACATGTAAAGTATAAAATCTACATATAATGTTTCCTGTTGTCTCAAGCATCCAAAATTCAACCTTTCTTGTGTGTTGCTTCATCAGGTGAGCGCTTGAGCCCTTGGGTAGCTTTCGGGTGCTTCGCTATGGGTGTATCCACGATCTTCTTCTGAAGGCCAAAGCAATCATCTCCCAGATTTTGATCTAGGTCGCAGAAGTTATCTCTAAGAAGAGCGATGTCATCTTGCATTCCTGTCCATATTATAGAGAAGCATTTTGCTTCAGTTTAACTAGGGGCACATGGGTGCTATTGTTGCAAGCGCTGCATGTAACTACCAAACATTCAAATTACCTGAATGTACTCAGGTCGTTACCCCTGCTGGGAAAGACAGAAACGTGATTGTACTGTTTTGTGCTATGTAGTCATTGAGTCCCAAAATTCAGAAGTAATACCGCACAACAGTACAGGAAATATTGTTAATCAGTTACCATACACAATTCACTACTAGCGGTGATGAAGTCAGTTAAAGTCTCGGTGAGCAACTTCCCAACACCCAAATATTATCTGTCTGATGTTTTCACTGCTCGGTACATATTTACAATCATATGCAAGGTACCATAAATTTACACACATAGTATGAAATTTGATGCGCGTTATTCTGCGGGGTAATGCATGACAATGATTTTGAGAAATTTCTGCCCATGGAACTACAGTGTTTCGACATTATGGAACTACAAGGAGACTGTAAATGGCACCTCATATACAAACTTTTCTAGTGGGTGCAACTAAATGTAATCTCATATACAATTAGAACAAAAGAAAAAAAATACATTAAAGTGCATTACGGGATTGCATCAACTGTTAGATCAAAACTATATAGATCCTTTGCATCTACTATTGTAGTCCAGTTTCTGCAATGCCAACCATTCGAAGCCACACTGCTCAAAGAATGCCTTCAATATATAGTCGTAGTGTTGCACCCATAACCTCTGGTTTGGATTGAATGCTTGGATTTTGTAGTGCTAATCACTCTAGCCTGGTGGATTTGTTCATAGCTGCAGAGTACTTATTTCGATCCTCTGGGACCTACTAGCTCAGAAAGGAAATCCATTTACCTCTGAATACATTCCTCACGGCTTTGCTGGTGCTGACATATTTCTTATGAAGGAATCTGCCAAGTCACCTGCTTTCCACTATGAATGAACTTCATGCAGATTGGTGCCTGCACACTGAACATGGTGAGTATAGCTGACGGCAATGCGAACAGTCCTTCTCCGCATATCAAGCCAGCTGCAACCGCCGACGACATCATCGCGGCACTCTGGCTATTCATCTTCATCCACATGAACAATATCACACTGCCTATGCACATATCGATAGCGACAGCTGATCCGATGAAGAAGGGCAGGGCAAACACCGTGACACTGGGAATATAGCACTGCATCTTCCAGCCTTTTCTCTGAGACACAACCGAAAGCGTGTTTACTGCGACGGCAATGCCAGCGGCGACGAAGCAGAAGGTGATGCAGTGGTCAGGGAGCTCCTTGACACCTCCGGTGCCCATCACCGCCATGGCACGGTAGAGCCCGGCATAGGGGCACGGGTAGTCGGAGTCCGGCGCTCCAATGGGGACGTGAGCCTTATCATTCCTTTGGTAGGCACGGAAGACCAACGGCGTAAGAATGGAACCGATGGCTATACCGTAGGTCTGCATCGTGATCAGAGCTCGCTGTGACGTCAGCGTCATGTAGCCTGTCTTCACGTCCTGTGTCAACTGGGAAGAAATATGAAGCGCTGACACCACTAGCCCACAGGCTACAAGGGCAGCAACAATGGCGCCTGGCTTGGCGATCCATGCCGAGACGACGAAGATTGTGAACTTGGCATATGTGTAGGCAATATTCCAGTCCGTGAGCCCAGTTGCGTAGGTGTTGGTGAGGGCAACCACGGGGACGATAATGTACATCGAAACGACTTGAAAGAAATTTATCTGGTGGAACAACTGTGGGATAACTACTCCACAGATCATTGCGCACACGGCATACGCAGCCACCGGTAGAGAAGCAGATATTTTGTTCTCAAGGAATACCTCAATCCTTCTACGATCATCGTAGTTGAGGCTGGGGTGTTTTCGCAAGTAGTTACCCACCACTGTATCTGTTTCTTGTTGTTTCTGGCTGAAGTCAATGTAGGCAGTAATAAGGAGTGTAATGAAGTTGTAAATGCCATCAGTCAAAATCAGTGCAACTGTAATGAAGACCTGTCAATAGAACAAAAGAAAAACACTTTCAACTAACAATTCCAAAGATAATGTTTCTGTAATACATTTGAAAGTTTCATATGTTTGAACATATAACTTCCGCTTCGCAATCGAGCGAAATTTTTACACGGACGTAAAATCTTTGTTGGATCTTGGACGTCCAACTGTAGTTCTCGCCAAAAGAAACTTTGGAGAGAGTATTCTCGCTAATGGAGAGCTTATAAAATGGACCAGAACACACACGAATACTTAAACACTCATAAAAATATATGCTAACACATTCCTCTCGCAATTCGTATTATCACTTCAACAAATAATGCTTGGTTGTCCAAGAAATAAATGCCTGAAAAAGGTGATGATATGTATACATCTGGTGCTTTGTACCTCCCACCCATGTTAATCATCTGATGAACTCATCCCAAGTGTTTCACGAACTACAAGATATGTTACACAAGAATTTCACATGATTTTGAGAGATTAGATCATTACGAATTTTCATATGTTTGTCATACATTTTCCAAGGTTTTGTACTGGACACTATTTCGGAGGATAATTTCCATCCATTCGACCCCTTGTCTAGATACATCCATTTTTGTGAAATCCTTTTCCGGACGGAGGGAGTATATTATGGTGATAACAATGATATTGTTACCATGGTGATGAACTGATGACATATTTACCATATGGTTTGGTGAAAGTTACTAGGTAATGTAGTTACCATTGTCCTTAGTATTTTTAACACCACACCAGTAATATAATTAATAGATTATTATCTAACTTCCTATAACTTAGACGATTACTAATTTTTTTGTGGGTGAGACGATTACTATTTGATATATGTTTATAAAATTGTTATTATTATAGCTGTGATGTAACAACAAAGGTGTCATATCCTTTGGTCAAAGTCATCACGTGACATCGTCACATTAGTTATCACTATGCTACAAATGTACTTACAAGACTGAGTTACACACTATCATAATGATGTACTTACGGGATTATCAAGCAATAGGTACAACCATGTTGGTAAAATTGTGTAGTATACGCTATTTCAAAATAAGATGTAACCAATAAAGTACTATAATCAAGTTTTAGTGCGGTCATGCAATTCTTTTTGACTTTTCCCGTATGTACTTACTAGTCATTCTTGTCATGTGTTCAACTAGGGGCTAGCTTCTTGCATGCAATGGGCCTTATTAATATGGAAAGAATAAGCTGCATCCAGTGAATTCACACACTCAGCTAATCAGATGATTGAAACCCAATCGCTCTAAAAATCTTATTAAATCGTCTAGATTTTTAGTTACATGAATGTGCAACAATTACGTACTTGTTTAATTTTTACATACCTTGTATCCATTTATTCCTGCCAAACTTGATGGACTGGTAGTATGATACCACTGCCCACTTTTCGATTGGAGAAAAGGAAACAACAATCCCCATGATGCGATACCTCCAGCAAGAAATGTAATATTTATCATAGGTGGGACAATCATTCCCACGCCAATAAACGTTGCAGAGAAATCAAAGAAGAACCTGCAAATGCATATAACTATAGGTATAGGGACCAATGCGTCATGTAAGGGATATTGTTATAAATCTACATGGATATATATCCATTCATAATTTTTGTACAAACATGTCATTGATTACTCAAGAAAAAACTCGGATGTGTAACATGAAAACAAGAAAGCGGAGAAAATAGTAAAAATATTGATATTGCTTTTTGCATAATGCTAGCAACTGCCTAGTGCAATATACATTTACATACTATACGTCTCGTCAAATGTACATTCTCATATGAAAATAACAGGAATGATATGTATCACACGAATTATGTGTTGTCCTGTGAAACCAAGATAACGTGCTAAAGGAGAACCCTATTCATCAATTTGGATTGTAAATGAACTTATGGAGAATGCGCCAACAATATTATAGTAAAAAGTATATTTCCTTACGTTGTAAAGAACTATTTTATTATGTAAAATGAACTTATGAAAAATGTTGTAATCTCCTAGTTCTAAAGAACTATTTTATTATGTACAGTACGTTAAGATGATAGAGTAGAAAATGATCTTTATTTTATAGTCGAGTATGACACCTAGCTAGTAGTGTTTTTCTTAAACTGGGCATTCGAAATTTCTTGCACGGTTAAATAGAAGGTGGATCACGTACCGACATGTTTTTATTTTAAACTTCATGGCCATCATTTATGAAATAAAGATTCAAGTTATTGTAATTATACTTGCAACATATGCTTTGATGTTTGATAGTAGCTGAATTCTAATATATCTATATGTGATATGGTATGTATAGTTTAGTTTATTACTAATTTATTTGTAGGTGCCTTTGCTTGTGAGATCTAGAACTTACATATTGTGCATGGATGGAATACTTCATTATGCATCCAAAAAGTCATTTATTTACATATGAAATGTCCTCCAAAATGTAATTGACAAGATATATTTATAAAATGAAGTTGTATTTTGGAGAATAATTATTGGGACTATGGTACTATTTTTTTAAAAAAACAGGGCTTGATAGTTCAACCAGTAGTATGAGAGATGAAATCTGAAGAGGATGAACGGTACATATGTGGCTGAGATATATGAATGTAGAAAAGATATTATGAATGTATAACAATGTTTTCGATGTTTATTAGCAAACATATTTCATACCTCTTCTTATACAACTCTAGTCCAAATAAGGGAAAGCTTGAAAATCCACAATCTTTTCCTGAAGCATATATCCATTGGAATGCAGTCCAAGAAAAACTACCAAAGAAAAATTTGAATATGGTTGCAACTTGCATCCTGGATTAACACATACAAGATTAGTTTATGAATCAAAATGCAGAGGATGAAATTTTCTAATAGACCAATGTGCAATAAAAGAAGAAGTAACATGTCATACTTTGCCATAATAGCTCCATGAGGGGTGTGAAGACTATTAATAAGGTGAGCTTGAGCTGTTCCTGTTGGGAATAGTAATCTATAGTCAAGAATCATCACCTGTATTGAGGATAACAACCATTAGTGGATATATATCATTTACATTTCTTACAAATATTTTGGGCATTTATAGTGAATTTTTTCACTACGTATTTTATATTCCAACCATCTCATGATATAGTTCTGCTCTCACGGTCCTCTACCTTGAGATCTATTGAAGGCGATGATGGTAACCATCAAGGGTCAGGATAGTGTCTTTGAGTGCAGGCTCACAAAATCCTGCTAAACATAGATATATGGGGTCTTCGAGAGGCATCGTACATTGAAGTGTCAGTAAACATGGGATGTGGTTTGGCAGAAAGCTAGCACATTATGTTGCATACCATAGGTGGATGTGTGTATGTCCATCATGGTCAGGATATGGGTTAAAAGAAGTTAAGTGCAACATGTTGTGTATTATAGGTGGTGGGGGACATGGACAATGCGAGAAGGGTGGAAAGGTAGCCAAAGGAAATTTTCCGGTTGTGGAAGAAGTGCGTGGTGGAAGGGGAGAGGCTCAAGGGGGAGATGTTGGAGGGGAAAAATGGATCAATACTTGGGTGTATCATACTCTAAGTGGGTGTATCAAATAACTAAAGTTGATGCGTGTGTGTAGGGTTGTGCGACTTTTTTGGGCACTTGATCCTATGCCTCACTGGACACCACTCGACAAACAACTAGATATTATAACACTAGTTCCATATATGATTGTGGCGTCAATAGATTATAACATCAGCTAGCTCCATCAAAATGGACATTCCATATTGAAATACAAAATGCCGATAGGAACACTGAAATGGTTCCTATCGGAAAATGGTCTTCAACATCCATGGTTGAGACACTGGTTATAGAAAGAGATCTTTTAAGAAAGGGAAGTTCCCTAGTGTATTAGCTTATTGGTGGACCAGTTATATGGCATACATTTATATAGAAGCATGACTTTTCACTTTAAAATCAATCTAATTTTACTAAATCATCGTTACCCACTTTAGATGACTAAAAGTCTTCTTCTGTTAAAAAATTATGCACAATATGATTAAATATGTCGTACATATTTTTTTTGTATACAAGTCTCGACTCCAACCGCAAAAACTGGCACATGACTAGTGCACAACACAAATAATGTACTTACGTAAAATGCACTAATAATATTGGGAAATAACCATCCGAAGAGATCGATATGCAATAAAAAAAAGTACCTGGTTTAGTGGAACGCTAGTTAACACAGACATTATACCAATGAGGAAAAGGAACAACATCCATTGTCCTGTCGGAAAGTTGTCAACAATGTCTCTTGGGTCTGGATTTTCACCAAGTGATTTTGCCACCACAGAGGTCATTGCTACGATGTACAAAGCAAAGCCACCTACAAAGGAAAACGAAAGATATATTTGTTTGAAATTGCAATGAGATAGTAACTTTTTCTCCCAAGTGTCCTACCTTTGTAGTCATTTTTATATTTGTGATACAGTACGTTAAATTTATATTTGCATGCGCAGTATTTCCATGGTGGTATTTATGTGCATATGCTTACCGGTTAGGGCTAAGTTTCCGACTGTAGCGACGGTGGTGAGCACCAACAAGTTCTCCTGGCGCGTGAACGGCGTCGAGCCCGGGAGGCCGCACGTTCGGAGCATGCTGACGAACCATTTGAGGAAGATGAAGCTGAGGACGCTGATCGGCATGTTCAGGCCCGGCACGACGCCGGCGGACATCTGGATCTGCAGGGTCACGAAGCCGAAGACGATGGAGAGCATCAGCGAGACGATCATGGCCCGCGGCGTCACCTGCTCCCAGAACGTTGGCAGCGGCTGCTTCTCGAACGCCCGCTCCACCGACGCCAGCAACAGCGGATCGCCGATCGTCGCGTCCATTGCGACTCACGTACCACGTACGGCGGCGCCAGCTCCGGCCAGGTCCCGGTCGGGGAAGCCCGTGGGGATTTTCGTTAGTTCTGTGGTGGAAGAAGGGGTGCCGTTCTTGGTTGCTAGCTCTTCTAGGAGCCATGCGGGCTGAGAGGTGGAGAGGGACTATAGCGTGGGTGGAGAAAATAGTATAACCCGTTAAAAATAGGAAAATCATAGACGACGATGGTTAAGGGCCTCTTTTGATTCACAGATTAAAAAGCGCAGTAACAAGAAAACGCAGGATTGCAATGTCATGCACACTGAATACTATAGTTCATAATATGCACCAAAGTTCGTATAGTTATGTTAGAGGAGAAGAAAAGCGATTTTGTAAAATAGGTATGATTAGATATTAGATTTCCTATAAGATCTAGTGCAAAGAATGGCTTAGAAAAAATCCCTATAGGATTTAATACAAATCAAACAACGAGCATAGAGAAAATTCCTAAAGATTGCAATCCTTCAAAATTCCTATTTTTTACAATCTAGGAAAACCATCAATAAATATTGAAGGACTTCCATCCTTCGAAATTCTTACCCAAATCCTTTAAATAAAGAGGCCGAAAGTTTTTCTGTGGTTGACTTGCAAAAGGAGTATTATCACGAAGGATGTACCTAGGCGCATCAATATACGATTTTTTAAGAAATTAGAAAAATAAAAAAATCTAAATTTTTGGCACTTAATATGAATAAGTATTATACTCGCATAGAACATTTGGCCAGGAAATTGTTCTCATTCACTTTATAGCATAGTTTAAAAACCATACCGGACCGACGGTTGAACCAAAAAACCGGAACCGCGGACTTTGCCGGTTTGTTAGGCAGGTTGGACCGTTCGCGCTCCTGAACCGGGGAAACGGACAGATCGTGGTCCGACCGGAGGTAGCGTACAGCGCGAGAAAAAAAAATTATGCCTGGTACAGGAATCGAACTCGCGAGCTCGGGCGTCACATGGGAGGCTAGCCATCAAGTGCGCGGGATGCTTTTGTCCTGCGAGCTCCCATATATAATCAATACATTTATTTCTTAACAGATTATTAGTTTTTCTACACCATTCTATATTTGGCAGTGGCCCAGTGGTTGGAGCTACGGTGTGGCAGCCCAACGATCTGAGGTTCGATTCCCGTCGAGGACAATTTCCTAGAATTCTCACAAAGTAGCAGTTCTAGTATAAAAATATGCTCTGGGTGCTAGTGCCCAAGGGTCTCATTTAATAAACCGCCATTGAACCAAGTGAACCAGCGGTCCAACGGCTGAACCATGAACCGAGACCCTCATCGGTTCGATTGCCGGTCCGGTTTTTAAAACTTTAGAGTAACATAAGATAAATATGTGACAAATATAGTTTATATATAGTACATTGCGTGTATAGTAATCGTAAGTCTAATGTTTAACCTAGGTGCACTTTTTTGTACGGTACACTTCATCATGTTTGCCGACTGATGGTTCAATTTTTTTTTACCTTTTCCTATTATAATTTCTACATACGAGAAACGCTGGTACCCACATGTATGGGTGGAAACGGGTGGTGGATAATCCGAATTATCTGACAGTTCTCTTTAAGATATTGAAAATCGGTGTGTTAAGTATCTGAATCCAAACATAACAGATATCGACGCGGTAAATATCCTTATTCGTCTTTATAAATACAAATACAATTTTTTTTGAAGCAAATATGGATTTGGATGTATCTGTAACCGAATAAAATTATGTGAGCCATTCTAACCGATATGGCAACTAACTAACCAACCTAAAAGAGTAAGAAAGTCGTCAAATATGTTTTTATTAAACGTTAAACTATTGTGTATTATATAGCTATATTTATCAATGTACCGTTTCATTGTTGACTCGTTGTAAGATAAAGTCTATTATATCATTATATTCTTATCTGTTCCGAACTGAAAACATCCGATCAGCAACCATATTGGCGTAACATCCGCTTTGCATTCATATCTGACAATATCGGCATCTAAATTCGTTTTCGAATTGAAAATATGAAAATGGATGTGGGAAGGGTACTATTCGATCTGCATCCGAAGCGTTTCCACCCCTACCCACATGCACCAATGTATTTTCTGTGTTACCCTGTCCTTTTTAGTCCCACCTTGATGGATAAATAGGGTAAAACCACCTTAAATAGCTCCTCCTCACAGTCGATTTACAGGATGTCCAAAATGTTCGACCCCATGGCGCACAAGTTAGCGAAGCATTGCTCCTGAAACAACCTGGGCCTACCCAACTAATCCCAATCAAGCGACCTCACGGCGGAGTATCGCCCGGGCGGTAGAGAGGAGCACATAAAATCCTATTTGCTGCCTTAAGCGGTGCAGATGGCTTGTCACTGGTATCGCACACCCCTGAGCCCTGTCGCTGCAATGGGGCCGACCCATTTGTTTTGAGTAATGTTTTTTCGGTTTTATCAATTTTTTAATGTTTTCTCCCTTTTCATTTATTTTTTCTGCTTTTTCTTTACTTAACTTTCTTATATGATTTTGAAAATGTTCAGATTATAAAAATATTCATATTTTGAAAAGTATTCAGATTTGAAAATGTTCAGAATTTTTAAAAACATATTTGAAATCAAAGAAAAAAGAAAAGGAGAAAATACCTGATAGGCCGTGCGCGGGCTGTGCGACCCCGCCTGTGGCAGAGAAGGGATTTCTGATCTCTTTGGGCCTACAAATTAAAACTTCTTGGGCTATATAATCCACTTCCACCGCACCCATGTCAGGCCCTAGTGCCCTACCTGAAGAACTTGTGCGGATTTTTGAAGTTTTGCCGAACCATTGTGAAAAGACAAACACGCTATTTTGTTTTCACTTGCAAAGTTGCAATTGTTCTATGCTCGAAGAGAGAAAAAGAAGTACAGAATACATAGTAGTACTCCTTTTAGCCGACGGGCGCGGCAAAGCGCACCTCCTGATCTAGCTAGATTATACCGTGTGTGGTAGATATACAACGGCCCCAATCTCATCTTGTCGATGTGTACGTCGAGTCTTTCGTCTCGTCGGCGGCGTCGTCTAAGCTGTCAACGGCGGCAACCTTGGCCGGACCGAACCATCCGAGTCCAGTCACGACCGGGACAAGTGCCTTCTTCGCCACAGCGGCGCCGATGCCGCAACCATCGTCGGCCTTGACGGCGTCACGAGCGCTCTTTGCAAAGGAGCAGCAGCACCGGTACTGTCCTTGTCGCCGTGGTCCATCTTCTTCGTCTGCCGCTGCTTCTGCTCTTTAGAGTTGCTAACCAGCAGGAGGTCCCTGGGAGGCAAGAAGCACTCCCTGGAGAGTCCGGCGATGTTGAAGTCCACCTCCTCTATGCTCCACGTCTCCTCCATGGACGTGCACTGCCTCTTCTTGCACGCGTCGCCGTCGTCCATGCTCCCGGCGGCGCTCGCGAACCGGGACACCGTGACGACGGTGCGGCCGGCGTGTGCGATGTTGATGCCGTCCACGGCGCGGTAGTCGCGGATGGAGGACTCCATGGTGGTCTCCCAGTACACGTCCTCGCCGTCACTGCCGCTGTCGTCGGTCGGAGGCGAGGGGATGCGCAGAAGGTGGCTGTCCTCGAGACGGACAAGGAGCCCGGTCCTCTGGCTGAAGTAGCCCCACAGGGCGTGCCGGATCACCTCCACGTCGGCGCTGCTCCGGGCGTCCAGAGCGGAGAGCTCGGCGTCGACGCGAAGCACGAAGCAGTCCTCGCCGTCGACGGTTTCCTCGCCCACCCACGCGGCGCTGGAGAAGAGGTCCGCCGTGGACTTTGGGTCCAAACCCTGCAGCACGTAACAGCACTTGATTAATATACTACTCAAATTAATCAAAAATCAAATATATATAACTCATATGCACATGCGCGCACGTTCAGCCGGCCATGTTGACCGTCTAATGTGCTGTCTAATTGCCAATTATTTACAGATCCCTTTGATATTTACCATAGATGGATGCTATTGCTAATGGTGTAATCGTTGACAGAGATGCAAGGTGGAAACAAGATCATGAAAATGCGAGATGGACGGGACTAATTAGATTGTTACCTGAACGCATCTGCGGATTGGCCGCGGGGGTCCTCGGGAGGCGTGGGCCTGCTGCCACGGCGTCTGGCGCCAGGCGACCTTGCCGTCGCTGCCGGCGCTCAACTTTGTGCCGCCGGCCACCACCATCTCGACGCACCACAGCTCAGGCTTCTTCTGCCAGATGACAAATCCTCCGGATACCTCGCCGGCCTTGGTCGCGCTGCCCTTGGATGTACTCATCCGCACCTTCCTATCGCGTACATGCTCGTCGCCGCGCTCAGGGCGCCTCGCCGCCGGCCGCCGCCACGTACTGCTCCACTATGTACCTCGCCTTCGACACCTCCTGCAAACACAGCGATCTTGTTATTAGCCGTGAAAACTTCACAAACCAGACATCTTCTTCGTTCTCTCGATCGATCGCGGGGGAAATAATCAATCAATGATGAGACTTACAAGGGGCTCCTCCTTGAGGTCACGTCCGGCCATGGCCCTCCTGGCGTGCACGGGCTGGGGCACCAGCAGCGCGCCCATGACGCCGAGCATGGTCTGCACGTCGGCGCGAGAAGGCAGCGCGGCACCACCATCACGCGGTGCTGGTGATTGCCGTGCGACGACCGCATCCAAGACTTGACCGTAAGGCGCCGGTGCCGGCTGCGGACCGTGGACGACGCATCCTGGTGGAGCTCGGGGAGCGGCACCTCGAGCACGGTGTCGAGGGCGTCCTCCCGGTCTAGGTTGGGGCACACCTTCCTCATGTCAAATCAATGCTCCTCCTCAGTAGCCGCCGATGAACGGAGCGGAGGCGGAGCTAATCTCGTCGTGTCTGACTGGTGAGCGGCGATGATGGATCGCTTAACTTGCTAAGCACTAGCTCTGTGCCCAGTCGTATATATGGATGGATCGTGGATATGTGGGTGCACGTTCTCCGGCCTTTGCTTCGATCAGCCCACCATGTTCTCCATCATGAACTGTAAACAAATATACGACGAATCCCATTGTTTAAGGGATCGAATATCGGTTTATTGCCTAATTAATCCCCCTGTTCCGGCGATGAACGAGGCTTGGTGAATGATTTCCGTTCTTGGTTTTTTAAGCCTTGTCTGACTTGTTGTTCCGGGGGCAGCTTGCATTGTAGGGTCAGGTGGTGGCACCTGTCTGATTTGACAGGTCGAAGGGTTTGGATGCGGAAAGACAATTAGCCTGCAACACATTAAGGGATTGGCGCATTTGCATGCATGTAATCCGACATAAATAGATTCCTCAAAATTATGATCTTTGCGAGCTAGCTTTCCTCGAAACCAAAATGATACGAGATCGCGCAATCGGCGCGTGCATTCTGGATTACGAATAGTGTGCTGTAATCCGGTCGAGTGATCCTCTCCGGTTGCAAATTGGCTGTCTGTCTGCATTCGTGCGTGCATTTCCTGCTTTTCGATGTCATTGCCAGCCATACACACAAATATATACTTGGCCAGAAATGTTCATGGTTGGATTTAGGAAGGATTCTGCTACGTGCGGGTTTTACTACAGAACTGGGAAAGCGTACGCTGTCTGTTGCAATAAACAAGTCGAGGATGAATTTTAAGGAATATATGTTTTTTGAGTTTTGTTAAAGTAATTTAGAGCCAGAAAGCTGCAAGCTTAAATAAGGATGCACCCCGCCTATACAGAAATATATACTTAGGCTGTGTGCATCTCGTTAACCCTTCATGGTTGTATCATCTTTGATATGCAATGTATGTAGGTACGAGAGACTATACATAGAGAGCATAATGAAAGTACATGGATCATGCATATACCACGTGTAGATTGATTCGATAAATCAGCTGCTTTGGTTGGATCGGCCAAACAGCGTCGCCTCTTGCAGACTTGCGAGGCAGACCATTTTGTCTGATTGATATACTCAGATCAGACAAAACAAAAACACAACAGACAAGCAATTAATTGAGCAACCGAGAGGAAGCTCCCCCCCTGGGAGATCATTGTTCCGCTGCGTAACGACGCGAGACATGTTACTTAGTTGCGCCGCGAGATGTGCTCCGTATGATTGGATTGATAATGTGTTGAGATCTGAAGAGAAATCTGTGCCGATCGGATGCCGATTGCACAGGTGCGCATGCTGCCAAGGTGAAGCTCGACACATTCACGTTGTGGATTCGATTTGTATTTTGTTTGTTGCTAGCCTGTGATCGATCTATCTACATTATCGACCGATGGATTCAGCTGCGTCATTATATTGACGGAGTTGGTACGTAAACGCATGTAGACATAGATGCCTTGCGGTTACCGGCCGGTTATGATTGCCGCTAAAATTTCAAGTGGGATGGGATTTTTCAGTAGTCCCGTGTCCCATCCCGATAATCCCGATAATCCCGATAATCCCACTAAAAACGGTCACTAATCCCGTACGGGCAGAGTGGGACGAGCCCAACTAGCCCAGGGACAGCCCAGCTATCCCTCTCGAGTCAACCAGAACGTGTCGCCGTCTTCCCCAGCTAGCCCACACGATTCTTCCGACGCCGCCGTCTCCCGCTCTCCGCGCCGCCTCCCGCTCTCCACGCCGCCTTCCGGTCTCCGCGCCGCGTCTTCCCCAGCTAACGGCGCTGCCGCCGAAGCCAGCTCCCATAGGCATGGAGAGAAGGGGCCGAGCCGGCCGCCTCAAACCCTAGGCGGAGCCGGCCGCCTCAAACCCTAGGCCGAGCGGCCGCCGCCGTCGCACCTCGTCCCCAAGCTCCTCCCCTTGGTCGTTCCCAAGCTCCTCCCCTTCACCGTCAAGCTCGGCCTTGACCTTGTGGGCGAGGTGAGGAGTCGATTCGATCGCCGTACGCCGGCGAGCTTAGCAGGTAATCATCCATTGACTCGCCTCCATGCTTTCTTGATCTGGAAGATTTTCCCATCCTCGTAATTTTAGATTAGATTCGGTTTACAACTACTAGTACGAATTCATGTCAATAGATGAATCTGGGGATGTTTAAAATTCAGTTCAGTTCGTTCACATAATCTGCTGCTATCATCTATGTTTAGTTCTGGACATTGGTGGCTATCTTAGCTTCATCAGTGTGTGGTTACATTTTTATAAACTTTGTCGAACTTAGAGAAGTCACCACTTATTCTGTTCTTTTCAGATGTCAACCTCTCAGAGTGAGGGACATGATGTTCCTGAAGAACCTATACTTAGAATGTATATTTCCCCATCGTCCCAAGCAGAGCAATCGCAGCGAAGGTCTCCAATGTCCTCTGTTGTCGGTTCTACTGGTCTCAGGTTGTATTTGAGTCCATCCTTTGGAAGGCGAAGGAACTCTCCATCGGTCAGGGCTTCTCAATCTCCAGCGAATGCACACACTTCAGCGGCCAGGCAGCCTCGAAATGCCATGATGTCTACAGCAGGTGCACATACTTCAGCTAGCGGTATGTTCTTTTTGTCTTTTATTCCTGTTAAGGTTGTGCTAGCACTAGCTTGCCTGGTTTATAATACATGCCTCCTTGTTGATAATGTAGGCCCTCCAACTAGATCAAGAAAAAGGAAACTCACGTCTGACATATGGAATGATTTCACTGCTATCTATGATGACAATGGTGCACTTGTGGAGGGTCAATGTATCCATTGTGCTACTACGTTTCCGACTTCAAAAAGGTCTGGATCTAGTCAGTGCCGCAGGCATAGGTTAGCCTGCCCTGAAAAAGCTAAGTTGGATGAACTGATTGGTAGTATGCAGCCCGGCGATGATAGAATTCCTGCACTGAAATGGTTCAAGTATGATAGAGATAAAGCCCTGGATGAACTTGTCAGGATGATCGTACTCCATGAGCCGCCTTTCCGTTTTGTTGAGTATGTCGGTTTTAGGAGATTTGTGGCTAGTCTAAATCCTGCCTTCAAGCTTATGAGTAGAACCACTATAAGAGATGAGTGCATTGCAGAGTTTAATAGGCAAAACAGTCACTGCCTTGATATGCCTACAACATTGGATGCGCCCATCCGGTACATTACTGTCCTCTTGACTAATCAGTCGGAGCAACTACAGTTGTGCTTACTATGCTAGTTATGCTTTCAGGTGTAATTGATGCAACTACAATTGTGGAGGATTTGGATAAAGAAGATGAACATCTGCTTTTCAATGAGAGAAACGAGGCACAAGTGGAACCTTGATGAATTTCTGCTTTTCAGTGAGAGTTAAGGTATGCTGTGTAACATCTGCTCTGTGTTAATGTTGTGTACCAGGTGGTCTTGATTTAAAAAAAATCTTGGGCGCCACTCTGATCATAGATTATTTTGCTCCATATAGGTTTATTACTGTAGTAGCTAACAACCTAAGAATAACGTGTTGTCTCGCTGCTTATTCAGTCTGCTTATGCTAGTGATTACTGATTAGACTCTGTTTCTTAATCTGAGTTACATGTGCATATGTTACAGGTGGGTAGCTGGGCGTGGAGGATGGACCAGGCGAAAGTTAGGCCAGGATCATACGTGGAGGATCAAACACCATTATATCTTCAGTACCAAGTTATGAAGGTGCTAAAGTTATCCAGCATGTTGTTAAAATGTGTGGCGAGACATTATCAGAAGCCTGTTGTTAATTAATCTGTCTTCAGACTTGCCAAATGAAGCCTTGTTCTCAGAGTATGAATTTTCTGTGATGGCATTCTATGTTAGATTTAATTTTCTGTAAAGGTTCTTGCGTTGTCGCTTGGAGCATCGATCGATCAGTTAGGCCAGGCGCCAGCGACATTTTGCCCCGACACGTGCAGCGGCCAGCGGCAGCGAGCATCATGATAATTACGTAACTCTGTGAGCCAATCGGGACATCCCAAAATATCCCAGCTAATATTAAGTTAATAGGACAACCGGGACATGGGACAGTAGGGACAGTTGGGACGTGGCAGAATGGGAGACGGACGTCCCGAATCCATCCCACCTGAAATTTTAATTGCCGCCGGACGGCCATGGCGTAGCGGCCGCCGCACGCACATGCCGGCGTGCAGATGCAGCGGCGACCATGCTACGTGTCGAGCGGCGCTTGTATACAAATATACGTGGCCGTCATTTCTTGCAAGCATAATATACTTTTTTCCTTTGACACAACCAATGAGATTACGTATTCGTGCGTGCGGGCATCAAGCATCGGTCGGCGCCGGCCTGGAGAGACTAAAAATAGTACATATATGCATGGCCGTGTTTCTATTTCTAAAACAGGGGGGATTCGATGACAAGTATTGTTTCTGTTGCAGCTGGAACTTCGTCGGGCCAGCCATAGCGCAAGGCGTCTGCTTTTGTCTGTACCCTAGTTTATCTTTGCCTTGCATTTTCGCTTATCTAGTTTCCCCCCTTTGATGTTCGTTTGTGAGACTTTGACACCATCTCAGTGTGAGTGGTGTCCATTTGGGCCCCGGGTCGTTTATGTTCTAATCTGGTGCAGTAAAACTTATGTCCTGTGAGCTCGTCAGGCTTTATTAATTTAAAGTCGGGCACATGTGCCTTTTATCTAAAAAATATTGTTTCTGAACTAAAATATTACAAAACGGAGTGACTACATTTTAGTCTATCCAGTCACATAAAACAGAGAGCTCAATTAGTCATCGCTTCCTTTGAGGCGCAAGTGGTGGAGATTATTCAGCAAGGTTGAGTTTATCGTGTTTGTGTTGAATATTATGTAGAATTTGGTTTCGCTGTAATAGGTGTGGAGTAGTATTGGTGTTGAACTCTTATAGTTTAGGCCTCCCATATCACTAGTAGGGAAAAGCCTACCGCTGGCGGACGGAATTCGCCTACCGCTGACGGGCGGGCGCACGCCAGCGGTCATTACGCCAGTGGTAATTTATACCGCTGGCGGACGGCCCGCTGACGTGCAACCACGGCCGCCAGCGCTAAGCCACCACACCGGCCAGCGGTATATTTTTTGGGTTTTTTTCCTGGAAAATCGTATTCCAGTAGTATCTACAATACAATAAATTCAAGTATAGGCGTCAAACAAACAACAGGAATATAAACGACCACATACAATGATCAAAGTGTCATACATAGATACCTTAGTTCATCACACATGCATTACACACCTAAAACGATATAGTACTTAAGCTAAACTTCGATAAGATAAACAACATGCATTAGTTCATTACTTAACCTAACTTGAAATTTAACCTAAAACTACCAAGGACCCCAGCATGAACTTATGTCGGATGAGTCGTCCGACGACTCATCGAGATCATCCCAGAAGCTCGAATTCGAATCGTCGCCGGTCTTTTTGCACGGCGGCGCTGCACTGGAGGGTCCGGCAACGTCGGAGCTCGCCTGCCTCTTCTTGTTCCTCGAGGCGTAGAAGTCCAGCTCCGCCTGCACCAGATCGGGGCGATTGCGGCGCAGCGCGTCCATCCGCCACTGGTCGACCTCGGCAGCGCGGCGAGCTATCCCCTGGCGGCGGTTACGCCGCGCCTCGTCTACGTCGACGATCTCCATCGGCGGCGCGAGGAGGCGCGAGGAACTCAGCCTCCTCCCGGGACTCAACGTCAGGGAAGTTGAGCTCAGCACGCGGCCGTCCAAACCTCCCTGCCGCGTCGAATGCGCGCGCGGCGAGCTCCGCCGTGTCGAAAGTCCCCATGTACCAACGGTGGCCGTCCACGATGATATCCGTGGACCAGCGGCCAGATGGGTGGTGACGGACGCCAATGAACCCGCTCATGGAGCGGCGGTGCGGCAGCATTCGCTGCATACAAGGCAAATAAAAAATGTTAAACAACAAATTTCAGTATAGAAATTGTAATAAGATGTAAAAACACAAACAAAAAGATTAATGCCTCATCGCTATTCTAAAAATGTAATAGAGTCAACTCTAAAGAATGCCTCATACTTAGAGTGGACACACAAATTATTCAGAGATGGCGTTAGCGAAACTTCTAGGATGCAGAAATTTTGATATTTGTGCATATTACAAGTTTCACTCACACCACTTCTGAATCACACAACATTTTAATCATCAGCAACCTAATAAGAATACAAAACATAACAACATTTCGGCCAAAGTCATGCCAAAATTCACGATAAATTTTGGCATGACTTTGGCTAAAAATATGACATATGAGTATCCGAATTTGCCGGAATGAAAGTTAATCAACATTCCGACAATCTCAAGGGTCTCTACAGGTACCTACAAACATTTCATCACCACCACAAGGCCGCATTCGCAGCCGCAAAGCCGCATTTGGAACAAAATATTAACTAAACAAAAAACTTTAATTCCTAAAACTTGAAACCCTAATTCCTCAAACTTGAACCTAAAATTTGGGTTGAGCAAACCCACAAACACCTTGTGGTTGTGGGTACTACCTAGCTAGGAGGAGATCGGTGTGTCTTACCTTGGCCGGGCGGCGACGCTTGGGGCTGGCGACGGCGGCGAAGAAGCTCGGGGCGACGGGGGCGTAGAAGGCGGGCGTGGGAGCTCTGGTGGCGACGGACGTCGGCTTCCGCGGCGGGGCGTGGGCGTGGGCGGGCTCGGGGCGGCGGTGTGGTCGTCGGCTTCCGCAGCGTGGAGCTTGGGCCGGCGACAGCGGTGTGGGCGTGGGCGTCGCGGCGGTGTGGGCGGTGGGTCGCGGCGGCGGCGGCGGGTGAGGCGGCGGGTGTGAGAGAGGGCGCGCGCGGCCGGATGTGAGGGACTGGATAAGGGCGGCCGCGGGTGTGTGGATAAGGGCCGCGGTGGGCCCATGTGAGGGTTACCGCTGGCGGACAGCGTGTGCCGTCCGTCAGCGGTAAAAGCTAGGTTTTTTTCCGCCTATATAAGAGGCCAGGGGCAGACCTGAGTTTGCCCTATTCCCTACTCCGATCCGCGCCGCCGCCGCCCTTGTCCGCGCGCCGCTCGACGCCCTCTCCGCGCTCGTGGCCTCCGCCGGCGCCCCTACTCACCTCCGTGGACCTCCCCTAGTCCGTCCCCATGCCAATGTACGCTACCCTCTCTCCCTGATCCCCTCCTCTCCGCTACGTAGGTTGCTTGCACCTTAGGTGTTTGATCAAATTCTCCACTATTTTTTTTAGATCTCGGGCATTTACGTCGGCGATGTCCGGACACCTGTTGGACAATAACGGCAGTGTGCGGGACTGGGCTCCGCCGGGCTGGCACTGGGAGGTGTTATCTTCCGGAACGCGTAGCTTGGTGAGAAATCCGGGCGACGTTGTCGACCCGGATCTTCTTTGGTGGAGGTCGCGTGGGCCACGGTCGTTCCAGAGGGAGCCGGCCCCCGAGGAGGTGGTACGTCGCCGTATCAGGGAGGAGGACGAGCACGTCCGTCGCTACATGTATATGTTGGATACGCCGGCGATGTATGTTAGTACATGGCAAGTATTTAATATGGTTCCTTCTCATGTGAGTATTGGCCCTGTGATGGTTCCTATTCTTTGGGTGAGGACCGCTCCCCGTGATGCACCCCGCGGCTTAAGACGAGACATAAGTTAGTTAAATAAAAATGGCATGGATTGACTCCAACTATAACCAGATTAAATAAAGATGTAAGCGTGATACTTTTTGCATATTAATTTGATCAATGTTGCTTTTGTAAAGTGAGGAAAATAATGTTCCCTACTTTGAATTATTCTGCAATGCAAACACTGTTTATATTTGATCTCTTTCGGCGTGAATAGTCCTGTTGGGCTGTCGTCGATCGACAGTTTTTCGTAGAAAAAATAAATAGAGTGAAAAAAAACACTCAAAAAGATATATACTGTCTTTTTATGTGTACTAGTTGCTATGTGAAATGATAAACTTGATTTTTGACAAAAGTTCACAAACATTCTTCACAAAAAGCATTATCATGTAGAAACAACCAACAAAGGTTTCAATTCGAATCAACCAAGTTATGTGAAGTCTCAACGCATAGTTTGTAATAAGGTGCTCATATTTGACACATACGTGTGTCTTGATATAGGAAGCAATGGTTCCGAAGGGAATATACATACTATTTCTATAAATAGCATTTTCGTAGTTATTTGGATTACAGGCTAAGTTAGCGCTGACGGACGCTTTAGTGTGCCCGCCAGCGGTACTAAACTAACCCCTGGCGGACGCTCTGTTTTGCCCGCCAGCGGTACTATCACCTTTTTTTCCCTGCTGGCCTCAGCCGAGGCAAGTGCCACTGGCGGGCTCTATTAAGCGTCCGCCAGCGGTACATTTCGTACCTCTGGCGGGCACGTATCCTGTCCGCCAGCGGTAGTTTGCCTCGCCTCTTCCCAAATTTCTGCGCCTACCGCTGGTGAACAAAGTTGGCGCCCGCCAGCGGCACGTCTAGAACCAGTGGCGGACTGGAAAAACCGCCCGCTAGCGGACGGAAAAGACATCCGCCAGCGGTATGCTGGTGGTTATAAGCCTTTTCCTACTAGTGTATAATATAATGTGAGGCACCACACGATGTAACCTATGATGGCTTGACAACAATGGGCAAGCAGGGGAGCCGGCAGTTGTGCCAGCGCATAGGGAAGCCTTTGCGGTATCTTGGGAGGAGCGCTCCTACATCATGTCCCGCAGATGTTGGCATTGAGCGCTGAACTGGGTTACCAAACATCGTGGCTCGGTGTCCTTTATAATCTTGCATGACGTAATTATCGTAAAACTCACCTCGCTTAAACTTCTCCATTTAATGCCTCTACAAATATAGCTCAATTCAAAATAAATTGTACATGAAAACTATGCGCGTCGACGAGTTAGTTTCATTTTGGTGCTCGGTTTTGAGTTTCGTCGACTATAAATTCTCAATTTCAAACCAATATTGAGAAAAAAATTAGAAGAAATTTATCAAATTAGTCGCACTCCAATGACCAATTGAAATATCTTTGAATGAGCGAGTTCATCTTGACATTTTTCACAAGTTTCGTGTTGTAAGTTTTCAGTTTCGGAGGTCATATACAAGTAGAGCTGGTACTCACATAAGTACCTTTATACTGCGCCTAGCGTACCGTGTTCTGCAACCTCTATCGCCGCCGCTGACCGTCATTAGCTTCACCGACGCAGTAGCACCCATAGTATTTCATTATTTCATTTAAGTGCGTTCATATTCTCGACCACCGCACCACACATTTGTAACCTCTACCGCAACCTCCACCAGCCCACCACCGCCGCGTCGTACATCGTCGTACTCATCACCGGCTAATGAGGTAGTGTGAAGTAAACTCGCCACATAAACAAAAGGTGAGAATACTTTAAAGAGATGTACACCAAACATCGGTGCTTCAAAATTCGTTTCCAGGACCAATCTCCCAGAAGCAAGAGGTGGGAGTAGGTAAAACAGAGATGTACACCAAACACCAAACATAGATGGTTAACACCAGTGGCGGAGGACGGAAAATATTTGAGGTCAGGCGAACTCTAACGTATATAATGATCTCCTTAGCATTCTCGTTGTACATGACCTAAAAAACGGGGGCAAAGTACACATTGATAGGAAAGAAATAGCCGAATGACTTGGGTAATATCAATTTGCCAATCACATAACTGCACTATTGCTGCTCAACAACACCACTAAAATATTCTAAAAAAAAAACACCACTAAAATGGATGTATTTCCATTCCATAAAATGGCTGGTACGAAATGACCAACAGCTCCAGTAGCCAACATACAGCCTAATTAACTTTTTGAGAAGCCGAAACAAACTCATCGCATTGTCTAACTGCTTCACTGACTGCCTGCCTCCTCGCATTGTCTTTGCCTCGGTGTAACAAAAACTAACCAGGCGAGTATCGCTCAACTAGGCCCAAAGAAAGCCCACTAGCTAGCCTACGTCTTCCCATCCCCTTTCTTCTCCAAACGAAGGCTCTGAAAAAATAGGAACTAGTCACAGATATGTCTGATACATGAGATGCGTACATCTACTCAACCTTTTGGGAAAAATCGAGGTAGGGCGGGCGCCCTACCTCGCCCGTAGGGGTCCTCCGCCACTGGTTAACACTTTGTGGTCAACGACTGCACCACTTGGCCCAGTTCGTGTTTCTTCAGAGCACAGATGCAAATAACTCAAAATCCATGAAATTCACCACGTCCCACATGACTAAGATCTGTTGCGGCAATGACCAACTCCCAGGATTGGGGCAGACCACAATTCTAAATCCGGCTGGGTATCCTCTCTGGTATGTCAGTGCCTATCACTTCATAATTTGGGGTTTCTGTAAGGCCTTGTTCAATGCAAGGGTTTCCTAAAGGATGGGAGGACTGACGATGGGAGGTAATTTAGTGAACATCCAATTCCCACGTATCCCCACAAATAATATTGCCTTATATTACACTAGCATTAACATGGAAAAGAGTTTTTGTTTTAAACAAAAAAGAGATGGTTGGTGGGACATATTTAGGGATTATCCAATCTCATTCCCTAAACCGATAGTAGTAAATAGACTAGCGGGGATTCTCTAAGATCTGGAATAATCCCTTTCAATCTCCTAAAATATATTAGAGGTAAACAATACCTAAGAGAGTTCGATTACTATACACATGAATATGGGGTAAAATTTGATTAGAATCGCGGGTTACATATCCTACTATATATAAAAGGTGGCAGGATTCGCACCTCCTCGTGCGTCCACGTCGCCGTCAATCTACGGCCGTCCGATCGGCGCGACGGACGGCCGAGATTGACCCACGTCGCCCCATCGCACGGGCACTGTAGTTAGCTACAGTGCGGGCGGATTTCTTCCAATCGTCGCTTGCCACGTACACCCGATCACCGGCCGGTGGAAACGGTCACCAGCCGGTTGCCCGCGCGCACGAAAATTGGCGCATAAATTTTACGTTTGCCACCCGGCCCACAGAGGACTTAGATGCAAATTCGTCGAACCTCAGGGGCTGCCATGCAAAAACGCCATAACCCTCTCCCTCTCCTTCTCTCCCCCGCGCCGCCGAAGGCCGCCGTCGCGCATCGCCGCCGGTCCGCGCCTCCCCGGCCAACTCCACGGCCACGGGGAACTCCGCCGGGCCGCCCTTCGCCTCCTCGCCGACGGAATCCGGCCGGGACGCCGCTGAGGCGTTGGAATCGTCACCGCCGCCTCCGTAGTCCACCGCCACTGAAATGGTCGCCGCCGGTGGCTCCGGCGACCATATGTCCAGCCGTGCCGCCCGTTCACCTCCCCGCGGCGCCTGGCAGCAGATCCGCGCGACTCCGGCCACGCGCGCGTGCGCCGCCGCGCGGGCGCGGGCGCGAGCTCGGTGGCGCCGGCGTGGTCGCCCTCGGCTGACGTCACATGCGACGTCAGCATGGGCCCACCTGTCGGCCTGTGCGCGATTTCTTCAGGTTTTCTGGAAAAAAAAAGACATGTGGGTCCCACTAACGACTTAAAATACCTAAAAAAACATTTCAAATTGTATAATTCCTAGATTACAAACTACAATTCACAAAAATGCATAAAAAATACCAAAATTTGTATAAAAAAAGATCTTCACACCTAATACAACTCCATGCATGGTTACACAAATTTAGCGGAAAAATAATTGCACAATACTTCAAATTGTAAAATTCCCAACTTTCAAACAACAATTCAAAAAAATACAAAAAATACCACAATTTGTAGAACAAAAAACTCTTACCAACTCCATGCATAATTACACAACTTAAGCAAAATATAATTACAAGAACTAACATGACTTTTAAATACTACTTACACAACTTATGGGAAAATATATTTACATTTAGTGGATATTTGCATATACTCGAAACGCCGAATTCTAACTCAGTATAATTTGAAATCGCAAAAGTGTTTGTGGAAATGATGTCACTTACTCATTGCAACCCCATTTAGATTGATCTACATATCTTAGGGGTGCATTTCAATACCTTTAATTTGTCATACCATCCACATTGTTTGCGATGCATCGACGCCGTATGTTAATTGCTTTTTTCTTTTTCTGACGTTTCATTCTTATCGACAAAATACGAACTCGGAGTTGCTTCTAAGAGCATAATTCCTATATTACAAACTACAATTCACAAAAATGCAAAAAAAAAAAAAACCAAAATTTGTATAAAAAAAAGATCTTCACACCTAATACAACTCCATGCATGGTTACACAAATTTAGCGGAAAAATAATTGCACAATACTTCAAATTGTAAAATTCCCAACTTTCAAACAACAATTCAAAAAAATACAAAAAAATACCACAATTTGTAGAACAAAAAACTCTTACCAACTCCATGCATGCTTACACAACTTAAGCAAAATATAATTACAAGAACTAACATGACTTTTAAATACTACTTACACAACTTATGGGAAAATATATTTACATTTAGTGGATATTTGCATATACTCGAAATACCGAATTCTAATTCAGTATAATTTGAAATCGCAAAAGTGTTTGTGGAAATGATGTCACTTACTCATTGCAACCCCATTTAGATTGATCTACATATCTTAGGGGTGCATTTCAATACCTTTAATTTGTCATACCATCCACATTGTTTGCGATGCATCGACGCCGTATGTTAATTGCTTTTTTCTTTTTCTGACGTTTCGTTCTTATCGACAAAATACGAACTCGGAGTTGCTTCTAAGAGCACCGACAGTTCATACCTCCCTGCCAACAAAGAAGGCAAATGTGACCCAGCTTTTGAAATTTTCTACGGTATGCTTTCCTCAATTATTTTGAGTCCCATTCTGTGTGGCAATCTCAGGATCATTATAATATCTCCAGCTCAATTGGTTATTTACCTTACCCAAATTTAATCCCTCCAACAAAACTAAAAAAAATTCAAGTCCACGGGCGCGGCGAAGCCCGCGCTTATTCCTCTAGTATATATAGTAGCTAGCTGGCAGGCAAGATCTGCATGAGCTACATAAGTTCATGTACAGCTCACAAGGAACTTGATTCGGTCATGGCCAGGGACATCATTTGTAGCCAGCAGCGAGTCCACTAGGAATGGTAGCCATTTGCATCTTTGGACGCTCCTCTCATCTTGTCTGATCTTCTCATTTTCTCGGCATACTTGTTGATGTCAAAGGCGGTACTGGTGCTTCTTCCTCCAAACGAAGACTCCAGCGTATCCAAGTCAAAGAGGTCCGCAAGAATCTTCATGCTCTCTGGTTTGCTAGCATACACAAACTTCAGTTTCGCTTTCATGTCTGGCTGGACGAAGCTCTTAGCTATCTGCAAAGCAAATAAACGGCAGAGTTGATAGATCAGACTGAGATACTTACTGATAAATCAGCAATACCCTGGCGCTCACGCATGTTGCTGGACGTGTGCATTATAAAGAAACGTTGGTATATATGCATGGAACAACACAATATGTACCTTCCAAAAAGATTCAAAAATCCTCGGTGGGTCGAACGCAACAGCGATGGCTATCAAGCCAGGGTAGTAGTTCTGGATTATGTGCATGGATTCACGGGTCGTGGAGAATGGCGTATTCGATATCGACCAGCCTCGGAAGTCCGTCAACCAAACAACATAGTCGTCTTGTTCATCTGCGGAGTTCATCGCAAGATACTCCAGGACATATACCAGGTGCTTTATCTGCTCCTTCCAGGAGACTTTAGACTGTATATGTGTATACAAGTTAGTGTACGCTAGAACAAACTCAAACATGCTATATACTTCTTTTTACCAATATTCATTGAAAGATTGTCATTGGGCGCATAATTACCTTCATTGGTACGTTTGATACGAGGACGCTTCTACCGTTCTTGTCAAGGTAATCGGCGACATGTGTTCTCCTGGCCTCGTCCTCCATTTCTGCAATGTCTTCCTGCCATTTGATCCAAAGCAGAGAAGCGTTCTTTACACAATCCATTCAAGCAGGGTAATTTGACACGCAGCTATGAGTAGACAGTTATTTTTTTAGATAAAGATGAGTAGACAGTTATAGGCAAAATCAATCTATAAAGGTTAATTTGACACAAAATTTTACTGACCCAGGAAATTGCATCGGGCCTGTACTCACGCCTCCATTTGACAGTATCCTTGAGACCCTTGGTCGCTTGCTCCGTGCTCCAGTTCCTCGCCCGGAGGAAGCGGCGGATGGTGGTGTCTGACAGGAAGCTCGGCATCTCTTCCGTCAGAGTCCCGAGGAGACCACGTACTTCATTTACCTGCAGGTACAGGTCAAAATCAAGGATAAAAGTTAGTTAATTACGTTCCACCTTGTGGCGTACATCCTCTACATCCCTATCCGGCCGTGTGCCAGTCTCAGTTTTGAAGTTTCTACATTGCTTGCACCTCAAATTAGCTCGATCATGTGCTCCGGAGAGTACGTACGGAGTAGAAAAAATAGCGTCGATTTTGATTTTGATTTTTGGATATGTCGTCTAGGTAGTGCTACTACAAACAATATCCGGAAGTTATATGTATCTACAATCTACATACATGTACAGCTGAAACTTTAGATGTTTTTGTCGATTTTCTTCGGAGTTCAGATGAAAGCAACTGAACACGACTCTGCTGAAGTTAGGAACTTAGGATACGAGCTCACTAGATGATTAACATGGTTCTGTGGTGTCCGTATTAGTAGTCTATGGTATCATCCACAAAGTTAAGAGTTAAGACTTAAGACACCGCCTTCCCCCTGTATATGTTAAGTGTTAAAAGAGAATATAAATCTTCAAATTCCGCAGATGATGGCTGGAAAGAGCACGGTTTATGGATCCATATTACCAACAAATTTAACGGAGAGATTGTTAAATGAATTCGCTTGGAAAGACTTATTTAAGCCGGTATTTATAGCTGCTAGATAAAGTTCCTGTCATCCATTTATACTTATCCGAATCACAGTCTTCAGATTATATGGTTTTTAAGCCTTGACTTAGAAATACTCGGTTAATTGGCCATTCACATGAGAAATAACAAAACTCAAACTGTCAATATGGAAACACAGATCGATGCAAACACCATGACAAACAACGATTCACGCAGAAAGATTGCTGGGAAGGGCGACGCTTGCTCTTACCTTCTCCTGCTGTTCTTCCGAAGAAGGCGCTTCACTCCTGGTCTTCTTCGTCAGCAGGTAACTCATTGCTTCTGAATGCTGGCTAGTTGCAGAGGACCCCAAGAAAACTGCAAGCTGCAACTGCGCGTTCGCCTCAGGGTTACTCTCAAGCGGCCCTCACTATATAGTATCATTGGACGAGATCGAAGATGACAAGGGCAGGTAGTGGTTGCGGGCGCCATTAATGGCGGGATGATGGAGCCACGACCGACACACGTATACTGCTCTGGTACTACGACACGATCGTGCTGTTCTCACTTGCCTATGGGCAATGCAATCGCCTCACGTCTTGTTCATCGCATTCAAAGTGCCTTCAGATCGATCCACGGGCAGTTGGCTGCTCAGCATTCATTGGACGACCTGTTGCTTAACAGGCTTCCTCACAGTGTCATGTGCAGGATAATAGAATTTTTGGGAGTGATGTTGTCGCAAATCACGTGGTTTAATGCGGCCGGACGAGATTCCTCTTGATTGACAAGGATCGTTAGCAGGGAGCATGTAATTTAGGGCAAAGATAATTGAAACGAGATAGACTTACATCGTGGGCCTGCAAGAGATGATTAAGCAGACCTTAACCTACATGAATTTTTATCTATAACATGATTTGCAGATCGGGGCACTCCTTCTTGGCGTGAGAGAGGACATCTTCTACGGTTGCGTCATCTATCATAGAGTTCTTCTGAAGTATGGAACTTTGCCTATGGTCTGGCGCTGGACACTATTGTTTGGTCTCTATTTCTGCTTGAGCTCTCGTCCAAGGTTAAAGCTTGTCCTTAACCGTCGGTGGTGGGGGAGCATCTCTAACATATCCCGTAAAAGTAAACCGAATTTACGGTGTCAAGAAGGACCGGGTAGAACACAAGTTAGATTTTATTCGGTTTGGCCTAGTTAGTTAGCTCAACAAATTCTGATATCTCAGTAGACTATTCAGATTGGTGCATGTTGTGTACATAAAGTGGAAGTGGGACTAAACTTAATCTCATATTACTAAATACTAACCGGGAGAGAGTTGGACAGATTATAAGGTAAGATATGATCTTCAAATCTCACTAAGTGAGTGAGATAGAAATATTTCTTGTGCACTCCTTCTTTCCCGGCGGCTCTCGTCAAACTTACGTCGCGTTTCGTTTTTTTTTTTGAGAACACAGTACAACACAGACGCTCACAAATACGCACATACACTCACCCCTATGAACGCACGCACGCACACCCTACCCCTATGAGCACCTCTGAAGGACTGAGCCGGCAGATCTTGAGGTTGACGAAGTCACCACAGGCGCCTCGCTGTTGACGGGCACGTCACCTACCACTGAAAGAATAGCGCCGGATAATCCTGGAATAAATCCAGGTAAATGCAAACGCCCATGCCAAGTCTAGGACTTGAACCTGGGTGGGCTGGTTCCACCACAGGGAACCCAACCATCAGAGCCAAGCTCCGTTTGCTACGTCGCGTTTCGTTAATCAAGTTTGAGCTCGTTTTTTGTAAAAGTATTTTTTCTCGTGCGCACCAATTGTGTGCACATGCAATAGACATGTGTATTTTTTACACGTGCACCGCCACGCTTGCGTTTTATGGCTGAGGACAGACTGATCAAACCAAGCCACACTATTTTTTTTTTGCGGGAAGTACAAGTGGTATCACTCCAAAGCCCTAACAGAACAGTCCTCAGGAAATAGAAAAATTACAACCAAGTCCATTAGGATAAGGAAGACGATGCCGACGAAGAAGCCGTGCCGCTGGCGCGCCGCCGCCGCTCCTCCTCTGAGACCTTGGACAGAACGGAGTCCCATGGCGAGCGGGAAGTCAACGATCCTCAACCCCGAAAGGCCTCCACCTTGCATCACCACCATCATCTTCACGCTGGAGCTCACCGCCTGCAACAACCAGATCAACAAACACCGGAGCCGCCGCACACGAACTCCGGCACGGGAACTCGACGCACGGCATCTCCACCGAGATGCGAGCGCCGGAACGGAGGCAGAGACATGGTGGGATCCGAAGAGCACCACCATCGGAGAAGAACTCCGCCACCACAAACCACCTGCACAGCGGCACCCTCCTCCTAGCGCCGCCGCCGGTCACCCCACACACACCTAGTTATGTACAGGCGAGATCCGAGGTTCCCCCACCCTCCCGCCGCCGGAGCGGCCGGCGGAGGGGGGGGGGGGGGACCGGCGAACTGGAGCGGACGGGAAGTTTCAAGAAATTCGCCCTACCCTACTGTAGCGGGGAGGGGAACGACCAAGGCTTCGTCGCCTTTTTTCAAGCCACACTATTTCTTGTATCTTCATTGGGTATTCCCTTTTGTTGTTCAACTTCTAAACTTTTCCCATCCAGTGATTGCGTGCACGGCAATTAGGGAGAGCAGGTCTATGAAACACCGTCTCTTGAGATCCTGCACCTAGCTAGGGCGAGGGTCGATAAAGTTTTTTGGTACGCGACTGCTCGTATTCATTCGACAACATATGCACCGACCGTTCGTTCGTTTCCATATTGCCGCCATGGCCTACATCGACAGAAGGTGTGGTGGAACTTCTTTTATCACACGTATGTGCTACTTCTCTCTCTGTTTGTACTAGTATTGGTCCATATACATATCTGCTAGACATGTCTAATTTGTTGTATGTTGTTAGATCTACTAGTACACGTTTGTGATGTTAATTTCGGTAACTAATTCATATGTAAATTGCCTAATTTTCGAACAATAGATCCTTTAAAAGACATACCGTATACCATTTTTTTCCTTCATTTTCTCCAAGGAGTACAAAGTGAGCGATGCGCAAGAAATCCCTGCGGCTCCGTTTTGATTTTTTATTCTTTATAATTACAAGAATTTCAACGTTTAAATCAGATAGTTTTTTAAATACACACTTCCCTTTAACTCGAGAGTTAGCAAAAGTACAAAACTACAATGGAAATAGGGATGCAACAATGCCCAGCAGAAAGATAGCTGGCAATAAGACGCCTTCCCTTACCTTTTCGTACTGTTCTTCCCAAGACGACGATTTCCACTGTGTTACTTCACTCAACCTGGTCTTCTCTAGCTGGTAACTCATTGTTTCGGAATGCTGGCTAGTTGCAGACGACCACAATTTAGCTGCAAGTCTGTAGCCTCGTTCGTCTCAGTGTACTGGGACATTATTAGCAGAGAAACCTTCGCTATATATCGTTCGATGAAATCGAACATGACAAGGGTAGTTAGTGAAAGTGTGGTTGTCTCCGTTCTCGTCGATTGGAGGCTCAGACGAGAAAATCGTAATCGAACAGTTTCAGGGTCGTTCTCTTCGGCTTGGAGTTTGTCTTTTTTTTAAAAACTAGACTTGAGTTTGTCTTGGTTTCACCGTCCTCGTCTTCTGCTTTGTTGTTCTAGGCAGTACCGTATAAAATACAGCTATGTACAGGCTCAATGCTACGTAGTACTTAAGCCCAAAACTAGCAGAAGTCCAAGTAGTATCTACGCACTGAAGCTCTGAAGCCCAGCAATCAACAGCCCATCTAGCTGACTTCCTAGGTCATAGATGGTTCGCTCGTCGATTCTCACCTCTGGCCGTCTCACGATCGATCTGGCTGCCCTAGTCATGTTCCCGCTCGCAAACCGCCGACCTGGATTGATGGTACGGGTAGCCGAGTAGCGGCGAATATGGCGATGCCGCTGATCGTCGCTGCCCGGATGCAGGACGCTGTACGTTTGCAACATGGTCCCGTCCCGTGAAATCATCACCAAATTATCTTTCAGGTACACAATACAAGCATGTGTGTGCTGCTAATCTGATAAATCCCTTTTCGTTTCATTTTTCCAATACTTGTCTAGTTTACAAATGAAGAGTGATTATACTAGTCCCTAAACACATGAATATAATATATTGTTTTTCAAGCCTATTGTCTAAAGCTCCAATCTGGCATGAAGCTGAAATTTCAGATCCAATTGTTGAAATCTTAAACCGTAGTTATATGATTGAAGATTCAGATTACTTATGCTTTTTACCGTAGATACAGAGATGCCATTTTATTTTTGGCTTCATATATTGATAAACAATATTTCACTTTACCTTAGGCATTTTGTAATAATTTAACAAATGAAACTCCTGCATTATACAAATTTATTGTATCTAATTGGATGATCTGCGCTAAACCTCAACAAAAAAATCGCTTGCGACCACCGATGTCTCGCCCCCCATGTCAAAATCCTGGCTCCTCCCTTGCCGAGACACCCCGGTTAAATTAAGCATTTTACTTATGTGCCCTATTTATGTTTAGTTTTCCTCGCTAGTACCTCTTTCTTCCCGGTTTAATCTTTTGAGACTCGCAAATGGCCAAACAGGGAGTTTTCGTCCGGTCACCATGTTTGACCATTAATGAAACCCGTGACATGTGGGCCCAACGGGATAAGATTGCATGCACCGTGCACATCCATGTCGCTCATCGTCCCACTTAAATCTTACAAGTGGGATCGACAAAAAAGGAGTTGCATCTTGTGCACCCATGCTGATCGTCGTCCCCACTTAAGACATACAAGTGGAATAAGCGGAGGAGGAGAGCATCCATGCAGCTGTGCGCGTCCATGTTGCTTGTCATGCTATGTCCCCAGGCGGGCAAAAAGCTACATCGCCGCCTATGTGATACCCTCAAGTATAGGGATCGTTGAAATTTTCAATGTGTAAGTATAGTATCGATCCCACGAGGAGTAGAAGGTATAAGTGTTTATCCTTTCAAATAAGAGTGTCACTATTCTTATTATTTATGCACTAGACAAAATAAAATGATGCAAGTGTTTTTGGGTTTTTTGTGTAGAGTTTGCAATAAAATAAAATGCTGAAAATAAAATATGACAAGTGAAAGTTCTCAAAGAGAGAAAGCCCAATCCTCTATGCAGCAAGAGGACAAGCTTGAGTGGTGTGTGGCTTATGTGTGGAAAACGTTCCCAAGGGCAACATAGACTTTACGGCATAAATATTTCTAAAACAACAAGGTAAGCATTTTGTCAAGTTTTAATCTTCTTTGGACGGAGCCATAATTAGGGAAAGCTAAATAAATAAACTAAACCCCCTTATGATGGATCATGTGGCCAAGTAAATGACTGCACAAAAATTATTAAGACATAAAGTCCCACCATATCATTACACTCTAAGGTCCCCAATACTAATACCCTCATAATGCAACTTCATGATTCGGTCTCAGGTTTACTGTCCTCCCAAGTCTTCCTCACTCCATTACGCTACAGTGCTCTCCTATGAGTCCATATAGGTGAAGTGGTGTGCAGTCGACGTTCGCACAACACCATCATAGAATTACATAAAAGATAAAAACTAGAGAAAATACCAACACATGTCATATATATAAATCATTGTCAATCTATCCTATGCCCCCAGGAACATGAGAGAACTACTCACAACGCAAAGACATGATATGATTCAATGTTATAAGTGATACAACACAATCTAAAAATATAATCTCCCCACAAAACAATGACAAGTAGCAATTCACAATGTAGAATAGTACTTAGACAATAGCTAGGGTTCGAACAATCTCAAACTATGAGGAGGATGAAGTGGATCACGAAGATGGTGATGGAGATGGTGCTGGTGCTGGTCTTGACGGTGGTGTTGATTGAGACTCTGGATGGAGGGATGGAGGAGCCTTCCGGAGGTGATCCGGTGGCGTTTCCCCCCTCCGATCTTCTCCGGCGGCAGCCTTCTGTCTCATGTTTCGTGTATTCTGTATTTCTCCGCGGCCTCCTCGCGAAACTCCTCGGGGACTATTTTTATAGTCGGTTTTAGGTCAAGACGAACCCAGGAAGACGAAAACGGACGGCATCGGAGCCACGAGGGGAAAATAGGTGGGCCCACGCGGCCAGGTACTTGGGCCGCGTCAGACCCTCTATTTCCCAGCTGGTTGGGCTTCTGGTCTTCATTTTCAGCCCATTGCGTTCGTCTCGAAAATTCTGAACCGTGCTCTTTGACCTTGTCCTTTTTGGAGTCCCGAAGCTACCGGAAAGTCAGAAACACTAAAAAATACGTTTTCTGGAAAACAGAGTTAGAACCAAAAGAGGGGGATTGTTTAGAAAATCCCGAAATCATTATAAATCATGAATATAACATCATATAAGTTGCAAATATGTAGAAATATCTAGTAATAACATGCAAAATTCATGTATGCATTTTACATGCATCAACATCCCCAAGCTTAACCAATACTCGTTCTCGAGTATGAAGGTGATAAAATTAACATGGACTTTGCATTTTAATATATCAATGGATATTAAAGATGATTACTATTGCTACATAGAGTCAAATGATTCATTCTTCAAAGGAGTAGCAATATACAAGATAGATTATTAAGTGATATCAAGTATTCAATGTAAGGATGTTCAATGATAATTCACAAAGTGTAACATGAAATAACGTACTATGGACCACATGTATGCATAATGAAAAGTAAAACATCCTACAATGGTCATAGAGTATTCATGAAAATCTGAATATAAAAGGTGGACACTTTGGAAAGATATATATGAGTAGAGGTAAAACATGCATAAGTTTCATGTAACTTCCAAACTCTTCTACTTAAGTTGATGATTGCAATGTGGTAATCCTTGGTGTCAAGCTCTCATTACCCCTATCATGCATCTTCAATGATTAAAGTTTAAAGTGAAAGCAAATATGAGTAGTGTGCTTGACAAAGTATAGGTTGAATGTCTCATGCCCCTTGAATACAAGTACCTACACCATGGTGTTACTCAACTTGGGACACAAAGCAAGTTCAAGTTAAATATCATTGTAAGTAATAATAGCATCATTAAGAGCGTCAACTGGGGTACCTCTTGTCTCAGGATATGGAACAAGACCATATCAAAATGACAAGACAAACAAACAAAATGAACAATCTCAACACCCTTTTTATTTACCATTGGAATAGTTTTTTTATTATAAGGTGCATCACAGAAGGTTCATCATGAATGATGCATGGCTTAGATTAGCGGCCCAGGCATCTCTCTAACCATTTATACAAACTCATTTAAACTTGCTTTACTTCCACATTTATTTCACCCATGATAAGCATCCATAAACAAAATACATGATATCAACTAAATGAAATGAAGAGCATGTTGAAAGCTTGCCATGTGACAGCACATATGAGCTAACTCCCAACCTCGGACATTTGTCAAGCCCACAACATCATAATCTTAATCACAATGGGTCATGTTTTATTTATGCAATAAAAGTAAAGTGTGCATCAAGTTCGTGAGAGCTATATAACCAACTTTTCCCATAACAATCAATAACATAAACATTTTCATTCAGAGATATAGATAACACAAATAACATGATAAACATACTCGGAATAGCATAAAGCTAATAGGTAGATATGGTGGACTCACTGGAATAACTTTGGTTGAAGGTGTTGGAAACAAGTTTTTACTTGTTGGAGTTTTTGGGCTAGCAAGAGGGAGAAAGTTGACCATCTAAATGCATGCATGAGTGTCCATAGAACTAACTAATCCATGTTAAACAAAGTAAAATAACATTCATCATCAAAACATGAATAAGTGAGCTCTTGATAAAGCATTTGCAAATTATTACTCATTAAAAGCTCATGAATCATGCAACTATATTATCTTATAAAATCAACTCAAACATCCCTTTTCCAATCTTATAATAACATCCAACATAATTCAACCCATATTTCCAGTAGCTCTTTCATATATAAATGATAACGTGGTGGTCTAACAAAATAAAAATCAACCAAACAAACAAACAAACAAAAGACGCTCCAAGTTTATGCGATAAAGTGTTTCGATCAAAAAACAGAAGTTAGACGTGTGCAACCGAGAGTGTGTAGGTCCAGTGGGGTTGTCTTCACATCCCCAAGCTTATGGTCTTCACCATCCTTGGATAGCTTTGGTGCATCTCCTCCAATCCCTGTGAAAAAACTTCAAAACACCGTTTCTCCCATTTCTTTTCAGTGGGGTTGCATTAGTAGTGATAAACAAATAGATTTCTTGCTGCATATAATCCTTGAACAAAAATTCATATGAATGTCCAGAAAATTATAATGTTGTATGCCTACTCATAAACTCAATTGGATAAAAAAGATTCAAGTTAAAAGCTCAAAGCATGCATCAAACAAAATGGGACAGAATCTGTCCAAAAAAACAGCAGCAGCAAAGCGTATTTTTCTACCCTACTAAACTTTCTCTAAAAATTCCAAAAAATTCATTCATACAGAGGATGAAAAGTTGCAACTACAGTTCAAATATGAGCTCATTCAGAGTTACAGAATAAGAATTACAAATCATATCGTGCACAGATTCGTGAAGGAATAAAATCTCCGAACGCTATAAGCAACTTTTGCAAACCAAAATGAGTAAAAATTGGCACTTTATTAAAAATTCCAGAAACTAAACTAAAAACTAAGTCTCTTGTTATAGAAATAGGACACAAAGAAAATCACAAATAAAAACAACCGGGTTGCCTCCCGTAAAGCGCTTTCTTTATAGCCATATAGCTAGGCTTGATAGTTTTAATGATGCTCACATAGGAATAAGAATTGAAATGCAAAAGAGAGCATCAAGAGAAAAATATGAAACACATTTAAGTCTAACCCACTTCCTATGCATTGGGATCTTGTAAGAAAATAAATCATTGAAACACAAAGCAAGTAGCATAGGAAGATAAAACAAGAGCAATTTCAAGACTTTGAACTTAAAGAGAGGAAACGTAATAATATTGAAATGTTTAAAACCATGTTTTCCCCTCTCATAATAACTTTCAGTAGCATCATGAATGAATTCAACAATATAATTATGACACAAAGCATGTCTTTCATGATCTACAAGCATAAAAGTATTAATACTCTCCACATAAGTAAAATTCTTCTTATTAGTGATAGTGGGAGTAAAACATTCATAATCATCATTGTAATCATCATATATAGGAGGCATATCATAATCATAATAAACTTTATCCTCAATAGTAGGTGGACTTAAAATATCACATTCATCATTGTAATCGTCATAATTGGGAGACATAGTATCATCAAAATAATTTTTCTCCTCTATAGTGTAATAAGGAGAATTCAAAGACAATGTAGGACTCTCATGAGTGAGAGTATTGTCACAAACAGCAAATATATCATCTTTATTCCCACATAATTTAGTAACAAGTTCTAAGCATGGAGGATTATCAAGCAAAATAGGACCATCATCTAGAGTACTATCATAAAACATGTCTAAACCATACTCCTCATCATTTTTAAAATTATTATCAATAATGTTCTCATTAGACATAGGTTGATTTTCCTCTTCATCATTAGAATCATAAGAACAAAGTTTATCATAAATAAGATCTTGAGTGTTACCTTCATCCATGGGTGGTGAAGGTGGAAGTTTGTTCTCTTCATTCTCTAGTTGTTCATCATCTCCTTGGGGTTGCACGGGCATCCCCAAGCTTAGGTTTTTATCCTCTTCTTCACATTCTTCCTCTTCCAAGCTTATGTTTTCATCATCATCTTCCTGTAAAATGTTAGTTCTTTCCATGGCAGCACGAGTTGTCTCTTTATATTTAATAACATAAGCATTATCATAAAAGGTCTCTTGGAATTGTTCAAGGAGCATTGAACTTGTTTCTTTAAGATCATGAGCTACTTCACAATTTTTATATTTCTTATTAATAATTGAATCCACCTCATGAGCTCCCATGAAAGCAACAAATTGGTCTTGTAATGTCATGTCAAAGTAATTATTATCCTTCTTATGGTGTGAGGCAATTATAAAGTTGTTACTACGTTTGTATTGGAAATAGAGATGCTTATCATTTTGTCTTGTGCAACAAGACACATTATATAACTCACAAAGTCGTTTAGCACACTCATTTAGCCACCCAATAAGTTTTCTAAGATTCTCCTTTTCTTGAGAAAAGACATAATCAGCTTCTTTTAATAATTCAAGTTCCTCATGTGTAAATAATTCAAGTTCCTCAGGTGTATATTCATCCATAAAACCCATAGTAAAAGTATCAATATTTTTTTTGTATTTTATGTTTTAATGAAAATGAAAATAAAACTAAACTAAATGCAAAACTGAAAATAAATATCTAGTGCAAATAAGAATAAAAACTTAAGCGCTACACTCCCCGGCAACGGCGCCAGAAAATGTCTTGATACCCACAAGTATAGGGGATCGTTGAAATCTTCAATGTGTAAGTGTTAGTATCGATACCACGAGGAATAGAAGGTATAAGTATTTATCCTCTCAACTAAGAGTGTCACTTCTCTTATTATCTATGCACTAGACAAACTAAAATGATTAAATGATGCAAGTGTTTTTGGGTTTTGGTGTAGAGTTTGCAATAAAATAAAATGCTGAAAATAAAATATGACAAGCGAAAGCTCTCAAAGAGAGAAAGCCCAATCCTCTATGCAGCAAGAGGACAAGCTTGAGTGGTGTGTGGCTTATGTGTGGAAAACGTTCCCAAGGGCAACATAGACTTCATGGCATAAATATTTCTAAAACAACAAGGTAAGCATTTTGTCAAGTTTTAATCTTCTTTGGACGGAGCCATAATTAGGGAAAGCTAAATAAATAAACTAAACCCCCTTATGATGGATCATGTGGCCAAGTAAATGACTGCACAAGAATTATTAAGACATAAAGTCCCACCATTGCATTACACTCTAAGGTCTCCAATACTAATACCCTCATAATGCAACTTCATGATTCGGTCTCAGGTTTACTGTCCTCCCAAGTCTTCCTCACTCCATTACGCTACGGTGCTCTCCTATGAGCCCATATAGGTGAAGTGGTGTGCAGTCGACATTCGCACAACACCATCATAGAATTACATAAAAAATAAAAACTAGACAAAATACCAACACATGTCATATATAAATCATTGCCAATCCATCCTATGCCCCCAGGAACATGAGAGAACTACTCACAACGCAAAGACATGATATGATTCAATGGTATAAGTGATACAACACAATCTAAGAATATAATCTCCCCACAAAACAATGACAAGTAGCAATTCACAATGTAGAATAGTACTTAGACAATAGCTAGGGTTCAAACAATCTCAAACTATGAGGGGGATGAAGTGGATCACGAAGATGGTGATGGAGATGGTGCTGGTATTGACGGTGGTGTTGATGGAGACTCTGGATGGGGGGATGGAGGAGCCTTCTGGAGGTGATCCGGCGGCGTTTCCCCCCTCCGATCTTCTCCAGCGGCAGCCTTCTGTCTCCTATTTTGTGTATTCTGTGTTTCTCAACGGTCTCCTCGCGAAACTCCTCGGGGGACTATTTTTATAGTCGGTTTTAGGTCAAGACGAAGCCAGGGAGATGAAAACGGACGGCATCGGAGCCACGAGGGGGAAAATAGGTGGGCCCGCGTGGCCAGGTACTTGGGCCGCGTCGGACCCTCTATTTCCCAGCTGGTTGGGCTTCTGGTATTCATTTTCAGTACATTGCGTTCGTCTCGAAAATTCTGAACCATGCTCTTTAACCTTGCCCTTTTTGGAGTCCCGAAGCTCCCGAAAAGTCAGAAACATTAAAAAAGACGTTTTATGGAAAACAGAGTTAGGACCAAAAGAGGGGGGATTGTTTAGAAAATTTCCGAAATCATTATAAATCATGAATATAACATCTGATAAGTTGCAAATATGTAGGAATATCTAGTAATAACATGCAAAGTTCATGTATGCATTTTACATGCATCACTATGCTACCGCAAAATCCCAAGTTTTGCATTTAGATCATGTGATTTTTATCATGGCCTTATTTTAAAAGCGTGCATGTGTGTGACTTGCATTTAAATCTAAAAGATTAATTCCTAAATCCTAAATTAAGGTTTTCAAAAAAAAACTATAAAGCAATATACGAGCTTATGATTATTTCACATTATTAATTTCATTAAAACTAATCCCAAATAGTCAATTATGACAAGGGATAATTTTACGATTTTTTCAAAATTTGTTTAGATCAATTTGGACTTCTAAATCAAAAGTTAAAAAAAGAAAAGAAGAACAAAAAAACGCTTCTGGTAAGCCAGTTGGGCCCAAGGCCGGCTCAGCCGCACCATTTTTTTCCTTTTCTCAGACGGGCCGTTTGTCCGTTTCTGATGGTTTTTGTTTCTTATATATCATTTTGTGCTAGTGATAATATTGGCAAATCAAGATTTTAAGATTTTTAGAATAGTTTCAATGCCCAAATCTCCATTTTATATGAAGTAGATACAAAAAATAAGATGGCAAATTGACAGTTTTCACACAAATTATATCATATGGGACCATAATCTCGGAATATCTTGAACTTTTAAGCTTTGTAACTATATTGCACTCATTAAATGAGTTTAATAGCATTACTGATGAAAAATCACATAAATCGGTAAAAACACATTGAAATGGAAAACCAGGTGGAATATTCATGTTTAGTGTATTAGTACCAGGGAAAATAATAAAGCAGTAAAATTGTTTCAAATTGTAGTGTCCAGGAGCGCATTGTGGGTGCGAGTTCGCGTGCCAGTTCGCGTCCATACTGCGCTACGTGGAATGAAATGAATGAGCGCATGCCTTTATGCACGTAAAGATCTTATTATCGTGCGAGTTTGTGTTCAACATGGTTGTTACATGTTTTGATGGATCACATTATTTCCAATTGCACTAAATTTGACCAATCCATCAATGCACGTCAACTCTTCGACAAGTGGACAACAGGTGTCAAGATGGTTGTGACATGAATAAGCCGTAGTGTCCTCTCTTTTCAAACGCGGATTTCAGCATAAAAGGAAGCGATCTCTCTCGTCTCGTCTACTTGTGCAAGCGGTTAATTGTCCTCGATCAACTCACTGCACTAAATTGTTCTCACCAATGAAAACGCCATCGCGTCTCCCATTGAAGTTCATCCTTGTTCTCAACAGAATGCCGCCAACACACAAAACCCCACTTTTCTCCGAGTGAGCAATGACGGTCTACAGCTCGGACTATTGGCGCAACGAGGATAACCTTAGCGACCGCACTAGCGACGAAGACAAGGAGAGCTACATCCCCTGGCACGAGGTAGGAGAGGCCCCGAAGGAGGAGGAGGACGAGAGGATCACCCCGACGATGACGACGACAACGATGGCAATAACGATGACGATGAGGAGAGGAGGAGGCGCAGAAGGCACCCATGAATGTCAAGCATGACGCGATGACGAGGAAGGGGGTGCAACATCTCCAACGAAGAGGCAGAGGCAGAAGAAGTAGGATTAGTATTAGAACTAGTACTAGTACTTTTGTAAATTAATAATTTATTTAGTCCAGTCGTAAGAACGAGTACTTTTTTTAATGAAGAACAAATACACATAAAATAAATATTATATTTCCTAATTTTAGTTTTATGTTTTAATTTGAGTCTTGATCATCAATTATCTGCAGGTCATAAATTATCTTGAAATTATAATTTTAGTCTTAATCACCGAATTATCTCCAAATTATAATTTGTAGTTTAGTCTAATTTAGTGTTACAAAACCTATAAATGAATGCAGGTGTGCATTAGGCATGCAGAGCACACATACGAAGGAACGACATATTAATAAACAAATTATCTCTAAACAGAAAGAAATCCACCAATTATCATGTTTAATCAACAAATTATCTCTAACTTTCGGGAAACATTATCTAAACATCCATAAGAAATATCAATGTTTATCTTGGGGCCATTCTGAGGTCAACCATGTGACGTCGTACACCCTCTAATATAATCTAGTTAGGTGGTATCCCACCATGTTTGCCTCCACAACGAAGAGGGCCTAGACCCGGTTTTGCCCCATTTCATTCAATGCCGACGATTGATGTTGCAAAGCTTCCAACGACGAGACTCGCTCTGCTCGTCTATTCTCAGCCTTATCTTTATATCAATTAGATTCCTTGGCGCGGCTTGCCGCGCGTCACCCGCCGTTGACACTGGTTTTCAGTTTGCAAAACGCTATACCAAACATTCATATTATGACACAATAATTATGCATAGCAAAGCTTTATAGGTTTAACTAACTAAATAATCATGTACAACAACCTTACTTCAAATCATCCAGGTTATATGGGGAAGTGTTTTAGCAAATCAACACAATCAGTGAATAGCAGCACAAATCATTCGTAGTTCAAAATATGCTTTGGGATGGCCAAAGCAATATATACATTCAGAACTTATGAAGCTTAAGCATGTCAAGGGTAACATTTATATAATAAAATTGAAACTCGTGAAATTCTGCAACAGAAGTAATAAACTTCATTTTAGTTTTTGTAGAATTAATCTGAAACCTTCTTGGCCCTTAACACCAACCTCTTTTTTTTCTTCTCTAATGGTAGGTCATTCATATGTTGTACTCGTGCTTTTCAAGGATGAAAGCTGAGCTGCATAATGAAAACAAATGATCAGATTGGGTGCTTAGCCCTAATTTACTTACCCTCATTATGTGTAGCAAAGTTTTTTGAGGTCTGGCCTGAATATCAACATGATATATGCGAGTGACCAAGAATAAATAACACCCACTTTTTTGCCTTTTTCAATCAGTTGGATGAATGAACTTAGTATGTCTGCGAGGCAAAATAATAAATTATTGCCTGGCTGATCTTAACTTGGCTGCAAAACCTATCAACATGTAAAACTAGGGGGCAATTCATGTTCATTCAGGCTTTACCGATATACAAATGGATCAACCTGTCCTATCTGGATCTTTTAGCTCTCCCTGAGCATAGTACAACCTCTCCTGAAAGAGCAGTTTGAGTGTAAAATCTTAGATAGATTGTCTTTAAATATCAGTTTCAATCCTGTAGGTAATTCTATGTGCATACTTGAGTCTCGCAGAAACATAGGGGGAAATTATGAGAACATACACTCTGAAATTAAAGAAGTCTAGCTGGTTAAAATAAAAATCATAACTAAAATTAAAAACCGTTTCTATATCATTCATTATTTGCGGAACCCTAGATTACATTAAAAAAAACATCATAGTCCAGTTTTAATCTTGCTGATTTATAGGCACTTGATGCTGTGTTTCCAGTTTATCTACTAATTAGAAAATCTAAAAAGGGTACGACATAATATACAAAAAAAGAAACATGCAAAGAAGCCATTGACTGATCAAGAGCTCACTTTTAAGACAGCAGATCTTTTTATTCGACAATAAGGGTCAGGTTCATGAAATTTGGGACTCAGGCACGATAGGTGCTCATGTAGTCCTGAAACAAATAGAAAAGGTGGATTAACTGGTCTTGGAAAGACAGTGAGGAACCAAGAGAAGAGACGATTTATGGGCAAACCAAACAGACATTTCATATCTGCAACATGAATGACGATTTTCTTAGTGGAGTAAGATCAAGAATGTACCATTCATGGCCACTGTCTAGAGCAGATTGTCCATATTGAAGTATTTTCACTATCCTTCTACCACCCGATGGTCAACCTGCACAAACAGCACTGTCAACACCCCATGGATAGAATTAAAAGCTATATTAGTTGCGCATGTCCACTCTGTCTATGTTGGAAGGTTCTCCGCTGCCACAATTTATTTACAGTGCTCCATACAACATGCACGTAATTCTCACACAAGATATGAACTAAGCTAGGCTCTCCACCACCAGTCAGTATCGTAACCAAGATTTCACACGCACAACTCATCTAGCACAAGAAACCGCAGCTCAAACTTAAGTGTATAAAACGAAAAGACCAGAGCACCACAAGCTGCAAGATCGTAGAGTTCGGAAATAAACGATGGAAAAACAAAGCAGCGAGCAAGATATAAATAGAAGCAGAGTATAAATAAAATTTGGAAAATACATAAGCTAAGGACAACAATAAGGAAATGCAGAGGGACGACAGTTATATACCTGACAGAAAGACCGATGTAGCGACGGCTCACAACAACACACCTGAAAGAAACAAAAGCAACGGTGATTATGTGACCCATACCAAGAACTATTAACATGCAGGGATATATAGAAATCTAGCAATCCTAATATACATGATGCACATAGAAGCTAGTCGTATGACCTCCAAGGAGAGGGACACCGGCAGAACAAACTAATTACCGTCAGGATAATCACATCAAAAGTATTTTGTTACCATGACTACACAGAACTACAAAGCTAACAATCTAACTCACGCGTCCAGGGAGACTCGTCTTGCAGCTGCAGCGCCTGTGACCTGCGCTTCTGTCCGATTACCCACGCGTTCCTCCATGCCGAGCGTTCCATGCTGAGCGTCACGGCGCCAGCTTGGAGAAGGTTGGGGTGGCTCGAGCACCACTCAGTTGATGACGGCGACAAAGAGCTGCGACAGTCGGAGAAGGGTGGCCGGTATTTCTTTTGAATATTGTAACCAGGTGTAGTCTGGCTGCAAAGTACACAGTTTTAAGTATATATAACCAATAATGCAGGAACTTTGCTTGCACCGTAGGCTTTCCAAAAATGGAAAACAACTTTACCTCTTAATTATAATAGTACACAATAGACTGATATGCTCCATCACCATAGGAAATAACATCTGAGCTCCAACGACATGCCAGGGCACCATCACTGCATGAAATTCAAGAACCATGAGCTAAAAAGAAAAAAATGGGGAGCCTTCATGCTGGATGGGTTTTCGGTGGTAGATGGCATGAATACCTTATTTACCTCCATCGCAAATAGAAAGTGCCCAGTGAGAGTGGAGGAGCAGCAGCTCACAGAGAACTACAGGTTCACAATTTCTTGTTAATGTCGTCAAAGCTGAAACCACATCAAAACTGAAATTGTAGCAAGCATGCACTAACTAATAAAATTAACACAAGGAGCACATGGAAGATTAATTGCAATAAATACGACCTCTCATGCAATAAACTACTGGCTCCTTGGCGTTAGGCACATAAGCCTATAATACGACCTCTCGCTGTTGGCAAACCCAACGATAAATTAGTAGTGCCCTGTAAATTTTGAGACAAATATTAACATGAAGATTATTGGTTCAGTCAATATGGGAAAGACATTTACAAAATTGAACCAAGAAAGACATTCAATATCCAAATAATTTGAGCCACCACAATCTTTGCAATTATCCAATTGACAGGTTGGAGATATGAGACATGTGAGACGTTCTAGCGAAAAATAGAATTGACCAGCAGCTTTGGCAGTGGGCACACGAAAACTGACCTGTATGGCTCCGGTGATGCACCTGGGTTACTAAAGAGACAGAGAAACCCATGAGTCGGGAGCCCCACATGGTACAAAAAATTGGGATCCAATGCTGAAAATAATGAAACAATCATCTTATTAGCTACAACAATCCTAATTCACATAAAGCATCTAAAAATTAGGCCTATGACCTGCAAGGACATATAGACACATCTAGAACAGATGAATTACATGTCAGGATAATCACAACAAAACTATTTTCTTTCCAATATTAAACTGAACCACAAAGGTACTAATGTCAGATAATCCCATGTGGGTAAAACCAGAAGAAACAATTACATGTGGATGCAGGCACTACTCAGTATTAATTTCCACTATGGGCCACTAAAATAAAGCTGCAAAAAAGAGTAACTATCTGAACAGATAAACCAGAAGGCCATTAAAACAATACAAAAAAGGACACCATATTATCACAACACAGAAGCCAATTTAGTTGTGTAACCATAGCTTATACCTCATAATTTTTGGTGTTCAAGTAACTGTCTATCAGTTGACTAAGCAACAGACAAATAATATATGCAAATACAATTCGGAAGTACGAACTAATCAGCCATAAATTACGAAAAAGGAGGTAATGATCCTCGTGAAATAACATCAGAAAAAGGGTGGTGATAGGTAGAGCATATACCTTACCTTCTGCCTCCACACAAAAATAGAGCTAGTCCAATTTGGTACACCTTGATAAATGAAGTTTCATTAGTAATAAGAATAATACCATGGAGCATAACGATTCAAAGGTGAACTCGTTAAAAGTAAATAAAGAACACACAAATTTTAGCAGGCTCTGATAAACCATTCAGTTTATTCTTCACAACAAATTATGAGATTTGAGAAACTAAGAAAGCATTCCCGCAACAAAAAACTATGAAAGCAACCCTCTCCCCTTGCTGGTGATTCCTCACACGATTGGTAAAAAAAATCAGAGTAGCAATTGCAATGGCAACTGCTCAATGTTTCTTTGGACTCCAAATATACTCCGTCCAGTATAACATCAGCGATGAAAATTAAGGAAAATAGATAAATATTAAATAAAGACTGAATTGCAATATTCACAGCAGACATTATATAATTCACGTAATAAGGAATGCGGGAGTTAGTCCTAAGCATAGTGAACCATATTCATAATCAAGAAGAGATGGTTACGCAACCACACTGAAATTGCCACTTTGAGGGAGCAAATTCTTGAGGCCAATGATGATATGTCATGTAGCAGTCTGCCATCTCTCCATACCCAAAGCCGATAGCATTTTAAGCATGCATACAATGGTCAAATGGAAGGATCCCAAACAAACAGAATTATGTCTAATATTGATGATTTACGAATTGGCCACATGTGGAAGTAAAGAGTGCTGCTATACATTCAATTTTACCTTACAGTCCTATTACAACTCCAGTTTTAACTTGGGTGAAGCTAAATTTAATTGTAAAAACAAAATATACCTTCCGGTGCAGTTTGCTGTAGGCTCACGCTCGACATCTAGAGCAGTTTTGCGTCACCTCGTGCTCCTCCCGATCAGCGCCGAGGAGGAGGCAACAGCGATCCAAGAGGCAGTGCATGAACCTCCTGTTGAGCGTTGGGAAGGAAGCAGTGGTGGGGATCAGGAGGCACACAGGAAGTTTTGCACAATTAAAAACTCAAACCACAATGCTTACAAATAATGTTTGGATGGTATTTCTAAAAATAATTAGAAAATTAAAAGAAAGCACTGATTTACTTACCCTCGTTCCCAGTGGAAGCGTAGCAGAATTTAGTGATGTTAGGCCTGCATTAACATAAGAAAAGACCGTCAGAAGAAACAAAAACATGTACTTCTTGGCTCAGCATGCCTTAGTTAATCAGTAGGAGAGCATTAAAAATTCAGGAGGAGAGCATTAAAAATTCAAAAGGTAAGTGAATATTGTTCTTAGTGAAAAAGAACTATCATCTACATTTCTATAGGTGATCATCACCAGAAAGTAAGTAGATTTCCAGCTTAACTACAAAGATCAGAAATTAGCTAGACCTTATTAATATTAAAGTTTCAAGGAACATGTCGAGTTAAGAAACTAAACATGTTTAAATTCTGCGCCATTGTACAAATAATAAAAATAACTCTAGTATATGATAATTATAAGAAAATGTGGATAGTTCCATGTTTCAAAAAGGCGGCATGGCAATATATTTGGATCATAAGAGGCGAATCAAGTACATACAAAACATTGTACAGACATGGAATATAAAATACAAACCCATGGAAAACTAAAAGCAACACTTGAACAACGACAATGGCATCAAAAGGGTTACCTCGATGCAAAAGTGATGCAGAAAACATAAATCTGGTTGATGGCGAGATGATTTTTGGCATAGAGATGAAGAAATTGGGTATTCAATCATTCATCGCCAAAATTCTTGAGCCATTCACTCTGTGGTAAGCCGACCAAGAAGCTGACATAAAAAAAACACGACCTGATGAAACTGAAATATGTAAAAGTGTGCAGTGTAAAAGGCAACCAAATCAGGGGCATATTTTTCACATAAGATCAACGCATTGGCAAGAACAAAATAGAGGCATACAAATTGAATCAACATGTTGAGATGGACTAATCATGGAGAGCAGAAGCTCACCTGAAGCATGGGACCTCCCATCTGTTCATGGGTACTCCAACCATGGAGTTCTCCAGCGGTTGTTTTGTATATATAGGTTAACATTGGCATACTTTAGCTTCATAAGTTGCCAATGTATATACGTTGCTACTGCCTGCCAAAAAACATATATCTGAACTCAAAGAATAGAAAAGTTCTATTACCAATACAAAAAAATTATGTATTAGGCCATTTGAATAACTGAAACATGCCTAAACTATACTCTCCATTGTAGGAAAGAAAAAGAGGAAGAACTCCAGGATATGATAAAAATTATAAAATAATAGAAACGAATATTGATAATAACATATTTCAGTAGGCAGTATGCCTATTACATGTGCCGCATAAAGAACTTCACATAGCTGCATCCCCAACCTACTACAAATGTCATGCACATATAGATCGGAGGAATATAGTCTGACTATTGACATAGCAATCCATCATCGTTTGACACAAACAATTAACAAATAACTACTACCAGAAGGACACCTTCATACAATAAGTTTTATATCCTAAGATCATAGGCGAATCATATGCTGAAGCTGTAGGCATGAGTCCTCCTGCAGTATGCTAGCCTAGTGAAATAATGACCATGGAGAAAGGGGCAGGAGAACAACGGAAGCATTTGCTATACCTATGGTGCAGAAATGGCTTGGGGTGGCATCTTCTCGATCCCAAGGATGACAGGCGACTCAAAGGCTGACGTCCTGCTTCCAACATGCTCCTCCTCTCGGCCGTCATGTTGTGTCATTCAGGCACAGTGAACTGACGACAACTCTCGTCGTCTGTTGGTACAGTGGCCTGGCATCACCCTCATTTGCGTGTGCCGCCCATGCTCTTTTTTGTGGGCAGCTTCCGGTGGTTCCACCTGAATCCATGGCTGGTTGGCATAAGGTACAAATACAAACTCTGAAAGGAAAACTTAAGCTTACAACAGAACTTCATAAGTTGCCCTATACTCAGAGATGAATTAAATCAGATCATATTTTTCTGAAATAGTCCATCCATCATTCAAAGCAAATCATCATCGAGGCATAGATACATATAACCAAGAGAAAAAATCTAACTTTTTCCAATCTCACACCATTATTTGCAATCTTCAGAGAGCATATGCTCCTCTAAGACCATATTCAGCCCACAGATAAGTATATCCAACTAACTGTTTCCCAATCACAGACATTATCTGCAATTTTCAGGGACCAGATTCACCGCATGTGAGTGAACAAAAACTAATTTCCACTATGAAGGACCTACTGCCACCAGAACTAATTTCTACTAATATGCAAAGCACATATAGCTCATGCCCACATCTATTAATATGTAAAGCACATATAGCTCAGCCCCACATCTGTCTCGATCAACAACACGGCCCATAGCGTATTGGTCCTTCAGGTCTTGAAACTTACCAGCAAGAGAACATATCCCAAATCAAGCAGCAGCTGCAATCTTCAAGTAGAAATCACCAACTACGCGGCAACCTGCAAAAAAAGCAAAGAGTGTCACAAGTGCGTCAGGTAAAAAGAAAGAAAACAGAACAACACAGGCTGCAAGATCATCGAGCTCAAAAAGAAAAATCTAGATAGAAAACACGGAGCACGAGACCAAGCTGAGGACAAAAATAAGAAGAAAAGAAGATCGAGAAGAACATGCAATAGAGGCGAAGAGCAGAGAATGCAGCAGACCCAACAACACAAATCCCCATGCGTTACCTCTTTCAATTATAGATAGTAATAGTTTCTCTTGTTTCTTCCACAATCAGACATGGAACAAACGTTTTCCAGAAAGCCCCGGAACACAGAATGAGAGAAGATAATAAACAAATGAACTAAAGAATTTCAAGAACGAAGAACAGAAGCAAAGAGAATTCAGAGAACCCACTTCTCGTAAATCACGGTTATGATAATACAAAATACTTTCAGTCAGAAGCTGAAGGAAGAAGTCATATTCTCGCAATAATTTTTCATATTTCTTCCACAAACAGGCACTGCAAGCCATATTCTTGAAACAAAAAGCAACAGACAGAAACACAAGAATTCAAGGTACCCCAGAAAAACAGAGAAGGAAGAAGATAATAAACATTAGCCATGGAAGCAGTAGCCATTTTGGACAATGACATGCAATGCTTAACAAATTGTGGAAGAATCTAATGACACACACTAATTACTAAAATAAATAAACCATGGAAGCCTCTTCTAGCTACAATAGTCCATCACTAACGTTTAAGGATGACTGAAACCAAAACCCAACTTTAATTTGCTTCCAAATCAAGGTTATAGAAAGTGCGCTTAAGCGCGGAGCAAAACGCCTAGCACTCAACTGCGATTAAACATGCACTTAATTGCGGTTAGCGCTTTAATCCTTCAAAAAAGAGAAAGGGGGGGGGGCAAAAGGCTCAGTTAGCGCCTCACACTTAATTAAACCTTGTTCCAAATACATGTAACAACAGCTCGATGATGCCATAAGAAATAAGTGTATCTATTAAATCGCTTTCAGCATTGAAAACCAAGGGGGTCTATAAATCGATGCGAAAGCAATAAACACATTAGCTATGTTACCAGACATGCATCCATAAAAATAAGCTCAACAGGAAATGCAAAAATATATTATGCCTTGGGGAATGCCACACACAACGGAATAAAGAGATCAAAACAACCATTTCAATCACTTTTAGAACAGGAAATTAGGAGGAAATGACAGGAACGGAATAAAAAGTGTTTGCTCTCACATAGACATTTAGCTATAAGTAAAACACCAGGAAGTATAAATATATTAGGGCTCTTGGGGAAAGAACACTACCTTGCTTCAGTAAGCTAAATAACCCATCTGCCTTCCTCTTTCCTTCAACACATACTTCTCGGTGTTTTCCCTTTGTTGTCAGGTCTGTAGAAAAAACATCAATACCATGCTTCAGTAAATATTTGTAACATATAGCTCACATTTGTTGTTAGCTAACTCGAAATAACATTAACACGCATGTCTCACTACACTTTTCAGCATGTGTTTGATAATGAGTCTCTAAACTGAACATGAACAGCATAACTGAATATAGATCTGTGTTATCCTGCTGATAATATGATATACTATAAATATATGATTAAACAGAATCATGTTGAGTAGTATAAAAATTACCTAGGGTTGGAGGGAACCAACTCATAGGCTCTCGAGGCTGTCGATCTGTACACAGCAAGGCAACCGGCACTGCAAGGTCATGCTCACAAACTCCCTTGCAACACCGCACCTATGTGTGTTGCTGACGGACACCGATGCGCTGATCTCCGTGCCTAAAGCCCCTCAGTTTCAGCTCACAACAATTGCATCTGAAATAGACAAATAGTATAAGCATCATCTCAAAAAACACTAACGAAATCACAAAATAACCAATTGAGAGGATGGAGTACCAACGACCTCTCCTATACCATTTGGGAATTAAAGGGCTAAAAAGTGAAGGATACAGCATCTGATATATCATTTGAAAAGGAAGAATAAATTAAAATTTACTTGTGGCACAAATGCAAAACTTCGAATGAGCTATTCATATTCATTCAAGCTTACTGATATACAAATGGATCAACCTGTCCTAAGCTTTTATAGGCACTCGGTGCCGTTGTGCTGTTTAGACTGTTAAGACGAACCAAAATTGCAGTTGTGTTTCCATATTTATCTATATATTAGACAATCTGAAAATCTACGACATTATATACAAAAAAACAGCCATTGACTAATCCAGAAAGCTCACTTTTAAGACAGCATACCTTTTCATTCGACAATAAGGTGGAAGTTTATGTGCTCTGTGACCAGGCACGATGGGTGCTCATGTAGTCCTGAAACAAATAGAAAAGGTGGATTAAACACGCAGGGTAAGAAAACGGACATTGTTTCCACGTGAGGTATACAGTCAAATTTACCAGCTATGGGGCAGTCAAAGATCATTTTCATGCCAATAAACTTTTCTTATTTTCTGCAAGGATAAATAGGGGAATACAAAAATCAAGCACACACTATGTTTTCAGAATTAACAAAATACAAATTCGGCTGATGTAAACAGGATTGCTTATCTATAAGCAATGAAGTACACCCAATATGTCCTCTGGCCGTATTTTTTCAGCATAAATAAATGCTTCAAGCCTAAGCAAAAAGACGAAATGATTTATTTGTTGTTACTATACTGAGAAAGTACATGGAAGAGATATTCACGGAAGCAATACAATACCAAAAGAGTCATTTCTTGAATTTTTTCAGTACAATACCATTGAATATCCAGAAAATAGAGTTACTCCAATCATTGCAAGGACAACGTTCTGATAAGTAATCTAAAGCATATACCTATTCATCCAGGCTTGGTATCTCCCCACTCAAATAGAGCTGCTAGGATCTGCTACTATCCTGGCTTGGTGTCTCTCCCCACGCAAATAACCTGTAAAATAATTGGAACTAAGAATCAATATTAGAACACATAAAGCAGGAAGAGGAATGCATTTGAGAGGACAAACAGCTTACAGATCCAAGTTGATTTGTGGGATTCTTCCAATCTTTGCCCTTAGACATTTAAGCAAACAGCTTATGTACACATCTGAAACCTAACAGTAGGGAAAAGAAAAGGTCGTGTAGCTCAGACATAGAATTAGGAAGAGATGTAACGAAGGAGACGGGGATCCAAGCAAGGTCAACTGTTATACCTGTGGTCTGGATGGTGCGACGACTGCGAGTAAATCCTCTCCTACGCGCTGCTGGAATACCTTGGACAGGGGATCTATGGAGGCGCCCCTCAGCTGCTCCTTCTCCCAGTTCTCACTGCGGCGTCATACCATGGTCGGGCTGCCGCTGGGCAGCAAGAAGAACGACTTGGGATCCATGTGAGGACGACGACGGCATCGATCCCGCGCCGTCGAGTCATCTTCCGGCGGCCTCCTTTGGTTCCTGTGTGCAGAAATAAAAAAGGTAAGGCGGAGGAGATAGAACTCGGCCAGTTGCTGTCCGCGACAAAGAGCAGCTAGCGATGGAGGCTGTAGATCGAGGGGAGTCGGCGGCGAACCAGGAACGAACATCTCCACGAACCTCTGCCCCAGCTTCTGCATCGTCGTCCCGCAGTCCGGCGCGTGCTGCTGATGCGAGAGGGAGAGGAGAGAGCGCTCGCGCGGCGGCGGCGCGAGGGCGCGGGCGCGAGCACACCAATGGCGGAGGCATGCTGGAAGAGGAGAGGGCGTGGGTGGCGATGGCAGGAGGATGAAACGCGCGAGGGGATTGGCGGAGCAAACACGCGAGGGGATTGGAGCTAGGGTTTCCACCGCGGGGTGAGCGTTTTATACCACACGTTGAAAGCGAGCCAACGGCCGAGATTCGCCGTGTCAGATCGATCCGACGGCCAGGAATCCAAACGAAGGAGAGAGCTCCTTGAGGTCTCCCCGTTTATCTCTTTAGATTTGGATCATAGTAAAAAAAGATAAAATAGCATGCATGGATAAGCCCATGTCTTGTCATGTTTTTTGACCGAATATTAGTACTTTAATGGCTATATTATTCTTATCTTTATTTTATGTAAAAATGTAAGACTTTACTCTAAATATTATTTCATGAAACTTATAAAGTTTGTCTTGCCGATGTTCTAAAAAAAATGCTTGGTACGAGAGAGGAAGCACAAGGTTAGTGTTCAAGCATATTTGACTTTCATACCTAATAGAATGTCTTGAAATATTTTTTTCTTACTCTCCATCTAAGTGTTATCTAAATGTACAGTTTCATTAATATTTCTATATATTATCTGAGGTGTCTGGAGCACAAACATTATATTAACCAAGCTTTAACAAAGTGTGTGCCCGGGCTTTGACGAATCGCTAGCTCTGCCATTGTCAAGGTGAATGAGCCCAACCCAAACACGAATATTTTTTCACACACAAAACGGTAGTTTCATTGTAAGTACTTATTTTCACTCTTATGAACTAGGTAAAACTCTTTTACCTCTTTCAACTTGATGCGGAATTTATTTAATACTTACCCTAGTTATTGAAAAAATAGATTTTGTATATCATTTCGATGCAGAGTTTGGGCGTTTGAAACAGGATGAGCGCTTGCCGCGGGCGGTGCAGGGGAACTTCATGACCTGCTCCTCGGACAGTCACCAACGTGAGGCCCTTGTATACCTGGCTCCAACCGCCGACCTAATCCATCAAACAAGCACCAGTTAGCAGTTAGCAAAACTAATGCCATGTCGAGTAATAATGTAAGCGGCATGTTGCATGCAGATTGTAATCTCCATTCGGCCATATGAAATCACCCAAGATAAAGAGAGAATACAAACAGACATGGAGAAGATATACATAGTTCTATGTGCTGCTCACTTAAACTGATCTAGTAAATCTCCAAGCCTTAAGAGAATCTAAATAATTTAACTGATATATATATATATATATATAATTAAGTAGGGAAGTTGAGTGGAATGATGCTGACCTCTTGGACGTCATCATACCAAGGGTACCAACTAATAGTAGTTGGAAGACCCAAGGCACCGATAGAGTATCTTGTTGCTGTCAAGGGGACTACTGCGTCTGTGTCTCCGCTGGGAAATAAGCAGAACAAAGATTATTTACATATTCATGCAAAGGTAGCTGAGGTGCGCGGCCGGGCGGAACTGATGGATCAGCTCAGAAAAATAATAAATTAATAATGATGTCAAAGAAACAGAACAAAGATTATTTACATGTTCATGCAAAGGTAGCTGAGGTTATTTTACTAACCGCTAGAAATAACGTTGTGCTCCCTTGTGTTTCTAAATGACATCTCACAAAATAATTATGTGAGGAAAAAAGATATCCTGTGGTCCGGTTCTATCCAGTTGCTGTTGTATTGACGGTTAACAGGTGAATATTATGCATATCTATATGGATAAGGCATCTCTAATTATTAACTCAGAGCGGTGACTTCTGAATGATACAATACGATCCATGTTCAAGAAAAAAAGATACGGTATGATTCAATCAAAGCAACGCATCATCTGCAATTCCTCTGGTTAGCTCATGTGAACTGGCTTCTGATGTCTGGTGAGTCAGTGTTAGCAGCGCGCATGATGTTCAGTAGAGTACTGTTATCTTAACCTATACTGCTATTAGGAAATTTGTCTAAGAATATGCCCTGAATCGAACTGTACAAAATCTAATCATTGAGATGCACCAGCTATGCATCAATATGTGTATGATCAGGGTACTGTTATATTGGCAAGACATTCCTAAAGCTGTACGGTGTTCTGAATAAGTTAAGAAATGCTGATTTACTACTAAGAATCAGTAACATAATTCGACTTCCAGAAAGTAATGAACTGACCTGAAGACCCAAATCCTTAGGCCAGCTGCAATGAGCTCCCTGTAAATAGGAAGCATGGACCTCGGAGCATCACGCCAGTTGTTATTGATGGTGTCACTGAAATTTATATAAATATAGAGGTGTGAAGCCAAAAATGAGCATAGCCCAATAAAGCAGTGCTAACCATCCGACTTGAAACTGAAACTGCTACACATTTGCCTCACATTTGCCCAATACATAAGAGTGGAAACTAGAATGCGAACGAGCATTGAGTTGCAAGCCCTGATGCATGCTGGCCCGAACCTGCAGGTGTCCCATGTGTAATTCATGGCGCCGGTCACGTTGGCGTGGAGAGCCCGCTGCACGTCCTGGCGGTTGTAGTACGCCGTGGAGTATCGTTCCGTGCACGGGTCATATCCGGTCATCCATGGCTGCATGCACAAGCGTGCGCAACAGGGCGTTTAGCTTGGAAAGGCGGCGTCGCTTTACTGAACAACGACGCATGAAATCAGGGTCAACGAGATACTCACGTAGCGTCCCTTGGGCCGCAGCCGCCTCGCCGACGACGTCGTGGCCGCCGTCTCGTTGCAGGTGGGTGTGTAGATGCTGTACATGTCGATGTTGCCCTGCTCAGCGGTGGAGACGTTGAACGCGGCGTCGCACGCCGGCGACGGGTGGACGAGGGAGTCGTGCAGGCAGGAGACCTTGAGGAGGCGGTAGGTGTCGTCGGAGACCAGCCCGTGGTTCCACCAGAACTCGAAAGTGCCGGCGTAGTCGTTGTGGTCGTCGGTGACACCGTTCCCGACCTGGATGCATGAATTGGTTACCGTTTCATGTTCCGGTGAACACCAGTTTACTACAAGAGTAATCGCAACGAGATCGACGAGAAAATTTAGCTGGCTATCTTTTAATTATGAGAGGAAATCACGTACCATGAAGCCTTTGAAGTTGATAATGGGTTTCTCGTGGCCTTTGTTTCCCCGGTGCACGAGCTGGGATAACTGCGGGACATAGTGGCCTGGAGTTCGACAAATCATCAGGAGAACGGAAGTACAAGAACGATCCAGTACAAGAAAACAGAGTATAAATTGAGGAGAGGAGAAGAAGTTATGCCTGCGTAGCTCTCGCCAGCAATGTAGAAGTCGCGGTACTTGTAATGCGGGAACTTCTCGAACCATTTTGCCAGGAAAGTGTAGGAGTCATGAGCTGCAAACATTTTACATTTGATGTCAGGGGAGCAGAATGCCATGTAACGACCACAACGTAACAATTAGATAGCCTACCTGTTCTGTTGTCGCCGGAGTTGTAGAGGTCGGAGGTGGTGTTGGTGTAGGAGAACCCGACGCCCGCCGGCGAGTCCAAGAACAGGATGTTCGCCACTGCAAAGCCCACACTTTATTATTTTTCCGACACAAGAAGCATGATAACAAGGTAACAACCCACAAACCTTCGATCAAGCAAATTTGGTACCTTTGTTCCACCGAAACTCGTTCAAGAAGAGGCCCTCGCCACGCGGCGTGATGCGAAACGCACCGAGCTCCTCGGAGGCGCCGTACGCAATGGAGGAGCAGCCGGGACCGCCGTTCAGCCAGAGCACCAGCGGCGCCGGCTGGACCTCCTCGGGGGCTTCCTGCAGCAGATAAAACAGCGACCGTCCGGCGTTCTCCTCCACCGTGATGTACCCTGAGTACATGTCGAAGTCTACCGCCGGCTGTCCCGGCAGACACACGATGCGGTCGGCGGCATGGTCGCTCGCAGCTGCTGGCCGGAGAAGGCACGTCAACGCCAACACTAGAGCTAGCAAGGGGCTACTACGACGACTGATCATTGTTTTCATGATTACAGATGAAACCGTTGCAACTAGAGCAGTGAGAACATAAATAGAGAGATTTTGTCGTCATTGTTGGTTTGGACCGCACGCTTTCCTGATGTTATCTTCTTTATTTCATACTGTATTTCAGTTTATTGAGCAAACGTGATTACGACAAGAAAAACAAATTAAGAGCAGGATTGTGACATTGTCACTTCGGTTACAGGAGGGTGAGGAAAGGCACATGGAAGATAAGAAACTGCGTTAGTTGCTTGGAAGCCATTTTATTCATCCCAAAAGAAAAATAATACGGCTTCTACAGTTCTTATCAAAAGCTAATCGAAAGCTTAACTAAAGCAACAAAAATACAGTGCATGTTGCGCATATACATAACTAAAGCTAATTCCACATATTTACTGTTACATGTAGCCCACAAAAACACGCACCCAAAATTTGAGCCTTAATCTTTTCACTAACCCCACTCAACAATACCTAAACATACGAGATTATTTCAGTCGCAGGGCCGTGTTAAAGTAATATGACCTATTCATCACACAAGACGAGCAAGAGGATATGAGATAAATAGGTGTTGTTAGAACAAGAAAATAGGATGTCGCTTCGTCTCTCGGGCGACGCCCGAGGCGATCCACCAGATTTTCCCCTTTGTACCAAGAAGATTGAGAAAGTGATTGAGATTGAGAAGAAGAGAGTCAGATCCCCGATGTTTCCCCCACCTACGACGAATCCGTCCCACTTATCCACCCGATCTCTGCCTTCCTCCCACCAGATTTCAGACAGAGAGCTAGAGATATCGTTAAGCGATCCCGTAATCCCCAAAAAAATTCAGCCTATTTCCTTGAAAAAGCTAACACCTTCCTCGCCCCCATCCCCAAATCCAAGCCTATTGTGCAACTCGAGGTTGCTGCGATCGATCCTGTGGGCGCCCCCTCCAACCCCCCAGCGCCGAAGTCGGAAATCTCCCTCTGCCTAGTTCGTTCCCCGCCTCCCCCGATCTCCACAATCTCCACCATAACTCCCCCCACTCTCCCTCTCGCTGAGTTTTCGAAGGATCAGTCCCCGTGTTTATTGCTTGTTTCCTCCTTTCATCGCGTGATTCCTGCCTGGACGCTCCCAATTCATTGGTTTGATTACGTACAGCCTGGGGCGGTGTTTGCGGGTCAGCAAGTCAATATCCAATCTTTATTCCTCACATTCAATCGATTTTATGCTGGGAGCAATCACCGGATCAAACGGCTACACAGCCTGCCTACAAATCACCCTCCCACTCGCCTCCGATCCTACAACACTTCTCCACTACCAGCACAATCCACTCAGACAACACCTCTGGTGCGGAACTCTCTGCATCCGATCGTGGCGATGGCGGCAAGGACTGCGGACAACTCCCCAGTGGAGATGCAAGCAAAAGCTGCGGATGGCAACACCAGCTCCGTGATCTCCCTTGTGGGACTCGCATCAAGCGCCAACAATGCTCCCGATGCCTCCTCGCGGCTTCGCAAAGGGAAGGAAGCTGTGAAGATGTGGGCACTGCGAAGGAGAGGATGCCGCTGGTGGTGAACATGGCGAAAGCAAGGCGTGCTGCCAAGCCAAGATTCCTTGTGGTGGGAATCTTCCTCTCGATCCTTGCCGTGAGCTCGAAGACCATCATCGACAACATGAAGAAGCTCTGGAGGATTCGCGGCCACATCGACATGAACCAACTACAGGACAGAAGGTTTGTCTTAGAATTCTCCGAGGAAGGTGATTTCCTCCATGTTACTCGCGGTGGCCCTTGGAGATATAGGAATGATGCTGTTGTAGTCCAAGAACTGAAAGATGGAGAGGACCCTGTAAATGTCAAAATAGCCACCATCCCCATCTGGGCCCAATTTAGGAACATTCCTTTTTATTTACTCTCCAAAGAGCTAGCAAGAGACCTAGGAAATCATCTAGGGCAGCTTGTTAAAATTGATAACAATTCTAGAGGAGATATTTGTGCTAAGTTTATCAGGGCAAGAGTCCTTCTACCCATTGACCAAGCTCTGCAGAGATGGATCACACTTGAAGATGAGATCACCGACCAAGAGGTGGTCACCTCCGTGTACTACGAGCGGCTACCAAACTTCTGTCTCCTGTGTGGCTTCATTGGCCACCAGGAGCCAGAATGCAGACTCCCTGTTGATGTAAGGGTCGAGCAGTACAACCTCGACCTGGGTGTTGCTCCCTTACACCCGGATGACCCCGATGCTGGTTCCTGCCGGAGATCACCGGGCAAGAGCGTCAACAACAACCACTGCCATGGCGCGTCCTGCAGGACGGCCATGTGCGGTACCCCACTCCTAGGCAGGAGCGACATGCCACCTCCATCGCCGTCGTCGCCAAGGAGGTGGGCAAGCTCTCCATCAAGGACCAACACTGCACCGGCAACGGCGAGGGAGGCGCTACCTCATCGACAACACCTTCGCCTCTTCAGCCTGCCATCGAGCAGGCGACCCAGAACACCAGCGACAAGGAGGCTGCCCCTGGCAGTGAGGGAGGAGGCAACGTTGCGGCTACCATTGCCGCTATGAACAACATCGTTGCTGAATGCAGCGACTCTGCAGTAAAGAAAGCAGGTGGCCGCTGGAAGAGAGTTCAAAGAGAAGCTGGCAAAGAAGACAAGGAAGATAATGATGCGTTGACAACCCAGGGAGGTGCCCTGGGGGCTCCACGCAACAGACCAGGAATAGAAGAAGAAGATGCAAGCCTCCAGCCGGCAACAAAGAAGAAAATCCTGTTCCCTGTTCCATCCCTGGAGCAGTGCCTTGGAGCTGAAGTGCTACAAAAGCTGAGAGAAGAAGATCACACGCCCAAGGCCACGAGGAATACTGAGCAGACTCAAGCCATTGTCTTCCACCAGGAGGGTGAGGACAGTGACTCCTTCACTCTCATCACTGGGCTAAACCAGGAACATGATACAGCTGAGACTGGGGAGAGCAAGAAGCAGGACCAGAACAAGGAGGAGGCAAAGAAACAGGAAGGAATGACTGTGGGAAAGAAGGGAGGAACTGAAAAGAGGCAGCCAGCCTTGGGGCCGCTGGCACCCTGACCGGCGCGGATGATCGCGCTGGTCAGGAGCAATGAGGATCCTAAGCTGGAACTGTCGTGGCTTAGGCCGGGCTGCGACGGTTCAAGAACTGCTACGGCTGATGCACATCCATCATCTAAAATTGTGTTTCTCTCCGAGACACGTCAGAATAAAGAGGTTGTGGAGGGACTTAGATGGAGGCTAGGTCTCAAACACGTTGTAACCTTTAGTGGGCAGGGAAAAGGGGGTGGCCTAGCTTTATTTTGGGATGAGAGTGTTCACCTTGACCTGTTTAAGATGAGCAAGCACCATATAGATGTAACCATCCATAACCTGCCGAATGGTAATAAAGGAAGATGCACTTTTGTTTATGGAGAGCCTCGCACTCATGAAAGGCATAACATGTGGGAACTGTTGCGTAGAATTAAACCAATGCTCCCAGGCCCTTGGCTTATGATGGGAGACTTCAACGAATGTATGTGGCAAGATGAACATTGGTCGAGAAGAAGAAGAGGGGAGAGACAGATGGAAAATTTCAGAGAAGTGTTGTCCCAATGTAACTTGCATGACTTGGGCTATTCTGGAAGACCTTGGACTTATGACAACAATCAGGCTGGCGCAAATAACATCAGAGTGCGCCTGGACCGAGCTGTTGCCTGCCCAAATTGGTCCACTTCCTTTCCGAATTATCAGGTGATGCACTTAACTTCATCCCGTTCTGACCATTGCCCCATCCTTTTATCTTTGGAACTTGATGCCCCTATGACAAAGTATACTCCAACCCGCAGGTATGAAGTTTATTGGGAAAGGGAAAACAACCTCACTGAAGAAATTGAGTGTGCTTGGTCCCTGCACAAAAAACCTGCTGATTTGGGCGATGTTGCAAACAACTTAAAGGGAGTCATGGAGCAACCGTACTATTGGTCACATCCCTAAGCAAATTGAAAAGAAGAGGAAGAAGTTAGAGGCAGTAAGCCTAAGGCAAGATGCTGCAAGTAGAAGTACAGCTAAAAATCTGAGAAGAGAGCTGGATGAACTGCTCGAAAAAGAGGAGATCCGATGGAGACAACGAGCCCGTGTTGACTGGCTGCGGGCTGGTGATAGAAACACACCCTATTTCCACCGGAAGGCAACATGGCGTGCAAAAAAGAACAAAATTGAGAAACTGACAGACACAAATGGAGCTGTTATTACGGATGAGAAGAAGTTACAGGAAATGACAACTTCCTATTTTCAAAACCTCTTTTCTGCTGATCCACAAGTGGAACCCTCTCAGATTATTGACATCATCCAAAACAATCTACCCACAGAGGCAAATGAAAATCTCTGTGCAGACTTCACAGACGAAGAAATCAGCTTTGCTCTCTTCCAAATTGGCCCTACAAAGGCTCCGGGCCCTGATGGCTTCCCTGCCTGTTTCTACCAGAGAAATTGGGGCAGCCTAAAAGATGACATTATCAGGGCTGTGAAAAAGTTCTTTGAGAACAAAGTCATGCCTGAGGGAGTAAATGATACTGCCATTGTTCTGATCCCCAAGATTAAAAACCCAACCTCCCTGAAGGATTTTCGGCCAATTAGTCTCTGCAATGTGATCTATAAAGTTGTCTCTAAATGTCTGGTCAATAGACTGCGCCCTCTTCTCCAAAATCTGTTCTCTGAAACCCAAAGTGCTTTCATCCCGGGTCGTATGCTTACTGATAACGCTCTCATTGCGTTTGAATGCATCCATGCTATCCAAAATGGCTCTACCAATGCTGGTAAATACTGTGCCTATAAGCTTGATCTCATGAAAGCTTATGACCGTGTGGACTGGAACTATTTGGAGAAAGCTATGAGGAAAATGGGATTTGCAGACAAGTGGATTGAATGGATTATGACATGTGTTAAAACAGTCAGATACTCTGTTCGGCTGAATGGAAAGATGCTCGAAAGTTTCTCCCCCACTAGAGGGCTAAGACAAGGAGATCCTATGTCCCCATACCTATTTCTCTTTGTGGCTGAAGGCCTCTCAGCTCTGCTGCATCACCAAGTGGATTTGGGCAACATTCACGACCTCAAGATTTGCAGGAGAGGCCCAGGCATCACCCACCTCCTCTTTGCCGACGACAGCCTTCTCTTCTTCAAAGCAAACTCGGACCAAGCTCACAAAATAAAACAGATGCTTTCTGGTTATGAGAGCAGCACGGGCCAAATGCTTAGCCCAGCAAAATGCTCTCTCATGCTGGGCCAGCACTGCACTGAAGAAGATGGTGAGAAAGTTGCACAAATTCTGAAGATTGAAAAGCTCTCTTTCGAAGATAAATACCTTGGCCTGCCTGTTCCCGAAGGCAGGATGAAAGATGACAAATTCCAGCCCACTAAAGTTAAACTTCAGAAGAGATGTTCTGACTAAATGAGAAGTACATGTCTGGAGCAGCAAAAGAAACTATGATAAAATCTGTCCTCCAAGCTATTCCCACCCATGCCATGAGTATCTTCAAGTTCTCAGCCGGACTCTGCGATGATCTCTCCCAGATTATAAGAAACTTCTGGTGGGGAGATGAATTCGATAGGAAGAAAGTACACTGGCTTGGCTGGGACAAATTGACCCGACCAAAAGGCCAAGGTGGAATCGGGTTTAGAGATTTGAGGCTCTTCAACCAGGCTCTGCTAGCTAAACAGGCTTGGAGACTAATCAACACCCCAAATAGCCTCTGTGCTAGACTCCTAAAGGCTAAATACTACCCTTCGGGTAACTTGCTAGACACTGCATTTCCAAAAAATGCATCCCCGTGTTGGCAAGGAATTGCACATGGACTGGATCTTCTTAAAAATGGCATGATTTGGAGAATCAGATCAGGTACTAGCATTAGAGTGTGGAGAGATAACTGGCTGCCAAGGGGAAACCTAAAACCCATGGGAAATGCAAGCAAGCTGAGGATCAAATGGGTTTCGGATTTAATTGATCCAACCTCAAAAACTTGGAATGAAGCCCTTGTGAAGAAGGTATTCTACCCCCTGATGTTGATACAATCCTGAAAATTAACATCCCTGCGATTGCTGGAGAGGATTGGGTAGCCTGGCACCATGACAACTCCGGCTTCTTCACGGTTAAGAGCGCGTACAGACTCGCCCTTGACCTAAAAGACAAAGGTATTGGCTCTGGAACTAGCCTAAAACCTGCTAGGGAAAGAGATATGTGGAAACTGATTTGGAAAGCAAACATCCCCCCCCCCCCCCCAAAATTCGTGTATTTGGCTGGAAGCTGGCCATTGATTCACTTGGTGTCCAAGCTAACCGTTGTGCTAGAAACATGGACAAAATAGCTACCTGCCATATTTGTGGAATGGCTGATGAGACAAACTATCATGCCATGATTGAATGCACCAAAGCAAAAGCCCTGCGCATGAGACTGCGTGAAAATTGGGATTTACCACATGAAGAGAAACTTAAATTCACTGGCAAGGACTGGATGCTAGTGCTTCTTAAGAGTGTGGATGGCTCCATGAGAGACAAGCTCATGTTCTTGTGGTGGAGAGTGTGGCACCTCAGAAACAACATGATCTTCGGTGACGGCAAATGTGGTATTGAACAATCTGCTAATTACCTGATATCATACCATGATGTTTTTCACTCTGTTAACAGGTTGACCGAAAGTAATGATGCCAAGGGGAAAAACATGCGTTCGAGCAAGCTGTGACTTGGAAGCCCAAACCTTCGGCTACTGCCGAAAGCTGGAAGAAACCTCCTGCAGGGTGGACCAAACTGAACACTGATTCCTCCTTCCATGAGTCCAATGGCTCTGGATCTTGGGGAGCGATCCTCCGGAATGACAGAGGTCAGGTGATGCTGTCAGCTTGGGGTCCTCTCCCTCTCTGCCCTAACGCTGGAACTGCCGAGGCTCTGGGTATGCTCATTAGCCTCCGGTGCATTCTACCTTACTATGCTGGACCCATATGCGTGGAGAACGATAATGAGGCCCTCATGCGTGCCCTGAACCTTGATGATGGCACAAAATCTGCCATCGCCGACTCTGTGTTGGATATAAGAGGTTTACTGGATCTTTTTCAAGAGTTTAGATGTGTTAAGATCAATAGAACTGCTAATAGAGCTGCGGATGCTATAGCTAAATTTGGTTATTCTGTTTCCTCTGAAATGCTGTTGCTGGGTACCGCTCCTCCCTGCGTGGTGGATGTACTGAACTATGATTGTAACGTCACAAACGATATTTCTGTTTAATAGATAGTGGAAAAATTCAAAAAAATAAAATAAATAGGTGTTGTTGAGAACAAGGCATATCGTGTCCCGGGTGCGGATCACCCGTTATGAAAAAAATTAAAAACTTTTCAATCTCAAAAAATTCCAAAAACAAATCAGATATACATCATGACATTTATGTTAGTAAAAAAAGTTTCAAAAGGAAAAGACATTTTTTGTTGCAGAGTCATTTTGAAAACCCGGATTTGTCTTTTTTGCACATCCTACAAAAATATCTTTTCGTGAAATTTTTTGTGCTAACATAAAATGTCATCTAGTATATCCGATTTTTTTGGAATTTTTTGATATTTTGAAAAATATTTTTTGAACAGGGGATGCATCTAGAATTCTAGACCTATGAGCCGATATGGATTTTCGGTGTTGATGGATTCTTTCTTTTTATCATGACATTTCTTATTATTAAGAAGATACTTATTTTTAGTGGTACTTTAAGTTTGCAAATACATTTTCAAAGAAATTTAGTATGTTTGGCGAGTCATGTCCATGGAAATATCAATCCAATATTATTGAATTTTCTTAACAAGTGTACCGAGTCGGACTGACCCTAAAAGTTGTGATTCTCTCATGACCTGAGTTTAGTATCGACTTGTTTAGGGTGCATCAAAGACTAGTTTGTAGTTAGGTACTTACGGTAATGATCGGATTCGGAAAGTATGTCCACGCGACATGAGTTAAGAGTTAACTTGTTTTAAGAAAATCATTTTCAAGGGATCAAGAAGATAGATCAAACTATCAAAAGGATGTATGTCAGTTGTCTTGATCTTGAAAACGTATATCATGAGGCAAAGGAAATGTGACATATGATTCACTGGTAAGTTAAGTCTTGCCTGAGTGGTCATGAATCTATAGGGTCACACACACTTAAGGGGATGGAACCAGTGAGACATAATTTGATTGAACAAGCTAATCAGGTTGGGTGTGAGCAACATTGGAATAAATATTTAACCTGGATTGGATATGGTAGTACATCGATTAGGATGTGATGGAGCAACAAGGGTAGTAGTCCAAGGAAGTGATACGTCCATTTTGCATCACTATTTTCTATCATAATTTACATTTATTCAGTGATATATTTCACATTATGATGCAATGTTAATGCATTTCCCTCTTATTTTGCCATCAGCGAAACCATCGGAGGAGAAGGCCAACTTCCAGTAATCGAAAAATCACGAGAAAAATAAAAACATTCTGATGGACGAAAAGAAGCTCGTAGCTAGAAAATGGGACAGAGCTCGTAGCCCACACTACTAATTGGTGCGTCGCCTCCCGATAACCGTTCGCCTATAAATTTCTCTTGACCTAATACGTTGGGGAGCGCCTCATATTATTTTTCCGCCGACCTCCTCATGTCAGGGCGGAACTGAATGCAACCGAATTAGGGTTTTAGGGTTTATTGATGTTAAGCCACCCGCCTCCCACTCTCCACAGCTTTATAGCACAGCTGTAAGAGCCTCGATGTTCGTGCAAATTCAAATACAAACAGCACTCAGTGCTAGAATTCGGGTTTAGAAGGAAGTTACAAAAGGAGCCATCCGATACGCCTGAACCGACACGCTTTGAGAGCGTGACCGTCCGATAACTGACGGAAAACACACGGACAACTTCAGTTAAACGTCAGGTGACCTCTGATTTTCAAATCACAATTTTGACTTTTGAAAAAAAGGTACTAGTGCCATGTCGATGCTAGGGGACGGAGCGTAGGAGCACACCGCGGCCGCCGCTCCGGCACCGCGGCCCCCTTCTCGCCGGCGACCCTCCTGGTCCCGGTGCCCACCCCCGTGCTCGCGCCTCATCTCGCTAGTAGTTCCATGGCGTCCAACAGTAGGGTTTCTCTCTCAGGTTCAGATCTGTCCTCGTGTCCGTCTTCGGTGGTAGGTAAGGAGGTTGTGGCGGCGCCGGCGGCCGGAGAAGTGGTGGAGGCGCCGTGGTTCGTGGCGGAAGGTTCGCGCAGCCGTCGTCGTCGCCTGCGGCGCCTGAGGCAGAGGATGCTCCAGCAGCTGCCGGCCCCGCGGCCGCCGCCGCACAAGTGGCTGCCGCCCGGGATGGCGGGCGTGTGCTACAACTGCCTGCGGGGCGGACACATCTCAGCGGGCTGCACCAAGAAGGTGCGCTGCCTCCGCTGCGATGGCGAGGGCCACATAGCCAGGGGCTGCAAGCGGCCGCGGCCGCGGTCTCCCCCCAGCCCGGCGGAGCCAGCTCGGCGCGTCGCGCCAACTCCTGCGCGCTCCCCCTCGCCGTCGCGCCTTCCGCCGCCGCCGCCAGGCCCCTCGCCTCCGGGCGCGGTGCGGCTTGGCCGGCAGTGGCCACAGATCGCACGTGAAGGTTCGGCTGAGAGCTCGGCGCGGGGACAGGCGCGATGTCCAGATGCAGTGGTGGTTCCGCGGGAGGAGGCGCGGCCAGTGCCACCGGCGCTGGGGCCCGTTTTCCTCGAGTGGTCCGACGAGCTGTCAATGCTGGAGGCGGAGATGGCGCACGCGGTGGTGGTCACCATCACGGGTACGCGGCCGGAGGTCGACATGGCGGATGCGGCTCTGGCGCTTCATGGGGAGTTCAACCTTGGCCCGATGGACATGTCCATTAGGCCTTTCGAGCCGGAGGACTTTCTTGTTCTCTGCCGGGATGTGCGTGACCGGGACAGGATGGTGCGGCGTGGTCTCGCTGATGGCCCCTGGTTCAAGCTGTTGCTACGCCCGTGGATCCGGCAAGCGCAAGCGACGGCTGTCTCTCTGCCGTTCTTGGTGCCCGTCGAGCTTCGCGGTGTCCCGGGGCACGCGTGGACGCGGCGCACGGCGGATTTGGTCATGGACGGCGTCGGCTTCGTGGTGGACATTGACACTCCCACTATGCGTCAGGATGACATGTCAAAGTTCCGAGTTTGGGTGAGAACAGATGATCCGGCGCGCATCCCGCCGGCGCGCGAGCTGCACATTGAGGAGCCTCCGGTGGCGAGGCGCGGTCCGGGCAGGCACAGGGGACCGGTGCCTCGCCGGAGGGCAAAGACGCTGCGCTACACCATCCGGCTGCGGGTGCTGGCGGAACCTGTCGAGGCGGCTATCTCTGACCCGCCGTCGCCTCCAGCGTTGCCGCCGCCATCGCCACCGGCTTCTCCCAGAGGCGCTGGGCGTGGTGGGAGTGACCAGGGAAGCGGTTCCAGCTCTGGCCCGGACGGCGCTTCCTCGTCCTCCGTGGTGACGCCGTCGCGGCAAGGCCCGCTCTGCAGGCCCATGGCGGAGCAGTACTACCGGAGGGCGGCGCCGAACGGCTTCGACAGCAGCAACTGTGCTAGCCGTACAGCACGAGTTTCAAACTCTGGCGGGTCCTGGGTGGAAAGCAGTTTTGGCTTTAGTGGCAGGGCCAACAGTGGCAAACAGCCTTTCTCTGAGAAAAGGTGGGTGCGGGTCGAGCTGTCCACACCTTTGCCAACGGCACGCACCAATGGCTCAGGGGCGCAGGCACACGGTGGGCAGCACTCAGGCTCCCCAAACTCGGTGCTGGGACCGATCCGTGCTGGGCAAGAGATGAACTTGGACTCGGTCGTTGGAAGCATCAGGGGCGATTCTGTTCAGGACTTCGGTAGGGCCACGCCGAGTTCGTTGCGGAGCGTCTGCTGTTGTGTGGGCACGGCGCTGGACTCGGGTGCGAAATCGGTGCGCTCGGGGGTCCCGCAGGCGGGTGGTGGCCAGGGCTTGCAACTGTTGCTTGCCACGCATGTAGATCAAGAGGTGGAAGTGGCGCAAACACCTGTTGCTGCTGATCAAGAAACCCCGGCGATCTTTCAGGTGCAGGCGACTCCCGCCCCGGCTGAGCAGTTGCTTGCTTCACCGGCGGTGGGGTTTGTCACTCCGGCGCCTCTTCCAGCGGCTGATTCGGTGCAGGAGGACCCGCTCCATAATGTCGTTGCCCAGATTAGGCGACACATCGCAGCACCACTGCTTCCCATGCCGGCGATTCAGAAACGACATCAGCGCTGTCGCAAGCTCTTCGTCCCAGAAGAAGATCGGCGCCGCAGTGCCCGGCTGGCAGGGAAATCCAAGGGCAAGCCTACCTCGTACGTCAAGCGCGCGCAACGTGTACTCATGGCGAGATTGGGCATCTGCGAGATTGAGGATGAACCATCTGTTGATTGCTTGGAGCGCTACGCCGAGTACTTCACCGAGCCCCTGCCTCCCTCAAGGATTGAGGCACTCACGAAGCTATTCTTCCTCGACGCGCGCATGCCTGCAGAGCTATTCTGTAGCTCTTGAGCTTTATGCTGGTGGATTGTGACTTCAAATGTGTCTTTATGGATAGAGAAAACGAAAGTATTGTTGTGTGGAACCCGCGGGGCCTCAATGATCGCTGCCGCTGCGATGTGGTTAGACAAGCTGTGGCTGACGCAACGGCATCAGTTGTTTGCCTTGTCGAGTCAAAGCTGGCTTCGGTGGATAGTTTCACGATCTCGAGGATTCTAGGGCCGCATTTTGATCAGTTTACTTTCCTCCCCGCTAACAATACGGCGGGAGGAATTGTGGTTGCCTGGCAGTCAGCAAGAGTTGTTGTGTCTCGTTCTCAGGTGGACTCCTTCTCAGTGACAATTGAACTGAGTTTTGGGGGAGGAGAGCCGTGGGCTCTCACTACGGTATATGGGCCTACGGCGGATGATAGGAAGCTGGACTTTCTGGAGGAGCTACGCGCAGTGCGGAACTCTTTCCCTGGGCCTTGGGCCGTGGCTGGTGATTTCAACCTGATCCTAGAAGCAGCTGACAAGAACAATGATAACCTGAATCGCAGAATGATGGGGAGATTTCGTAAGCTGGTGAATGACTTAGAATTGAAGGAGCAGGACTTGGTGGGACGGCGGTACACTTGGAGCAACGAGCGTCGTGCTCCCACGCTCGTCAAGCTAGATCGTTGGTTCAGCTCCACCGATTGGGAATCGATCTTCCCGGACTGTTTGCTGCAAGCTCTGTCCTCAAAGATGTCTGATCATTGTCCTCTTATGCTGTCCACCAATGCTTCCTTTAAAAGGAAGTCAAGATTCCACTTCCAAAGCTTCTGGCCGAAATTTGAGGGGTTCCAGGAGACAGTGGCATCGGCATGGTTTGCCAAAGAGCAGCTCTCTGATCCGTTCGTCGACTTGGAGCAGAGATTGAGGGAGACAGCCAGGACTCTCTCGAGGTGGAGTCAGCGCCGGATCGGCAATATAAAAGAGCAGATGCTGATGGCGAACGAGGTGGTTTTCAGGCTGGACCAAGCCATGGAAACAAGGAGTCTAACTGACGATGAATTCTGGCTCCGGGCACAGCTCAAGAGGAAGGTTTTAGGGCTGGCTTCTCTTGAGAGAACAATTGCCAGACAACGATCTAGAATCACTTGGCTGCAGGAGGGTGATGCAAATTCGGCATTCTTTCATCTCCATGCTAGTGTCAGGAAGCGAAAAAATCACATATTCAGACTAAGGAAAGGAGATCAGTTGGCCACTGACATAGATGGTATGGGCAACATTGCTGCAGAACATTTTTCAGAGCTGATGGGAACGCCTGTCGAGCGTGAGCACAGTCTGAATCTTCATGCGCTGAATCTGCCACCGATTGACCTCCAACAGCTGGAGGCGCCATTCTCGGAAAAGGAAATTTGGGAAGTTGTTAAAGAGCTGCCACCGGACAAGGCGCCAGGCCCGGACGGTTTCACTGCAAGATTCTATCAGACTTGCTGGACTCTGGTTCGAGACGCCGTGATGCGAGCTGTGAATGCATTTGATGCAGCGGATGGCCGTGGATTTGCTAGGCTAAACAGCGCCTATATCACTCTGCTTCCCAAGAAGGAAGACGCATTGGAGGTTTCAGACTTCAGGCCTATTAGCTTGATTCACAGTTTTGCGAAAATTGTGTCCAAAGCAATGGCCAATAGGCTTTCCTCAGCGTTGCCGACCCTGGTGGACCGAAATCAGAGTGCATTTGTGAAGGGAAGATCGATTCAAGACAACTTCTTCATGGTGCAGCAGTCGGTGCGTGCACTGCACAGAAAAAAGGTGCCGGCGATTCTTTTGAAGCTGGATGTTGCAAAAGCGTTTGACTCCGTTGCTTGGCCATTCATCATGGAAATAATGCAGCAGAGGGGTTTTGGGCCGCGATGGAGAGCTCGGCTGGCACTTCTTCTTTCCTCGGCCAACACAAGAGTGCTGATCAATGGCTCTGCTGGCCCTCAATTCTGGCATGGCCGTGGACTCCGGCAGGGTGATCCTGTTTCTCCAATGAAATTTGTCATGGTGGTTGATGTGCTGAATGCAATCTTCAAAATTGCAGAGGAGGCCGGAGTCTTTGAACCTTTGGGGAACTGTGGCATCAAGCATAGGCTGTCCCTGTACGCAGATGATGTAGTCTGCTAATCAAGCCGTTTGCAAGTGAGGCAGTGGCAGCAATTGAGCTCTTAAGGGTTTTTGGCAGGGCATCCGGTTTGCACTGCAATCTCATTAAGAGTTCAGTTACGCCTATCAGGTGTGAGGGGTTAGACTTACAGCCGATTCTAGATGTTCTTGCATGCCCGATAAAGGCCTTCCCAATCACTTACTTGGGGCTGCCGTTGTCACCATTTAACCTCACCAAAAGCCAACTGCAGCCGACGATTGACAGGGTTGCAAGACATGTGCCATCTTGGAAAGCAAAGCTTCTGCAGAAAAGTGGCAGATTAATTCTGGTGGATTCAACGATGGTTGCAACTGCTATCTATCCAATGCTGGTCCTAGTTTTGCCTCCCTGGTTCTTTGAGAAGGTGGATAAAATCCTGAGAAGTTTTTTCTGGGCTGGATCATTGGAATCTAGAGGTGGCCAGTGTAAAGTGGCGTGGAAAAATGTTTGCACGCCAAAACCCCTTGGCGGGCTAGGCATCAAAAATCTTCGAACCTTGAATTTGGCACTGCGGATGAGATGGAAATGGCTCGAGCTAACTGAAGATGGAAAACCGTGGCAAGGCCTGGAGTTCTCAATTCCGAAAGATGCAGAGCAGCTGCTTATGGCTGCATTGGAGTGTAGAGTGGGGAATGGGCAGCGACTGCGGTTTTGGTTAGATCCATGGATCGATGGACGCTCGGCAAGGCAGATCGCGCCCAGCTTATGGCTTCGTATCAAGCCAAGTGACAAAACACTGCCGGTAAAGGAAGCCCTCCAAAATAATAGATGGATCAATGGGATCAGGGGTCAGCTCACGGTCCAGGATGTTGCTGAATATCTGGACCTTTGGGAACTGGTTCATGATCAATTCTTGTCAGAAGAGGAAGACTTTGTCAGATGGCGTCTGACGGAAAATGGCAGGTACTGCTAAGTCCGCGTATAATGCATCCTTTCTTGGAAGAACAGCGGCACCGTGTGCTTCGGAGTTGTGGTCTGCCGGTGCCCCACTTTCGCAGAAGATTCACATGTGGCTTGCGCTCAAGAACAGACTGTGGACAGCAGATAGATTGGCAAGGAGAGGGCTGCAGCATCCACCACGCTGTCCGCTCTGTGATCAGGAACCCGAAGACGGTGAGCATCTTCTGGCCAGATGTGTATATGCACGCGAGGTGTGGTTTCTGGTGCTTCGTCAGGCTGGGCTTCAGGCTTTCACCCCAACTCAGAACACCTTCTTTGCCTCTTGGTGGAGCGAGTTGGCTACTACCGTGCCACAATCAAAGAAGGAGGTTAATGGACTAGTCATCCTCACTGCCAGGTTCATCTGGTTGGAGAGAAACAGCAGGGTGTTTGATCATATCTCCTCTTCGTCAGATGTTGTTCATGGTCGGATCAAGCAGGAGCTTGAGCTGTGGCGGATAGCAGGGCTGTGTGGAGAGAAGCGAGGGAGAGAGTAACCCTAGGCATTGAGCTGATTAGGACCTGCCGCCTGTGGCTGTGTCCTAGAAAACATTCTTGTAATTATGCCTCACCTTTCTATCTTAATATAACGACACGCGATGCTCGCGCATGTTCTTGAAAAAAAAAAGTTAAACGTCAGGTTGTGAGTTTTGACTTTTGACACGCTGACCTGCGTCGTCTCCCCATGGCCGGAGGAGCGTGGGCCGAGTTAGTCCAGATCCCAGCAGCGCGTGGGGGCGGATGTCGTCGGCGATGGAGCGCTCGCTGGAGGGTAGAAGGTTCGCTCTCGGTCACGGTGGTGGATCTGGTTATGTCTTGATTTTGACATTTTGCATTTCCTCGCCAGTTTCTGCCGTGTTCCATCCAGGCCGCGTCCTAAATCTACAGCCTTTCGTGCATTTGGTTGTTCGTCACAGCCTCCTCTCTTGAATAGTACATGACACTGCGGCAGCTGAGACTCAATGGAACGCAGCCAAACTCTCTTCCTCGTGATTGTCTCTCTCACGAATTAATCCCCAGAATTTCAATTTGTTTGTGCATGCTGTATTTATTTGTGCCTACAAGGTGTTTGACAGAAATCCAAGCAGGTTGTGCTCCTATTTTGTATCATAAACTTTTAATATTTTGGTTGAACATATAAGAAGAACCAAAAGTGAGTTGTTTTCTCAACTAATATGAGCCTTGGTTACCAGTTGTATTGATGTATATTGCACCTTTTGTTTTAATCGGCATAAAAGTATATTGCCGCCTAACATTGCTTTCATTAAGATATTTGGTGTACGTTTATTCTATAAATGTAGTTTAACCATTATCTAATCACAGGAGGAGTGTAGACCGCCTCCGTCAAAGAGAAGGATGAGGACGTCGAACCAAGCTGTACCGCTCGCCCGCTGATTCGCTGCATAAGCTATTGAGCTTGGTGTTCTAGTTTTAATATTATATAGTTATGATTGTCCCACTGCATTGTATCATGTGTTGTTGCATTTTCAGTAGTATTTGTGGTTAAGAAATTATCTAGTACAGTTTTTTTAGATTGTGTTTGTAACTATGTTGTATACATCTTTTGTTGGTCATGCTGATATTCGTCCCCCATATCTATACAGGTTACCTCTTTTTTTATGTTGTTGGATGCCGAACCATTACAAAAGAGTGAAATCTAGGAGGAGCTAGGCATTGCTTTGATCAAGGTAGAGCTCATGATCGCACCAATGCTGGCTGCTTTACAAACATCACTCTTTAATCTCAAATTCATTATGTATGGCATAATATTTTCATAGTTCGACCATGCTTAAAAGTGACTAGCACACAGTAGCTTGGCAGTTGCTTAAAGTTTTTGTCAGAAATTTCTATCTTTGATGCAACCATTTTCTACTATTAAGTACTGATGATGTTTACATGGTTTCCTATGTAAAATCATGCCACATGCAACCTTTTGCTTCCCTGCAGAATTTAGAGAATTCTCGCAAATTGCAATATATCTACCTCTTCAACCTTTTCTTCTTCTTTTGTAGGTTGGTTTTATTTTTTCTCATGTTTCCATCATAATCTTTGCCTCTCCTACTTAAATTTATAGCCATCCGCAAATATTTAGCATACTGCATGGTTCCTTTTATTTTCTTCGGGCAGCAAAGCCATACTGATTTCTAGACCAGGAACAGTGTTTGGTCTACTATATTGGGAAGTGTTAGTCTAATGCATTTGAATATTTATTAGTCACATTAATAGACAACCCCAGTTTCTATCCTAATACCTGCCTCCTATTTTAAGTTATATAAATGTGTGCAAAATGTTATAGCATAGTACCTGATCCCTTTTACTTTTTGCAGACAGAAAACTTGTATCTAGAATTCTAGACCAGGCGAAGCCCACGGTCCACTGTAAACTATGGCACCGAAGAGGCAACCATGTATATAATGCATTTCCCTTCGTTTTGACAGGTGCCCACTGACGTCTTGGCATCTTGCCTCTGGCGATCAACCTCGTCTTGATGCGGTTGCTCTCTCGACTTCCTCCGTCAGTGTTTGGTGGAAGCAGCCACGTGCTGGGGTTTCAAAGGAGCTGCGCGCCAAGGAATCATGTTTTGCCTCGTATGTTGCTTTGCACATCTGGAACGAGAGGAACAGGCGAACCTTCCAGGGTCGCTCGTTGATGGTAATCGGGGTGCTGCAGCTTGTAAGAGACGTATCCCTCTTAAGAGAGGTGTTTGGGAGTAGTTGCTTTTCCTCTGCTGTCCCGTTTCTGGGATGGACTGTTACTGAAAATTTCCTGTAACTTATTCCCCATCTTTAATGCAATGGCAGAGCTCCTGCCCGTTCACCGTTAAAAAACAAAAATACCACTGTTATAGCATTTTGAGATCCTAAATCTCCTTCACGTTCGATTTCCTCTTTCGTCATTCATTGTTTTTCACTCTTTCTTCATACCATCCTCATTCCAGCTGGTACTGCGGACGGAGCGAAGGGTGGTTCCTACGTTGCTGCTCTCACAAAGGTACAACTCTTCCTGGGCTGTTAACTCAGTTTTATTCGTTTATCTCCTATATCTCGGCACTTCTTACTGTACGGAAGAACCTGACCACTCAAGCCTGTATCTTTTTTTGCCATTACTTCTGAGAAAAATGCAAAGTCCACTATGTTCCACTCTGATAACAAACCATCTATTCTTACAGACTGCAACCATGGTTCTTGCAATGTTATTTCAGATTTTTTTGGGTACCGTCTATTACACGTGTACACTGACCATGTAATTCATGTTGGCCACAGGACTGATACTAAGTAATATATTTGGAAGAATGTTGTATGATTTGAAAATTGACACTAGCTTGCTGTTTATTTTTCCTACCATGCATCAATATACAGTGATATTGAAAGGGTTGTGTGTTTTGATTCTGCTTTACCTTTTGCTGAACTCATATCGCAGTGTGGTATATTTTTCCTGATTACTAGCTTTTTTAGTATGCCACAATGATGCGTCTACCCTTCTTCCTCGTGTAAAATAGAACTATGTTACTGCATTTTATTCGCCTAAACACCACATTGGAATATACCTGATCGTTGTCTCTGTTGTTACTCGACAGCTAATCGCATGGAGATTGTTGTCTCTGTTTAAGAAGCTGCACCTGCCCCCGCCATGCTACCAGACTCATATGGAAGGCAAACTGCTGGCCACTGTCACCTTCTACCCATCAAAAGTCTTAACGGCTCCTTTGGCACAATGCAACTAACAGGCCATTATGCAGAAACCTTAGAATTGGAGGCTGCACAGAATGATGCATCAACACAGGTTATACGGAACAGTCCGAGAAGAAGATACTTCAAGACTGTAACTTTGAGGAGCTTAGCAAGAAAAACAGTCTGAGGACTGTCATTTCAGACATGATGTTGAGAAGGACAGAAAAAATAGAGAACTAATCAGGGGGACAAGCAAATTAAAGAGGCTACAAGACGTTGAGATGACTTCATGGTGGATGGCGCTACAGCAAATGACAAGGTGTACCAATGGCATCAACTCCACTCTTTGGGAAGTTCAGAAAGGCACAGCACACCTCGACCAACTCAGCTTTGAATAAACGGTTCTACTTTGGAAGATGGGAAGAAATATCCGTATGATACATACACTCTGGTTGTAGCGAAGGTGATCAGTTCCCACTTCCCAGGTTACTACTCAAATCCTTGACCGACACCTCACTGGAAGAGTGACGTGTATGACCATGACAGCGACAGTCGGTACATCGTGGATTATCCTTCCCTGTATCTGCTCACATCGGTGCATCTTGACTTGCCCATCCTGTTTGGCTAAGCCTTCTTAACAGTCTATGCTTCTTGGTGTTCTACCTTTGTTTGTTTGTATATAGGTAGTTATGTACCAGGAAAGATCTGATGTATGAAACCTTATACATAAGAGCAATGTGCTTTGCTCTGTACCTAAACATTCACTATTATGTATAATATATTTCCCTATGCTCAATACATCTGTTTGACAAATGAGGATTTAGCAATCCATGGATTTATGTCTGACATTTCCATGCTTTGTGCTGTAAGACATGTTTTACTAACTATGGTTGATATATCAAGCGACTAGCAATACGAAAGGCTGGTGGCGCGTAACAATTAATTATACCTGATGTATGTTGCTAGCATAAGAGATATCAACTTGTTGTTCCCAAGCAGAGTAGGCAAAGGATTCAGTTTGTATCAGATCAGTACTGGAAGCTGGCCGTAAGAACCTGAAAAATGCACAAAATCCGCACTGTACTAAGAGGGAAGCAGTACTGGAGGGAAGTGATAGCTCCATGAAATAAGTAAGAATGCAAAATCCTAATCCTGCATCAGATAACTATGACGTAGATAATGAATAAAACAGCAATACAACACATTGAGGAAAACCAACGCATCTGCAATTAACTCAAGAGCCTTGCATCCACTGTCTCTGACGGCCGCCGCGAGCGGTGCATCCTCTGGAACTTCTTGGCTTCTTGGTTTGGAAGTTGGCTCCTGGCACCGATCGACATGGCCCAGGTAATGCTTCCAGATCCGATTATGAGCCTTGCCGGAAGTTCCAGCTGTGTCCTGTGTCCAATTACCCTTCGAATCAAATTCGGATTGCCGAAGCGCGTCCATCCTACCGATCATGGCAAGTTTCTGTGTCCAATTACGCTGGACTGAGCTGAATGCGAGTCGGACTCCACCGTCATTGCCACCACCATTGCCATCGAGTTACAGCTCCGGCGTCACTCTGCTTGACATCCACGCATCCGTGCCCGATTTCGGCTGCACCTCGGCTCGGCGACCTCCTGCAATCGATATAAGCCTACTGCCGCCCTGCAATTTGGGCGCACTCTCTCGCTGAACCCTCCTCCCATCCGTAGCCAGCACGCGAGCACCATGCCCGCGATCATGGCGCAGCGCCCGTCCGCCGCGCGCAACGACATCCGTCGTGAGCTGGAGCGCCGCAGGAAGGCCATCAACGTCGCCAAGGGGAGAGTCGTCAAGAAGTCCTCTGCCCCACCACCGCCGCCGCGCCTGATCCCGTCCGCCGGCAGTGCGACCCAGAAGCTCGCCAATGCGCCCAAGAAAGGCTCTGCCTCGCGTCCGTACATCCCACGCGTGCTCATCCCGACCGGAGCACCCGGCGCTGACAGGAAGATCGTGTACATGGACTTGGGAGAAGCTCCAAAGAGGCTAACGATGCCACGCCGAGAAGCACCGACCCGAGGTTCGCTACGCCGGCACCCAAGTCCTCCACTGCGCCAGCTGCCGCCACGAAGCTGTCCGCAACAACCGAGCACGACACAACCGGAGCTGAGAAGAAGTACACCAAGAAGCCCTCGGCCGCACCGATCAAGAAGGGCATGACCGTTAAGATCCGCACGCCGGCGGGGACCCTGCCAACGGGGGAGCGTCTCGTCATCTTGAACCATGCCGTCGTCGTCTCCGACGTGGAGGACGGCTATGTTGAAGTGGTCTACAAGGGAAACACTCACTACCCTCCCATGAGGGTCGCCTTGGACCAGGTGAAGACCATGCCACCCACCAAGTGATGAAGTGGAAGTTGTTCCTGAGCCGACCACCGCCGAGAGCCATAGTTTCTTGAGTCCCTGGTAGTTGTTCTTCTTTGCTTAGCTAGTTCTTCTAAACCATACATCTTCTAGTGTTATCTGAACCTTGCTCAGTCATTTACAGTTTTACACGGGTGGGTAGTGGGGTTTCCAAACTAAGGCAGCAAGATCTTTACTAAGGTATACGTCGCAAATGAAATTAGCTCCTTTTGCTGGTCCTAAATAGAAGGTTTAAGACAACGAAAGGAGAAACCAGAGCAAAGCATCAACACTGTTGCTACAAAATGCTACTGCAAATTAAGCATGAGAAAAAAAGCGTGGAAATACGCCCTCAATGCGGAAAAATAAATAAATCAAACTCCCGTTTGCTACCCGGTTTGCAGCAGTAAGAGGAGAAACTGAATGGAGTTTGCGACACCCTTAGTCGTGTGAGCTGCCTTAGTTTGGGGATTTTGCTATTCTTCGTGTAGAATTGTGATGCTTGACTTTGGTTCATATGCATTGGAATTTTGTTGAGTGGAGTCTGCATTGCCTAGAAGAAACCACTCATGTAAGCGTGGACAAAGGCTTAGCTAGTCAAGGATGTATCATCCTGTTGTTGGAATCGCTAGACTATCGCGGAGATTGCCTGTGCTACAGTAAACTCGCAAGAGGAATGAACGGGCACTTTTCTGGAAAGCTCTCAACACACACACACTCCATTCCTCCTCAGAGATAAGTACACTATACAATTTACATTTTGGTCCTTGCCAAACTTCTACCTTTGCTTACAAGTACTACCAACACTCCCCCTCAAGATGGGGCAAATATATTTATGAGCCCCATCTTGCTACATAGTTTTTCAAAAGATACAACACTAACACCCTTTGTTAATACATCTGCAAGTTGATTTTCAGATCTAACAAAGCCAACTTGGAGAAGTCCCTCGTCTAACTTTTCTCTTATGAAATGTCTATCAATTTCGATGTGTTTAGTTCTATCATGTTGGACTGGATTGTGTATTAACTTGATTACAGCCTGGTTATCACAAAAAAGTTGCAGTGGTCCTCCATCAAACAACCTAAGTTCAGATAATAGTATCCTCAACCACATCAATTCACATAATCCTGAAGCCATGGATCTAAACTCTGCTTCAGCAGTAGATCGTGCCACCACACTTTGTTTTTTGCTCCTCCAACTAACAAGATTACCACCAACGAAAACACAGTAGCCAGATGTAGACCTTCTATCGTCTAGGCACCCAGCCCAATCAGCATCAGTAAAACCCTCTATTTTTAAGTGTCCATGATTAGAAAATAGAATTCCTCTTCCCGGACAACTTTTAAGATATCTTAGTATTCCGTGCACAACATCTAAATGACTTGATCTCGGGTCATGCATAAATCTGCTCACCAAGCTGACAGCATAGGCAATGTCTGGCCTAGTGTGTGATAAATAAATTAGCCGACCAACTAACCTTTGATATTGATGTTTGTCCACAGGATCACCAGAATCTGCTAGAATACGATGGTTCTGCTCAATTGGAGTTGTCGCTGGTCTACAATTTAGCATGCCAGTTTCAGCGAGTAAATCAAGTACATATTTTCTTTGCGATAAGTAAATACCTTGTGATCCATATGCAACCTCAATTCCCAGGAAATAATGAAGAAAACCCAGATCCTTGACTTCAAATGACCTGGCCAACATCTTCTTTAGGAATGCTATCCCATCATCATCATTACCTGTGATCACAATATCATCAACATACACAATAAGGATGACAATCTTGCCACTCTGGTACTTAAAGAAAAGGGTGTGATCTGCATTGCTTTGTCGATAACCCATAGAGCATATCTCCTTTCTAAGTCGTCCAAACCATGCTCTAGGTGACTGTTTCAAACCATATAGAGACCTTTTCAGCCTACACACTTTACCCTCTGTTTCTTGTGTACCAAACCCAGGGGGAATCTCCATATAAACCTCTTCTTTCAAATCTCCATGAAGAAAAGCATTTTTAACATCCATTTGAAATAACCTCCACTTATTATTTGCAGCTATAGATATGAGAGCCCTAATGGTGTTCATTTTCGCCACTGGTGCGAAGGTCTCATCATAGTCCACTCCATAAGTCTGACTATACCCCTTTGCCACCAACCTGGCTTTATATCTTTCTACTTTTCCCTCTGAATTTTGTTTTACAGTAAATACCCATTTACAACCAACAGCCCTTTTGTTAGGAGGAAGAGTAGTGAGTACCCACGTATTATTTTTATCAAGTGCTGTCATCTCCTCTATCATAGCAGCTCTCCACTCCGGATATTGTTTCGCCTCCTGCCAATCACATGGTATAGGTAGAGTGGAATCTAGTGCATCTATAAATGATTTATATTGGGAGCCCAATGATACATATGAGACATAATTAGAAATATCATATTGAGATAGATTTGATGGTAATTTCCCTGCAGTGGAACGTTGCTGCTTTCTGCGAGCGATAGGAATATCTAACTCACCCAATAGTAAGGGAAGAATACCATCAACTTGAGGAGATGACTCATGCACATCTGATTGTGTCACACTTGGCAAGGTTTCTTGTGCTTGTACTGCAGGAGCTTCTTGAGCTTCATGATCACACCTAGATGGAATATCTTCCTTCTCAGATCGGTGTCTTCTTTTATACACCTGAACTTCTTGTTCTTCATTTGGTTTAGGCCACTTAACAGCTTCATTTGATTCATCTCGTAGCTCCCCCTGTGTCCGTTCCTGTTCAGCTCCTGATGTACCTTCATCTTCACCGTTATACATATCTGCAGTTGGAATCACTCCAACAATCATATTCCTGGATGCTGCTTCATTATATTCTTCACCTTTATCTCCCCCTGTCTCGTTGTCCAGATCTGTAGCATCATTAACATATAAATCAGGAAAGACATCAGTTAAATCTACTGGTTCCCCATAGAAAGGTTCATGCTCCCTGAACACTACATCCATGCTCACAAACATCCGTTTTTCTGATGGGCACCAACATTTATAACCCTTTTGTTTTCCAGAGTATCCCACAAATACACATTTCACTGCTCTAGGGTCAAGCTTGCCAACCGATGGTCTATGATCCCTCACAAAACATACACATCCAAATACCTTTGGTGGCACAACATATGTGGTTTCACCAGTTAGACACTCAATCGGTGTCTTGTTATTGAGCACCCGGGATGGCATTCTATTCATCAAATAAGCCGCTGTCATCATAGCTTCAGCCCACAAATATTTAGGAACATTCATAGCTAACATGATACACCGGGTGATTTCTAAGAGATGCCTGTTCTTCCTTTCAGCCAACCCATTCTGCTGGGAAGTACCTGGGCAACTAGTTTGATGGATAATTCCAAAGCTTGACAGATACTCATCAAATTGGTTATTTACATATTCTGTACCATTGTCAGTTCGAAATATTTTCACCCGTGCATCATATTGATTCTTGATTAGGTTGTGGAAATCCTTAAAGCATTCAAACACGTCACTTTTATTTCTCAGTACATAGACCCAAGTAGTCCTAGTGCAACAGTCAATAAATGTAACGAAAGATTTGTATCCATAAAGTGACCACACCCCACTAGGACCCCACACATCTGAGTGGATAGTTTGAAATGGCACCGTACTTCTGTGATCAGATGAAGTATATATACTACGGGTTAGCTTCCCATACTGACAGGCATCACATACTAGACTTTCTTTGCAAATTTTATTATAGAGATTAGGATACAACTGACCCAGGGTGTTAAAGGACATGTGTCCCAGCCTGCGATGATGAAGAAGAAATTCTTCCAATGGTGACTGAGACAGCACAGCAGCAGCCATAGGTGCCATATCATCATCCAAGTAGTATAGACCATCTCGCATAATTCCTGTCCCAAGGATTTTCCAAGTCCCAAGTTCCAGGAATAAACACCATGTTGGGAGGAAGATTACAGCACAATTAAGTTCTCTTGTAATGCAGCTGATGGATAGCAAATTGATTGGGAATGAGGGAACATGTAAAACAGGTGATAGGGTCATATTTGGGCAACATTTAACTGTTCCTACTCCCTTAATACTCTGGCCAGAACCATCAGCAAGTCTAACATTTTGCCCTGTAAAATCAGGAGTATAACTGCAGAAATCCTTATATGAACCGGCCATATGTTTAGACGCACCAGAGTCTATTAACCACTGTGTACCAGCCTCAAAATAACTTCCTTTCACAAATTTCGAAGTATTACCACAGGGGTTAGCAGATGTAGCAAATAGTTTGGTTGTTGACCTTTCATCAATGATTCCTTCCTTGAACTGAAGCCACTTCTTCAACTCATCAGTAGTCATTTGGACAGTAATAGTCTGAGATTTTCCACCATTTTTAGTTGTCCCCATTGCACTAACATCAGTAGGACGTGCTGCCCGACAGCGATTACAGACACCTCGGAATGCAAAATTTACATTCTCACATCTTGTATTTGGACACAGCCAATCCCCCTCTCGCTGCCATGATTTTGCAGTACCACTACCACATCCTTTACCTCTACCTGAACCATCGTCCCTTTGCTTACCAATCCCGGAAAGCAGAGCCTGATAATTTCCATCCATAACGCTGCAAATTTCCCTGGTCTTCCACTATCAGAATGCACAGCTCCTCACAACCAATAGCAAGCAGCAGCGGTCAGCAAGTGCAGGCAGCAGAGCAACACCACAGCTACCCTTCTTCTCTAGCAGCAGCACCAGGTCTACACCAGCCGCAGCAGGTCAAGCAGCCACCACAAGCAACCTCTCCTCCTCTGATGGCCCACAAGCAACCTCTCCTCCTCTGCAGCCGCCCGAGGACGAGGAAGAGCTCGAGCAGGGGCTCTGCCTCGGGTCCAAGAAGCAGCAGTAGCCGCGCCCGCACGACGCCGCGTCCTTGCAGCTCCCCTCGCGCAGCAGCCGAAGCCGTCCACCAGGTGCGCCGCCGCCTTCCTCCTTCCACCTCGCGCACAGCCGCTCGTGCACAGCTCCGCTGCCGCGACGCAGCACCACAAGCTCAGCCGCCGCTCCTCCACGCTCTCCACAGCAGCCCCGCCTTGCCGGACTCCTCCTCAAACCTGCTCTGATACCATGTTGTTGGAATCGCTAGACTATCGCCGGAGATTGCCTGTGCTACAGTAAACTCGCAAGAGGAATGAACGGGCACTTTTCTGGAAAGCTCTCAACACACACACACTCCATTCCTCCTCAGAGATAAGTACACTATACAATTTACATTTTGGTCCTTGCCAAACTTCTACCTTTGCTTACAAGTACTACCAACACATCCCAATGTAACCCTCCAAGTTCGGGGTCATGGACTCTTGTAATGTAATGAAACTCTCTGATGGAATGAATATCTTGTGCTTCAAATTGCTTTTGTGCCTTCAATACAATATAAAGACGTCATGAGGAATCTTCCATTGAGAAGTTTAACTGCTTGCATTGTCTTTTACTACTACAGAATGGCATCGACCAGTTTGAGCGCCATTGCTTTTTATACTAGATGATTATGATTGTTCAGGTTTTTAGCTTTTGGATTCACAACACCTTCACATCTTTAGTGGCAATTAGAGTAAAGACAAAGATTATGTATCAGCAGAATCTTCAGTTTGTCTGAAACATCATTTCCTGAAATATGCAGACATTCAGTGACAGAGAACCAAAATATAAAGCAAAGCAAGAACAGAGGGTTCCTGCACCATCTGCTTTTTCCTTGATTCCGTATAGGTTCAGGTTCTATGTACAGGCTGAAACTCTTGGATTTACCTTAAGTCCTGAACCTACATTTCAATTGCAACATCCCTTAATGGCTGCTAGCATGCATCACTATTGCAGCAAATCCGTTCGTAATTACCATCTTAATCTTTTTAAGGAAGTAAATCAAACATTCGGAGGTGTTGTGCACATCGAGTGTAAATAGTGACAACTGTAGATATTTTGGTGGGAAGAGGAGGAGCTCTCCTTTTGCATTAATAGGGAGAAATACTGTACATGGGCTGCAAAGGGCTTACAGAGTAAGAAAACAGAAAAGGACAGACTACCAATGAGGATTTCTAAAAATACAGCACAAAATGTGTTCTTTGATTCCATGGGTCTAAATATAAAATAAAAATGTATTCTTGTTATTTTCCTTTGCAGGGGAAATTGAAAGGTGTTCCTTGCTGTACTACTGGCCATTCTTGAACTACTGGCTCTCAGTTGGTGAATCAAACTACTAGCTCTTCTAGAACCTGAGGCTCCCTTTAGGTCTCAAGACGTCCTTGTCGAGCTTCTGGTACTGACTCCCGATCAGGCCAGAGCACCTCATCGACTTGTTCATTGTACTTCCCAGAGAACACTAGCAGAGTGTGTGCACTCACAAACTCGGAACTACAGCACCAGTGCAAATGTTAGTCCGGAAAAACAGAAAGTTTGTCCTGGTGGTTATCCCTCATCAATATCAACTGCAATCATAGTTGTTACCAATTTAGATGATAGATATGAGACTGAACCAGCTCCGGTAAAAGCAGCAACGACGAACCTGGCACTCACCAGAACGAAATTTTGCTAGTGCTCATGAGACGGGAGAAATTGATCGGATAGATTCCAGCTCATAAACCAATTTCATAACATATCATGAGGATTCAAGTCTCTTCCACATGATATATCCTGAAGACTTCCCAAGAAATAGTTAACCTTAGCGCCTGCAGATATCAAAGCATGAATTATCTTTCTGGTATCCTGATGGCAATAGGAGCATGTGAAACTTCGCATTACAAAGTACCCATGCCATCATGTTAACAATGAGTTTCTTCTTCAAATGAAACATATCCTTATTATTAAAAGAGATGAAGCCAACAAAAAGTTCATTCTCAGAGTCATGACAAATTGTAGATTGCTCATGCAAAAATACATACACTGTCTGAGCTTTACAACACTACCATCCACCCTTTTCAATCAATTTTTGTAGCTAAAAGACAGCACGAAATGTGTTTTTCGACTCCATGTGTCCAAAAATAAATATTTTCTTCTTATTATTTTCCTTTCCAGCGGAAATTCGAGGGTGTTCTTCGCTGTACAGAATTCTAGTATCAAAATCCCCTTTGTTCATCTGAATTACACAGCATGCGCAGACTCTCAATTGGTGAACCAAACTACTGGCTCTTCTTGAACTTGAGGATCCCAGGTATCTTTCTGAAGATGCCCTTGTGGAGTTTCTGGTACTGATTCCTGATCAGGCCAGAGCACTTCATGGACTTGATCATGGTACTTCTCATAGAATACTGACAGAGTGTGTGCACTCACAAACCCTGAACAAGAGCACCAATGTAAATGGTAGTCAGAAAAAATATAAAGATTGCCTAGGTGTTAACCGCTCACCAATATCAAGTGAAGTCATGGTTGTTACCGATTGAACTGCTTCAGTTTATGAGCTGGAGTCTGCCTAATCTTCTCGACTACAATGACACAACCTTATACATGACCGCATTTGGCTTCATGCCATATCAGCTTTTTTTTGAAGCTCGACTGTAGGGCAACCGCCCCACAGCATTTTCCATTTTCTCATTCAACCAGACCAAACTGTACAAACAAATTACAAATCATAATTAATAAAAAAACAGGGAACTATTATGTACAAAAACTAAGGGAGTCCATCTAGCCATGCTTGAAAGCTCTGAACATGTTTCACTTTCATTCTATGTCGAAGCAAAGACATGTCATGGATAAAACCACTCTTCCATCTGCCAAACGTAGGTCTTTCCTGCCTGAAAATTTTGCCGTTTCTTTGTAGCCAAATATGCCTGCATGCCACTATGATCACCTCCATTGAGAATACATGGCCAAAGCTTCTTCTAGCACACGAAAGTACTGTCTGAATATTATCTCCAACAATCCACTGAATTTGCAAATAATTCCACACACGTTGACTGAAGTTACATGTAAAAAACAGATGCTGTCTATCTTCATATGCTCTCAAAGGGCATAGCACACAGTGATCATTCTCTGCCACATTCCAATGCCTACGTTTCAACATATCCTTTGTATTTAGTCTATCTCGCAAGAGAAGCCAAGCAAAGACCTTGTAGTTCATTGTTCATCTCGATTCCCAGATCCAAGTATAGGACATTGGAACTGCCAAGTGTTTGAACACTTGAATATAAAACTGTTTCGCTGTGTATTTATCTCCCCAGTGAAACGACCACACATCTGATTCCTGACTCAAAGGATGCTGTAGCAGCAGAGTTTTTAAATTTTCCAATTCAACGAAAGCTTGCCGAGACAGAGGCAGGTGGAACAGAGAGGGCATGTCATCAACAGCAGCAAAAACAGTGGCTGCAGAAACGTCCTCATTCAGAGCATAAGAACACAATCTCGAAAATCTGGACTTCATGGTTATAATTGAACCATCCAACTTCCAACTATCAATCCAAAACAGGAAAGTATCACCAGTACCCTGCCTTACAAATGCGACACTTCTAAAATTGGCAACCAACTTCATGATATCCCTCCACCAATATGATTCTCTCAGATTATCAGCATGGGGGACCTTTACCATATGTTCAGTCAAAAAGAAGTACATCCTTGAATGCCCCAATGACTGACTTGAGCTTCAGCTGCTCCACGGCCTTTTACATTTTCTTAATTTACTTGTCCAGCTTGTTTCTCACTTACTCTTAACGCAACCTACACATAACCACCACATCAAAACTAGTTTAGAGAATGAGAGTAAAATCAGAACTGGATTTCCCAGAACATTGTCTCTATTTATTTTGAGTGAAGCCGAAGAGGTATATAGAATGCATACCAGATAATTTTCACAAGAAAATCTAAACTTAAGCACAAACAGAATACTTGTACAAAGTACAAGTGGAAGTGTTTGCTACGTAGATAAAAAAAAGTTTATTGGCTGCTAGATTTCAGATGGCAGAAAATAAACACAAACAAGTGTCTGAAAATGGGAAAGGAACACTTGAAATGGATATGCTCATAAAAGGCTCCCAATTTATTTGATGGGATCGTTTATGTTTTTTCTTGACAAATTAAATGTTGCCAGGAAAATAAGCCAGCTTATCCTTGGTATAAACAAGAACAATTCTAATAGTAGCCCCAACACATCACAGGACAACTTGAATGCTCAGGCAAAGGATTTGCATCAGACGAAAGATTGAACCTTTTTTAACCCGGCCGAGACCATTTTCCAGAGTGAAACAAATTTTTATATATACTGAGCTGATGGGTTTACAGCTCCTCAATCTCCTAAACTTGTTCGCTAATGCAGCTCCATTTGTGCAGAGAAGATGCCAATCCATATTGTTATTTTTCTCACGGAGAAATCTATGTGGTTAGTTGACAAAAGACAATAGCACAACTTCTGTTCTTATAGCTAACACTAAATACAATTACCTTTCACAACTACACCCAACTGGATGATAAGCAATGCAAAAGATAAAATAGGTTGGCATGATAGGTTTCATGGAAGTTTTCCCTTTTCTTTTGAAGTAAGAGCTGCAACGCTGAACGCCTGAAAAATACAAATATTACAATTGAGATGTTAATTAGTAGGTTGGAAAATTATAGAGCTGAGATGCTATCCGGGATTGGGATCCAGAATCAAAGAATATACAGATCAGGCAAATGAACGCCATGCCCATCCATCAGTATACCAATTATGTTGACACCAATCCATTGAGATGTCCACTACCAGTAGTCCAGTACACTGTACACTAGTAACACAACCAATTACTTCTATAAAGGACCGTAGCCTACCCGCCATTCCCCGCGTTTGCCCCTCCCGATCATTTTCATCCGTGCGATCGGTAAAACTGCCTTGCTGTTTCTACTGTGGCCGTCAGATGCGGTGAAAACGATTCTTACTATGCGACCGAGGGGCACAGGCGCTGACCTCTGGGGCCATTTTTCGCTGGGCCCGGGTCGTCAGCCGACCGTGCGCGGAGGGTTGTCTCGTCCGAGTAGTTGCTCGTCCCTTCACCGCACGAAGGGCAAGACAAAACTCGGGCCCGGGGGGTGAAACCCTAGCCCAATGCTCGCCCGTTCTCCTCCTCCAATCTCCTCCCTCTAAGGCGCCGCCTCTCTCGTTCCCGCTGGCTCCTGCTCCTCCCTCTCACCGAAGCGTGCCGCCGCCCCTCCCCAACTCTCCTTCCCTCTCGTTCGCCGCCGCCTTTGCTACCGGAGTAGGCAGAGATGTGCGCGGCTCCCCGTGGCGTTTGGCGGCGCTTGAGGCTGTGTGAAGGAGGCGGGGATGGAGGCAGGTGGAGGCCAGGACCGGGACGAGCGGCCGGTGGTGGCAGGGCGGCGGTGGACGGGCAGGGCCGCGGCGGCCGGGCAGGGAGGCGGCGGCGGCCGGGCGTGGCAGGGCAGCGGTGGCCGGGACAGTCAAGTAGGGCAGAGGCGACCGGGCCAGCCAGGCAGGGCGACGACGGCCGGGCCAAGGCGAGCAAGGTCGCCGCCGCTGCTCTCCCGGCGGAGCGGTGCTTGGCTGGGAGGCTGTTGCTCCCCTTCCCCTCTCTCTACCGAAATTTGTGAATCGAGAGAGATGCGACCACGGGTGGGGCAAGGAGGTGAGCAAGGGCGACGAGGGAGGCGAGCAAGGGCGCCTGTCAAGCTCTCGCGCTGCCGCTGCTCTCCCGGTGCAGCAGTTCTTGGCTGGGGGCTGGTGGATTGCTCGCCTTGAATCCCCAGTGCCGCGCAGCATGCCGCCTGGTGCTCGAGACCTTCTCCAATGGTGCGAGGATAGGTGCTGGCTGCGGCTGTGGCTGCGCCACGACGGAGAGCTTCTAGATCGGAGCTAGAAGCTCGATCTGATTCCGCACCGCGACTTCAAATGCATATTTCTTGTTTCTTTGATCTTTCTGTTGAACCATGGATTCATGGGTTAATTTGGAGCGTGCAGGCTAGGTCCAGCAGCAGGAGGACGGCAAGGTGGTGGACGGCAACATGCTCCAGTACGAGATGGAGGAGGAATTCCTCAGGGCCTTGCAGTCAATCTGGATCATGTACGACACATCTAATCTTCCTTGTTATTCTCTCCTTAGTAGGTGTCTTCTGATGATTTCTTTTTTTATTTGATTGGGTGTAGGAAGTGGATCGTAAATGCAACTAAGTTGGGGCTTCAGACAGGGCTTTGTGATGGTTGAATTGGCTGGCTGAGGGAAAAGTTCAGTAAAATATAGTCTCTACACTGGTTTAAATATATATATTTGATGCCAATAGTCTCCTCATACTTTCTGAGGGCTAGGGAAGGAAGCACTAAAGTGGCTGACCATAAATCCAGGTGATAAGCTATATGTTCACATCTCCGTTGTGTTTGGAACTTTTGATAAGCTGGATCGTGCTATGCAGGGCTCATGTTAATTATAATTTTTATCATCTGTGTATAGAATGTTAATGCTAAACTTTCAGTAATATTAGCTTCTCTTATAGCTTATAATATCTGCCTTATTAGAGTCAATATTTATGTCTGGTTATTGGATTTTGCATTGTTAGTGGTGACTTGGTGTATATTTGGTCTTCTACACTTTGTGGTCAATGTCATAATATCAGGTGATCAATATTGTCGTTGTATTGTAGAACTTGGTATCCTGCATCAAATGTCAAGAGTTGCAAGATAAATACATTCGTACTATGCTTAAGGGGTAATTTTCGTCACAAATGACCAATGTATTATCTAATCATTTCCATTTGCCATATGTGTCCTACATAATATGTGTCCTTTAGAGGTGCCTTTTGAGATATACTGCATGGTTTCATATTGACCCTATTTGCGATAATTAATTTCGATTATGTTTTAAATGACAAGGTCGGGTAGACTGGGAGCCTGAAGTTATGGAGGTACCTCGCAGCCTTTTGTCGATGAGGGGATACAATTCAAGATCAAGAGTATGCCAGATAATAAATTTAGTTACCTGAAACCTCTTATATAAAGCAAGTGCAGATTACATTTCAGTTTGACCAGGAGCCACATCCATTGCCAATAAGATCATTTTTGTTGCATGGTGAGTCATAGATCCTCCTCTCATGTTTGCTTTATTCAATATAATTGTCTTCAAGTGTGTTGTATATTCTTAAATCCGGTGAAGGTCTGTTGCTTGATAAATTCATCTCTCTCATCTCTCTTGTCTGTCAGTGTGGTGATGAATTTATGACCGTTGTATATGTTCCTGTGGGCCGGTAGTTGGTCTTTGAAATTAAGGTACTTTGATTTGGGGGTGTATGCTATTTACTCTAGCCCTACCATTCAGTAAGTGTTTTCTGGTTCAGTAATGCTTATAATTGTTTTCTTCTTAATCTTTACTTTATGTATACTGTTTGGGAATAGATAATGGATCTTAATGTGAACAATTGAGTTCTAAAGTCCTTCCAAAAAATATCTCGGTAATTTAAGCTTTTAGATTTTATATTCATGATTAATGTTCAGGAGTGTCTTGGTACCCACAGTTTTGGGGTTCTCCTTCACTAACTTAGTGCACTTTTCATATATATTGTATTCTGACATATCTATTTTTTTTTACCAATTCTGACACCTCTGCTTGACTTAGGTTCAAAAACACTATGGCCATTCAATAATGTAACTGAGTTTGACGGTGACTGTCCAGTGAGGATAAAAGACTCCTTTAAATTTGTGGGAATATTAAGTGTTGATGTATTTCTGAGTGGATACTATTCTTGCCATGATAAGCTTCACTCTGCCAATCCCACAAACCCCAGGTGAATATATCTTCTCTTTTGATTTCTCATCATGAGTGCATATGCATTTCCAAATACCTTTTATTTGTCGAATAAGAATTGCAATAGTCATCCTATTTTTAGACTTTGATCCACCGGTACAGCTATAGATCGGTGATAAATTGTGGATTTTTGGTGCAACCTGGGCGCTAGACCAATCTGATTAGACCCGTGTCCGCTGCAAAATGACAATTTTTTCTATATAACTGATATATGGAAGTAACTTTTTGTTTACGTGTGTTGTTAACTCCTGAGGAAAATAGTACAACAAGAGATTTAGGCTTCCATCGTTTTTCTTATAATTATCGCTCTAATGAATTGACAAATTAATGGTAATTTGACTTTACCTTTATTCAAGTGCCATTTCAATGTTTCTAACATGGTTTTTCACTTCATATGTTACGATTTTTTTAACTGTAACAAGGAACCAGGATGTCTCCTCTCTGATGCTCAAATGCTAATAGCAGCAAAGTAGAAGGCTTATTAAAGTCTATTAAAACCCTCTGTATTTAGTGTTTGAACTGATTATCTTTCCTACTTAATAGATAATATTTTCGTTTTGGTGGTGCACAATTCTTGGGTGTTCTATGGATTCCATTATATGTCTGACTAAAAGCCAGCGAGTCTCAAGGACTGTATTTACCCTTCGTAGATTTACACCATAAATCAGATTTACAATCTAGAATAGAGAAGAAACTGGTATTTCCCTCTTGCAGATTTATTGGAAAAACTGTATTTAATATCTTTAGCTTTAAACTTTTCTTCAGACTCAATTGGTTTATTTTCCATCTCCAGTTGTACTAATGGTTTATAGACCAAGAACAGTGCTTCATGGTATTGCTGTTCTTAATTCGGTGGTACATTTGATTTTAAGTTTTTTGTAAAGATAATAAAGTATTGGTAGATAGACCAGTATGTAATCTATATACATACTTTGTTGTTGGTATTAAAGTTGCTCTTCGGTTTCCTTTCTATATGCTATATGTGCCCATGGTTTCTGTGGCTAATTAACAAGTTTTGTCTAAATTTGTAGGGGCCATGAGACTAGAGGATCTTTGGGGTGATGATGCATGCGACTGATTTGGAAGTCAAAGTTGTTTGGGCCGTGGGTTGTAAGGGATGGACATTTCCTTCTTTGTCATAACATTTCCTCAGATAACAAGGTAATTCTTATAGACATTGGCTTTTTAATTGTGCATCATTTTCCTTTGGTAAATTCTCCACCCTTATAAATTACATATCTTATTTATGCTTCTGAAATTTCCACTAGGTTAATTTATTATATCCTGAGAATATGATATTACACATGTATTGTATATTGGATATTTTCTCATCATCTATTTCCACTAGGTTATTCTCGTGAACACAGCCTAAATTATGATGGTATGCATATATTGGGGACATAAGAAAATATGTGGAAGCTAGAAGAGAATGGTACTGCATGTTTTTCAGATGAAGCAGACTACATGCCTATAGTGTGCTCTACATGGGAACAAATGAGCTGCAGGTACTATTTCCATATGCGCTGCACTCAAGAAGCTAGACCTTCAGTTTACATTCCTTACCACAGAGGAAAACTGTCAAATAGTCCAGCACTGTCCAAATTTAGAAGTTCGAGGTATATTTCTTGGCAGATTATTAACTTTTTCTTGCTAAATTTCCTATTTGGAGGTTTGATAGTTTTCAGAACGTGTTGTTTAATTATAATTTGCTTTCCTTGTGAAAAAAAACAGGTGATGATGTTATTGGAGATCGAGGATTAGAACTTGTTGCACAGACCTGCAAGAAATTACAGACTAAGAGTAGAGAGAGGAGATGATGACCAAGGAGGTCTTGAGGATGAACATGGTAGAGTCACACAGGTGGGATTATTGGCTGTAACTGAAGGATGCCCTGATATGCAGTACTGGGTGGTGCATGTGTTTGACATTACAAACGCAACTCAAGAAGCCATCGACACGTACAGCAAAAACCTGAACGACTTCCCGACTTGTCCTGCTTGATAGAAAACTGCTTATAACCGTTGCCCCTTGACCATTTGGTTCGTGCTTCGCTGAGAGGATGCACCAAACTCCGAAGGTTTGCATTTTATGTGAGACTATCAGATCTTGGCCTTTCCAATGTTGGTGAATTCAGCAAGACCGCCCGCTACATGTTGCTTGGGAATGCTGGGAGTTCTGATGGACTGCTGGCGTTAGCATGAGGATGCCCAAGCTTGCAGAAATTGAAGCTGAGGGTCTGCTTCGGTGAATGTGCAATTGCATGATAATACATTTTATGGTTCAAATGTATATACATCTGGATTTATGTTTTGTTCTTTAAATCAACCAAGTTACAAGCATGTCTGTTTTGTTATTTAAATCAATAATTTTACGACTGCTTAATAATTGGTTTACTTGGACCTGCAAAAATGGTGTTGTTCTCTCCTATATGTCACCCACACACTTCGTAACTTGCTCTCCTTTTTTTTGCGTTCTCTTTTTGTCGAATGGATTGTTGCAGCCAAAGTTGCCATGTTGATCTTGGACTTGCTCAGTTGTATTTTATAATTAGCAATGTATTACTTCATTCAATTCATCTTGGGGTATTGTCTCGCTTCATGTAATGAGGAATATAAACTTATGGATCATACTTTGATGGCAACGAGTGGTGTGTGCTTACTTTTATAAAACTGCTTCTCTGGTTCTTCTTGCTCAATTGACATTTGTTTCACTTAAATTATCACCTTAGCTTGTACTCCCTCCGTTCCAATTTAATTGACTTGCTATGCATCATCAAATGTGGATGTATTTAGACATGTTACATCATTTTATATTCCATTTGTTAGATACATTTCCATATGTTTTAATTTAAATTACTTAGGATCTCTTTTTGCTGTCTTCCATTTGTTAGCATCTTATATTCCTGATTCATGTTTCCTCTGTTGCTTTAGGATTATGGCCATCAATGATCTATGGACAAAGCAGACCGAGAAGAAAAATGCTTATATTTTGTAAATATTTGCTTGGATTGTAATTAGGTACTTATTGCTTGGTATTTTATACATCAATGATCTGAATATTTTTCTATAGTTTTAAAAACTATTCACTGACATGAGTATATATAGTACAGAAGTACAAAAATATGCCCATGCATTAACTACATGCTTGCAAGCCTTTCATTTTTATTAGCTCTTCTAATTTTTGTTTTTCTTTGCTTTTTGTGGAAAGCTATTCTAAGTTCTTAATATGATCGATACACTATTCCTTCTATTGAAGTATCACCATTTTATATTTTTCATGTGTGCTTCGCTTTTGAAGTATTTCATCTTCCGTTAGGTTGTGCCATTGCAGGCACAATGCGATGTTGAGAAGATTTAGTCTTCAGCTTTCTACTACCCAGTTTCCATAGTGTAGCAGTTTCTTTGGATACAATGTGACATATCGAACGGAAAATGACCGTCAATTACCTGCCTGAAATCGGCTTAATTTCAATCAAATAATGGGTACCAAAATAAAGAGAGCCTATGAAAACAAATACGGTCGTTGTGCTGTTTTTTTTGTTATTCAGCTCAACCTGTTTTTGAGCTGCCTTTGTAGCTCAGTGCTTGCAGGGTCATCTGCTATTCAAGTGTTAAATGGAAGTAGGATCTAGAAGGTAGCAACTAATTATGAGTTTTATTAGAAGCATCAAGATTCTTGATTTCTCCCTTTGAATTACCAAATTATATCTCTGGACCATTTATTGAATGGTACCGGCTTTTTTACTGCATAAGTTTCATCAATATTGCTTTTATGCCATACTACCATTTAATAACACTGATTAGCTGCTGCTAATATCAAGAATTTTTTTGTATGCAGGTGGCTTTATAAGTGCATACAATCAATGCTGATTTATTTGGCCATGACAGTTATGTAACATGTATGGCACCGGCAGCATGTGAATTAGTCCTCAGCCAAGGTATTTTACCTATCGTCCACTATGTATTGTCGATGTTTGTGCTTGTTCCTTTCATAGGACAGTTAGTCTGCAGTTTGCACATAGAGAAATAATGAGCATTGTTAATCTGCAGTTTGCGCAAGAGAAATAATATATTAAGACGATGTGTCTTTTTTGTAAAAGGAACAACAGTTGTTTAGAGGCAGATTATGATGTGCGTTGTTCTATGCTTCTAGGTCCAGCGCAAGCATATCGAGCTTTGTTTGGATTTTCGAACCCCCTGCCACCGGGCATGCCGAGTGCTACCTCCTTTTCAGTAAAGCACATGATCCGCCTTCTACACGATATGCTCTATTCAGATGAGGATATGTCCTCGTTGAGTAAGATGGCACCTGACTCTTGCAGTTTTTCGATTAGTGATGCCTATTTACATCTTCAGCAAACAAGGAGCACTGGAGGTGGTTCTTTGTTTTGGACAAACAAAAACTCCCTTCGATTCAGATTGAGCTACTTGGTTTTGTTTTTTCTCAAATTCAGGTCTTCTGATAATAATATTAAGTTGTAGACCATGTAAACGTTTTCTGCCATATTTACTTGCAATTGTAACTTAAGCATAGCCAACCGATATTCTCTCCCTGTCTGCATGTAAAGTTTCATTTGTAGCATAATTTTGTGGGCTTGGTTGATGTACTTGAAGTTGGTAAATGGCAAGTCTTTGTTTTCGGTAACAATAGTTTCTTGATTATTGTCTAGAAGTTCTGAAATTCTTAATAGGACCCAGCAGTTTTTTTATGACCTAACTGATTTTGTGTGAGTACTATGCAGATCTCCAATAGCAGACTAGAACACTGAGTGAGTGAATAAACTAGGAGTTGGCAAGAAATCTGATGTAAGAATACTCTATCAACTGGTTCCTGGGTGTGAATAAACTCCTGCTTTGATGGAGGTTTCATGTAATTTTCAATATGTTGTAACTATAATCTAGAAAATACAGCCGGTTACTGCAAAAGATACTCAAGTAAAGAAACAAAAAGAGATTTTACTATGAACCGTGATCGTTTGAATGATTTTGCACTTCTCTATCCAAGATGGCAATTCCATCTATGAGTTGGACAGAGTTGCTAGCAACATGGTCTGAAAACTGAAGGTGTGCTGCTCTTGTTGCAGCTCTCTCAACCACGCCCAGGTGTGCAGAATATTGGAGGAACCATGAACTAAGGCACGTGCAGATCGTTGTCTTCTTAGAAAGCCATGGACAAGTGTGCTGGTGGCTGATCATGATTCATGAGAATAGAACACAAAAAAAAGGCAAGACAAGATTTTTGTAATATATGCGTCATACAATTCTGCACAAGACAAGACTTCTGCTTGAACTCAGAAAGGCTACGATGCAGTTGGTTACTCTCTCAATCTTTTGATATTAAGCTGACGGAAGGTCAATGGTTCTCTATCTGAATTTAGCTACCTTTGAAGCAAATGTTGTGATCATGAATTTTCCTATAGTTTTTGGTTTTTTCTTCACTAATTCAGTGCATGTTCTATATATTGTATTCTGATTGCTGACATTTTATGAAAACAATATGGACATTATACTGATTGTCGTATCGTCTTAGTGTAACTTCTTGATGAAATGGCTTTTCTATGTTGTCAAGATACTATAAGAGAGATTTGAAAATAATGTGAGTTTGTGTAGTACTGTAGTTTTGGAATGTCCCAATCAGGTGTTGGCATTTAATTCTCAGTTAGGATTGTCATGGCTCGCGTTATGAACTTTTCTGCTTGATGTGTAATCCTGCCATATTTTTCTAAATCACAAATGCCATATCTAAATATTACTCATTATAGTATTGCTCGAGTTGTGTCAATATGTAACTACGACAATCTCCCCTTTTATTCTGCAAGGGCTGATTTTAAGAATAAGCTATAATTTAGAGTCCTTTTTATTCTCATTAGCGTATGACAACAATTCCGGTAGTTGCGTCATCGAAATTTTTTGTGTGAGTTCGATGACATTTTCTTTGTCATCCTCTTAGTTATTTGTATCTTTTTTCGCCGGTCATACATGTCTTACTTTACTCTCAATTCCTCAGTCAAGTTTGTTTTAATTTGGTTAATAGTCTACTTAAGTACTGCAATTTGAGTAATAAATTATTCAGCTTCTGTCTACTTAAGTACTGCAATTTCTTAAGGATTTCATCCTTAGTCATGATTTTTTCACTACTTTGTGTGCATCTCGGATTTTACTTTTTCCATTCTTATTTCTTGGTTTTTTTTGGTTGGGTAACTCCGCCTACCATCTGTATTAGTTGGTAGCCGCTTCCAAGCCAGGGTAAAGGAGGAGGACCCGTTTTTCGGGTCAGCTTATTCTATGTACTTTATTCTCTGATCTAATTGGATGCTAAAATTTGTTTCTTGTGCTTGCATGTACATGTGCTACGTGCTACTACTCTGTTCTTTTTTGAATTTGATAAGCCTATGTCTAAACTTTGTCGACGCATGCCTGCTTATTTACATAGTGCAAGTGCAACGTTTAAATTTCCACTGTTTCTGAAACTATCAATTGAGACATGAAATGAAACGATTCTTTCTGTTATGTACATGCTTTATACAGAGTATGGGTTTCTATATGGTATAAGTTAAATGAATACAAATAAAATTAATTACTTTTCACCAAAAAATAAAGCATGTTTCAACAATGTGGTAGTTGCATCCGGCAGTTGCGCAGTCGCGCAACGGGTCATCTAGTTACAAAAAGCAGCAGCAATATTCTCCCTAGAGATAATGATCATTCCCATTAAGATTAGAGATTGCAGATAAGTTGCAAAGTCGTGTAACCTGTATAGCTAATGACCGGGCCGGAGACCATGGATATTCAGGAGTACCGTTGGATTCACAGACTCAGCGATCTTTGTCCTGGGCTCCTCGCCATGGCTGCAAATGACGGAGACCTATGGTGCCGCGTAGTATTAGTACTTGCCGTGACGAGCGTGGCCGAAGGAGGGGCATGTGGGAAAGGCACATCTCAACGGGGGATTGGCAGCGCATCGCGGCACTACCGCCGTTACTCCGCCGCCTGGAAGACATAGGGACGAGCACTACGGGCCGTTACTCCACCGCCGCAGGCGTCAGCGAGGCCGGGTGCGCCTATACAGCGCGTAACGCGATGCTATCATAGCGTCGCGTACCCTTGCATCCCGCAGCAAGCTAAATGGGCCTGGCCCATTCGTGCTTCTGCTTCTGTCTTTCGCGTCGCTGCTTTTTGGCTGACTGTTTCGCTCCATTTTGTGGTTTTCGCATGACTGTTTCGTCTCGTTCGGTTCTTAATTATTATAGGCTTCCTGTTTCTTTTGAATTTTGAGGACACTCAGGTTTTTCCTCAGTAACTTTTTAAAAATTGGAACTATTTTAGAGGTAGAACCATTTAAAATTTAAAAAAAGGAATAATTTTTGAAAATGAACCAATTTTAAATTTTGGAACCATTTAAAATTTCGGAACCATTTTATATTTCGGAACCATTTTTAAATTTTGGAACCATTTTAAATTTTGGAACCATTTTATATTTCGGAACCATTTTAAATTTCGAAACCATTTTAAATTTCAGAACCGTTTTAAATTTTGGAACCATTTTATATTTCGGTTTCATTTACAATTTCAGATCCATTTTAAATTTCGGAACCATTTTTTATTTCGGAACCATTTTAAATTTTGGATCCATTTTAAATTTCGGAACCATTTAAAATTTCGGAACCATTTAAAATTTTAGAACCATCTTAAATTTTGGAACCATTTAATATTTTGAAACCATTTTAAATTTCGGAACCATTTTTAAATTTTCGGAACCATTTTAAATTCCGGAACCATTTTAAATTTAGAACCATTTTAAATTTCGGAACCATTTTATATTTCCGTTCCATTTTAAATTTCAGAACCATTTAAATTTCAGAACCATTTAAAATTTCGGAACCATTTTAAATTTTGGCACCATTTAATATTTCAGAACCATTTTAAATTTCGAAACCATTTTTATATTTTCGGAACCATTTTAAATTCCGGTACCATTTTAAATTTCGGAACCATTTTATATTTCGGAACCATTTTAATTTCGGACCATTTCTAAAAATGGAACTATTTTTAATTACGAAACATTTCTAAAAAACGGAACTGTTTCCATTTTTATATATGAACAATTTTCAAAATGGGACCATTTTTAATTTCCATTCACTGACATTTTTTGTTCACTTTTAAAAATCAGAGTCATTTTCAAAAATCGGAATCATTTTCTAAAAGGAACCATTTTCAATAAAAAAGAGGAAATATTTTTCTAGAAATGAACCACTTTCATAAAATTGTAACAAATATTATCAAACCGGAAATATTTTAATAAATCAGAACCATTTCAAAACGTCGGAATTAAAATGGTTTTAAAATTGTTCCAATAAAAAAACTAAACTAAATAATCAGAAAACAAAGAAATGAAACGAAAAACAAAAAAGAAACGGAAAAGAAATTAGAACCGAAAACCCCGAACTGAAGAGAAGGGAGGATAATGATTACTGAACATACAAACGATCGTAGTCTAGCTGCCAGCGTCCTTTCCTCGCACATGCACGTTCCAGGTTCGAGTCTCCGCTCCACCAATTTTGTTCTCTTTTCTCCAGCGAGAAGAACTAATGGGCCGGCCCAAAATAGCGCGGGAGGGGACGCGACGCTAACATCGCGGTACGCGAAATATAGGAATTGCCCTTTAGGTCGCGGTACGCGACGTTAACGTCGCGTCGCGTACCTCTCCTTCGCTACGACGCGGTAATGGGCCGCGGCCGAGTGGCTCCTTCACGCGTTGACTGTATCGCTCGTTTGACTCCTTCGATCGTTGTTTGTTTGAGTGTTTCGCGCGTCGTCCTCAACAATATTCAGAGCTTCATGCGCTGTTTCATTGTTTGACTGATTTTGGAAGGAACTAATCTTCGCTGTCTAAAACTATTTTTCCCGGAAAAGAACCGTTTTGAATTGCGGAACCATTTTAGAAAATGGAACCATTATTTAGTTTGGAACCAATTTCAAATTTGGAACCATTTTTAAGATATGTAACAATTTTCAAATTTGGAACCATTTTGAATCTGGGACCAGTTTAACAAATGGAACCATTTTTAAATTTGGATCAATTTCAAATTTAAAACCATTTATTAATTTGGAAACATTTTCAAATTTGGGACCATTTTCAAATATGGAACCATTTTCAAATTTGTAACCATTTTTAAGATTTTGAACCATTCTTAAGTTGGGACCATTTTTTAATTTCGCCACCATTTTGAAAAATGGAACCATTATTTAAGTTGGAACCATTTTCAAAATTTTGGGACCATTTTTTAATTTCTGAACAATTTTTGAAAATGGAAACATTTTCCAAATTTTGGGACCATTTTTAAATTTGGAACCATTTTTTTTATTTCAGAACCATTTTTGAAAAGTGGAACCATTTTTTTATTTGGAACCATTTCCAAAGTTGGAACCATTTTCAAATTTGGAACCATTTTAAATTTTCGAACCATTTTCAAATTTGAACGATTTTTTAATTTTGGAACCATTTTTTAAGTTATAACCATTATTTAATTTGGAACCATTTTGAAATATTGTTCATAAATTTCTTCTGTTCACTTTTTAAATCTGTTAAAAAAAACTATTGTTCACTGACCTTTTTCTGTCAATTTTTAAAATCTTTCAAATAAATTTTTGTTCACTTTTAAAATCGTTCAAAAAAATTATACTAGGTATTTTAAAACAAAAGTCTAATCTTTTTGGTTTTCAAAACAATATACTAATTTATTTTGCATGAGCTACAAATAAAATGAGAGAAGAATGAAAGACGGATTAAGCGGCAAGATCATCGAAATAATCTACTGCATGAATGGACTAGGCATAGCTAATTAAGCGCATGCATGGATTTCGCGCGTCGTACTCACAGCCATGCGCATGCTGACCCAGCAGCCCCACGTTCGCATGCATGCACCACGTTTGCTAATTACTAGGCGAGAGGAAGAAAATTCGCCCATCAGCACTGTTTTAGTTTTGCTCCATGCCTCCATGGGTTGCTGCTGCCAAAGAAACAGTCACGCGAGAAAAAGAAAATTAGCGCGAAACAGCAGAGAAAAGGTCGTCAGCCCGCGCAGCAGACATCGAACGCGGGACAAGAAGCAGTGATCAAACCCACGAGCGAAGCGAAGAAACAGTCTAGCGCGCGATATTGGGCCGGCCCAAACCTGTCGGGGGTACGCGACGCGACGCGACGCTAACGTCGCGGTACGCGACCTATAGGATTTGCCAGCGAGGCCGCAATTGTTTTTTAGGTAAGGGGAGGCTGCATTTGAGATAATGTTGGGCCTGGTTAGCGGAATGGAATGGTACAGAAAGCCCAGTGAACGAGAAACGGGCCGATTCATGACAACACGCGCAGTTGTTGAGTGGGAATTTCGTGCTCCACCAGTGATCTCACTGTTTTTAAAGATCGAAAATTATGTATTTAGATGTTTCAAAAAAAATCTGAAAAAACATGCATGTTCTATATATCCTTCAATCATGCAAAATTTCAGTGCATAATACTTTGGTTTTTGAGCTACACAAAAATGATCATTGTACAGATCTGATTATGATGAACAATGTAGTTTAAATCTCCAACTTTTGTTGTTTTTGTGTAGCCCATAATACAAAATATTTCGTACTCTGAGTTTGCACGCTCATAGTATATATCTTTGACAACATGAGACATCTTATTCAGTTTTTAAAAAAATATATTTATTTAAATATTATAAATTATGAAATTACTCAAACTCGGGAGTCAAAATGACTTTCCGAAAATTGTTCCAAATCGCTTGGCAATCCATATCGAGGAATCTCCCATGGATTTGTTGTAGACAAGAACTTCAACAAAGAAAACTAGGACAAATTTTCTCAAGAATTCAAAGAATAAATTGTTCATCAACTGCTGAAATGTGGCATGAACATTATTCAATCTAAAGGATATGACTAAATATTCATAGTGGCCCATGTGACTTGTTAATGTTGTTTTTGAAATATCCAAGTAGATTGATTCTAATTTGGTGGTACCTTGAAATCCACCTTTGAAAATATGCTTGAACCTTGAAGCTCATCTAATAGATCCTCTTCACTATAAAAGCTTTCAGTTGTCTGTAATTGACACAAAGTTAGTTTTATCCTTTTTCCTTACTAAGATAGCAGGGATCGACACAAACTCCATCTTGTTTGGCTAAACCTTCTTAATTGTATATGTGTTTCGAGAGAGGCGTTTTGACTCCTAGGTGCACATGCACCTTTATTTGTAGTGCATTTTAAACATATTTTGGAGTATCAAGAAATTGAAGAAAAATGTTCCCCTATAGATTGCAACATCCCATGTGTTCACAAAGTTGTTTCACGAAATACCGATATTTTATATGCTTTGGGTAAAAAGACAAATTTTGGTGCTACAATAAGCCTTTTCACGAGAAAAGTTTTTTGTCTTTTTTACACATGCCACAAAAAATGTTGGATTTTCACGAAACGGCTTTGTAAACATATAATTCAGAATATGCATCCGCGAAGTTTTATTTCAGAATGTTTTGATATTTTGAAATGTGTTTTCCAAACCAGGTGCATATGCACCGGGAGACAAAGTGGATTTCACATGTGTTTCCTGATGTTCTACCTTGGTTCTTTGTATATACGGTAGTGTAGTTATCTACCATAAAATATCTGATGTATGAAGCCTTATAAATAGGAGCAATGTGCTTTGTTTTGCACCTAAAGATCCACTATTATGTGTAATATATTTCCCTATGTTTAATACATCTGTTTGCCAAATGAGGATTCAGCCATTCATGGATATTTGTCTGACATTTCTACGGTTGGTGCTGTAAGGGCATGTACAATGGAGAACGCTTAGTTAGGCGCTTACACGATTAAAAATAAAGGGCAGGAAATCAATTTATTAGCTAAGCGCTGGCGCGTGCAACGCTGAGTGCTTATCCAGTCGCTAATGAAATTGGCTAAGCGCCCGCCTATACAACGTGAGACTCTAGCGGTGCTATGCTGACAGAAACAGAGCGTCCCAAAAAGTCGCTAGGGAAATAGCGCCTGCGCATAGCGTCGGACGTCTCCGGAAATCATGGGTGTGGGAAAAAATTGACGAAGCGTCGGCGACAAAACAAGCGGCGACGCAAAGCCAAATCCTGGGATCGACCGGGAATTATGCATAACGGCCAGGAAATCGATCCTAGCGTCGGCTGTTAGCGCCCGCGTTGTACATGGCCTAAGACATGTTTTACTAACTCTGGCTCATATGCTGATTTATCAAGCGATTACAATACGAAATGCATCTGCAATTAGCTCAAAAGCCTTGCATCCACCAGCTTCCTGAACACCTCCCTGAGTCCCTGGCACAGTCTCTGACGGCCGCCGCGAGCCGCACAGTCTCTGATGGAATAGAACGCCTCCGAGCCGAGTATGAGCGGTATCGCTGTTACGAGTATGAGTCCACGGCGCGATCACCCTTCGAGTCGAACTCGGATTGCTGAAGCGCGTCCATCCTCTGAACTGAGCTTGGTATCCACGCGACCACACTTCGCTGCCTGCGAGTCGGACTCCACCGTCATTGCCACCGCCATTGCCATCGAGTTACAGCACCGGCGTCACTCTGCTTGACATCCACGCATCCCTGCCCGATTTCGGTTGCACCTCGGCTCGGCGACCTCCTGCAATCGATATAAGCCTACTGCCGCCCTGCAATTTGGGCGCACTCTCTCGCTGAACCCTCCTCCCATCCGTAGCCAGCACGCGAGCACCATGCCCGCGATCATGGCGCAGCGCCCGTCCGCCGCGCGCAACGACATCCGTCGTGAGCTGGAGCGCCGCAGGAAGGCCATCAACGTCGCCAAGGGGAGAGTCGTCAAGAAGTCCTCTGCCCCGCCGTCGCCGCCGCCGCGCCTGATCCCGTCCGCCGGCACTGCGACCCAGAAACTCGCCAATGCGCCCAAGAAAGGCCCTGCCTCGCGTCCGTACATCCCACGCGTGCTCATCCCGACCGGAGCACCCGGCGCTGACAGGAAGATCGTGTACATGGACTTGGGAGAAGCTCCAAAGAGGCTAACGATGCCACGCCGAGAAGCACCGACCCCGAGGTTCGCTACGCCGGCGCCCAAGTCCTCCACTGCACCAGCTGCGGCCACGAAGCTGTCCGCAACAACCGAGCATGACACAACCGGAGCTGACAAGAAGTACACCAAGAAACCCTCGGCCGCACAGATCAAGAAGGGCATGACCGTGAAGATCCGCACACCGGCGGGGACCCTGCCAACGGGGGAGCGTCTCGTCATCTTGAACCATGCCGTCGTCGTCTCCGACGTGGAGGATGGCTACGTTGAAGTGGTCTACGAGGGAAACTCTCACTACCCTCCCATGAGGATCGCCTTGGACCAGGTGAAGATCATGCCACCCACCAAGTGATGATGAAGTGGAAGCCGTCCAGCCTACCACCGCCGAGAGTCCTAGTTTGTTGAGTCCCTGGTAGTTCTTCTTCTTTGCTTAGCTAGTCCTTCTAAACCATACATCGGGTGTTAATTGTTTCTTTTAAGTTCTGCAGTTATTCTACTTAGCAGCTTCTAGTGTTATCTGAACCTCGTTCAGTCATTTGCAATTTTACACGCGTGGGTAGTGGGGTTTCCAAACTAAGGCAGCAAGATCTTTACTAAGGTATAGTACGTCGCAAATGAAATTAGCTCCTTTTGCTGGTCCTAAACAGAAGGTTTAAGCAAACGAAAGGAGGAACCAGAGCAAAGCATCGAAACTGTTGCTAAAAAACGCTACTGCAAATTAAGCATGAGAAAAAAAGCGTGGAAACACGCCCTCAATGCGAAACAAAAAATCAAACTCCCGTTTGCTACCCGGTTTGCAGCAGTAAGAGGAGAAACTGAATGGAGTTTGCGACACCCTTAGTCGTGTGAGCTGCCTTAGTTTGGGGATTTTGCTATTCCTTCGTTTAAAACGGTGATGCTTGACTTTGGTTCATATGCATTGGGAGTTTGTCGAGTGGAGTCTGCATTGCCGAGAAGAAACCACTCGTGTATGCGTGGAGAAAGGCTTAGCTATTCAAAGAATGTATCATCCAAATGTAACCCTCCAAGTCCGGGGTCATGGACTCTTGTAATGTGATGAAACTCTCTGACGGAATGAATATATTGTGCTTCAAATTGCTTTTGTGCCTTCAATACAATATATAGACGTCCTGGGGAATCTTCCATCGAGAGGTTCAACTGCGTGCATTGTCTTTTACTACTACAACAATGGCGCCAACCACTTTGAGCGACATTGCCCTTTACTAGATGAATGTGATTGTTCAGGTTTGTAGCTTTTTGAGGTATAACTTGCAAGACCGTCTCATCTTTAGTGGCAGGAATTAGAGTAAAGAGAAATATTATGTATCAGCAGAATCTTCAGTTTTTCTGAAACATCATTGCCTGAAATATGCAGACATTGACTGAAAACTCTTGGGTTTGCCTTAATTCCTGCACCATCTTATTTTTCTTTGATTCTGGATAGGTTTGTATGTACAGACAGAAAATTCTTGGGTTTGCCTTAATTCCTCAACCTACATTTGAATTGCAACTTCCCTTATTGGCTGCACTATTGCAGCAAATCCATTAGTAATTACCATATTACCATCTAAATACTTCTGTGGAAGTAAATCAAACATCCAGAATGTTGTGCACATCAAGTGTACATAGTGACGACTGTAAAATTTTGACAGGAACAGGAGGAACTCTGCTTTTGCATTAATAGGGTGAAATGCTGTACATGGGCTGCAAAGGCAGCTTACAGTGTAAGAAAACAAAAAAGGACTAAAATTGTATATGGCCTTTTCAGAATGTTGTGCACATCAAGTGTACATAGTGACGACCGTAAAATTTTGACAGGAACAGGAGGAACTCTGCTTTTGCATTAATAGGGTGAAATGTTGTACATGGGCTGCAAAGGCAGCTTACAGTGTAAGAAAACAAAAAAGGACTAAAAATGTGGATTTTTAATCTGCCGAAAAGGCCTTCCGTAGAAGCTGAGAATCCTCTTTGATTAATCTTGTAACCTTGGTAGCAGAAGATTGTTTTGCTTGGAAAATGCGCCTGTTCCTCTCCTGCCAGATATAACAAGCAACGTCGCAGATCAGAGTCTTATTCTCAAGTTCCTTTGCTTGGTTGTACTACTGGCCATTCTTGAGGTACTGGCTCCCTTTAGGTATCTTGCTGAATACGCCCTTGTCGAACTTCTGGTACTGACTCCCGGCAAGGCCAGAGCACCTCATCGACTTGATCATGGTACTTCTCATAGAACAGTGGCATAGTGTGTGCACTCACCAACCCTGAATCAGAGCACCAGTGTAAATGGTAGTGAGGAAAATAATAAAGATTTCCCAGATGTTAATCCCTAATCAATATCAAGTGAAGTCACGGTTGTTACCAGTGTAGATGACATATATGAGATTAAACCAGCTCCCGGTGAAAGCGGCGACGACAAACCTGGAAATCACCTGAAAGAAATTCTGCTAGTGCTCGAGGGACGGGATAAATTGATTAGACAGACTCCAGCTCATAAACCGAATGCATAATCTTATCGACTAATGGCACAACCTTATACATATCCACATGAGGCTGCATGCCATATCGACTTGACCATATGTTCAGTCAAAAAGAAGTACCTCCTTGAATGCCCCGATGACTGACTTGAGCTTCAGCTGCTCCACGGCCTTTGAAATTAGCTTGATTTACTAGTCCAGTTTGTTTCTCACTTTCTCTTAACGCATCCTACACATAATCACCACAGCAAAACTGTTAGAGAATAAGAACAGAATGAAGTGGATTTCCTAGAACATGGCTCTGTTTGTTTTGAGTGCACAAGCAGAGCCAAAGAGATATATAGCATGCATATTGCATACCAGATACTTTTCAGAAGAAATGTCAACTCAAGCACAAACAGAACACTTGTACAAAGCACATGTGGAATTTTTGTTACATCGTTCTTGAATGGGAAATCACACCTTTTGGTCCAGATACTTAGTTGCAAACACCATCACTGTTCGACCAGCACACTATTTTGTTTGAACTTTTGAGCAACACAGACTTTGTGTGGCAGCAATCATTACGTAGGTAAAAGATAAGTTTGTTGCCTGCTGGATTTCAGAAAGAACACTTGAAATGGATATGCTCATAAAAGGCTCCCAATTTATTTTATTGCATCTTGTATGTTGTTTTCCTTGACAAACTAAATGTTGCCAGCCAGGAAAACAAGACAGCTTATCCCAACACATCACAAAATTGATTTCTACGACCAGTCCCAACACATCACAGCTCACAGGACATAACTTGAATGTTCAGGCAAAGGATTTACATCAGATGAAGATTGGTCCTTTTTAACTCGGCCCAGACCATTTTCTGGTGTGAAAGAAAATTTATATATAGACAGAGCTGATGGGTTTGCAGCTCCTCAATCTCCTAAACATGTCCCTAACGCAGCCCCATCTCCTAAAATTGCAAGGGTAACTGAAACCCTTCGAACAACTGTATTTCAGATTCAGAGGAGTACCGTTGGATTCAGAGATTCACCGAGGCCGTAGTGGACACAGATTGGCGGTGCAGTGAGGAGACAGCTTAGGTAGTAGAGGTCACGGTGACGCCATATCCTCCGACTTCTTCTCTTTGTCCTGGGCTCCTCACCATGGCTGCTGCAAATGACCGAGACCTATGCCGCCGCTTAGTATTGCCGTCACGAGCGTCGCCGCAGCCGGTGATAGAGGAGGGAAAATCACATCTCGGCGGGGGTTGGCAGCGCATCGAGGCTGGTAGGGATGAAGGAGAGACGCCCGTTTACATCGCCTGGAAGACGAGGGACGAGCACTATCGCCATTACTCCGCCGCCGCGGGCGTCACCGCACTTCCATTTTCGGTGAGGGGAGGTTGCATTTGAGATAATGTTGGGCCTGGTTAGAGAGAACGGCCCGATTCATGACAATACGCGCAGGTTAATCTTGCATGATCAGCTGGGTAGCGTTACGTAGGCCCAATAGACTTGTTTTCGTTCATGCCAGTATATATAGTAGACCTTTTACGAGTGGTGATTTCGTACCCAGTGATCCCGATATTTTTCGAAAAGTAAAAAAGAATTACGATTTCTAAACTAAATTTAAAAACTTAAAAGCAACAACTTGAAATGCTTTGTGTTCTGAGCTACACAAGAATGAAAAAAAATGTGGATCTAAGTATGCATTCTAAAAATCTCTAAATTTATCATATTTTGTCATTTTTTGCGTAGCTCGGGATACTAAATATTTGAGCTTACTATTTTGCATTTCTGTGGAATGCACTATTGGCTACATCCTGGATTTTTTTCATTCTTTTTTAAACTCGTCAATATTGTTTTTGAAATTTTTGTGCTTCCACCCGACTTTGGTATTTTTTTTGTTCATTTAGTTTTCTTCTTCATTTAGTTTCCCCATGGTTCCTTTTTCATGTGTTTAAAAGATGATTTTGTTTTTTCAACTTTTCTTGGTTCTTTTGTTCACGTTTGTGCAAGAGAGAACATTGTGTGTATTTCCTTTCTTTTCACTTTTTTTAATGGTTCATATTTTAGACTAGATTTTTTGTTATTTGTTTGACACTAATTTTTATTCTAAATTTTCTTATTTCACAATTTCCGAGCTTTCTGTTCCATTTAGATTAAATTTGTATTCCTCTTGTAGCGCTCATTTGTTCCACGGGCAAAAATATTCTTAAGTTTTGTTCCGGGTTATAATCACTCAATTAGTATCCCTGCCGTGGCGGTAAATTGTTTTCCAATTAGTATTAATATTGTGTTCCGCTTGAAATTGTGATTTATTCCACAAAGGGTTAAATTGTTTGTCCTTCTAGTACAAAATTGTGTTCCACTTGTAGTTGTAGACGTGACTTCCTCCGCACGTCTAAATTTTAGTTCCAATTGGTACATTCCTCTTCTAGTTCTTTTAGTCGTCAGGATTTCACGCGGAAGACAATTGAGATGACGTTGGGGTATTATAATAACAAACGATAAAATGCATAAGTTTATTTGACGTGATAGCCCTCACATATAATATCTGCAGTTTTGACAATTCATAAGGAAAAGAAAGTTTCAAATAGATGTATCATTTTGCTATGGAGATATTTTTTTGGCCCAACTATTAATTAAGTAGGAGTTTAACAAGGTAGAAAAAACAAGTTATTACAACCAGTCTATTCTCTTGGCATGATTTGACAAAAACGCTTTGCTTCGGCGGCGACTCAAAGTTTAGCCTCAGTTTTCCAAAATGACCATATGGGACGAATATCATAGGGGGAAACGCATAAGGGACGAATGCGTTATATCATGTTAACATGATAGTTGATATATTGTGTTAAGCTATTTGCAAACCTTTCTTATCAGGAAAAAACAGTAGGAAAAGGTCGCAAAAGTAGAAAAGGCAGCCTGATTCAAGCATAGCTGTCTAGACTTTATCAACAAGCGGAACGCATTACAACATTAACAATGACAACGTTACAACATACAGAAGCCTAACAAATGCAGTGGACCAGACGAAGCCTGAGTGGCATCAGAACGGGCCCTGCTTCTCACCTTGATTTAATCCTCAGAGCCAGCAAACACATCAACGACTCCACATAAATTCCACCACTGTGACGGGGACCGCCTGAGAAGTGGCAACCCACGACGCGCTCCCTTCAAATCAAATTGAAACATGAGCCCGGGAATATTTCAACGACACTTTACTCAATTAGCGTCAATTGAAGAAACTAAACAAAAATGCTATCTGTACTCACCTCTGGGCGAGAGTTATCGTTAACTTTATCAGCTTCATCTTCAGAACTCACCCGTGAGACCACCTCGCTAGTGATGCCGGCATTTACCGAATCATCGAGTGCCCGTGTTGCTGTCTGATTGTCCTCGACGAAATCACGAGCTACACTTGCTGGATCGGATGCCTCAACTATGCCGCTCTCAATAGCCTCTTGAAGTTTATCATCTTCATGACCAATTTCATTCTCGTTGCTGAAATCATGACCTTCATTTGAAGCAGCTACACTCTGGTCTGTCTTTGCTGGGATAATCCGAACAGCAGGTACTCGCTGTTCATCAAAATGCTCCGGGGTCGTTACACTAACAATAAGCAATTCGGGCACATTCTCTTCATCTTTTTCTTTGGTGCTCTCTTTATTATGTTCATCTAGAACCCTGCCATGGACTGAACCATCTGAAGATGTCAATAGTCCGACTGTCTCATCTTCCGAAAAAGAACTGTCAAGTCCCTGATCTCCTGTTTCATGCTTGTCAATGAAATCAATAATTTCATATGGAGTAGAATCTGACAACTCCTTCCTATCTTCAAAAGCTTCTTCACCATATTCTTCATTTATGTCACTGATGTTATGATGAGATGAAGTATTTGATGGTATAACCATATTTTGATTGCTTCCAACAACAAAGTCTTGTGAGATCTCTATCACTTCGTTCATGTGAGGCAAATCATGAATTTGAGGCGAATTAAGGGAATATACAGATGGAAGTGAATCACCTGATGTGCTACTGCTGACCAATCTGACGTTGTGTTCATCCATAAAACCATCTACAGTCACATCTTGTACCTCATGCCTTCCAGAAAATTCCTCAAACATACTCAAATATTTGACAACTCTCTCGTTGCTGGCAGTACACACCTCGCAGTTGAAAGAATCATCAGTGGAATCAATCCTTGTTATGTTCCGAGATAGTTGAGAGAATCCATCGACATGCACCTCTTTAATCTCCAGCTTTCTAGCACCACCTTCAGCTGTAGCAGAATCACCAGTCAGCAGTTCTACGGCATGCTTCACCGGCTTTCCTTCATGCACACCGGCTTCTCTGCGGTGATTATCGACATGGTCGCTGGCATGGCCAAAGCTGCTGCTGTTCTTGCAGGATTCATGGTGGCTATCCTTGTCCAAAAGGGAGGCAACGAAATAGAGCAAGGTGAAGCAGACAAATGACGCCACAAAGGCAAGCACGGCGAAGAACAGCACAAGAGGAATCAGCACGCAAGAGAGCAGCGAGAGGCGAGGCAGCCACCGGAGGAGGGAGAAGGTACAGACCCGCTTTCGCGGCAGGTGGTAGTGGACGTGGAAATGGCGGCACCTGCCATGGCCTCCTGTTTCCCCTCTCAGTTTCCTCCTTCCAAAGCTTATAGCCATGGCAGCTCCAAGAGATAATTCTTCAGCAGCAGAAGTGGCAAGGACGAAGCGTGGCTTGTCTCCTCTCCGATTGCTTTCCTGGCAGAAATTCGAACTCGGTATAAAGGAGGACGACTCTTGCTGGGTTTCATGATGTACTATCTGAAAGCTTCCACTATTTGGGACCCGCCAAGAAGATTTCAGGTTGAGGCAGGAGGCAAAGACGAGTACATGGTTTATAAAGCCCTTGTTTTCTGATTATGATGGGTCGGGTAAAGTTGGGTCATGGATCTTATCCGCACCAAGTGTGTTCACGAAGAAGCCAAGGAAGAAAGGTGAGCAAATTGACATCGTGGCCATGATATTGGCTACTGGGAATTTATCAAGTCTTAGTCGCGCAAGCAAGCTGTAACTATAGTTAAAAAAAGCAACTCACAAATTGAGAAAAGTCGGGGAGGTGGATGTCGGGGCGGCGGCCCCGGATGGTGGTGGACGTCGAGGCGGCGGCCTCGGTCCCCACGCTACGACGGATCTATGAGGCATAACCGTTGTTTAGCGTGGGTTTGAGTGGCGACCTGGATGAAGACTGCGTGGACAGAGGGTTCGTCGACCTGACTGGATCGTCTTCGGGCAATGCGAAGGTGGATCTGATTGCTACGCCGGGGCGGCGGCCTCGGAACATGGTGCTTTTGGTGACGACCTGGATGAAGACTGCGTGGGCAGAGGGTTCGTCGACCATGACTGGATCGCTTTCGGGCAATGTGAAGATCGATCTGGTTGCTTCGCCGGGGCGGCGGCTCCGGAACAGGTGGTGTTCGTTGTGGCGTTTGGTTGACATGTGTCGTGTGGGCGACGGGTCGCATCGTCTGTGTATTGTATAGTTTGTATGTTTTTTGGGCTCGGTTTCCCTTATAAACTAAGTCGATTCTATTCTATCTGTTCGAGCGGTGGATATAGACCACCTTAAGCTAAAAAAAATTGAGAAAAGTGTAACCCGAACGAATTACACTTTTCAGAAGAAAATTGTTGTTACACTTTATATCTGGTGACTCAGACTCAATAATTCTCAGTTGTCTAACACTTATATGGACAATAAAATTATCTATCGGCATGAAATTAGATATGTTTCTTGTCAAACCGCCAAGCAGCCAATGAGTTCGGCCATTGCATTATAACAAGATAGTTTCTCGTTAATTCGAGAAACTCCTGGTGAAACCGCGTGCAATGGACCATTGACTAGCAAAAGGCCAAGAGCACCACGAACCCGCTGCCGACGCAACACAGTCAAGCGCACACTCAACACAGACATCGGAAGACCCCCACAACGACGTTAAACATCAACCCCGACTTCACCGCGACCAAATCCAAGCGAAGACCCCGAATGATGTTACCAGGAACACGCGGGCCACAGACGGGCACCACCACAGCTACATGGCAGCTCCGATTTCAGCGAAATCATCGTCATTTCAAAAGGATTCCCCCACCACATGTTTGTACCTCGGTAGACCACAATCAGAAGGCGGACGGCGACGCTGATTAGGGGCTCGAAAAGTGACGTCTCCCACGAGAGAAATGACACAAACACGTCGCCATTGCCTGATTCAGGAACACCTAGAATCTTAGGTTTCCCAGGGGCATTAGGAAGTGCTAAGGCCATAATGCTGGGATTCCTTGAAAGAGGTGAGTCGAGTCCACAAACATCGTCATCACTTCATTTGCCCTCACCAAAGGAAATTTTCACCTCCGTCGTTAAATCTCCGCCAACGCAAAAAAAAAAACTAACCCGCAATGTTACAATATTACTACGATATATACTACGTACCGTATAATATACGAGCATCTCCATCGGCACCTCTCAAAGCACCCTCAAAGTTTAGTGGGTCCGGACAAGAAAAACGTCCCGGGGGCACCCACTTTCGGTCTAGCACCCTCGATAAACTGTCTACGCACACCGCCTCTGTCATATTTTTTTAATACTACATGGTATGTCCTCCCTCTTATGTGGCTATGTGGGTCAATGTGGCATGGTTTTTCACTGGCTACAAATATAGAACGATGTAATCTGACATTTTGTTTGATATGTTGTTCGAAACACCACTATGAACCGGACATGTGTCTGATACCAAAAAACCGTGTCTAGTTTGAGGCTGCACCTCCAAAATACAATTTTTCAATTACTTATTACTCCCTCCGTTTTTTAATATAAGATGTTTTAACTCTTTACTACATTCTCATATATCTAGACATACTTTAGTGTGCATGTTCACTCATTGCAATATGTATCTAGACAAAATGAGGCATAGCTAAAACGTTTTATAATTATGAACAGAGGGAGTAATATTTAGACTAGTCCGATGTATATTTTTAACTAAATGTGAACTCTAGAATCCTAATTATAAGTTTGGCACCGCACTGATTTGAGACTAGATCCGCCAGTGATTTTCGGGGGTGCAGGTGGAGATGTTGTGAGACGGACCAATCGGTCGTCGGGGCCATAGCATGGGAGGGTTTGCATCTACGAACCGCATGATCTAATCATAGCGTTGCCGCAGAGTGGCGGACGGTGGACAACGTGAATTCAATTTGCAGCATCCGCGTCAACACTTTTCAGTAGGGCTGGAAATAAAACTCGAAACTCATGAGCTTAATGAGTACTCGAAAACTCGGCTCAACTTGGCTCGAACTCGGACACTAATGAGTTGAGCCAAGTTGACATTTCTTGCTCATTAAGAAAACGAGTTTAATGAGTCGAGTTACGAGTACTCGTTAAACTCGTGTAACTCGTAATATGGCTACGACTATCAGTTAGTGGGCTAGTTCATTGAATGTTTTCCTTCATCAACATGAAAGACAAATTTCAAATCTATAATGCCCACATTATGTAGGCCATACCTACACAGGAGCATAGCCAGTAGGCATATCTAGCTGTTATTTTCTATGATGTTGTCAATTTTTATGCAATTGGCCATGATTTGTTAATCAATGTTTGAATATTTTAAGTTATGCTATACTATGGACTAATCCCACCATACACGTTTATGTTGTTGATGTTTATTGCCGTGCTTAATGAGTTTATTGAGCCAACTCGAGCTTTTATCGAGTCGAGCCAAGTTGAGGTCTTGTGCTCGTTTAGTTAACGAGTTGAGTTGAGTTGGCTCGTTAACTAATGAGTTTTTACAAGTTGAATCGAGTCAAATCGAGCCGGCTCGATATCCACCCCTACTTTTCAGAATCCATCCAGACTTTGAGCACACGCGGCACACGGTTCTGCCGACGGTGCTCACCACGTCGAACTAGTACAAGCCAATCTCGATCGCTTCCTCAGCCGTTCCAGGAATCAATCTGCTATTGCTGGTTTGGTCTTCTTGCCCGATTTCAGGTATGAGGTTGTTCTCTTTGATCTGGCCGGCCATGGCGGCGAGGGGATTGAGATGGGCACCTCGGCTACCTGGGTAATTGGTGGAAGACTTGATTTGTTGGTGCTGGGTGGTGCTGCTCTGTTTTATGCAGAGACTACTCATTTGGTCAGCACCAAATCATTCTGTGAGCTTCATGACTATGTCCCTGGCTGTTGTGTTTGGTATCCAAAGTTTGCTGATGTGCATGATGGTGAAGCGTTCTCGCTGTTCGGGACATGCCGGAGACGGATGAGATCGTCTCTGCTGCGGTTTCTCAGATTCAACGGTCGAGAACCTCCTGTATTGAGCTCGGTGAAGGACATTCGAGATCTACAGCTCTGTAACAGCCCAAAGTTCGGAAACCTAAAAACCAGGGTAAATTTTTCGCCTTTGTGTTGCATTGCATCATGGCATCCAATATTAACTCGCTAAACAACACACAAATGGTTTTGGCACCATCTAAAAACAAATGGCCAACTTGTTCAATTACAAATTCAAAACGTGCGACTGGTTTCAAATTTAAAAGAGAAAAGGACTAGTCCGTGTTGGAAACAAAAGAGCAGGGGGCTCTGTGTAAAAAAGGGACACTAAAGAAAAGGAGAGAGAACCCCCAACCAGCCCACTCCCTCCATCCTCACTCTCCTCTCCTTTTTCTCTCCCCATAGAGCTCCAAAAGCTAGCTCCCATGGCCGAGCTCGCCGCCGTTGATTGAGGAGTCCCCGAGCGAAACGAAGACCGCCATTAGCTCCGCCTCGCCGTCCTCTACCTCTCCACCGAAGGAATCGAGCCGGGAAGCCTTCAATCGCGCTCACCGTCAAGTTCTCCGCAAACCACCGCCGGAGCTTTCCCGAGCGATTCCGGCCGTCTCCGTCCATCTCCGGTCCTTCCAAGCACCCCCCCCCCCCCCACGAGTTCAGGGTGAGCAAACCCTCCAAATGCACCGCTACATTTCCTCCCTTTCCCTCTATTTCGTCGAATCACCGTAGCTCATTTTCGTTTTGGTCGCGTTGACAAATCCGGTGTCCAACCCGGAAATTTCCGGAACTGAACCCGGAATCACCCGGTACCAGACCCGGAATTTTCCGGATTCTATACCGGATTAGTGAAATGGCTACTGGACTCGCACGTCTTCACCCGGTTTATACCCGGTTTACACCCGGAAATATTTCCGGATGAATTAAATTCCGGTGCAAAACCCGGATTTCACCGGATCTGAAACCGGATCTGCACCTGGTGCCAGACCCGGAAATTTCCGGACTGGGATCCGGGTACCCCAGTTTTTAACCTGTTTCAATTGTAATGCTTTCTAACCTGAATCCCCCTCCTAGTACCTGTTACAAGCATGTCTAATCACCCTAAACCTTGCATCTCTCACATGGTCATGTCATATCATCTACAAGTTAAATCCTAGGGTCTCAACTACGTTAATCAACAAGTAAAGATGATTCCTTACTTAACTCCACGGTGTATTCAAAGTGTGTCCCCACTAAGCACCCAAACTCCGTTTAAATTGAATAGTTGAATCATCCTCCTCTCGGGGATTTAAATTGACATGTCATCATGTGTTTGTGCATTGCATTTGCTAAAGTTTGTGTGGTGATTGATTGTTCCTCCGTTGCTATGCCTCGATAGATCCAGCAGCCGGGGTTACACCGCAATACCCCGACGATCCGTACTACCAGCACGTTGAGCAAGGCAAGCGTAATCCCCCCTCTGAGCATGTCTTATCCTATTTTCCGCAAATATTTTCTCCACTATAATATTGCATGCGGTTCTAAATGTCTTTTTGCTTGGATTAGAGTATCCTATAGAATGCATTAAGATCCCGATGCCAATGCCTGTTTTCCCCTCCTATTACCATAGGTTTGCATTGTTGGCCTGATATAATTATTATGCTATGCAAGTGCTTAGCCATGCTTAGTGAATTGCCTAGTGGTACTATGGTGGTACATGCTGGAAACAGGTGTTGACTTGTGACAGCAATGTGATGATGGAGAAATTGTGGAGACATGGATAATAAAATGCTAAAAGGTGGGGATGAGAGGCCACATGGGATGTGGTGGGTTGTCTCGTTCTCACCGCCTAGGTGCGAGTTCTGGACCTCCTGAACCAAGACTGAGCGCGCTTCCTTTCGGTGGGGTATATGGAGCCCTCGTCGACCGACTAACTTGAGCGGGACTAGCCAGGGTCCTCTAGTTTGGCTTTCCATTTGCGTGTGCGTTGAGATGGTGGCCAAGACTGAGACGAGGATGGTGGTGTTTAGGAAAATGAGTGGCCACAGGGCGGGGTGTGTGATCCTGGCAGCCCTGTCCCCACTGATGATCCTGGGTTAGTCCTTAACAAGGTAAAGGTTGTAACCGTTCCCACTCAGCCGGCTTTCCCCGGAAGAGAGCTACGTGTAGGCAATGAGCCGGGCGGTACCGAAGGTAAACACAGTGTACCCCTGCAGGGTTAAATCTTTTCGAAAAGCCGTGTCCACGGTTACGGACGACTTGGGAATGGACGCTGATCATAGAATAACGTTAACGGAATGATTAAAACTTGGGTACTAGAGGTACCACTTCACGATTGTAAGGTGAGCTTCCTCGAGGGTGATTCGGTGAGGTGCCTTTGATGAACAGGTACAGTGGTTGATGGTGGTAAATGGTGAGAAAGGTGATGAAAGAAAGAGTTACTTCTTACCTCTTTTGAAAACTATTTCTGTTTAGTCGATGCCTTTGAGTTATGTTTTCCTTAAATAAAATCAGCTTTATGCAAAAGAGCCATAAAACCTTGAAAGCTAATCATCGAGCATATATTAGCTCCTAATCTTGCGAGTTCGTCGAACTCAACGTCTTTGCTTTTGTTTCAGAGGAGGACTTCACCGACCTCGAAGGTGGGTTCTTTGTGGACGTCGACGAGTAGTCTGGGGTTCCCAGGTGGCAGCTTGGGACATCCTGGAACAGCTGGCGCTGTGATGTTTATTTGCAGGCCTCTTAGTCCATAATTTGGTTCTTGTTGTTTAGAACAACACACTTCGCTTCCGCATGATGTAATGTTGGGTCTGTGACCTCTGGTTGTCATTTGCTACCTTTCTCTATTTAAGAGTTGAACTATATGATTTGTGTCGTAGAGTCTGTGATGTGCCAGTTGTTCCACAGTCTTGATCTTTCTATTATGCTTTGATAATGTGTCCGGTGGTATCGGATAACCGGGGACACAGTATCACTGTATAGCAGTCAGGTCAGGGCGCCACAAGCTCAATCGTCTACCTCGCAGGCGTCTTCCAACTCGATTGCTGGTTGAGCCGCTGGCTCTACGGTTGGATAGATTGCAAGAGGCCCCTGAAGATTATGACTGCAGGTTTTCCGTGTCCGAGTTCTCGACGGACTGCCTGACAGGCTCCGGTTGTTTTCTTCTGCTTTGCCATCTAGTCTATTCGGTAGTTTTTAACTCCCAGCTAAGCATGTTCCTGTCGAATGAATGTTGTAATCACTGTGCTATAATTCGTTGCTGATGTAATGACAGTGGTTAACCTTTCAAAAAAAAAAATCTCGATCGCCTTTCTTCTTCGTCTGCTGCCAGCGAGCCAAGAAAGCCGACTTCCAGAAGCCGTCCATTAAAAATCACCCTGAATCCGCCCTGATTCGCAGGACCTCCTTCCTTTCCCCACATTCCTCCCTCCTCGAGATCGCTGCGCTCTCCTCCTCCTCCGCGCCGGCCATGATCCAGCTGCTCTTCGCGCTGCTGGCCGCCGAGGCGGGGCTGGTGGTCGTGCTGCTCTTCCGCACGCCCGCGCGCCGCCTGGCGCTGCTCGCCATCGACCGCAGCAAGCGCGGACGCGGGCCCGTCATGGTCAGGACCGTCGCGGCCACCATGCTCGTCGTCCTCGGCTCCAGCGTCTACAGCATCGCCAAGATCCGGCGACGCGAGGGGGACTTCGCGCAGCTCACGCCCACCGACCAGGTGCTCGCCAGCAGACACCTACTCGAGGCGTCGCTCATGGGTATGTTCATATCTCTATCCTCGTTGGGTCCTTGCAACTCATCATCAGTTGGGAATCTTGGATGCCCTCTTTTGGGTAAACTTGCACGGTTTGGTAAATTAGAGCAAGAATTAGGTTTGCAAAATATGCTTTATAATATCCTTGTGGCGATTGAGAAATTTATTTGCAGATAGAATCTTCTATGAGAATAGCGCATGTGGATTTAGGACTCTGTTCAATTTAGACTGCCTACTGATACATCGATACTTTGGAAAGAAGAATGTGTCAGTTGATATTTATAAGTGTGAAAAATCATTTGTCAAGAAAATTGAAGTTTTTGTAAACAAAGAAATTGAATTCGGCAGTTACTAAAAGAATCTTGGGCATAATTTGGTGCTATACATTGATATTTATATTATTTGGCGCTGCCAACATCTGTCGTAATAAATTTTTGTTCTCATGGAACGAAGTTAGGATTTATTGAAACAGTTAGTGTGGTCTTGACTTGGAAATTTTGAATCCCACATGCCCATGAACTTGGATCAAAACAGATAACAGATATGCTTTGAATTTTGAAGGACATGCACATTCTAGTTTCTGTTTTAAGATTCTCCTGTCAAGATTTAGTACAGAGTTAAAATATGTATACTTCTATTTCTGTTAGTGTATTCTCCTTTCAAGATATTTATTGGGGACCATTTTCTTGAAAGTTACCTTTTGTTCTCAACAACCTTGTTCATCAACAAGTTCACAACATATATTTCATGTTGCATAGTCGAAGTAATCGACAGTAATTGGTTCATCATGATTCCTCCTTTGGTGCATAATGTAACCACATAAATAAATTCGCAATCACATTCTGGGACATTGTTGTTTTGGCAGACAGTGATATGAATGCTCACGCTGACCAGTCATTCCCCCCATACCATCACACAAGTAATGTAGTGGGCTAAGTTGTTCAATTGTGCTTTCAAATATCTTTTCCCGTATAAAGATGAAACAGTGGCGGTTGTCCATGCACCTTTAGATCATTTATCCAGTTAGGGTTTGATCAGTCTTGTGTCGACGGGTGACCCCCTAAATCTCATGCACTCTTATTTTACACAACACTTCCCGTCGCCGTCGGCTGTTCATTGACATACTATAGAACTGAAGAAGCATGTGGACAAGTATTTGCAAGAGATAAATCATCAGCAGGCAAAATCTGAGCCTTTTGAGAATGAGCCTGTGAATCAGTGAAATATCCCCTCCGTTCCAAAATGTAAGACTATTTTTTGTTTTATCCTGATTCGTACGTACCTAGACATGTTTTAGGTGTTTCGATTCACTCATTTAGCAACGAATCAGGATAAAGGTAGAGAGACTACAAAGTCTTATATTTAGGAACGGAGGGACTAGGTTTTTACTATCTACCTTTAGGAATGGAGGGACTAGGTAGATAGTCATTTAGCAACGAATCAGGACAAAGGTAGAGAGACTACAAAGTCTTATATTTAGGAACGGAGGGACTAGGTTTGTTCTATCTACCTTTAGGAATGGAGGGACTAGGTAGATAGTCATTTAGCAACGAATCAGAACAAAGGTAGAGAGACTACAAAGTCTTATATTTAGGAACGGAGGGACTAGGTTTTTACTATCTACCTTTAGGAATGGAGGGACTAGGTAGATAGTCATTTAGCAACGAATCAGGACAAAGGTAGAGATAATACAAAGTCTTATATTTAGGAACGGAGGGACAGTTTTTACTATCTACCTTTAGGAATGGAGGGACTAGGTAGATAGTAAATCCTTTCATTCCCTAGCAAGCTGGGGTTGATAATTAATCTTTGAGTTTAATTGAATCTTTATGTATAGCGGGGGTTTTGATCTCTTTTCCACAAGAATCTATCCAATAAATACATCATTTATTTTCAGATGAAGTACAACAAAATTACATCCTGGACATACTTTTGCATTTGACATATCGAGAGATAATATTGTCTGGATTTGAAGCCATATACTTGTACATGCACGGTTTTTTAGCCTACTTTCTAGATCTTCACAGGATACTGATGGATTGAATCAGCCCATGGCGCGCCAACGGTGGTGTCGCTGGGCGACCTGATGCACTCCCACACAGCGCTGTTGCACTTGAACCCAGACCCGAACCCGACCATCCACAACCGGTCACCCTTCTGCGTCCGTCCCTTGGCTTCGATGTATGCCAGCTCGTACCACAGAGAACTGCTCGAGGTATTCCCGAATCGGTGAAGTGTCATCCGCGACGGCTCAACGTTCTCATCCGACAAGCACAGGCTACTCTGCACCGCGTCGATCACTGCCCGGCCACCGGCATGGATGCAGAAGTGCTCGAACGCTGTGCGGAAATCAGGCATGTACAACTTGATCTTCCGGCCCAGCAACTTCCGCGCGGCGAGCGACAGCGCAAAGAGCAGCTTCTCCGAGGGCGGGAGAACCACGGCCCCTATGGCCACGATGTTGGCCTTGAGAGTCTCTCCTGCTATGGCCACAAGGTCCCTGGATAGGTTCACTCCTGTCTGCCCCTCCTCGTCCTCCTCCTGGTACGCGCACCGGTACGCCCTGTCCTGCGCGGCCGTGAGCGTCCGTACTATGTGCGTGAGTCGGAACCGGGACTCTGACCTTGATGTCGAAAGAAGCACGGCGGCGGCACCCATGCGGAACAGGGCAGCAGGCAGCAGCATCGCCCAGTTCTTTCCGGTGTAGTTGACGAATGACGTGGTCTCCGTCGACACCACGACGGCATGTGCACCCCGCGGTGCCGCCTGCAAGAGGTTCTTCGCGACCTCAAGAGCAATCACGCCCGCGCTACACCCCATCCCGGAGACGTGCACGCTCCGGATATCGTGTCGTAACTTGTACCTGTTAATGATCATGTCGGCCAGGCTCGGCGTCGGGTTAAACGCTGTGCAATTTGTCACGAGTATGTCGATGGCTTCTGGACTTATGTGCGTCTTGGCGAGCAGGTCGTCCATGGCGGCGAAAATTACCTGCTCCGCCTCGTCGCGGCTTGAGCTTAGGCTGCAATGTGGCGGGATGTTGTGGAGGCACGGGTGGAGGTAGGTCTGGTCGCCGAGGCCAGACCGCTGGAGCATGCGCGTCAGGAACCGGAAGCTGCCATCGTTCATGTATGGCGCAATGCGAGCGTGCTCAGTGAAGGAGCCAATGGACACGCGGCAGTTGGGCTTTGGCCGGCAGCACGCGTAGTCCACGAGGTACACGCTGCGTGGGCGGCGCATAATGCAGAGGGTGGCCAAGGCAAATGGAAGGAATATGACGAGGAAAATGTGAACCTGCTGCAAGCCATGGAGCCGGGAGAGGATCTCGTCGTGCCAGCTGCACGGCTTTGCGGAGAAGGCCAGCAGCAGTGATTGGCACGACGAGGCCGAGCAGGAAGTTGTTCACAACCAGCTGGTAGAGTGGTTTTAGGTGCTTGCTGAGGTTGGACTGTGAGCTCACCATGTCTGCTGAGGTGCGTGACCTGTGGATTACGAGTGTCGTTGTTTTCGGCATTGATTTATATGCTTAGCGGACTGAGCTTGGGACAACTTAAAGCACACTGCCCGACTGTGCATGCAACTGTTTTGAGCAGTGCTGTTTTGTGCTGGCAGCCGACACTGTCATTACAATGTCATGGAGAAAATATTCCGATCCAAAAGTTCTGTAGTAGCCTTTAATACACTTCATGGTGCTCTTTAGAAATAAATGAAGCACATGCACCGTCCTTCGAGATATTCTATCTTGCCAGAGTTCGCCTGGATCAAATTGGATTATTAGTTCCTGATGATATGATATTGTTTTCGAAAAACGGGTATACACGGCAGCTCAGCTTATATATCGATAGATGCACACAACCATATATTTATTTTAAGCTTTATCTTGCAAAAATTCTCCTGAAAGGTAAAACAAGATGAGCCCTGCCACATAACGTCTCCCCTTCTCTCTCTATGAGTAGGCCCAAATTATCATGTAGTCTTATAGTTATTTTAATCTAGTCAACATAGCATATTTACACCTAATACAAAGACTTCATTTGTCATTTTAATGCTAGATTTGGTACAAGGTAGAGGCCGTTGTGGGACGCATGATTGTGGGTTTTTAAAAGTTGGCTACTAAAGCCGATATAAGTATATTGTTTCGTTTGCAAGGAATTGATACTAATATGTCTGTTTCAAAAAATGTGTTCGGGAAATGTTCCCTTTCCTTTTTTACCAATCATACTGTAGCCTTTGCAGAATGAGTTGTATAATTTCTGTACACTGGATAATGTTTGACATAATTGAATACTAGTGTCTGAGAAAATTGATCTTTCAGTTTGATTGAATCTTCCCGTGTTTGTTGTTTTGCAGGATACTCTCTGTTTCTTGGGTTAGTTATTGATCGACTACATCACTATATCAGGGAATTAAGGATGATGAAGAAAAACAAGGAGGCTGTCACAAAGCAGAGCCGGGTGTTGGAAGAAGCAAAACTCGGAGGTGCTGAGGAAGCTCAAGGATATCAGAAAAAGATCGACAGTTTGAATGAACAGGTTCAACTACTCAAAAACCAGTCAGTATCTAAAACAGAGGAACTAAAAACTGCTGAGACAAATATCATGGCTTTACGGAAACAGTCTGAAGGCTTGCTCACTGAGTATGAGCGTCTAATTGCTGAGAATGAGGAATGAGGAAGAAGCTGCAAACGGTGGAGCTCCGCTTCTCCAATTCTGATAGCAAGAAGAATACATAAGGGAAGTGTATACATTTTGCCTGGCGAACTTCTGCTGCTGTAAATTTTGGTACTCTTGTGTTGTTCTGTAGAGCTTCCACTTATAAGGTACTGCCATTATTAGGTCCAGCGAATATAACTCAGTGTCTTGTTTGTAATATTCGAGTGAATATAAGAACACAACGCAATCGGCGTCTTATTTCGTTTTTCTTGCACACAGATGCTATTTTACTTTGTTGTTTTGTTCCGTTATCATCAAATGATAGTGAGCTCGGTCCCATTTTGGGAGCCGTGTGAAAAATAAGAGACCCTGGTCCTAGGAATACCTTTCGTAAAGGAACGACACTCAATTTGTTAGATGAGTACTCGCGCGTGTTGCTTACAAGCGTGTGGTACGTATGAGAATGACCTTCACCTAATCTACCAACAACTGCTGATGTCTCCCCCCTGTGATGTGATACAATTGTTAGGAACAAGGATGTCGAACCCACTGAGCGTCCACTCCGCCTCCGCATTCTTGCTAACATATATCTCGGTGCCGACGTCAGCGACGACCACCGCCTCCTCGCCGGCGGCGTGCCCGGATCCTGCAACCATTGATGAGAACCATGCATCATTTCTCTTTCCAGTTGTTGTAATCAAGATTCGCGATAGTAGATAGATAGGACAGACAGCCTTGATCACACATGCAAACCTGATAGAAGTAGAGCGCGTGGGACAAGGCCCCGACGTCGAGCTCCCATGCCCTGGGGTCACCGATCCATCCCTGCCCTTGGCCGTGGGTACCCGAACTCGCCCCACACCGGGTGCGGCACGATCTGCAGGATCTCCTGCGGCTGCGGGTTGCTGTAGGGGTCGCAGTACGTCGTCGGCTGCTCGGCGTGCGCGGCGTTCCCCGGCGAGCAGTAGACGTGGTACCCCCGTAGGGGAACCGCGCGGTGTCGTTCCGGTGCACCCGGGTGCCGTTCCGGAACGTGTGCCACGGCGGGCACTGGTCGCGCCGCGCCGGGGTGCACCACGCCGGTGTCTCCGGGTTGATGATCATCTCGCTGTACCGCGTCACGTCCGTCGCGGCGTCGCCGTCGCAGGGCGAGCCGTCGTTCTTCCAGCAGCTGCCCATGTCCATCAGGTAGAACTGGCTGTTGGGTCCCCGCCTTGCTTCACCTCCAGGTGAAGACGAACCTTGAAGTCCGGTGATTCGGGAACCTGACGACGGACCGACAACGCAACGCTTTCATGAGAAATGGATTAGACGAAAGCGAGCCACGCCACGCCATGATATTCTTCGGACAACTTTGGATGCCGAAAGCAAAAGAACATCAACGGAGATCTTCTGCCGTTCTGCGTCCCTATCATGCTGTTGTGCAAATCTCAAATACATTCTCACCAGCATTTTCTAGATCTACCTGAGAGTAAAAGATATACTCCATCCGTTTTAAAATAAGTGTTTCAGATTTGCTCAAAAGTGGGACAATTTCATGACTAGATGCATCCATTTTTGGGCAAATATGGGACAATTATTTTGGAACGGAGAGAGTATTTTATACGCTTTTTATAACTGTCAGAATCTACGTACATCGACTCCACGCAATATCAAAGCGTCTACTCTGTAGAAATTGTAGTCGGATCGTTATCAGAGAACCTTGCACGGGTCGATTGAATTTCTTACAAGTCTAACCACCTGATCGACAGCGCAACGCTCACATGGGAAATGGATTACACGTACGAAAGTGAGAGCCACACACCATGCTACTGTTTGGACAACTTTGGATTCCGAAAGCAAAAGAACATCAATCAATGGAGATCTTGTGCGTACCTATCAGGTTGTACTGAACTACTGATAGAATGATACGATAGACCTATGCATGGGATGCTCTAATGTGTGCTTATTAGTCAGCTTCATCGTAGATCACTGCGTGTATTAAAAGTTAACTGTCAGAATCTACGTACATCTACTCAGCTACGCAATTCCAAGCCTAAATGCGCCTACGCCATGTGCAGCTAGTGTCGGATCGTTCTACGAGAACCGCGCACGGGTCGACTGAATTTGTTTTCTTCGTTCTTTGTTCTTGTTCTTGTCCTTCTCTCTGTCTTTTTTGTTTCGGACAGAGATCCAAGTCTAGCCCTTTTTAAATTTAAGAATTCGTTAGTTTCTCAAATACCATGAGGTACAAAAAACGGCATGTTTGCATGCGAGTATGTGACACCACTACTATAACAACAGTAAAAACAGATAAGCACTTGCCAAAACCACTTACTATCTTGGTCATGCCTCTGGTATCGTAGTGGTAGCCGCCGGAGAAGCCCCTGGTGGCGTCGGAGCGCAGGTACAGCATGAGCCACGGGTACTTGGCCGACGTCCTCAGCTTGTGATGGAACACCCAGCCGGCACCGTCCGCCGCCGCGATCTCCTTCTCCCACATCACAGAGTAGTAAGACACATCGCTGCTCCCAAGATCCGTGGCGTCCAGCTCGTACGTGCCGAACATCCCGCCGCGCAGCCACCGGCCGGCTTCGTCCAGCGCGGTGCGGTTGTGGAACACCAGCGGCTGGTTCATGCACCCCGTGCCGCCGGGACAGGGGAACCGGGAGGTCTGCGGGAATGGTGGCGTCGGGCGGCCGTTCTTGGGACAGATAGCCGCCGTGGTGTCCAGGTTGCCGTTCTTCAGCATGACCATCCAGAACTGCCACGGCGACGGGGTGTCGGGCACCTGGCACCGGTCTCCCAGGTAAATCTCCTTCGCCACCGCGTAGCGATCCACGTCGGTGACGGTGGAATTTGCTGACGTGCCCGGGAACGGGTCGCCGGCGCGGAGGCTGTTGTCGGCGTCGGTCACGCGGTGCACCACCTTGTACACCGGCGCGCCCTGCTGTCCTCGCCACTGTCTGCGCAACAACAATGGAGCTTCTTGAATCATAAACCGAGAATGACCGACATCATTTTCATCCAATCAATCTTGGCAATGTTCTTTGTTGTACCGATGTCGAAGCAGTCGGCGCCGCGGGGGCTGCCCATACCGGGTGCCTCCTGGCCGACCTCGTTGCAGAAGTTCCAGGCTTCCCAGGCCACGCGGAGGCCGTCGCGCCGCATTCCCGGATCACCGACCGCCGACACGTAGCCGGCGCCATGCGTCCGGATGGCCTCCGCAGCCGAGCAGCACGAGAGGAAGAGGATGAGGATAACCACGCGCACAGCCATTGGGGAAAGCGGTTGACGGACAGCAGGAGCTCACGCAAAAAGTTCGAACAATCGAGGTGATGAGGATGACAATGGTTGGTGGGCGGTGGGCTCGACGAACACTGCAGTGCACGTTAGACAAAAAGGAGCTGCGTGTCGAAAGAACTGTAGTGCAGTGGAGAAGATGCTCTGTTCACGGGCTACAGCTCGATCCATTTCCATATCTTGTTTTGTTTTTCCTGAAGAACTGCAGATGAAGAGAGATGCGCCGCCTTCGGAATACTCCGGTACTTCGGTTACTTTTGTGCGCTTGCCCGTTTTTTCCAGTTGCTATGCATTATGCATTGACTGTAGGGAGGTGTGTAACTCAAAACTCCTAGTAGTAGCTCCCGAGTACATTGGAGTTCGTTTTTCCACCAAAAATCGAGAATGGTACTCCCTTCGATCCATATTAGTGGGCACAACTTTGTCTAGATACACATGTATCTAGTCTAAATACCTAACTAGATACATATGAATTTAGACAAATCTATGCCCACTAATATGGATCGGAGGGAGTATTTGTATGTCAGAACAATATGACTATAACCACATACAAAAGTTGTTCTCCAATTGTCTAGAAGCCTAACATCAACATCACACGTGGCTACAATATAGCATAAAATACTTATTGGGACTCATCGGCCATTAGCAAAGTTATCTTCGATTAAGAACAGAAACAAGCAGATTGCAGTTCATCACCACGACAAACCGGAAACAATTTCCTGCTTTTATAGGGTGAAAAACTCGGTCTTTGGGCCGATAGGCTAAAAAGGAAATAGCGCGCTAACGCTATGACTTTTTAGCATGTATAGTGTGTTGTTTCGCGAATAGCAACGCACTCCCTCCGTATCAATTCAATTGACTTGCTATTTACCAAATGTGAATGTATCTAGACATGTTACATGTATAGAACATCCACATGTGGTGAATGCAAGTTAATTAAATTGGAACGAATGGAGTAGCAAGCAAAAGTATTCAAATTTAGCATGTACTCTGTTATAGCGTGCTATTAGCATCGAATTTTTTCCATGAACCGAACACGAGTTTCTTTTTTGAGTGGAACACGAGTTTTTGTTGGGTGGGGATGAATCCCAGATGGGCCGGTCCACGGGATTGACTGGGATTGGGCCTCGATCACGCCTGGGGTGGGATTAACCGGACATGGCCGGAATGCAAGTCACATCTTGGCCAATAACTAATTTTTGCTAAAAAAAGAATCTGGATTTTAGTTCGGTCGTCATCACCTGTAGCCTGTATTAAAAAAACACCAAAGCCGTCGTTCTCTCAGATGCCACCGACTGGACGAGTACGCCGCCCACAGATCCACCCGTCGCAGGGACGGCGCAGCGCACGGACAACTCCGGAGACGCATCACTAATTCGGTAGCTGGAAGGCACGGCGGCACTTTGCACCGTAGCAGAAGCAGCGACACAAGACCCTGCAACAATACAACATCATTAAGAGATCAGGTTCAGACTTTTCTCTAGAGCTAGGACAGTGAGACTCTGAGACGTGAGTGTTTCAATCGTTTTTCACCTAACCTCCCCCAAATGAGATTAGAGAATCCTTAACTAGTCAAGTTAGTGATGCGTGAGACCAAAAATAACTTCTACCTCAACGCTGATAACTACAGAGGTCGAAAGACAAGTTCAACATAGAAATCTGATTAATCCTTTGTTCTTGCAATATACCTTAAATATTGGAGATGTTGTACTCAACGAATTTGTAGTTCGCTCTTGTTACTGTGGCTTCCATGGTGGGAGGCCCGGCCGCGGAAAAAAAAAAACGCTCTCGCCTCCCACCGCCCTAGCCCAGGCCGCGCCCTCCTCTCTACTCCTCGCTGCCGCCGCCAACGGGCGCTGTCGGGCGTTGCCCGCGCGGTGCCGTTGCGACGCCGGCGGCGGTGGCTCCCTTCGATTACCCGACGTGGTAGGAGCTCGGCTCGGGCTGGGGCCCCTGGGCGGCAGTGCGACTTGGATGGCGGTGTTCCGGTGCAGAACGGATGGCGGCGGGGTGCAGGCGGCGCTCTTGGCGACGGCGGCGGCGTGGAGCAGGCTTGGCCGGCCGGCGGTCCCTCTAGGCCCATCTGGGCCCAGATCTAGGCCATGTGGGCCCGATCTGGGTAGGGGCGGGCCAGCTCGGGCTCTGCAATGCTGCGTTCGGTGGGGCTGAAGAGGAGCTCGCGATGGGGATGGCGTCCACGTCGCCACGTCTGCTGCAGCGCGGCGGCGGGAGCTTCACGGGCCTAGAACGGGCACGGCCGGGCAAGTGGTCTGGTGTGCTCTTGCTGCTGCGTCCGGTCTGCTACTGCCTCTGGCGGTGGAGGTTGTGCCCTCCCACGAGGTTGGTCCGGCCGGCCTTGCATCCTTTTGCCATGGTGAGACGGCGTTGATGTTTCAATACTGCTGGCGCATGTTCGTCGGCGGCGAGTTAGTGGTAGCCAACGGTTTGTCTGGGGTGTGGAGAGTATGGGGTTGGGAGAAATCCCGGTCAGTTTTCCGACACCGATGTGGTGACGCCTTCGGGTGTCACTATCCTTCTTGAAGGGGGTCGGCTGTACCCCTTCTCCGCTCCGCTTCGTGTATCGGGAGAAATCCTAAGATCTGTCCGAGCAGCAGCGTCATCGTCGTCGCCTCCCTTCTTGAAGGTGTTGCTTGGTACGCGACAATCCGGCGGCATTGGAGTGTGGTGGGAATTCTCCGGAGAGGGCGCAGCGGTTGCGACTCATCTTTGTTTTCCATCGATCTAGCGTCATTATCTTTGTTTTCTCTTTTGCTTCTTTTGTTTTTTCTTTCTTGGGCGTGCTTGTGCTGTTTGCCCAACAGTGGTCTCATAGTGATGTATGGTGGTCGTTGCTTTATTTATAAAGCTGGGCAAATGTCTGTTTCGTGGACTGTGGCTTCCATATGTTATACGGTTACAACAAAATCATTTATAATAACTTCGGATACCCATTACGAGTTTACGATAGTCCTTTCTTCGCCGCTGACCGGTAGAGATATAAAATTATTTTCAACTCCAAACAATCATAAATTAAGTCTATACAGTTCAACAGAAACTGGTCTTTCATCTAATTCTCTGTTGTGCGAATATGTTCTGATCATACATCTGTCGCCCTTCAGTATTAATCATCGACAACTCAAATGTATGAGTATTGAATATAGTCCGCTGTCTGACTAGCCGTGGATGAGTTAGTATCTTGATGCTGAAATCGCGGAAGCGCTGCGGCATTCCTCTTTGGGATCGGGGGTGCAGTCGCCGCAGTGCACGCTGTCTCCCTCTGTCGCGCCTCTTCCTCCTATGGGCGCGGTAGACAGGGGCCCTGCACCAGACGACACGCTGGTACAGCCAGGGCTGCAGCACGAGGGCGAGATCGTTGGCACGCCGCACTCGCCGTCCCTGCCGGCTTTGGATGGAAGAGAAAAGAAGGCCTTTCTGGAGGATGCCGCTGGGCTCGATTTGGGCCTACACAAACAGACCCACGGTGCAGCCGCTACACCATCCTCGTCAACGGGCCTGAAGAGCACAGGCCCAGCCCAGCTGGAAATTGGAGAACTCCTACAGAGCATTGAGCAGCCCATCACGCCTGGCCTCCTCCCTCTTGCTCGCTCCCCACGCACCCCACCAGGTCCACCACGCCGCTCGCAGAAGATTGGCTCCGCCGCCACGGCCACACGCCGGAGCCACCGGGTGCTGAACCGCAAGCAGGCGCTGACGGGTGGGGGAAACACCACTCTCAAGCTCGCCCGCAAGCTCATCATCTCCAAGCGTGGGCTGGCGATCGCGGAGAAGGGAGAATCTGACGAGGAGACGCTGCTCAAGTACGACCAGGCCTTCGAAGGCGGCCTCTCCGGCAAGCAGATGGAGACGCTGTCGGTCCTGGCCAAGAGGGCGAGCAGGAAGCGGAGGCCTACGGTGAGGGCCACTCCGCTGGTATCGCCGGTCCAGTAGATCGATGCAGTAAGCTGCAAGTCGCACAAGTTTCCTTCATGAATTGCAACTTCCTAGTTTGGAACGTCCGTGGGTTGAATGATTTAGCTCGTAGAATCGTTATCTCAGCTGTGATCCGCAAGCATAATGCGGCTGTAGTGTGTCTCCAAGAAACAAAAATGCAACTGATTGATCTGAACACCGTGCGGGAGTGCTGTGGCCCCCTGTTTTCTGAATTCTGCTATGCTCCAGCTGATGGCACAAGAGGGGGGATCCTAATTGCATGGATACCAGATGCTTTCCAAAGCTCGCTGCACTTTACCTCGCCGTGGTCCATTGCCATGAGCGGCCGGCTACTGAAATCGCACACTGAAATCAACTTGGTGGTTGTTTATGGCCCTCAGTCTGATTCTGACAAGCTGCTCTTCCTCCAATCCCTTAAGGACAGATTGAGCGCAGATCTGCCTGCAAACACTCCAACTATCATCACTGGTGACTTCAATATGATCATCAGGGCAAGCGACAAGAACAACCTGAACATTAATAGAAGAAACATGGCAAGATTCAGAGCGTTCGTCAACGATCAGCAGCTAAAGGACCTTTACCTCAGCGGCAGACGTTACACTTGGAGTAACGAACAACAAGCAGCTACGATGGTCAAGTTGGATAGGGTGCTCTTCAATCAAGATTGGGACGCTGCGTTCCCGGGCTGTGCGCTGCAGGCCCTTTCCTCTGAAGTTTCCGACCACTGCCCAATGCTGCTTAGCACCGATGCAGAATTCAAGCCGGCGCGCCACTTTAGGTTTGAAAATGTTTGGGCTGCCAGGGAGGACTTCATGTCTGTGGTGCAAACGGCATGGAACTCTGTGCAGCAGCAACCTGATCCATTCATCAACCTACACAAGAAGCTAACCGCCACAGCCAGAGCGCTAACCAGCTGGAACTCGACGTTCATCTCTGACCTCAAGCTACGGGCTGCCATCTCTAGCGAGCTCATTTTCAAGTTGGACCAGGCGATGGACAGCAGACAACTTTCCGAGCAAGAACGGCAATTCAGAGCTATGCTGAAAGTGAACTGCCTCGGAATTGCGGCTATGCAGAGAACCATGTGGCGGCAGAGATCGCGTATTCAGTGGTAAGGGAGGGGGACGCTAGCACCCGCTTTTTCCATGCCAAGGCCTCAGCGCGGCGCCGCAAGAGCTTCATCCACATAATTGAGTCTGACGGTGTCGTGCACACTGACCAGCAGGGCAAGGAGGAGGCCATTTGGAGCTACTTCCAAGACCTTCTTGGCGAGGCAAGACACCGGCCACACTCGATCAACATGCCCGTGCTAGGCATAAGCCCAGTGGACCTCGCTGACCAAGATGCACAATTCACAGCAGATGAAGTCAGGGCGGCGATCATGGAAATGCCATCTGACAGAGCCCCAGGTACCGATGGTTACACTGCACTGTTCTTCAAGAAATGCTGGCCGGTGATCAGCTTCGATATGATGCGGGCATTTGGGGCCCTCGAGCAATGTACCTCTCGCAACCTGCATCTGCTAAACTCAGCCCACATGATCCTGCTGCCTAAAACACCAGACGCTGCACACCCGCGAGAATTCAGACCCATCAGCTTAGTCCACTTCTTCGCGAAGCTGTTCACGAAAGTTCTAGCCATTAGGCTGAGGCCGAGGATGCATGAGCTTGTCCACCCTTGTCAAAGCGCCTTCATCAGGAAGCGCACCATTCACGACAACTTCGTGCTGGTCCGTGCTCAAGCAAGACTTCTAAGGCAGAAAAAATCACCAGCACTGCTGCTCAAGCTTGATCTCACAAAGGCGTTTGATTCTCTGTCTTGGGAATTCTTACTTGAGGTGCTTAAGGCGAAGGGGTTCAGCAGAAACTGGAGGAATTGGATCGCTTGCTTGCTCCTGACTACCTCCACGAGAATATTAGTTAACGGTGAGCTCACCAACTCTATAAGGCACAGGAGGGGTCTACGGCAGGGTGACCCGTTGTCTCCGCTGCTTTATGTTATCGCCACTGATGTCCTCGCTGCTCTTTTCGCCATGGCGGACAGAGTCCATGCTCTGAAGGCCAGTAGATTCCTGCTACCAAAGAACCGGTTGTCCATGTATGCAGATGATCTGGTGATCTTCTGCTTACCGGAACAGAGGGAGCTGCAATCAATTAGGAAGCTTCTGCAAAGCTTTGGAGATGCATCTGGCCTACACACGAACTACCAGAAGAGCGCAATCATCCCAATCCAGTGTGCCCAGTTCAACGTCAATGCCCTCGCAGCCGAACTCAACTGCCCGGAAAAATCTTTCCCATGCACATATCTCGGACTGCCGCTGTCTGACCAACGGCTCCGCAAGGCTGATTTGCAACCCACCCTGGACAAACTTGCTGGCAAGGTAAAGGGCTGGAACAGGGGAAACTTCAGCTTCGACGCAAGGCTGCTCCTTGTCAAACACGTATTATCCGCTATGCATATTTACCACCTGCTAGTCATCGACCCTCCCATTTGGCTGCTCAAGGCTATAGATAAACTCAGGAGGGGTTTCTTGTGGGCCAATGACGAGATCGCCAACGGAGGCAAGTGTCTCGTCCGCTGGCAGGCAATCTGCAGGCCACTCGAGTATGGTGGGCTGGGTATCACGGACCTGCAGCGCAAGGCTACCGCTCTCAGAACACGCTGGCTTTGGCAAACTTGGACAGACCCTGACAAAGCATGGCTTGGCCTTCCTTTGGGGGTTGATGAACGCGCAAAGGCGCTGTTTCACACTGCGGCCAACTTCAAGCTGGGAAATGGTGCTCGCTTCAGCTTCTGGCGAGATCCATGGATGGATGGACAATGCCTGGCTACCTTGGCACCTGACCTGTTCAAGCACTGCACCATGCGCAGCCTGACGGTTGCACAGGCCCTGACGGACGGCAAGTGGTTGAGGCATTTCAAGCATACCTTAACAGCAGCAGCACTAACCCAATTCCTAGACATCTATGACAGCTTGACAGAAATCAACCTGAACACTGACATTGCCGACGAGGTGACGTGGAGTTGGACCACAAATGGGGTCTATTCGGCAGCCTCGGCGTACCAGATGCAATTCGAGGGCTCAGTGAAGTTTAACTTCCGAGAGATAATATGGAGCAGCGAAGCACCGCTAAAATGCAGAGTCTTCGGATGGCTGGCAATTCTTGGAAAATGTAATACTGCTGACTGCCTCATGAAAAAAGGTTGGCCGCACAACGCCGCCTGTGTCCTGTGCCTTGCCGAGCCAGAATCAGCGCTGCACCTGCTTGCTTCTTGCCCTGTGACCACCAGGATTTGGAGGAAGCTGCTCTCCACGGCGCAGCTACCATCAAACCTGACACCAAGGCAAGACACCAGCTCGCTGCAAGCTTGGCTCACCAGCACCACGCAGACACATCAGCCAGCCTTGAGGAAAAGCTGGACAACCCTTGTGCATCTCACTTGGTGGAGCATTTGGAAAGAACGCAATGCCAGGATCTTTGAGAACAAGGCAGAGTCTATCAACAGGATTCATACTGGAATAGTTGAAGAGGCAAGAATTTGGAGCCTTGCTGGCAAGACCAAGGCGCTCAGCCTGCTCCAAAGGCCCAGGGAACCGGACTGATCCAGTCTTGGTTGTTTCTGTAGTTCTGTAGCTTAGCAGTTTTTCCTTTTCCTTTTTTCGGTTACTCTTGTACGTCTTGTACCACCTTACTAATCAATAAGAAAAGCAGGCCAGGCTGCCTTTTCGTCAGTTAGTATCTTGATGCTGGCAGAAAATATATCTTGATATAACACTGGCTCGCTCAAATGACGACGCTGAAGGAGTATCGTATTACTCCGCGTAGTCGCAGAAGCCGTAGTTGCACTTCTTATCACACTGGTTGGAGCAGCTGCCGCAGTTCTTCTTGTCGGAGAGCAGATCCACGCAGTGACCGCCACAGCATGTCCGACCGTGCTTGCATGCCTTGTTGCAGCCGCCGCAGTGGTCGGCGCTAGCGACGGTGTCCACGCACTGACCGCCGCAGCACGTCAGCCCAGCAATCCCCGGCAGGAGGCATGCTTCTGCCGACTTCTTGGAGCAGACGTACGCTGGCTGAGGCGGGTGTAAAATGTCATCAACAAAAACGAAGCGGCTTCTCCTTGCCGTGAGCGCTGGGCTGACGCTGATGGCGACCGTGGCGGAAATAATGGCGGAAACCATGGCCATCACGGTGAAGAGAAGGAAGCCGGCGTTCGCCATTGTGGAGAGATGGAAAAGTAATGCAAGAACTCAGGACTTTGGGTTATTGCCTCGTGATTATGTGGAGCTGGGGGATGTGATTGTGTGGAGTGAATATCTCTGTTGTAGGTTCGAGTTTATATAGAAGAGAACATGGGAAGGAAGTCAGCGGGGTTAGCTCAGCTCTCGTCAGGTTGACTTTTGATGAAAATGAGACTTCAAAACAACGCCAAGAGGGCACTTTTGTCGGGCAGAATAAGCAAGGTTTCAATTAAGTACATGTGTGTGTTCAGCAATATTAGTTGCAGGTTGATCAATCAATCAGTTCGCGGCAAGCGGCAATGTTCAGAGCTACGGATGGCGGTAACTTTAAGGCAAAAGGAATAAAGCTCCACATAACTAGGATTTTGGCATAATTAGTGCACATGATTCAGTGTACCAAATGATAGCCGTCTTCTCATGTTCGACGTGCTGCGTTATCAGACGCTAAGTAGTTATTTAATCGATGAAGCATGAACTGAATCCCCTACGTGGCTGCCTGAAATGCACGAGGCGGTGCCTTCCATGCTACAGCCTCATATCGCGCAGGAGAAGAGCAGATCGTAGAGTTGTAAGAGCATGTCTAGTAGTACCCCTAAACCCTCAAACCCTTATAGCAGTTTTAAGGGTTGAGAATAGCCTTTTTTGTGCACTTTTACGGGTTGAAAAACAGGGGCAAAGATTAGAACCCTCAAACTCAACCCTTATAACGGAATATTCCGTTTTAAGGGTTGGGTTTGAGGGTTCTAGTCTTTGCCTCAACCCCAACCTCTAAAACTGTCATATGACATATCACAGTTTTCATCACATATCATCATTTCACATATCACAAATATCATCACATTTCACATAAAACAATAATCATTCTAGTTATTATTACACTTAGCCGGATTCAAAGACAAACTAATAACGAGGCATAAATTGTAAGGCTGGTCATTCGTCCGTTGTATTTTTAAGTTTTATTTAAACTTCAGGTGTTTACCTTAGAGCCTTGCTCGATAGATGTTGAGCCCTGAAGTCATGCCTGCTAACATGTCCAATCTTTTTTAGTCTGATATCTGCAATTATCGGTAGTGCATATTCTCTGGCAAATGTTAGCATGACACTCGGTAAACATATCTATAGGACACGGGGAGAAAGAAGAAGAAAAAGTTTTCCCACAACAAGCTTGTTTCTTATCGATATTTTTTTGTATGACCAAAACATTTAATAGAGTTGCTTCATATGGTTTGTTATTGCCTTTTTTTGGATATACATGTAGTTCACAATTGATTTATAAACTGGAAAGCCGTTAATACTGGGCAAAACTGAAATTTTAGACTGGTCCTGGAGTTTTCAAATCGGGTGAAACAGTGAAAGTGTAACACCATCTTTGTTTTTTTTCCTCTAAATTCTAATGAAACAGGAAACATAAATTTTGGTGATGCATGGGTCGTTTTAGTTCCTGCAGATAGGGGGTCGCCTTAATTGGTTGTGTCTGGCAATTGCCTTGGTGAAGACATTGTTTTTGCGAGTGTGCACTTTCTTCGGGGTGAAAACCTATGATCTATGATCAGGGCGACGGCGGCGCTTTAGCTTAGCACTGTTCCCTTCTTGGGGGCGTCACTTTTGAAGAAGTTGGACTTCTGGTACTATTTTGGTGGGGTTTGGTCTGGTGTAACAAGGAATGGATCATTGTAGCGGAACTTTTTTTTGTAATTCTTCTTTTTATTCTGGTTGTGTGCATCCGTGGAGCCACTAGGACACGCGTTATTGCAGAGGCTGGGTGTAATTTGTATCATCGCGATATTAATATATGCTCTTTATCAAAAAAGATAGAATAGGGGGTGGCGGTTGGAGTAGATCATGCGCACATCCATATCAATCCATGATCTGTCCGTGCCTCAGTTCTTGCATCGAACTTCTTCCTTGTTACGCTCAGAACCACAGCATGAACACTACGTGTCCCATCAAATATCTGTCCTCTGCGTGCCATTCTCGCCATCTCGAGCGCTATACTCCCTCTCCACCTCTCACCACTTCCAACTTCATGCGTAGAGAAATTAACCAGGAACGCAACACCACTTCCTCCATCAACACACACTACCCAAATTAAGCCCCCAGTACAACTCGGCAGGTCTCGGACTTGTATCATAGGTACCTCGCCATGGATGCAACGATCGGAGATCCGAGCGTAGCGACGTCGGTGGAGCGGGTGTTCGAGAATCAGCAGCTGCCGGGGACATGGGGGCAGGTGACGTTCCGGTCCATGGCCATCTCGGTGGTGCTTGGTACCGTCTTTGGGTTCATGGGGCTGCGGATCATGATGAAGGCCGGCATCATACAGGCGCTCAATATGCCCATCAACGTCCTCAGCTTCTTCTTCCTCAAGTGGCTCATCAACCTGCTGCGGGCCTGCGGCTTCACCACGCTGCCCTTCTCACGGCAGGAGAACGTTCTCATGTAGCAATATGTGGTAAGACTCATATGTACCTTTTTTGTAGATATATACTCCGTACCTTGCTAATTCTGGAAAGGGCATGGTATATTTTGTATGTGAACAATTCGCCTAGTAAATTCATTCGAAAAAAATGGCCTAGTAAATGTATATCCTGTGGAGAGTTTGGGTGTCGTTGGATCACAAATGCAACTCGCCAAGGAGATGTGACATCAGTTAAAATGATGTTCAACAAATATACGGTGAATGGAGTGGAGCAAACCGTCTGAAGTCGATTGAAACGACATGGTGTTTAAACTGATGTGTTGGCTAGCGCAAGCCATGGACCAGGGTGTTGTCTTCCTCTGTTCCAGGCAATAGGGGTACGTGGCGTCATTGTTCGAGACCAGAAGCCTAAACAAAAAAAAAGGGGTCCCGGGATCTACATCGATTGATGCATGTAATCATCTTAAAAAAAATATTGCAAATAACCAATTCGTAAAAAAACACTAAGTAATTCCTATGCAAGTATTATGTGTGATTGAAACTAAAACAAGTTCCTCCGCGTCAACTCTCGTGTCGCTCCTGTCAACTCTCGTGTCGCTCCTCCGCGTGCCTCCCGTGTCGCTCCTCTCGGGCGACACCGGAGGCGACTGAAACCCTAGCCGCCGCAGCTCCGTTTCTCCTCCAGCTCCCCTCGCCGCCGCCTGAGTTGGCCGGCGACAAGCTCGCGTACCTTTCGAGGACGGCGGCGGCGAGGCCTTCTCCTCGCGCTCCTTTGCTCTCACTAGGAGTGCTCCCGCTTCTCACCTCCTGGAGCCCGACGAACTCGGTCAGGCCCTGCGCGGCTCCCCTCCGTCGTCCTCCTTGGGAGGCGGCCCCTAATCTTCATGCGGCGGATGGCACCGGAAGCTTGCAGGGATCTGGCAGTGGATCTGGTCAGGGACCGTTGACCCACCAGATCTGGAGTGAGGTGTGGAGGTGGACAGGGGTCCGCCCTTCCCGACGCCGGCTGGCCTCCCTCCCCCTCCTGCGCTGCTCTGGTCCAGATCTTCGGGCTGGAGGCGTTGAGTTGCTGGTGGCTTTGTTCGTGCTCTTCGGTAGGCTGCGGATGTTGGTGCGGGGGAGATTGGATGCCGGGACGGCGGCCCCGGGCGGTTTGGACGACGTCGATCTGGCGGCGGGTGGCGTCTGTGGTGCGTGCTGGCCTCTCCTTTGGCTGTGTGGGCAGCAAGGGTTTGGCGGGTCGTGGTTGCGTTGCAGGGTCGCTCCGTCGGCCTGGCTCCATAGGTGGAAGAAGCTGCCTCCTTTCTTGACTTGCTCGTCTCCTGCCAGCTCAATCTCCGGTGTCCTCGCCGGATTTTGGTGCGGTGCAGTGTGGTTGGCGTTAGGGACTTGGGATACCGGGGGAAACCCTTGGCCGCGGAGTGGGTCACGACGACGACGACGTCCACAGGCGTCGTGCTCCTTCTCGAAGGCGTTTGTCGAGGTATCAGTCCCTCCCAACCCTTCCCCTTCTTCGGGCGAAAGCCGCATCCCCCTTCGAACGGTGGCGGCGCTGCTACGTCGTTCCCCTCCTTGGAGGCGCTGTCTGGGGGATTGCAGGTGGAGGTCGAGCTTTGCGGTTTTGGTGGTAACCGTGGTGGCTTCTATTGTTCGGCGACGACATCTTGCGCGTTGATTGGCGGGTGCCAGGTTTCGTGTACCTCTCAGCATTGCTGCCCCTGTACGCCGATGGGTCGACGCCCTCGAGCCTGGGCGAGAGAGGAATGGGTTCCCCTCTACGGCAACAAGGACAGTCTTGGCTGGTGAGCAATCAAGCTTCAGAGGTTCTGCTCAGTCGCGGTGGTGTAGACGCCTTCTTCAGCTGCTTCTTCCTCTTGGCGATTTCGTCCGACAGCTTGGGGTGGTGCTATTAAGTTCCTGCTTATTAGCGTGTTCGGGCTTTAGCATTAGCATCTCGAGCTTTTCTTTGTTGTTTTATCTTTTGTTTGCTCATGCTTCTTGATGCTTGTAAGCTGTGTATCAGCATGTTGTATTTGCCGTTGGCAATTGTGGGGCTTTGTTAATTCAAAGCTGGGCATTTTATGCCTTTTATCTAAAAACTAAAACAAGTTTTTCTTATGCTCTTGTGCTCAATCTTGATTTGCTCTTCGAGATCACAAATAGTAGGAAAAAAGTGAATGATTTTTGCCAGACTCTTTACAAGTTCAATTAGCTATATCATGTTAAATATATTGTTTGGTAACAAACTTCATATGTACAGTTTGACTGAAAAAATGCCCAATACCTTATGTCTTTGAGGTTTCTATTTATTGTAAACTAGTGCTCATAGGTACTCCCTCCGTTCCTCAATATAAGATGGTTTAGGTCTTTCACATGTTGTTTCGATTTGGAATAAATTTAGTGGAAATATATATATATAATAAAATGTGTAGATACATGTGAATATGAAAACACTAAAACATCTTATATTGTGAAATGTAGGAGTACATGTTAAGTACTTGACCAATATCTAAAACGTTCTTTCCTTCATTCCAGTACATTGTGTATTAGATTTTTTATTTGACATTAGTATTAGATTTTATTAGGAAAGACTTTGGCCAATAATTACTTTATTAGTATGTAACCTTTTGTGATGCAAAAATTACATACAGATAAGTACATTGGAAATTTTGCCACACATTTTAACATTTTTAACCCGTATTTTCAGCTGGTGACACTTCATACTCGATCCCATGTTTTAGCTATCTTCTAGTGAATTCACGCCCTGTATTCAAATGTGTGCCCGGTTTTACCCCCTAAATAAAAATTTACCGGCCTACCCTAAGTGCATGTTCCACGTGGCATGCCACATCAGATATGCTACATCCACGTCAATGGACAATACACACTTTTCTGCACATGTTCGCCATAGGACTAGCAGTGTGTCTAGATTGTCAAAAAAAAACATTATTAACGGGTAAACTGTGGCACATTTAAGTATGGGGTAAAAAGTGAAAGGGACTGAAAATAGTGGTTAATACATCTCACAGAGTTTAAAATAAGGGGAAAAGTAGAACTAACTCTTAATTTTACATCGCCTAATTATATACTAATAGACTAATTGTTGGCCAAAATCTTGTCTGACAAGAGCTAGTATGCAATGTATTTTGATACGGGGTACTTATTTGTGAACTGGAGTGAGTAAAGTACAACATGGTTGGATCCTACGGTTAGTCCACCTGACTATCGATTCCTATGATTAGTCCGCTATGTGTCCAGCTTTATCCATCTTCAAGTCAAAAAAAAAAAAAACTTTATCCATCTATATATACCCGAGGGACGAAACTTTAGTGTCATAGCAAAATAATATCGAACTAACTCATAAAACACTTCGAGCCAATGATATTACGATGCGCAACCATGCTGACAAATTGTTTTTGTTACCTTTCTTTTCTAGGCGGATTTGCAAATTACATAATCGGAATGACTTCTGTTGTGGCAAAATCACTTGGAGTAGAAAATCCGGACCCAAGAGATATTGTTGACTACATACCGACTGGACGATGGATGTTGTTCCTTTTCGTTACTAGTATGGTGGGTGTAACGACTAGTGTGCCACTGAACAAGGTAACCTGTCTTTTTTTTTTTGAATATCCATCTTTCATATTACCCGATTTATATGTAGAAACAAAAAGATCATGTAGTGCATCCGTGTTAGCTAACAAATTTAATCTAGTCCTCCCATGCCACCATCTAACCAATTAAACAATTCTTCACCAAGAAAATCATTCAGTTATGAGACACTTAACATTCAAATAAAAATGAATTTTAATTGCATAAAACATGATTGTCAAGCACACTTAATTTCCAAGAATGTCAGCATGAAAGTGGAAAATGTTTAAATTAAGTGCCGATATAAGTACAACGCATTTTCCACCACCTCTAGCAACATATGCTCAACACCTTCTATTAAACTTTGAAATAGTTCCTTCAAAATAGAAAGTAGAGAAATATGATTGCTGGTGCAAAATACTTCAAAATCGCCTCTCTTGCAAGCTTAATTCGGTACCAAGTAGTGTAGATCAATGTTCAAAATTATCGGCCGGTAAGCCGATTATCGCTAATAGGGGTCGTCGATAAGATAAACGAATATATGACATGTTTATCATTTGGGATTATCAGTCTAACAAATGATTTATCGGCCGATATGGCATTTTATCAGCCAATTTTCGGTTTTTTCAGTGCTAAAACCTATCATTAACATATTCATCTTTATAATTTTTAGTATTATAGAATATAATATATTTATATATCTCATATTAGAATTGTAGAGCCAATATAATATATGTTTATAGCATGTTTTATATATTTTAATGCGGAACCTCGGATTTACATAACAATTTGCCATAGATAGTCGACCGATAAAATCGATTAATCGGCCGATATGCTAGTTTATCTCTTATCTTGGGCCGGCCGACAAAGTTAAAGATAAGTGATATTTTCAACATTGGTGTATATAACGTCGTGGCATGCATGGGTGCTATGTTACCAATTTCCTTAGAGGTGTGTTACACATAGCATTCTGAGAGAGGGCATGCATTTTTTTATTTCTATGGTGTTTGACCAACGTGGCTAGATACAAGGAAAATGGGACATAATATTTCTAGGCAATGTTGTCCGACTCAGCAATCTGTCATGTGCTTATATGACTATATGATTCAAACTGAGTCGGCTAATCATGATATTCTAGTTATTAGAATCTACAATACTAGGATTTGTTAGTTATGATTCTACGTTCTGCGAACATACCATAGGTTTTAATCCGATTCAGAATCACGATCATGAAAACTATGTTCCTAATTAAACAAGTATTTTAATGGAAAGCAGTAGCACTTTTTAGTTATATTAATAACTTATGATTAAATATTTACAAACAAAGCTAGACAAAAATCAAGTTATAACTTATCGTAAAGTATGATGTTCAGTTTTCAGATTGGGGTAGGACTTGTTTTGTTTTACCCTTTGAAAACCAATCTATACCTTCTGCTTGAAGTTCTTCTTGCAACTACAAATATGGAAAAGAAGTGATCCTAACTCACTTGACTAGTGGAGTGGATGTAAAATCCAGCTATCCAGGTTCAAGTCCTCACGGGCGTGAAATTGGTTCTTATTATTTAAAAAAAAACTCGTCGTGAGGGCTTCCCCCACCGCATCCCTTAAAAAAACTACAAATATGAAAGAATTCTTTTTAAAATGGTTGACATTTTAATATTTTATATAATTCAAATCATCCAACGGCAAAGGGTGAGTAATTCCATTTTTTTATGATATAGGTTTGTAAATTAGGCACGCAAGTCATGGCATCGACATTCATTCGATTGTGGATTCCACTCACGAGATAAATTTTGCCAAGATATTTTAGCAACAAGTAATGAAAAGCATGTGATACTTTGTCTCAAAGACATAATCCCCACACATGACCCCTGTAGTATCTAGTAGGACACATGTGTTTAGTATCTAGTAGGACACATGTGTTTATCTGTAGCATATATATCTTGTACTAAGTTTATTTTGGAAAAAAACAAAATAAATTTTATGCTTCATCTTATAATATTTCAAGATCCACTCAAAATCAGTGTGAAATTTCAGGTGATCATAGAAAGAACGATATGCATTGGAGACAGAGAAAGATTTATACAATGGATAAGTACAAGTATCCTTAAGTAGCAAAAAATTAAGCTGTCAATATTGTCCAGTGGGGGTTGTAGTTGCTCAAAGGCCTAGTAGCGAGCCAGCACGGTGGGTGCGGCAGGCCTACCCTGATACTTTTTATATCCCATATATCAGCCATAAAATGAAATAAGACAAACCCAACTCAGGTCGAAAGAGAGGCAAGTGAAGAAATGATACAAGATTTTTTGATGCATCACCCAAGTTGATGAAATATTTTAGGGTCATAAGAAAATAAAATTATATGTGGATAGGGATCCTTAAGAGATCCAAGCAATCATTCAATAGCTCAATTCACTTTCATTCATCTAAAAACATATGTTGTCTCATTCAGTATAAAGACCTTAAGTAAAGTGTGCTTTGTAGTATTGTTGGCCACAATGACTTACTATGGGATGTCCATGCAACATTAACTATTAATTCAAATTATAAATTAAGGTTATATTGTAGCTCTGAGATTTGTAAATAATGAACAAAAAATATTGAATCTGAGTGTGTATCAGTAGCCTAAATGAAATATAATTAAATATGTCAACTACATGAAAATGTATGACAATTTTTTTGGTTGGCCAAGAGATAACATGGTGTCTTGGAGATATTTGTGGAAATCGGTGAACTCGTTCCATCGTGATTTAGAAAACCAAATGGTGTTTCGTACATAATAATGTGGATTTCTAAGTTTTTACATAAGAAGCGGCTACCAGTGTTTATGAATCATCCTATATGACATACACCATGTGAAAGACCACAAATAAGTTAAATTCTACCCAATGGTGATAATGAAGGAACAATGAAGGTTTAAAGTATAAAACTCTTTATAAATCCCAGTTAATATAAAGACGATTTTCATGATAGGTGATGAAAATTAAAATTGATTTTTCATGATTATAAGATCTTGTGACAGATTTTCAAAATTAAGCTCCGTTGTCAACTCTCACCTTTTAGGGAAAGAAAATAAAAGGCATTAGGAGCTGCTCATCAAACCTCTTACATATTTGTCCAATAAAACATTAACATATTTGAAAATGCAGCATAATTACCTAAAATTAGACAACAAAAACCGCGGTATAAGAAAGTCAGTAGAGCATTAGCCTTTACAAAGTAGGAAGTCATGAATACAGAATTAACTACTTAAGGGTGGGATAGTTGTAACCTCAAAGCAGCTGGTTGTTTGGATATTTTAAACTCTTATTCAATTCCTAGATTGCATCCATTGGAAATGGTGGGGGAATTTTTGTCACCGATGAGATTAAAGAGTTAAATAAAAGGACGAAGGTAGAATTCAGAAAGCCTCACGCACATGCAATTCTGCTGCGGGAAACCTGCTTGCCTTCTCCCACAACTCTATCCACTTATATTTCTCTCGTTGTCATGATCGACTCCAAATTTTGTTAAAGAGAAAGATGATAAGTAAAATAGGAAGAGAGAGAGTACAATTAAAGGCTCATGTAGAAATAAACGAAAAAAAAGCCTCATCAAACTCTCAGTGACTTTCCTCATAATAGAACTATAAGAAGATTTTTTTCTATAAATTGAAATTAAAAATGATGATGTGGTACATGCATGGGATAGAAAGTAGAGTTAGC